>OX638140.1:21394911-22594911 GCA_951805005.1 Othius punctulatus | reverse complement strand
ATTTTTACAATTGTATTGGCGATGAAGGAAACAAAGCAAAAAATGAAAAAGCTAAAAATTGGATACTGAAAAATGGAGAAAACAAAAATAGCAGAACTACTATTCGCGGATGACACGGCAATAATTGCAGAAACAGAGGAAGAACTGCAATACAATATATAAATAATTGAGAAAGAAATTCAGAAAATAAACATGAAAATAAACTGCAAAAGACAAAAACCATGATAATTGCCAAAGAGAAAAAGAAACACGAAATAACAATGCAAGGAAAAACATCGAAGAAGTAGAACAATACAGATATTTTGGATATCATACAGAGCAATGGTAAATTAAATAATGAAATAGAAGATAAAATAGGAAAAACAGCAAAACTAAATAATATGTTAAAAAACACCTTCTTTAGAAAGAAGGAGATATCAAGGGACACAAAAACAGAAATAGTCAAAAAACTAATTTGACCAACGCTAACTTTAGCAGCGAAACATGGACGATGACAGGAAAACAAATAAAAAGAATAAATGCTACGAAGATGAGATTCTTAAGAAAAATAGAAAACAAAACAAGAAAATACAGGATAAGGAACGAGACGCACAGGAAAATTTTTAAAATAAAACCAATACCGGAGAAATAACAAAAATGAGGTGGTATGGACACATGAGACGAATGAGAAAAGAAAGAATCACTAAGAAAATATACGAGACAAGAGCAACAGGAAAACAACAAAGAGGAAGACCGAGAAAAGAGTGGAACAGCGCAATAAAAGAAGAGGCAACAATAAAAGGGAACACATAGGAATAAATAAAGGAATTAACAAAAGATAAGAGGAAGTGGTGAGAATATTATAAAAATTAACAATGTATGCCTTACACCGAAAGGTAGAAAAGCAAAGGAATAAATAAATAATTAAATAAATATGTACTAAAATTAAATAAACTATTTTTGAGTTACACTGTATGGTTAGTGATTACTCATTACGTAAACTCTGTTCCATTTTTATTTTTAACTAAGTTGGCTCTGTTAGGGTGACAGTGTTGTTGGCCAATGTAAAAAGTCACTAGACTTGAAGAAAAAACGGTTATATTTAAAAACAGAGGTTATATTATGTGACCGTGTTCAAAGTTGAGTATCTATTGAGCATCTATTGAGCACAGAATTTATTTGCTATTTTATTTTACAAAGTATCAAATAATAATATAAAATATAGTTGATGATTGGTTTACTTAAAGTATATATCTAATTAACGATTGAATGATTGAAGCAATAATATAATTATTTTAAAATATGAATTAGGCAACGTTGTTAGAAATCTGATATTCAATAATTTTTTCACTGTCAGATCATTTTTGTTGGTGTTCGTGTGTAAAACTTTATAAAATGAAACCACAGTCTTCGTGGTTAAAAATTAAAATGGAACAGAGTATATCTTAGTTTTAATTGACCTTGGATTCTTAAAATCAGAGAGATGCATATATGTATAAATTGCACCACTGGAAAATTTAGTTAGTACTGAAAACATCTCAAATACAGAAGGTTGATATATTTTTTAAGTGTATATTTTTATGTGAGTGTGACCTTGACTTGTGTACATTATTAAGAGAGAGGACGATGAACAAGATGAAGTAAGGGATGGGAAAGAGAAAAAAATGGTGAGAAGAGATGAAGTAAATGGAGAAGGGGTTTAGAACAAGAAAGCAGCACCTGGCATAAAATAATAGGAAATACGAAACGAATTACCTACCGTTGACAAAAAGCCTTATTATGATACTTCTACTAAATCGTACTGTGAACAAGGACAATAATAAAAATATATAAGAGAAGAAAAACCAGTATTAGAGGGAAGAAGAGGTTGTTAACATGATAAAAGCCATTTTGTTTGAATCAATACAGTAAGGGCCGGTTCCATAATATCACAGAAAAGTATCGTTTATGTAAAGCTTACTTAACAGAAAAGGCAACTTTTAACTCTGCTTCTGTTCCATATGATAAAAGACACTTTTTCGTAAAGTGACGTTTAAAAATCAATTATGGAACACGTTACAGTACTTAAAGGCGCCTTTTCGATATAAATGAAACTTTAATACCGTTATGGAACGGGCCGTAAGAAGAAAGAAAAGAAGATGGTTAACAGGTATTAAAAATTGTTTCAAGCCTGAGGCATCAGTCGATGGCTAGGAAAAGGTTGTAGGGTATAAAAGCAAGTTACGCCCGCTATACATACAATTTTGTGCACGTATTTATCTCAAATCAATCACTGTGTAATAAATAATTTTAAATAGCAAGCACACTTAAAGTACGTTACTATAGTAATATATTCTGAATTTGTCATTTGCGATTGTGTAGAGAATGTACTACTATTGTAAGAAACTAAAATAGTGCTCGTTTAACTGCAAGTAATCTACCTGTTTCAAATGCAAACATGTCTAATTATTCCAACTCTGTATTAAATATAAATTCTTCAAGATATTTAGTTTTAGGTACTTTTCATTGTTGACAAGTTTACAAATTCTGACGACTAATTGATTTTACAAAATTTGACGTTTTATTAATGTATTTTTTATTGCCCGTCAGGCAATACAGAGACGTTTATGTCAAGTGAGGCTTGCAATAATTTATCTAATTATTATGCATCTGTCCATAAAATTATTTTATTAAAAGAATAATAATGGTTAGAAGTAGAATAAAAGAAAATAACGACAAAAGTCTAGGAGGTTGATGCAGGACAAGAAGCATAAGCTCAGCAATAATAGAAAAAGAAACAAGATGATTTAGAGAATACTAAATGTAAAGAATTTTGAGCTTATTGAATTATGTTGGAGAAAAATAATTATAATAATTAAGGCAATACACCGTGCGCTTTTTAAATCTCTGAACATAGGATATGATCAGTTTTATAACGACGGGATCAATTGCATGCTAAACTTCAATGTATATGCAACCAAATTTACTATTATGTGTAACTCGATTATTTAAAAAAAATACAAATTCATTTTGAAACTTGTATGATTCATACCTAAACTCGTTTAAAACTTTTCGGATTGAAAATCGGGAAATTCCGAAGGAGTGGCTCATTTGTGTAATGGAAGATATAGGTTCTTCTTCAGCATAACTTAACACGTATAATATCATTTCTTCAGTTAAAACGTGGCATCTCCTAGTTATTTTATGATGACCTACGGAGATGCATACTGTACTTTTAAATTTAGCGATTACAAATTGTTGCGATTGATGGTATTGGTCTCTCAGGATAATGCACGGAAAATATATCACGCACAGTCCGTATACTAATGCCACATTGGTACCAGTGCACTAATTGTATCTTTTCTTGCGTTGAATACATTTTCGTCTACAGTTTTGACGTTTTATTAAATAGGTTATGAATTTATTTTTTTGTTTTAATAATGAGTTACACACGCTTGTAAATTTGATTGCATATACATTGAATTTTTACATACGATTGATCCCGTCGTTTTAAAACTGAACATACCCTTTGTTTAGAGATAAAAAACGCGCGGTATGTAGAAGGTAACGATCTAAGCAGTATGGAAGAAGAATTCATACACAAAGGAATTAAAAAATAAAATTATGATACGAAAGGCGTTTAAAATAAATAAAGGTACAAAAAAGGAAATGACCCGCAGAAATCGAGTGATGGAACAATAAAAAGAAATTATGAATTCAACAGGTGAGGTCAGCACCATCAGGTAATATAAAGTCGGTCTTTAGTTTACATGGACTAGTTTCGACCGGTGGGTCGTCATTAGCATCCAAATAGTCATAGGGTATAAGCTACAGATTTTGGTATGTTTCCGGTTGACATTCCAGTATAATAATGGGTGTTGTGCAGATGTAGAAAATATGTTGAAGTCCGAAATGTGTAAAATTGAATTTATATTTTGTTCGATATTATGAAATGGTTGAACAATTTTGAATATGAATTTGGTCGAAATGATAAAAGTTATGTTGAAATTTTGGCGACATTTAGTCTAGCTTTGCATAAAATGCTTATTAAAATTGAATGAAAAGTTAAATATTCACAGTAAAGTTATTAGATTTTTTTTAAATAAGTTATGTTAAAATATATGCGACATATAGTCGAGGTTTGCGTAGATTTCTTATGAATATCGAAAAAGTTAAATGCTTACAATAGTATTATTGTTTAAATTTTGAAAAAGAAATAATTTATAAATTTAAGATCTATCTATAGCTTTTACCCTATGACTATTTGGATGCTGATGATGACCCCCGATCGAAACTAGTCCATGTAAACTAAAGACCGACTGTATATTAACTGATAGTGCAGACCTTGCCTGTTGAATTCACATATTATCCGAATGGATCTAAACACTATGTAACGGTTCTTAAATGGCCATGGGACTTTTGTGGTTCGGAAGTTGGTAGTACGGTTGGCGACGTCGCGTGGCCCGACTGCAACTACGGTTTCCGTTTCCGCCAAGAGCCGGTGCCGGCAGCGAGTTTCCGTCCGCTCGGCCACTTTGAATCAACAATCAGTCTAGGGCCACGATTAGGTGTGCCACGACATTTGTTGATTATATTACCACAAGCGGGTTCTGGGATTTAATCGTGTGCACCCTATCATCTCTACAAGAGGATTAAAACGCTAAGTACGAGACTGGGAGTCTATTGAATTCGATCGAGAAACAACTGACCAGGAAGTAATTAGAGCAAACAGGACTTAATTTCTTTTTTGTTGAACTCGTGGCCGTATTTCTAATGCGCCATGTAATTCTTGGCAATAGGGTAGAGACTAACCACCCACACAGGCATAGCCCTATAATGTACTTGGACAAGGAGTTCTGGGAGTTCTGAGAGTTCTAAGAGTGTTGGTGAACGAGAGCCGAGAACGTCTACGTGTCGATTACGGGGCGATAAGGCAGCAGAACCGCGGCGCATCAGAAGCGTCCGTGCAGTCCCGATGGAGTCTTCCAGGAGCTCCGGAATAAGGCCATAATTATTTAATTCTATAATTTATTTAATTCACTCTTTTATTTGCTTTTTTAACTTCAGTTTCAATTTTATATTTTTTTGTCAGTAGCTTCAATTTAAATGTTATATCTTTCTTGTGTGTATATTTGTGTATTGTAGAGTGTTTCGTACGTGTTTCTTGCGCCCTTGTAAAAGAGGTATTTCGGTGCATACTTCACCTTAAGCGATTCGTGTTTACGGAATTTGGATCCAAGTTCGGTTAACGCGGTGTAATTATTTACAGAGCGGAGATATTTTCTTGCAGGTACCAGCGGAACACGCTGTTATGTAAATAAACACAATTTTTTGACGTCACAAAGCTCTGATTTTTATTACCCCAAATTGTTCTTCATTTCAAATTTAACTCCTTTTTATTATTTATTCAATATCAATTCTCACTTTGAGACGTTTTAAATCTGGGCATTAGTCAGCTGTTGCGATATTTTCGTAGTTTTGAGTATCGCTGATTATCTTTCGTCAGCCCATACGGATAGGGCGAAGACCCCTATATTGAAGTAACTACGAGATTAAATTACGTGAAGCCTTCTTTTAAACCTACCCACTCTCCGACACTCTCGTTACTTCAAAGGGATCCTCCCTTTGCTCCGCGGCCGAATGGGTTGAAGGCCTATCAGGCACGTCACAACTATTCAAGAAATTATGAAAACAAACAAAACATACTGAGTCAGGAACAATTTCATAGATAACGATTTAATGACGAATGAAACAGACACAGAAAGAAATACGAAGCATGGCATGAGAAGAAGTAAATAAGGACAACAAAGTTAAAGTAGGATATCAGAAACACATTATTACTGATCAGGAATTTAAATGGGACAGAACAGAGAAGGGCTGGTAACAGCACAAACATTTAAAACAAAAAAAAACTAATATGGACATGAATAAGGAAAATGAGGCAATAGAAACTAAACGGCAAAAAGAAAGATTAAAAAGAGTAGGGTAATGAAATATAATGAGCCTGAATGTAAAAGATAATTAATTTATACCAGAATTTGAACAATCGAAACTTAAATTACTTGCTATCATAGAAACAAAAAAAAGGAAAGTGTAAGATGCAAATGAATGAGCACGACTGTACATTCAAAGCGTAAAAATGGAAGAAAGGGCCTATGCAGGGGTGATAATGTTAATCAATACTGGATGGAAAGATAAAATATTAAACTGGGAATTTATAAACTCAAGAATACTAAAGGTAGAAACAGAAAATGGACTGCAAATGAAAACAGAGTGCAGAGTGCAGAGAATAAAGCACAAATTAATAATGCTAGCAGACATAATATGAATGAAAAGGGTTGTTAATTAGGTGGGAAGATCTGCACAAATAATAGAATGGTGAAGAGATAATGAGTAGAACTGGAAGAAAGCTACTAGAATTATCTATCGAAAACAATTTGAGAGTTACATACACCAAATTTGAACATAAGAATATAAACAAATGTACAAAAAAAAAAAGTAGATACAAAAAATCTATTACAGATGATACCGGGTGTACCGTTCAAAACTAGCAAGTCGCAATAACTTTTGAATGCAAGCAAACTTGATAAAACAAAAAAAAAACGTCGATTGATTATTGGAGGGGGAAGTTTAAAATCAACATCAAATCAATTTCTATCTAGTCTAAGTTAACTTTATTAAAAAAACTGCTTCCACATGTTTTCCACATTTTTTGTTTCTTTGAAATCAACCTAAATTCGTTCAATATAATTTTTTTTTTAATTTTCTTTTTTTTTTTTCAAAACGAATCGACAAAAATATGTCTTTATCACATCTCTAGATTAGGTTTTGTCTATAAGCTTTAAAATGAGGTATCGCAAGAGGAAGGGTGCCATTTGAAATTTGAAAGTAGGGGTGCCTAGTGTGGATGGGGTTAACATTAAAAATTTATTTGAGGTTATTTTTAAACTTCCCCTTCAAAAAATCAATCGACGAGTTTTTTTTTTTTAAATCAAGTTCACTTGAATTCAAAAGTTAGTGAGACTGGCTAGTTTTGAAATATACACCCGGTATAATTATGTAGCGAATAGTAGAGGGAAGAATAATGGACTCGTGAGTTAAACAAGATTATGATATTGGAAGCATTACATCTTGCAAGAGCAAATAGTGTAACCAACATTAATTAGAACAATAAGAGAAAAAGTTGAGGAAGTACAACAAAAAATAAAAGCACATAAAGTAAAAGATTCGGCGAAAAGAAATAAAAAAGAACAGATAGAGAAAATATTGCAGACATCTGAATAATGTGAAGCAATGTAAAAGCCAAAAGGTAAATAAAACACTTTGTTAAAGTGTCACGAATTTATAGATAAACTCTACAATTGTTTCGATCTCTCGACAATTCTCAAGAGTAGTATTCTCAAGAGAGCCTAATTTGTACTCTTGACAATGGTCGAGAGACCGAAACAATTGTTGAGTTTATCTATAAATTCGTTAAACTTTACCCAAGTATTTTATTTACCTTTTGATTCACCATGTTTCACCAAGTGGTAACCACACATATACCTAATGTGAATGTAAAAATACTGTGGGCTATATTTAAAACAACTCGTGTAAGAGAGTGCCATAGAAACACGTGGCAAACAAACAGCTTGGTTGCCGGAATAGATCGGACTAGCAATGAAAAGAAAAAGCGACCACGAAAAAAATCCTAAACGCAGCAAGCAAACGAAACATATAATACGTATATGGAACACAGAATAAGAGAAAAAGAAGGTATCTGCCAAAAACAAAAAGACGAATGGAACAAGGGAATCATAATACCCATCCACAAAAAGGGAGAAACAAAAATATGCGACAACTACATAGGAATTACACTCACAAGCATACCAGGGAAAATATTTACACGGATATTAGAGACAAGACTAAAAAAGATAAACTGGACCCACTATTGGGAGAAGAACAACACGGATTCAGGAGAAATAGAAGTACACAGGACCTAATACACATAATGAGACAACTAACAGATAAGCCGATCAGAAAAGGAAAATAACTACAGATATGCTTCAAAGACCTGCAAAAAGCATTTGACAGAGTAATAAAACAGGGCATATGGAATATGTTCGAAAAAAGAGAGGTAGAAAGAGACATGATAAACATAATAAAAGAACTGTACAATAACAACAGAAACAAGGTGAGAATAGGAACAAACGAATCAGAGGAGTTCAAGACCGAAATTGGACTAAAACAAGGTTGAATTTTAAGTCCTCTACTCTTCGAATCACTCATAGAAGAAGCAATAAGGACAAGCAAAGAAAGAGCAGCAAACACGATTATAGGATATAGGAAACTGGAAATGATAAAAATACAAATACTTATGTTCGCAGACGACATGATACTAGTAGAAGACTCAGAAGAAAAACTCCAACGTAACCTTAATACATACGAAGAAGAAGAGAAAAAGATAAATATGGAAATAAACATCAGCAAAACTAAAACAATGGCAATAGCGTCAAAAGAAAACGATCACAAAATAGAGCTAGAAGGGAAACAACTAGAATAGGTGAAGCAATACAACTACCCAGGAACAATAATAGAAGAAAAGGGAAAGATTCACAAAGAAGTAGAAGAAAGAATAAGAAAAGCAGGAAGGATCTACAACACAATAAAAAACACGTTTCTAGAGAAAAAAGAAATTACCAAAGAAATCAAAACTAAGGTAAACAAAAAAATTGTAAGGCCCTTACTAATATATGGAAGTGAATCGTGAACAATTACGGAAAGAAACAAAAGCAAGATCAACGCAATGGATGTTAAATTCCTAAGGAAGATAGAAGGAATTACAAAAAAAAGCTAGAGCGAGGAACACAGTAGTAAGGAAACGGCTCAACATAAAGCCAATAAGAACAATAATAGAGGAAAGACAGCTATGTTGGCTAGGACATAGACACAGGCTAGAAGAGAATTGAATAACAAAAAGAATACACGAAGTAAAAATACAAGGCAAAAATAAAGTAGGAAGACCGAGGAAGGGATGGAATGAACAAACTTATCAAGCAGCGGAAAGTAGAGGAATAGAATGGAATGAAATAATAAAATTGGCACAAGACAGGGACTACTGGAAAGGAAGAGCGAAGGAATTAATTAGCGAATACATGGGATTGCAAAATGTACTATAAATGTAATTGAGTAGTCCGACACCCGAAAGGGTAAAAGGACAAAGGATAAATAAATAAAAGTGAAAGAGGGCAAATTTTGGTTGAAGAAAACGATAGTACATCAGACAAAGCAGACTTAGAAACAGACAAAATAAGGAGAAAATAGACTAAGTAAGATGGGAATCGGGAAAATGAAAAACTACGAATAAATAAAAAACAGGCATAGCTTGATAGAATGACCAGAAATGATAAAGTTTATGGAAGCTGCAGGGAAAACATTAGTGCCCGTACTAATGAATGAAATAATGGTAATACATAAGATACCCAAAGATTGGGGGCTGGCTATAATATAACCTATGTTCAAGAAAGGCAATGCAAAATTTATGAAATTATGTCGGCGGATCTCCCATTTGAGCATACCAAAGAAAATATATGGAAGAGTCTCACGGAATGACTGAAAGACAAAATCAAAAAAGGCTTAAGCGAAGCTCAAACGGGTGTAAAGCAGGAAATGGTATGTACAACGGATGCGTTATTTATCGTTGGGCAGCAAGTTGAATGAACCATTGAAACAGATGGGGAAATCCACCTGCGTTTTTAGATATAGAAAAGACATTTTACTCAGTAAATGGAAATATTTTATGGTGATTGTAAACAATCGAAGCATTGGCGCCAACCTTATAAGGCACAAAAAAAATCTATATAGGCAAACTAGAGTACCAGTTTCACAACTAGGCTGTGAGTACATACCTTTGAGCAATTATGACGGATCAGATAACAGAATAATGTAATTCAAGAGCGAAGAATACAGTATGGGATATTTTCAGATAGGAAAGTTATAATAAATCACCTAGTCTTCACAGATAACTTGGTTCTAATGACAAAGAAAACAGAAGATCTTGAGCATAATGTAATAACAACACGAAAAGCAAATATTACAGTAAATAATGAAGAAGTAGAACAGATCGTACATTTCAAATATTTGAGAACTTATAATCGTATATAGCAATGGATGAAAGAATAGAAAATAAAAAATAGAAAAAAAAAAGATTACAAAGAAAAATACTAGGCGGAAAAACCCCATGGGGTCGATAGCCCAATAAAGATTGTTTATATACAGTGTCTCTAAATTACGTGGACATGGCTTAACCACAGATTACTGGATCAAACAAAAACGATTTAACAAAACTTATCTATATACAAATGCGAGTGTACCGCAGTCACTCATATTTTATTTTTTTGTGTCGAAACTGTAACCGATATCAAAAACTATAAAGATACAAAAAAATCGTAAATTGCGTCCGATTTGATTTTCTTTTTAATTTATTTGCTTTTATGCATTATTAATGTTGGGCCTCACTTGTTTTATACACAACCGGTCTAACATCCAAATCAATGCAAACGTTCTCTTTTTATATGCAAATTTTATTTTTTTTAAATTAACTTTGAAGCTCAATACTGGCTAAACCAAACGCATTTGTATATAGATAAGTTATGATAAATCGTCTTCTTTTGATCCCAGTAATCTGTGGTTAAGCCATGTCCACATAATTTAGAGATACCCTGTATACATAAATTGGTAATACAAAACTGTACTTTGCCTAAGATAAGCAAACAATGAATAAAAAAGAACTGTCAAGATAAACCAAAGTACGAATTTATACTGCACTATTTGTCCCAACACTAACTTACGAATAAAAAATATGGGCATTGAATTCTAGTAAACTAAGAAGAACCCAGGCAAGAGACAGTAAGAAAAATTTTAAGAATCGAATGAAAAATGAAATTTTTTAACCCAAATGCTTTAGTTACCGAAGGCAAATTGTATATAAATAATTTTAGGAGTTTGATTTAGAGCATGAATTTATAATTCATTAATAGCTGTTAATAATTATTATTTGTCTGCCCCTTCACCTAGGCATAATTGGTTGCTGCCATAATTAATGGTTCGCCGAGCAGTTATTAGTTAATTAATTCATATTCACATACTTACTGTGTTCTTGAGAATAGGCAATGTGCTGCTGTCAGAACAAATGATTCACTGATTAATGATCCTCCGCAAAGCCACAGCATCTCATTTTCCTCGCCATATCCAATAGCTGCCTTATTAAATATGTACAAATATAATATTGATATCACACATACTAAATCTATATTAATTACCATGTGAATATAGCGGCCTGGAAGTGCATCATATCCAAACGATATTTCTTTAGGGAAATATCTGTTTACTGAATTTTTATCGCAATCTGAAATACGGAAGGCAAATACTGAAAAGATACTAACACTATATTTGTAACAAAATTAGGTTATTCGAATTATACGAAGAGAAAAACAGCAGACATTAATAAAAATGTTCAGTGTTAATTTACATTTCTCGTGGAGGATAAATACGTAGAGAAAATGTTTTAATTTAAATGTTGATACATACTATTTTAAATATATGTACGAGGGCAGATGTGTATATTATCTAGTAGCAATGAAGGAAACGAGTGATTATTGCATTTGTTTGCTGTCAAGTAGCAGTGACATTTCTATACATATTGACTAAGTTTGGTTCAGATTCAAAGAGTTTCATAGCTTTTATAAGGCTATACCTAACAAAATATGGGTGAACTTATGGGTGAAATTTAGCTGGAACTTCAATTCAAGATGATCGAAGATACAGAACGCCCACTGAAGCACGAATCGACGAAAACATCAAGAAAGTTGCGGAATTGGTCCTTGTAAATTGAAGAATAACGATTTCAATAATTGCCACTGAAGTAGGGATAACAGAAGCTACAGTTTTAAAACAAATGCAGGAAGTTTTAGGAACGAATAACGTGTCAGCAAGTTGTATTTCAAAATTACATACTCCCGAACAAAAATTGTGTAGGCAGCAAATTTGTGAAGAAAGCTTGGGGGCTTTGGCGGATAAAGCTCTATTTCCGAAAATTTAAACAGGTGATGAGACAAAGGTGTATCACTAAGACCTACCGTCAAAACAAGATTCCACACAGTGGCTCTACAAGAGATCTACACTACCAAAGAAGGCAAGAACACAAAATTCCTCCGAAAAATTGATGGCAACGGTGTTTTGGAATACAAAAGGAATCTCATTGAATGATTATATGAAAAAGGGCTCTACAATAACAGGAGAAAGAAAACGATTATTCTGCTTCATGATAATTAGTCAGTCCACAAAGCTCGATAAGTCTGAGAAATGATCAAACAGTGCGGCTTTACAGAGATGGAGAATCCACCCTATAGTCCAGACTTGGCACTGAGTGTCTATTATCGCTATTCTAAATTTAAATAAACTTGCGTGGATGACATTTTTCTTCGGATGAAAACCTGAAAAGGTAATAGAGGAGTTTTCTGAAGACTTACCGAAAGAATTTTAGTGGAAGGTATAGCCTTATTGGAAAACCGTCGGGCTAATAATGTGGCCGTTGGTGGAACTTATGTTGAAAACTAAAATATCACTTTTCTTTCTAATTCATTTCCGTCATAGCTAGGTCGACAATATAATAATCTCTCGTATATAACAATGGCAATGCAGGATTTAGTGGAATTGTGGAGAAACTTGGTAACAGGATTTTAATCGTGTGTTAGCGATGATACAAAAATATTACTTCTGCAGATAGATCTTCTCTGAAAATTATAGTTCTTATGTACTAAATTTTTGTAGTTTACTATTCTTGACTACCTTATTGCAAAACGACATGAAACCCGAATTTCTTAAGATTATCAACTGAGCGGCATTACATTGCAATAGCTTTAAATGTAGTGAAAGTCGGTATTCCGACGATCGTAGAACAAATTATTCTCATAATTGGCAAATTTCGTTTGGAACTTATAAATCCGAGTCGATCTGAATAGTGAGGCTAATAATATATAAAAACATATACTCTTAGTCAAAGATTTTTAACCATTTTGGTGTCTCTGACTTGTAATGTAAGACTTACATTGTCTGGCAACATCTCCTATTCTGGGCGGTAGAAATTTATTTAATCTACAACAGAACAATGGTTCGTCGTCTATAAATTGGCAAACGGTCGGTTCTACATGTTGAAGTATCATATGAATAATAGAATCACATTCTTGAAGGCGCAAGCAGTTGCCCAAGTCTCCATTAGCAAGTCTACAAATAGAATCTGAAAAGTGGAAGTGAAATAAATATTTCTAAATTTTCTCTTGTATTTTACTCATATTAAGGTAATTTAAACTATTTCGTAAAAAATGTGTACTTCTTTAATTATATTTTAATGAAATTTAATTAAGGAACTACACATTTTTACTAAATATTTCTAAATTGGTTATTTATAATGTACAGTAATAATTAAATAAAATTCTAAAAATATTAGTAGATATATATGTTCCTAAACGTAAAGTAATAATAATAACAAATTAAAATTTAACTAACATTAATAATAGCACAAATCATTGAGAATAACATCTTCCGGATCTTATTGGTTTCCAAATATTACTGCAATAATTGCAATTTTATTTATTATTAATTTGGAGTGAACTAAATAAAACTAAATAAAACAATATTAATTCTTAATCTGTGTAGTTACTTCGAGCTACATCAATTTATATTATTTTTGTTAGGAAATAAATAGTAGGTGCCAGTATTTTTAAAATACAAACATTTTACTATACGAAAGCAAATTAATTAATAAAAAATATAATTGATGAAATTAATTTAATTACCACTAGAAGCAATGTCCAACATAACTACCAATACAAATACACTATAAACCATGAAACTACACATTGTTACACACACTGCTGACTAACCCATCTTCTTCCCATCCGTTTTATACTGCGATACTTTTTGCCCTATTTCTTATTGCAGGAATCTGGAGCGATCGTCTTCGTTTTTTGGCCGTTACTGAAACTAATGCCCACCAGCCCGTTTTTTACAGGTGATATGCAGAAGACGAGTTGTCTGCTCAAAACATCTGACAAGGTGAAATAAATTATAGGAAAGCACCAGCACTCACGGAATAGTTTAAAGGTTATTCACACCAAATTTGCGAAATAATACACAATCTCCGCATTTTCGTATCAAACAAGGGTCCACGCTGATGGGATGCGCATAGTTTATTATTGGCTCAGATTAATTGATGCATATGTAATTAATCATTTAAAAACGGCGTTTTATTTTTTTAGTGTATATGACTTGCTCGTCGCACATTATACAACTACAAATTATATCAATCTGAAGTATTTTTTTATTATACATATAACTGACGATCATCGATCATCAAGTCTATAATATTATGACTTTCTTGACTTATTGACTTGAAAGAAATCTAGAAAGTAAAATACTCGAGAATCTCGATCACACTAGTACATAAGTACATACTAAAATTTGACTGATATGAGAATGAGAAATAAAAAATAAAAAAACCTTATTAAATCATTTTATAGGGGAAGCATTTCTGAAAAAAATTAGCATAAAAATATGGATTCTAATATTATGTGTATCCTTTGTTGGCTAATTATACCTTGTATGTAGAATAAACAATATTTGAATTAAGTGCTTAAATTATACTTCGTTAACTAAAAATCAAAGTTTCTTAATAAGACACACATGCGATACCCATTGAATATTATCTGTCCTGAAAACTATAGTCGCATCGTATTCAAGACCAATCATCAAGGTTGTGGTATCCTTAATTTGTTATTTTGTAATTATTTATAATAATAAGGTGGCAAAAAGCTAATTTGGTGAAACAATAACAAAAGTTTGCTAAATAATACAACGACTGCCTTGTAAATAACAGACTATTTATGTCCATATCGCTTGCTTCAACTAGTCAATAGTGGTGGGTTTGATTCTAATGCAAGACAATATTAAAATTTTGCGGTCTCCCGAATATGTGTTTTATCTATATCTATCATATTCTAAGGCCAATGCACTCAGTAATTGAAGACTCTGCTGCAACAAGGAGATCAGTCCACGTTTCAACAATTGGTATATGACAGGTTTCATGAATTACATGAATTATTAATTTTGTGAATTACGTGTTGTCTAATAAATCTAATCCAGTCATATTAGCCTCAAAAAGCCGTTTTTTCGGAAATTAATTATATAGTTTTGAAATTTAACATACTTACTCTTAAGTACTGTAGAATCGAATATCCGTCGAGTTTTCTCTCCCCTGGTGGAAGCTTCATCCCTTAATATTGAAAAAACACCCCCCAAATGGTGAACTTGTGTTATTTTTCGCAAATATCTCGTAAACGGTGCCCCGCCTGATTTTTTTTATATTTTGTAAAGTTGATAAGATAAAAATTTTGAAAAAAAAAATATTACACTGTTTGGCACAAAAGCTATAGTTTGCGCGGAATAGAGGCCAAAAGTCAAATTATCCAATAAATCCAGGCGGAAATATATAAAACGGAAATAAATTATATAGTTTTGAAATTTGGTATACATACTCTTGAGTACTCTAGAATCGAATATCCGCCGAGGTTTCCCTCCCGCTATGGGGCTTCATCCCTTAATATTGAAAAAAACACTCCCCAAACGGCGAACTAGTGCAATTATTCGCAATTATCTCGTTAACACTGCACCGCACAATTTTCAGATAGAGTAAACTTCATGGAAATAAAATTTTGAACAAAAATTATATTATACGTTTTGCCACAAAAGCTGTAGTTTGCACGGTGTAGACGACGGAAGTAAGAGAAGAATTCTGGCGCGCGACTCACAATTTCTTTTTCGGGCTCTCTTTTCGTGAATAAGTACAAAACGGCTAAATATTCGTTTAAATGATTTTCTTGCGCTCATCGAGAATTTATCGCTCTACAACTTCAGTTATGAGCACCTTTAACAAAAATCGAGTCGTTTGGTAGTTATTTATGAAAAGAAAGCCTGAGAAAGGAATTGTGCGTCGCGCGCCAGTATTCATCTCTTACTTCCGGCGTCTTCACCGTGCAAACTATAGCCTTTGTGGCAAAACTTGTAAAATAATTTTTGTTAAAAATTTTGTTTCCATCAACTTTACCTGATATAAAAAATTTCAGGCGGTGCACCGTTAAAGAGATAATTGCGTATAATTACACATGTTCGCCGGGTGGGGAGGGTTTTTTCAAAATTAAGGGATGAAGCGATGTTTTCAGATTTAGTGCAAAAATTAACATTAAAAAAAGAAAATTATTTGATTACAGAAATTCGTTACAACACACTCAAAAACTAATAAGTAATACTGTTTATTTCTTGATAATGTAAAAAAACAAAAAAAAAACAATAAATTTCAATGGAGGAGATGTTCAAAATGCTCTCCGTGAACGTCTTGGCAACATCCTAATCTTAAATAGAAATTTCTTCTAACGTTACTCAACATCTCAGGCGTGACCGATCTAATCGCCAGCATTATTCGTCTTAATATACACACTTAATATTTCCGAAACAGTTGAAGATAGGTATAGGACATTGTACATGAAATATGTCTAGAATTTTCTGAAGAATCCAAAAATTGAATAATATACTAGGTGTTGCATTTAAAATAAGAAAGTTGGTATTGGCCACGGTCACATGACACACCCTGTATAAAAAGTTTTTGTTGAAAAAAATGCGCAACTAAAAATAACAATCGAAGTGTCCGAGCGTTTTTTCGAACATGCCCCCATTTATTTATTATTGAATTTATTCCATTTGGCTGATACACCCTGTATATATATATATCAAATTTCAAAACTATATAATTTATTTCCGCCTGGATTTTTTGGATATTTTGAAATCCCATTCAAAATATTGTTCCCATCAACTATGCCCGATGTGAAAATTTTCAGGCGATGCACCGTTTACGAGATATTTGCGAAAAATTACACTAGTTCACCGTTTGGGGGGTGTTAATTCAATATTACGGGATGTAGCCCCCACCGGGGGAGGGGAAATTTGACGAATATTCGATTCTAGCGTACTTAAGAGTAAGTATACCAAATTTCCGCAGGCTGCTAAAACCGGTTTTCCACCCTTGGTGCACAATATACTATATTTGTGCAGTAAGTTAGGAATATTTGTCCGTATTAGGCATAGGATGGTCGAAGCGTTAGCCGAGATAAATAAATTCAGTGTACAGAAATACTGGATTCCTACCACACATGAGTTGTTCTGTTAGAGTTGGAAAGATAAGTATATTTAAGTTCACATATTTTTAATATCCTATATATTTTTGTAAATTAAAAAGCGTGATTTAGATGCCAGATTGCGTTACTACATAGAAATAAATGTAACTAAAAACCAAAGCTTGTGTATGCATTTAAGGTGTATGTGTCTGTTCGCACTCTTCTACTTGCTCTTTCTAACTCTTCTACTGTGATTTCCTTTAATATATCTTCCTATTCTTGTTATGGTAGTCAGTTTATTATACTTTGTTTCAGGAATAATGTTTCGCAGGGATGTTAAATAATAATAGTTTGTTTTAAATTTATAAGTACAATAAATAGCTCATATAAATAACATTCTATATAATATCAATTAAGTTGAAAGTATGTGTGGATACCACTTGGTGAAACATGATAATTAAGGTAAATCAAATACTTGGTTGAAGTTTCACTATATTGATAGAATTTACTCTACAATCGTTTCGGTCTCACGACCATTGTCAAGAGTAACAGAGATACTAACATGAAAATTCAATAACGTGCAATATATACTGTGCTAACAATTTTATAACATGGCAATAAATACATTACAATTTGCGATTTACCGAATGGAAACCATTTAACACGGGCGTATTATCGAAGCGTAAGAAGCGTGATTTGAATTTGGATGGTTTTCTCTAATACTTTATTTAGTGTTGACAATAATGAAATAGGTCTGTAATTTTTCGAGTTGGTTTTGTCTCCGTTTTTGAAAATTGGTATAATTGTGCTTGTTTTCATATATTCAGGATATATTCCTTCTTCGAGTACTGTATTTATGATTTCTACAAGAATAGGTGTTAGTATTGTTCTGTTTCGTTTTAAGATTTCGTTTGTTATCTTATCAAAGCTTGGTGTTTTATGGTTCTTTAAATTTGTTATTATGTAGTTAATTTCTTCTTGTGTTGTTTTTCGGAAGATGAGGGTTTCGATTTGCCTCTTTGTTTTTGTTGTTACGGGTGTTGTTTGATTGCTTCTTATTTGTTTTTCTGCAAGTTCTTTGCCAATATTTGCGAAATATGCATTTATTTCGTCAGCTGTGATTTTATCTTGATTTTCTTCATAGTGATGTTCTATTTATCTCCCCATATATGTTCATTCATTTCTTTACAGAGTATTATTCGTTTATATTCATAGGCGTTTTTATGTACTTGGTTTGGTAACATTTTCCTGCTGATATGTTTTTTGATCTGTCTCTAGTTATCTGTCATCTCGATTTCAAATAATAATTTCTTTATTCAGCAATTTCAATGTTCTGCCGAAGCTTTTGGATTTTTTTAGAGTTCGCATTCTATGTTTGCTTTATCGCATGCTTCTATAATGATTTAGTTTCGGCTAGTTTCGGCTTGAGTTACAATTTCATTATTGCATAATTTTTCTTTGATGTGATCTATGAATACCTTCTGGTTCAATTTATTGAGATTCCACCTTTTGGTTATTGTTTTTATTTCTCATATCAAGCTCTCTTTTATACAGGGTCCTGCTACATTGCGTCGGGCTTTCCTAACGCATTTACCGTGAGAGATAGAAAAATAAGTTTCGTACAAAAAGTTATTGGTTAAAAAAAATTTAAGCCGTAACATTATTTTCAAACATACAGGGTGTCCCAATTTTGTTGTATAACAAAAACACCCATTTTTTTTTAATGGAACATCCTGTATTTATTCAAGGTTTCTGATTTTTCAGCATCTACATTTTTGTCTATTTAGTTTTGGATTATGTTGCAGTGTTACCAATGTACAATATTTTTCTCCAAATATCATGCATAAGCAAACTCAATTTAAAAAAATGTAGCGACCTCGTTTTTTGAAGGCAGAAGAAGTTGAAGAATAAGTTTTAGCTACAATCTCAGTGTGGTTAGTAAGCAACATTTTGGTACCGAAAATTTTGAAATTAGTAATACAGGGTGTTCATAAAAAATGCCAAACTTTGCAAATTTCAAAGCGGTATAACCCATTTTTTGTTAATGGAATACCTCCTATTTTATGTTATTATTTGATAGGTATTTTTCTTCTCTTCAATTTGATGGTGCATATTTTATGTCTGAACCCCATAGTTGTTGACATATTCAATACTTTTCACAAAAGTAACAATTGAATTACATTTCTGTGCACTGCGCGAAGTTTAGTTCGCTATATATTTATTTAGTTCATATAATCGCTATCTGCTGTACGATTCATTTTTTTTAGCTGATATATTAGTCGATATGTAGCAAACATCTGATAAAAAGCGCCGTAAGTAGCAAAAGCATGATATGAGCCCTAAAGAAATTGAAGTAACAGGACCAAATGTCAGTAAATACGAAAGTAATCAATCAAATGCATAATATTTTTATATAGTATCATGTACAATATGAATTTAAAATTCAAATTTTTGCATATGGTAATTTCGCCTGTGCTGTTTACACATGCATAATAGTTCGCGAAACATGCGTATCTTTCGTCACTGTGGTAAAAAATGTTGTTAACAAAGAAAATTTATTTCTGAAATGTTCACTTAAAATATATTGACATCGTTGAGCACTTCATGGTATTAACATTTTATAATAATAAAACCATTACACATATCAATTTGACTTGAAGAAAAAGATGAAGCGAATTTAACTTTGGGGAACGATTATATCAGGGTATCCCACGCTAATGGACCATACAAGTTTGACCAAAAAATTTCAAAAACTACTCATTTCGGGAATATGGTTGTATATCTAATACTTTATTGTAGCAAATTGTCATGCGCATGACAAAACCTGAAATTTTGAAATTTTTCAGAAGTTAAATTTCTTTGTTAACATTAGTTATCAAAGTTAAGACAGATAAGCATGTATCGCAAACTATTATGCATGTGGAAACAGCATAGGCGAAATTACATAATGGAGAAATTACACTTGTCGAAATATTTCAAAAACTACTTATTTTGGGAATATGGTTGTATAATACTTTTCTGTACCATACAAAATATATCATAGAAGTATATGTCATAGAAGTACATTCAGGTACAATTGACGATAAATTTACCGTGTGTATCTTATTTGTAAGAGAAATTGAAGCCATTTTTCATAACGTCTTTCAGAGGTTAAAATCTCGGAATTTAATGTTTATTTCAGAAAGTAAAAAAATAAATGTGTACACACATCTCTACAAAATATATTGCAAATTAAACGGGAGAGCCAGAAACATAATAATACATAGGGTGTTCCATTTAAAAATCAAAAGCTGATGACTACTTTCCGTAGAACCGAAAGTGATAAAAAGTTGAAAGTATTTCACCTGAGGAGAAACGTAATCAGCCATGTTAGGATGATGTTTAGGCATTGTTAGTAAATCACGGCATACTGTGAGAAAAATAAATAAATCAGACTTGAACATATTTTTGTGATTTTTGTTTTGTTTTCAACCAAACATAGCATTTTGTGTTTCGAGATGACTAGAGTTGAACAAAAACTTTTCTTAATAAATTATTTGTTGAACAAAAATTCCCTAATATGTCCTTTTCCATTTTTGCCTTCATTTTTTTTTCACAGTAGGCTATTTACTTACTAAGGCTAAAAAGTAGTTTACCCATTCAACAAAGCTTAATTAGCTTCACATATTAAAAAAAATAATTCTAAAATGCACAGAAAAATTAAAAAAAATACCGAGGTGTTACCATTTCACGTGAAACTCGTTTTACCGTCATAGAGGTACCTTTCAGATATAATTCGAGATAAATTTTTGGTTTTTATATTATTCGTATGAGAAATTTAAACCAAGTTGCATAACGTCTTCTTGAGGTCTAAATTTTGGAATTTAATTCTTATCTGAGAAATTAAAAAAAGATATGTAAAAAACACACACAGGTTACTTTGTTAGTATCACATAGGTTTATTTCGTAGTGACTATAGTTTCGACACCTTAACAGGTCATTATCAAACTTACAATAACTTAAAATTATGACAGCGGCAATATTTATACATATTTCAACTATACATTAAAATTACATTCGTCAATAGGCAAGCACACACGTACAGGATTTTCAACAGATCTGGCCCACCGTCCACGTTATGCATCTCTGTCATGCTAATTTGGAACAGATCGGCGTGACAGGGATGCAAACGCGGACGGCGGGCCAGATCGGTTGAAAATCCCGTATGTGTGTGCCTGACTAATGGATATACAGAAAATAATACACATCATTTAAATACCTAAATTACACAATTAAACTGGGGCGAGTATAATAATTCAGTTTGGTCATTAATAAGCGTGTAACGGTCCGGTTTTGCGTCCGACGGAAACTGTCTTGATTATTAATTGCGCGCCTGGATCGCCAACGTAGGCAACCGTTACGCACAAGTTTTTTAAACATGACTTGTTTCCTATATGCGTGTGATTTTTAAAATCGTCGGGAGGCGCCGCCATGAGGTAGAAGCTAGTCACCTTCCCTAGAGTGCAGACGTGTCACGAGGTCACAGTTTTTCGTTGGTCTATCGACAACCGGTTTCCGGGATTTAAAACGTGTCCTCCTTTAACCACCCTAAGAGGGATTGACGGCACCAGGCACAAGGCAATGGAGGGTACTGTACTACTCGACTTTACACGCTCAAAACATCAGAGCGGTTTTTTTGGGTAAGAGCTAAGTAACCCAGCCAGCCAGGTTCTAGGCTAGGGGCAACGAACGTCCGGCCAGAGTGGTTCCGAGAATTGGAATTTAGCGACGGCGTTCCCGACGATTGCCGGCCGCCGCCCGTCCTAAGCACCGAGCCCAGAATCGCCAGTGGAGTCGCACATGAGGAACACAGGCCAGATCTATATATATTTTTTTGTTCTCATTTATTGTTTTAATTTCATTTGATATATCGTTTTTTTCTTTTGTGTAAAATTTGCGTTGCGTGTTTCGTGCCGTACGTGTTTTGCGTTTTTGTAAGAAAAGGGTGGCTCCGACAGCCCTTCACAACACGCGAGAGCGCTGCGCGGGATTCGGCCGAGTCTCAGTGGACGCGCCGTGATAGAGTTGCGGGCGGAGGTGTTTTTTTTTGGGAAGCGTAGACACGGTGTCCTGTCTTTTGTGTGAATAAACGCAGATATTTTACACCACAAAATTCACACCCGTTATTTTCCCCCCCCCCACGTTTTCTCAATCGGGCATTCTTTTCAGTTTAACTTCCTATTCTCATTGCGAGATTTAAATCTGGTGGTGTGGGCGCCAGATGGTCAGCCGTTGCGACAGTTCGTAATTTCTGAACTTCGCTGACTGTCTGACGTCAACCCACGCAGGTAGGGTGGAGCCCCCCTTTGCGACGAAGTAGTGGCGAGGTTAAAATTACGTGGAGCCTTTCTTTTTACCTGAGGAGAATGGAATTAGCTATGCATGTATGAATTTTTTGATTTTTTAATATATTCTGGAATGCCATAAACATGTTCAAATTTGCAAAATCTTAAAAAACATGATTTTTCGAAAAAGATAAAGAAAATATCCAATGGAGCGTTCGAGATTAATAAGTATATTACTAGTAAAATAATATATCATATGTTGGGACTCCAAACTTTATATGTAAGGTCGCGGAATCTATATAGTTTACACTTTACAACTCGCGGTGTAAGTTTATAAAAATCCTGTCGGTTAGCAATAAATTTAGTCTGACAGGTTAGGTGTCAAATATTATCAGAAGTACTTAATTCACTTACATACGTACATACATACAAAATCCATCCCTCTTTTACCCATTGGGTGTTGAGGTTTTGTCCTGTTAACCTTTCGTAATGTCATTGACCCACTTACGCCATTCACTTCTGTCCGCACTTTTTGTCTTTGCTTCCTTAAAATCTATACCACTGTTTTTTTTAAATTTCACATATTGTTTCATACCATGTTTTTGCAGGTCTACCTCTCCTTCTTTTTCCAACAGGTATAGCTTTCCATATTCTTTTTGTAAGTATTGTATCCTTCATTCTGTTAAGGTGCCCAAACCATCCAAGTTTATATCGCTCTATTTTCTTCTTTATCGGTGCTCCCCTAGATTTTTAATAATATCTGTGTTTCTAATTTTGTCCAGCATTGAAACTCCCTCCGTTCTTCTCAGATACTTCATTTCGGCTGCTTGTAGTCTGCTCTCTTGTCTTTTATTTGTGACCCACGTTTCACTTCCATATGTGAGTGTTGGAATTCATATTGCGTCAAACACCACTATTTTAGTTTTCTTGGATACTTACTTGTTTTGGAACTTAGTTCTTAGGCTGTGGAACACTTTCGGGGCTGCTGTTACTCTATTATTAATTTCACCTTCCCAACTACCGCACTCTTCTACAATCGCTCCTAGGTACTTGTATTGCGATACTTCTCAATTTCTTTGCCTTCGATTTTTATTTTTAAATGTATTTCCCTCTCCTCTATTGCAATTCTCATCACTTTCGTTTTCTTGTCATTAATTTTTAGGTTAAAGGGGGCTAGTTGTTTCTTCAGAATATTTATATTGTGTTGTAGATCCCTTTCATTCTATGCAAATATCACCATGTCGTCTGGTCTCACTATCTGCATGTTTTTGTATCCGACAAAAAGTTTCTTCGTCTCAGGTACTGATTTTTTGATAACTTCATCCAGTGCTGTTATGAAAAGCATTGGGCTTAGTGTCCCCCCCCCCCCCAGTCTAACTCCTTCGTTTGTGATAAATATTTCCGATGTCATGTTTCTTGTTCTCACATAGTTTTGATTTTTATGGTAGATACTCCTCACAGCTTCTATTAATTCTTCTCCTATTCCAAATTTTTCGAAGGTCTTTTTCAAATCATTTTCCTATTTACTGTATTAAATACTTTTTCCAAATCTATGTAACACAATAATACTTCCTTATTGCGTGCTCTGTACTATAATTTGGCGTATGGTAAATATATGATCCTGAGTACTCCTTCCTCTCCTAAATCCAATTTAGTTCTTCTCCAATTTCTTCTCCGCCCTTTCTCTAAGTCTGCCTTCAAGTATAGTTTCGTATATTTTCCCCGATAATAAGGTTATACCCCTATTAAGTTAAAAGTATGTGTGGATACCACTTGGTGAAACATGATAATTAAGGTAAATCAAACACTTAGTTAAAGTTTCACTATATTAATAGAATTTACTCTACAATCGTTTAGGTCTCACGACCATTGTCAAGAGTAACAGAGATACTAACATTAAAATCCAATAACGTGCAATATATTCTGTACTAACAATTTTATAACATGGCAATAAACACATTACAATTTGGGTTTTACCGAACGGAAACCATTTAACAAGGGCGTATTATCGAAGCTTAATTGTTCATTCACGATATTCTCTCGCCGCTGCTAATGGAGGATCTAATGTCAGAGAAACAACATCTAAACCTACGTTATGCAGCTTTCGTAAAGCAGTGTCAATGATTTGTGCATTCGTGTCCGCATCATAACCATTCATGAGAAAATGCGCGATTGGAATTTTCCGGTTAGAGTTCAAAGAAACGACCATCAACACTAGAGCATCCTTAGCTAATACAAGCTCATCTGAGTGGTTTTCGTTATGCTCAACACCAATATCGACTTTACCGTTTACAGTTCTATTTAGTTGCCGCTGCAACCCTTTCTTAATACCTACCCATTTCATCTAACATTAGGGACACTAAAACCCGTTCTCCGTTTGCTTTCACTCGATTTACAGTTTCTTGTAGGACTGCAAAACATTCAGATATAAAACCAAGATCACCATTGACAGAGGAGTACTAAGATCGTAAACTTCTTGAATGAGGCAAGGCACAGTGAAATTTCTTTCCAACGTACGCATAAGCCTGAGCTGAGTAGAAGTGAAGTGTTTGTGTAAAGCAACGCAAAGCAGTAGGATATTTTGCACCGGAAACGCCCGTACCAGTCTTAACTTGCTTCAAATACATTTGCAGTAAGTTTTTAACATCAAAATCGGCAATCGATTCCACACCGCATTATGGTATGCTTTTTTCTGTCGCAGGTCTTTGACGATGTCTTGTAAAGTAGCCACTTTTTTTGCAGGCCGTTAATGTTTGTGTGTCTCTTTTCATCTGGGATCATCCTAGGGATAATTGATTCTTCACTCTGTCCAAAGATTTCCGAGTAGATCTTGGTGAAGATGTATAATGATGATGTTTCGTAACAATCTTCCGCGCTGTTTTTGGAGTCATTGGAACTGTTGCATCTTCAAGCGATGCGACGCAATTATCTGAAATAATTTAAAATATATTTATAATACAATTTTCAATCAACAAGGGCACGTAAAACTATTTAAAAAAAAACCGTGTGTAAAGTATAAAATCGGGTGTAAATAGAGTCTTTTCCTAGGATAAAATAAAGAAGAGAGTATGCTTCAGGAGTGGCTTCAGGTATACCTTTAGTCAAATCTTCACTCGCTACATACTCTCAGGAATCCAACCGTGGACGCTTCTCGCAGTCGACTGGCTCGTCTCCGTATCGTTTGTTCATGTTGTAGGTTGTGTGTTGTATTAGGGAAGAGTCTACTAATATATAAAAAAGCTATGTAGAAAGCCATGTAACTGTATGTTAAAAATTATTAAGTATTATTAAGTTCATGCGAATAATGAATAACTTTTACACTAATAGATTAGTAATAGTAAATAGTAGGGG
Source organism: Othius punctulatus (assembly GCA_951805005.1). Classification (NCBI taxonomy): domain Eukaryota; kingdom Metazoa; phylum Arthropoda; class Insecta; order Coleoptera; family Staphylinidae; genus Othius; species Othius punctulatus. The sequence continues at coordinate 22,569,074 of OX638140.1, read as the reverse complement.
ACTAAGAGATCAGTGTAGTAGGGTCACCAAAATATTCAACACTTATTATTAATTTTCAACAGAGTAAATGGCAAGTTTAAACATATAATACCCTTAATCATGTCACATATTTTTCTATGGAACCGACGTCCATCGCCGACTCGCAAGTTACATCTGCATCTGCATATGGTACAATCTCTTCCAAATTGCTGAGTTCATGCTCAGATGTATCGGGGGTATTTTGCTCCTGCGTTTGTGCTCCTGCTAAAGGCAAATCAACCATTGTAGCATTATAAAACATTTACTGAAATGTATACAGCGGCGAATAACTTATTCGGATGAAATATGGAACTATACCGCGCGTTTTTTTTATCGCTGAACATAGGATATGTTCAGTTTTGAAACGACTGTATCAAACTCAATGCTAAAATTTAATGATATGAAACCAAAATTACAGGCCGAGTTACAAGAACTCCGTCATTTCAAATGTCAAAACTGTTGACAAAAAATGTATTCAACGCAAGAAAGTTTTTAAATAGGGGAATGATACTGAACTGGCTGGTATACGGATTGTGCGAGATTGATTTCAGTGCATTATCCTGCGATACCAATCCCATCAATCCCGTACAATCAACAATCATCAAACGTTAATCCCGAAATAGTAACTCATTTGCCAAATGGAAGATATTGGTTCTTCTTTGGCATAACATAATACATTTCATTTCATTTCTTCAGTTGAAATATGGCATCTCCTAGTTCTTTTATGATGACCAATAGCGACGCATCATGTACCTACTATTAAATTTTGCGATTATATTAGACATTGTTTCGACTGATTGGATTCGTCTGTCAGGATAATGCAGTCAAAATAAATTTCTCAAAATCCGTATACTATTGCCAGCTCGATACCATTTGAATTGGAATATTTGAGTAATTTCATGCTTTGAATAAATTTTCTCAAAACAGTGTTGATATTTGAAATGATCTATTTACACGCGCTAGTAAATTTGGTTGCATAACCGTTGCATTTAGCAATGCATTTCGCACTGTCTGAACACATAGCCTGTGTTCAGAGATAAAAAAACGCGCGGTATAAATAATACATTTTATAGTAAATATAATTTTTGTAACCTGCAAAACTTCATGAAGACGCATTCAAAAAGATTGTCGGTATGGCTTTCAATTTAATCCTGAGACCACTTCTCTCTGTATTAGGACGATAACAGCCGTCTTCATAATGACTGGAACACAGTAAACTGTGAGGTGTCGGGCAAAATTCTTTCATATCCATGTTCATCAACCATTGAGCTGTCAAAGTATCATCGTGTAAAGGAAACCTAACACAAATTCGTTATTATCATTTAAAAAACTTTACCAACAAAAGTGACATTGCAGATAGCTGATTATTTACATCCATACAAATATAAATTTTGCATACATTTTCAAATAAAATTAATTGCATACCTGTGCAACTGTCGAATATGTTCTCCTTTTTGGCTTTGCAGTAAACGCAACTATTTTTGTATTGTTAGTTGAAATAGTCGGAACAATATAATTTTTCAGAGTTGTGTATCTTTTATCTTGTTTCAGAGCAGACGCAACAATACGTTCATCATATAACCTCATATTTTTGGCTAGTTTTAAGTCTGGCAAACCCATTTGTTCGAACCATTTTTTGTACAATTCTTCATCGGATGGAAATCTCGATAATATTCACGTCATAACATATCAACATAATTAACATAGGTTATGTTTACTTATTTTAGACAGAAAGGCAGTTATTTCAGATAATTGCGTTGTACTTACTTATGCAGCGTCAACTTTCCCGATGAATCTGGTTTCTTCCCGCAAAACATGCACTCGAACACCATGTTTTTAAATACCGTCAGACCAAACTGCTACATCTGAAAAATCGTTACCATACGGAATTGTCACAAAACCGCAACTTTTGCCAAGATGGCAGCGCTCAATTGGGAACGTACTCTACCGTTTAAGCCCAATCCAGTGTAATATAGAGATAAGTGTCTGAAACCGATGGCAACAAAAACGTAATTTTGACCGCTTAGGAAGTAACGGGCAGTGGTTTCTTCAAATGACGAAGATTAAGCTTTAGTGAAACATAAAAGTCAAAACCCTTTTTCTAGAGCAGTGGAAGCCCGTGAGGTAACTAACTTTTTGAACTCACCGCCTCGAAAGTGACATTTGACGCACTCTATTGACAACCGGAAATCCGTATTTCCCGGTCTAGTAGACCGGGAAAACGGCAAAAAAACACTGTCATAAATAAATCAATACATAATTATTTATTGTGAACGATCTACATCGACTTAAGCAGGGTTATTATTGTACACATTTATCGTACAATTAGTACAATTTGAAATGCAAATTCCCGAACTTTCCACCGCATCGGGTTTAGATATAGTGTGCGACACATTAAGAGTTTCAGAGATTGTATAGTTTTCAACTTGAGATGAAGGTCCCGGAGCTGGTTGCATCAATCTTTCAGCTACGTTAATTTTACTCTGCACAGAGTCATCGACGTAACCTTCGGCCACGCTTGAAGATCTCCAACCACCAAATTTTTTAAGAGTCAGTAAATCGCCACCGTTGTTTGCAAGTAAAGTAGCTGAACTTCTTCGAAAGCAATGACCAGTGTAGGCCTGTGGAGCCTCTAGCTGAAGGTACTGTGCCACAGAGCAAGGTATTTTGCCAATTGTATTAAGACCAATAGGTGAATTAATACATTTCCCATTTCTGTAGGTCAAAAAGAAACGTTTATTTGTCCCTACTCTTAAATTTTTGTATTTTAACAATAAATTTATCCATTCTGGATTGATCACCACAAAACGTCGAGAAATATTAGTTTTGGTCTCTGGTACATTAACAAGTACCATTTCATGTTTAAACTCGATATGTTCAATTAACATTTTACATAATTCATCGCGGCGACAAGCGCCAAAAATGCCCAATATTACTACTGCCTGTAAAACATATTATAGAATAATAGAATAATATCGATTAATGAAACATATTGTGTACGTACCTTCATTAACAGAAATGAGTTATCAGGGGCTTCATGAATAAATTTGTCAATTTCATGACTTTCTAATACCTTGGATTTTTTCGGTTTCAGGTTATACGTTTCTTTTTTGAGAAATGCGTAAAATTTCGTAAATTTGGAAATATCTACGTTATTGTGTATTAGTAGACAGGACTTTAGCATAGAGTAAGTGGACCATAGCGACTTTTTGCTTGAAAAGGTTTGAAAATATGCCAGCAAACAATTTTCTGAATAAGTCCGTATTTTGTTTAACCTGCACCAATCCATAAATTTCGAGTATACCAACTCGTACCTTCGTTTGGATTTATCCGGCAATAAATTTTTAATTGCCGTATTAGCGGCATTGCGGATTTCCGGAGGTGTACAACTACTTATATCCGAATTGGAACACATTTTATTAGAAACTGAGACTTTAAACGACAGGCTTTAAAAAATCAACTGTCAAAGTAACAATCATTGTTTTGCTATACAGCCATGGCTTGCTTTATTTCATATTTTGAAACGGAATGAAAATTATTTGAGTTTATGCTGATCGTTCTGTTCGTTTAAAAAAAAAATGTACAAACCACTTGCGGGAATCATTTTCCCGCATTCACGCAGATGAAGCATTCGCTCCCTTCGGTCGCTCATGCTTCAAAATTGCGTTCATGCGGGAAAATTGTGTTCCCGCACTTGGTTTGTAAATAACTATTCCAGGGCATGTGCGTACGACAAGAAAAATAATTAAAGAAGCAGGCCTAAAAAACTCCGTTGCAGCTAGAAAACCCTTCTTAACAGATATTTTTGCACGATTGGTTGTTTTAATCAGTTTACCATGTCTATTTCCATGACATTACGTTGTTGTTACTGGTTGCTACGTCTAACAAAACGGTAAGTAAATTACTTACCGTTCACTGAACGGTAAGTAAATAAATCTAAAAATATCAAATTTTGGGATTTATTTATTAAAATTGGAGTGAGTGATTGTCAGTGGTGCAGTGCGTATCAGCTCCGAAGACTAAATCCGAAAACGGACGTTTTCGAGCGAAGTTTACGCAACACAAACAGTCAAAAGGTAGTGGAAGTATAAAGAAAATAGGGAAATATAAAAGCAAAGGTTTGTCGGTAAGAAAAAAAGCAGAAAAGATAAACAAAGAAAGCATCCAAGAAAGTGAGGTTAGCTCGCAGTCCGGCGCGTCCAATTCTTCCGTGGGGGCGACGAGAAGCGAGTTGGCACAACGGTAGGCAACCGAAACCACACATAACCTACATTTGGGAAGTATACAATCAGCATAACGTACATTTGGAAAGTAAACAAACAGCAAAGGGATTGAACGAAACCGATAAAATAGAAGAGCTAGAAGCAAACAAGAGAAAAAGAAGCGAAAACAGTACTACAGAAGCAAATAGAATAACCAAGAAGAATTACCAAGAACTGGAAGAAATAAGTACGTACACAAATAATACAGAAATAGATTATTTAATTCTTATGATGCAAGAGCTAATAAACGATGTAAAGATAAGATAATTTATTCATGTTAATAACTCTGATACAGTTTCACATAGGTCGATTTACGTAGGCTTACAATATACAATACAATAATAAAATGACAATAAAAATAAAAGTACAATACAATACGGGTCAATAACAATACATCGAGTCGAAAGTACATTTTTTTTTTTTTACGTAACTTACACTACAATTAGTATATACGGAATAAAATTTGAACACAAATAGGATAAAAAAAAAATAGAGCGAAAACGACAAAAAGGTCTCCTCATCGTCGTCGATGCCGATCCGCGACTCAACCACAATACATAGAAATAATCAACAGCAGTAATTATCCAGAATTATGTGTTGATTTCGCAGAAGTCACTTGCTGTGTATTCCTCAAAGCTGTAGAACGCATTCCTGAGTAGATGGGCCTTCATGGCTGCAAAAAATCTTTTTTTTGGCAATTCTCTTACTTTTGGGGGTATTACATTAAAGAATTTCGTTGCAAAATAGTTTGTAGCCGAACGGGAGCCAGTAAGCCTGATTTTGTTGGGGTAGATGTCGTAGAAGGAGATGTGTTTACCTAGGTAAAGATGATAAGAGCAGAGCAGAAAACGTACAAAGAAGATATGAAAGAGTTAAGGGAAGAAAACAAGAAAATGAAGATTGAAATCAGAGTACTAAAAACTAAATTGCAGGAAACATAAAAGAGAGAGAGAGAAGAAAAACAACATCATTATAAAAGGTTTAAAACCAGAGGAAGCGGATACAACGGAAAAAATAACAAATATATTAAAAGAAAAACTACGAGTGGATGCTAAAATAAAGGACTCCTATGTGATAAACAAGGCTTACCAACCGATTATACTTGTCAAGCTCGACAACTTTAGAGAAAAAATGGAAGTAATGAAAAACAAAAATAAGTTAAGGCATACACAGATACACATAGAAAACGACTATACAAAGGAAGAAAGACAAATACAAGCACAAATAGGGAAATTTGCAAAGGATCAAAGAGAAGCAGGTAAGCTTGTTATAACCAAATATAAGAAGGTTTTGGTTAATGGAGAACAATGGTCATGGAATGAAGAAAAGGAGCAGATATAAAAAAACTAATACAGAAAAGAGTAAAACGGGGAAGGGAAAAAATGAATAATAAATTAGGAAATAAAACGGAACTGAGTAATAAGAAGAAAACCGAGGCGAAAAAGAAAGGGTATATATACAACAATAAAATAAATCTATTGATAGGAAACAGAAAAAGAAAAATATGGAAATTGGGAGCATGGAATATAAGAGGTATAAAGGTAAAGAAAAAGAGCTGGAAGACGAGTTTGAGAAGGCAGACCTAAACATATTAGCAACAACAGAGACAAAGAAAAAGGGAGTAGAAAAAATCAAAACTGATAACGGTCATACCTTATGCTTTAGTGGAGTAGAAAAATTCAAAAGGCAGCTGCAGGAGAAGGAGTGATAATACATAAGAAATGGAGACAAAATATTGACTACTGGAAAGCATGGTTGGAACGAATAATGTCAATAACACTGAATTGCGGACAAAAGAAATATTGTTGTGACATATGGACCTAATGACGATGACTGAGCGGAAAATAAAAATAAATTTTGGGGTAAATTAGGTGAAACAATAGAAAACCTAAAAGGAGATATTTATGTTGCCGGTGATTTTAATTGTAGAGTAGGCAGAGGTGATAACATAATTAACGGAATAATAGGCAAATATGGCGAAAATGTAAGAAATGATAACGGGAAGAGAATGCGAGACTTCTGTTTAATAGAGGACTTTTTTATAACAAATACATTCTACAACCACAAACAAATACATACATATGCGAGAGAAGGGCAAGCAACAAAAAATCAGTTATCGACTATATTTTAATAGATAGAGGACATCATAGTAACATAATAGATACAATGGTTAGAAGAGGATTCGAAATTGATAGCGATCACTACCTATTGATATCAAAAATAAAAGAAAACACATTAGAGACGACGAAACTATACAAATTGAGAGAGGAAGAAGTAGCCAAAGAGTACACAAAAATGGTGACAGAGTTAATCACGCAAAAGAAGAGAATACAGGAGATGGACCACCTAAAGTTATAGGAAACAGTAAGAAACATTATGAAAGAGGCAGCAAAACTAACATGTGGAACAATGAGGAAAACATACAAGAAGAAACAAACGAGATGGTGGACAGAAGAAATTAAAGAGGAAATTAAATATAAAAAGCTGGCCTGGAAGCAATACTTAAATAATAAATCAGACGCGAAATATGACCAGTGTAAGGAAAGTCGAAAGAAAGTCAAGGAAGTAGTACTAAAAGCCAAACAAAAGACATGGGAAGAATTTATAGAAAGAATGGAAAGGAATAGCAGAGAAAACCAGAAGTTGTTCTATAATGTTATCAAGAGATCCAGAAAAGAAACAAAACAGGCAGACTATCAAATCAAGAACAAACAAGGAAATATATTATGGTAGGATGAACAAATTATGAACAGATGGAGGGAATATTTCATGGAATTATTAGATGCTGAGGAAAACAATGATAGAGAGATAGAAGACATTACACAAAACAAAGAAAACAAAACCGAGAACCAAGAGATAACAGAAAAAGAATTAACATAGTAATTTAGAGATTGAAAAACGGAAAAGCGGCAGGACAGGACCAAATAACAGTAGAAATGATGAAAACCATCGGTGAAGAAGCGAAGAAACTACTATTAAAAGTATATAATGGAGTATGGGAAGAAGAGCGGATACCGGACGACTGGAGGACCGCACTTGTAGTACCGATATACAAAAAAGGCGACAGAAAAGAATGTGGTAACTATAGAGGCATCAATCTAATAAGTACTAGAATGAAAATATTAGAGAAGATTATAGAAAAGGAAATAAGGACAACAGTACAAACGACATTACACGAGGCACAAAGTGATTTTCGGAAAGGGAGGAGTATAAAAGACCACATTTTCACAATTAAACAGGTCATAGAGAAGGAACAAAAGCAAAATTAAAAAGTATACATGGGCTTCATAGACATAAAAAAAGCATTTGATGCGGTCAACAGAAAGAAACTCTCGAAAATATTGGAAGAAAGAGGTTTGAGCGCAAAAATCATAAACATTATCAAATGATATACGAAAATAACAAAAATATAATGGTGTAAAATATCAAAGATTCAAAATGCTTCAAGACCAAAGACGGGCTGAGAAATGGAATTAGGATACAGAAGAATGGGGAACATCGATGTGAAAGAAGGAGCGTTCGCAGACGACGTTGTATTACTGACGAATGAAGAAACAAAATTACAAAGGAACTTGGAGATATGGGAAGAGATACTTAAAAAATACCAAATGGAAATAAATACGGATAAATGAAGTAATGGCAGTGGGAGGTATGGAAGCGATGAAAATCAAATTAAAAGACACCAAAATTGAACAAGTAGAGGAAATTAAATACTTGGGGGTAGTATTCAACAGTAACGGGGAACAAGTGAGTGAGATTGACACGAGGATTAAGAAGGCTACACGTACTTACCATGAACTGAACAAAACCATCCTACGCAGAAAATAAATATCGACCAAAACAAAAACTAAGTTATACAAGACACTACTAAGACCAGTATTAACTTTCGGATGTGAGACGTGGAATCTGAAAAAGAGGGAGAAGGAAAGAATACAAGCTGTGGAAATGAAATACCTGAGAAGAACGAAAGGGGTAACAAAATTCGACAAGATCAGAAGCTCAGTAATAAGAAATGAACTAGAAATAGAATCGACCCTGGAATTTATTGAAAAGAGACAGTAAGGATGGTGGGGCCACATGCACAGGATAAAAGAAGATAGACAACCAAAACTTGTGTGGGAAGCAAAATGCAAGAAGACGGGATGAGGTAGACCAAAGAAAACCTGGGACGACACGATTAAAAAGAGATATTAACAAAACGAGGACTAACAACGATACCTGCAAAGAACATGACAAACGTCCGAAAGAAATGGAACAAATTTATAGAAAACTAATGGAAAGAAGAAAATGAGAAATGTAAAGGAAAACACCTACACTAATTGGTAGACGGTGTAATGATAAATATATATATATATATATATATATATATATATATATGTATATATATATATATATGGTGTTGTTTTCTATAGTTGTTAGAAAACTTATGTTTTTCTTTAATATTTTGTTTGTTTTATTTTTGGGGAATAGGTAGGTCAGGTGAGTTTGTATATATATATATATATATATATATATATATATATATTTATTTATTAAAATTAAATGTACAATTATTGTAATTAGCAGTTGTAATACCACTCGCATTTAATTTTTTAATTAAAATGCGAGCCTTCTTGTTTGCTCGGTAAATGCGATCTAATTAATCACCTTCTAGCGTAGTGGTTAATGGACAGACTTTCCAATGTAGAACTCCCAGGTTGTTGTAGAGGTCCACTAACATCATTGTGTTAAAATTTTTGAGCAAATTCAATTTTGTTTTGGAGGGAATCTTTTAAGACAAGCAATGAATGCAGCCAACTTGTCGATAGCATCATAGAGAAAATTTGTACTCTCTAGCATTGAATAGTCTGCCCATAAACTGCCTGAGGCCTTCAGTTGTCCAATTCTCACCACAAAATATGCAAACAAGCCCTTTTCATTTAAAGCAATCTTCTTTGCTTCACGGCATTCTTTAAAACCCTTGCATGTATGTTCATATCGGACTTAGGATTTTTCTGGGCATATTGCCTAACATCCTTCTTGCCACGTTTCTTCTAAATCATTCGGTAGATTATCACTATCGATATAGGAATTGCTCACTTTTGCTTCAAAAACAGAACTATTAACGATTCTATCAAAAATACAATTTTACTTGTTTGGAAAAAACCATAGAAACCATGGAAAAGCTACCCAATATTTTCAGTTTCAATCTTCCTGATTATCAAAAATTTGTAGGAGTATTATTTCAAATACTCCAATCGTGCAAAAAACGTTATAAGCATGTCGAACGGTATGGTTGTCTCAGACAATAATTGGAGTCGTAGCTTTGCTCCTGCTCCAAACAATTGTCTTCCAACGGTAACAAACTCTTACCGTTCTCCATACTTAATTTACTATTTAAAGCAAAGAAGGGTTGAGGTTTGTAACGAATTTGTAATCAGGGTTGCATTTTTTTTTAATTAAGTGTTTTTTTCAGACGATAATGATTTCTAATCAAGCCATAGTGAAAGAGATAGAGTTTACCAGCCAAGGAATTATAGATTTGAGGAAAGGTATGTCCAGCAGATGAGGGATTTTCCAGCAGACAGTATTCGGTTTTGACAATTTCATTTTTCAACAAAACAACAATTTGAAAACAATAATATAAATACACTTCCTTGTCCGGCAAGGAGTCCCCATCTCAATCCCGTTGAAAATATTTCAGGTTCTTGGTTAAAAAACTATAAAAACGAGATATTTGACCTCAGAATAGAGATGAGTTCTGGTAATCCATAAATAAAGCATAAAATGAACTTGAAAATTTCAACATGTTGAACTTAGTGCAATCAATGAACCGAAGGCTGCAAATAGTGATTGACAAAAGTGGCAGCGGAAATATCTATTTTTGAGTCTTATTCAGATAAGTAGTTCTCGAAGAAGTGTTGTTTGTATTTCTGTATATGCCCTATCTACAGCTCAGACGGCTTAGCTGATCGAATTGTACATTTTAGAATTTCAGAAGAAATTTTAGATTTTGCCAAAATTGAGGGTTTCAGTGATGGGATAAAATCCACCATTCGGATATCGGACATATAGGTACTCAGATTCTGAAATCTTTTGATATAGGCAGTCATACTCAAAGATAACGACCCTATAGATAGGCCACTCACATTGCAAAAAAAATCCGACTTAGTTGCAGTCCCCGCGCCGCCATTGTCGCTGATCACAGAACGATTTTTGGCGGGAGCTTTAAACTGAATAGAAATTCAAAATTTGAAATTAAAATCTTTTCAAAACGAAATTCAAAATTTATTGTGTTCACAGTACAAAGTTTAGAGAATCAGTTAACTTGGTTACACATAAATAATATATATCATAAATCAATCATAAGTATGTACTGAAAATACAATAAATATTAAAACTGTTCTTGAAACTTCACATAGAAAATAAAATGCAATATGTATATGAGTAAGTTCAATATCATTAAGGACTGTTTTCAATTCTGAACATTAGCAAAGTTAATGTTTACAAAGATTAGTTCATACATTTATAAAAAGGTCGACATTTATTATAGAAAAATAACTCATCACAAACTAATTTCAGTTAAAATATGCATTTTACAAAAATTGACTGACTATCCCGAACTAAACCTTAAAAGCGATATTTAATACGTAAAGCTTCTAATGTATAATTTAGTTATTAACATTGGTGCAACATTAGAGCATCTCTTTATTAGACAAACGTATCATTTGCCTCAAAGATGTAATTATAGTTTACATCCCTATTATTTATTGGTAATACCTTTGATAGTGATATTAGAAATACAAGCCGCATTATTGTAAATTACCTACATACTAAATAAATATGTGCTACAATGTTTGGGTCCAAATAATTACTAAATATTGGTAATATTACAATTAACAATAGTATATATATATTTATCAATACACCTTCTACCAATTAGTGTAGGTGTAGTAGTACAATAGTACATACTTTAATGTAAAATCCAATATGTACAATTATATTAGGTTAATTTTAGTATCTAATAATATTTAAATACACAAAATACACATATTACATAAGAATACACATGAGGCATTTTCGGAATAGTAACAGCGTAACTATACTTAAGTGCATTACCAAGTAAAACGCGGTTTAAGTTTACGTTTGTATTTGTCGATGCATTGTTGTTATAAATGATATTTTTTATTATTATTACCCATATCACCTATGATAGTTATTAGAAACATAAGTTCATACATAATAGTACAATTTTTTTAAACAAATAACACATATTCGAAATGTTTATTTATCTCGAGTACAACCAACAACGAAGATGAATTGTAATAATGGGTTTTTACATCACAAAGCAATTTTAGTTAAAAAAATTTACTTTGTTTGTAACAGGGTGTTTTCCTTGGTGGACCGTATGACTCTTCGGAAGGTGAATCTGTTGAAAAAGAAATTTTAAGTAAATAGGTGAACGGATTCATTTTCAATTTCGTACCTTTTCTTTTGCAAATTACTGGTGCAAAGCTAGGGGAACTATTACTATTTGATGCTATAATTTCTTGCTGGTTTTAACCTTCAACTAGAATATTTTACTTAGGTATTTATTTTGGTCACATACAGGCTGATTCTTGACCTATAAGCATAAAATTTATCTATTGCCGGGTATAATAATAATGATGCTACAGGCAGGAAATAATTGTAATAATTAACATTATAGTTACCAAATTCATCAACTACAACTGTCTCAAATTCCTCCTGTGGCTCAGTCTCAATCACGAATGTGCCATTAGATGAGCATAGATTGTTCAACAAGTATGAAATTCTCTTACTCAAAATATTCGGCAGGAATAATGTAGGTACAGCATTTGTTTTTTTTAAATTTGATCCATTGCGATTACAAGGAAATCTTTCGTTTATACTAAAATGTCGATCGAATATCCTGTTTTCCACCTGTGTTTTTTTAACTACTTTGTCCATGTACTCAGGTCTATTTACTGCAATCACCCATTTCTAAAAGAGCTGCAAAAGTGATAGCAATAAGGAAATTATCTGATTATGACATTTAATAATTACATCTGAATCTTGAGGAAATACATGCATATACGCAGTTCTGCCATATTTACCATATTTAAATATTACTGTCCGAAACTAACTAAAACTATATATCACAAAACGATAAATTGTCCGTAACTAAGTTTAATATAGTAATAATATACTAACAAAACGAAAATTTTTCTGAAATTAACTTTAGCTATAAATTACAACTAACTAAGCGATAAATTGTCCGATAACTAATGATAACTATATACAGGGTACTGCAACAGTGCGTCGGGCTTTCCTAGCGCCCTTCCTGTGAGATAGAAAAAAATGTATCGTACAAAAAATTATTGGTTTAAAAATATTTATAATGTAAAATTATTTTCAAATATACAAGGTGTCCCAATTTTGCGGAATAACAAAAACAAACATTTTTTTAAATGGAACACCCTGTATTTATTCAGGTTTTCGGATGACATTTTTCAACTTCTACAATGTTGTCTATTTAGTTTTGGAGTATGTTACAGTGTTACCAACTTACATTTTTTTTTTCAAAATATCATGCATAAGCAAGCCCAACTTTAAAAAATCGTAACGACCTAATTTTTTTATGGTAAGAATAGGTTTTAGCAATAATCTCAGTGTGGTTAATAAGCAACCTTTTTGTAATGAGAAATTTGAATTTAGTAATACAGGGTGTCCAGAAAAAAATGCCAAACTTTGCAAATTTCAAAGCGGTATAACCCTTTTTTTTTAATAGAATGCCCCCCCCCCATTTTATGTCATTATTCGATAGGTCTTTTTCTGCTCTTTAATTTGATGGTGCATATCTTATGTCTGAACCCCACAGTTGTGGAGATATTCAATATATTTCATAAAAGTAACCATTTCATTACGTTTCTATGCACTGAAGTAGGTCATGTTGAGACAAAACAACTGTGAAAATATAAATCTCACATTGATTCTTACTAACATTTTGACAGTTGTTTTGTCTCAGCATGACCTATTTAAGTGCACAGAAATGTAATTAAATGGTTACTTTTGTAAAAAATAATGAATATCTCAATAACTATAGGGTTCAGACATAAGATATGTACTATCAACTTGAAGAGAAGAAAAAGACCTATCGAATAATGACATAAAATAGGGGGCATTCCGTTAAAAAAAAAGGGTTATGCCGCTTTAAAATTTGTAAAGTTTGGCTATTTTTTCTGAACACCCTGTATTACTAAATTCAAATTACTCATTACCAACATATTGCTTATTAACCACACTGAGAATATTGATAAAACTTATTCTTACCTTCTAAAAACAAGGTCGCTACGATTTTTTAAAGTTGAGTTTGCTTATGCATGATATTTGGAGAAAAAAATTTGTAAATTGGCAACATTGTAACATAATCCAAAACTAAATAGACAGCAATGTAGAGCCTAAAAAATGTCATCAGAAACCTTGAATAAATACAGGGTGTTCCGTTTAAAAAGATGTTTGTTTTTGTTATTCCGCAAAATTGGGACATCCTGTATATTTGAAAATTATTTTACGGCATAAAGATTTTTAAACCAATGACTTTTTGTACGAAACATTTTTTTCTGTCTCTTACGGGAAACGCGCTAGGAAAGCCAGACGCACTGTTGCAGGACCCTGTATAACTAACAAAAAGCTAGACCACCAAGTCAGAATTCAACGCACAAATACAAAGTCAACAAGTAAAGGAAAGTCACAATGCTACGCGCCACACAAAATCAAAATCAAAGGAAAACTCGATATCGCAGAATGGACCTCGACGGGAAATTCAAAATTCAACTCACAAACAAAATAACAGCTACAAAGCACTCTCAGCATATGAATCTTGATTTCATATATTTGTTAGCGTTTCTCGATATACCTATTGCAAATATATAATGAGCAGCCTTTTCCCCAAGTCCATCGTCAATTTGTAAACACCAGCACCAGGGTAAGACATAAAGGGTAGATCATAACTAATAACTCTTACCTTATTCCTTCATACTTACCGTGGCTTCTACGACTGTCTGCAAAGAGAATGTTCAAGGGTTAAAAGCCGTTCCACCAGGCTTTACGCACTCCCTGTATATTGCGATTTTGAGATGAGTTGATACCCACTTTCCGCCTTTGTCGCTAGCATCGGCAGCATTTGGCAGTGTTCTACAATTATTTATCGGCAGCAGTGCTCGCTAATGGCTTTACCGGCTTTACCATGACGAATTTATTTGATTTATTTGACGTTTAACGAATTATTTTAAAATCGGCACATTTCCGTCCTACTAAAAATGTGGAACAACTTATAACCCTTGAACATGCTCTTCACAGACAGTCGTAGACGCCACGGTAAGTATGAAGTGGATACGATAAGGTAAGAGTTATTAGTTATAATCTACCCCTTATCTCTTACCCTGCTGTTGGTGTTAACAAATTGACGATGGACTTGGGGAAAAGGCTGCCCAAAGGTAAATATTTGCAATATCTCGAGGAAACGTTAACGAATATATGAAATCTGGATTCATTTGCTGAGTGTGCTTTGTAGCTGTTGTTTTGTTTGTCAGTTGAATTTTGAATTTCCGATTGAGGTCCATTCTGCGATATTAAGTTTTCCATTGATTTTGATTTTGTGTGTGCGCGTTGCATTGTGACTTTACTTGTTGACTTTGTGTTTGTGCGTTGAATTTTGACTTGGTGGTTTAGTTTTTTGTTAGTTATATATAGTTATCATTAATTATCGGACAATTTATCCTTTAGTTAGTTGTAATTTATAGCTAAAGTTAATTTCAGACAATTTCTCGTTTTGTTAGTTTATTATTAGTATAGTAAAGTTAGTTACGGACAATTTTTCGTTTTGTGATATATAGTTATAGTTAGTTTGGGACAGTAATATTTAAGTATGGTTCACCAGTGCTGTGTAAAAGGATGTGGAAATAGTAGCAGAACTGCGAAAATGCACTTATTTCCTCAAGATTCAGATGTAATTATTAAATGTCACAATCAGATAATTTCCTTATTGCTATCACTTTTGCAGCTCTTTAAGAAATTGGTGATTGCAGTAAATAGAGCTGAATACCTGGACAAGGGAGTTAAAAAAACCCGAGGGGCAAACAGGATATGCGATCGACACTTTGATGAAAACGCAAGATTTCCTTGCAATCGCAATCGGTCAAATTAAAAAAAAAATGCTGTACCTACATTATTCCTGCCGAATATTTTGAGTAAGAGAATTTCATACTTGTTGAACAATCTATGCTCATCTAATGATTTACAGGCACATACATGATAGAGACTGAACCACAGGAGGAATTTGTGACAGTTGTACTAGATGAATTTGGTAACTATAATGTTAATAATTACAAGTCTTACCTACCTGTAGCATAAATATTATTATACCCGGCAATAGATGAAGTTTATGAGTTTTATATAGGTCAAGAATCAGCCTGTATGTGACCAAATAAAAACCTAAGTAAAATATTCTAGTTGACGGTTCCATCCAGCAAGAAGTTATAGCATCAACCAGTAATAGTTCCCCTAGCTTTGCATCAGTAATTTGCAAAAGAAAAGGTACGAAATTGAAAATAAAACCGTTCACCTATTTACTTAAAATTGCTTTTTCCAGTTTCACCTTCCGAAGAGTCCACCAAGGAATACGGTCCACCAAGGAAAACACCCCGTTACAAACAAAGTAAGATGTTTAAATTGATTGACTTGACCATATACCCTAGAGTATAATAATGTTACATTATGTATCTAATAATTTTAATCTTTTAAACTTAAACCGTGTTTTACTTGGTAATGCACTTAAGTGTAGTAACATTGTTACTCTTCCAAAAATGCCTCATGTAATATGTGTATTTTGTGTATTGTTAGTATTATTACTTACTAAAATTGACCTAATATAATTGTGCATATTTGATTTTAAACATTAAAGTATGTACTATTGTTAATTGTAATATTACTAATATTTTAGTAATTATTTGGACGCTAACATTGTAGCACATATTTATGTAGTATCTAGGTAATTTACAAAGGTACGGCTTGTATTTCTGCAATTTCAGTATCAAAGGTATTACCAATAATTAATAGGGATGTAAACTATAAATACATTTTAGAGGCAAATAATGCGTTTGTCGAATAAATAGATGCTCTAACGTTGCACCAATGTTAATAACTAAATCATACATTTGAAGATGGTATGTATTAAATATAGATTTCAAGGTTTAGTTCGGGATAGTCGGTCAATTTTTGTAAAATACAAATTTTAACTGAAATTTGTTTGTGATTGTCAGATTTTGTTATAATTATTAATCTCAGTTATTTTACTATAATAAATGTCGACATTTTTACAAATGTATGAACTAATCTTTGTAAACATTAACTTTATATAATGTTCAGAATTGAAAACAGTCCTTAATAAAATTGATCTTACTCATATACATATTGCATTTTATTTTCTATGTGAAGATTCAAGAACAGTTTTAATATTTATTGTATTTGCAGTACATATTTATGATTGCATATTATTTATGTGTAACCAAGTTAAGTGATTCTCTAAACTTTGTACTGTGAACACAATAAATTTTGAAATTGTTTTTGAAAAGAGTTTTATTTTTAAATTTTGAATTTCTATTCCGTTTAAAGCTCCCGCCAAAAATCGTTCTGTGATCAGCGCCGTTCGCGGAGCGCGGCCATCAACTAAGTCTGAAATTTTTTGCAATGTGAGTGGCCTATCTATAAGGGGGTTATCTATGCGTTCCACATTTTGAATAGAACGGAAATGTGCCGATTTTTAAATAATTCGTTAAACGTCAAATAAATCAAATAAATTTCTCATGGAACAGCCGGTAAAGCCATTAGCGAGCACTGCTGCCGATAAATAATTGTAGAACACTGCCAAATGCTACCGATACTAGGGACACAGACGGCAAGGGGGTATCAACTTGTAACGTTCTTCTTAATGTGAAGTTACGGTATTATATCAAGTATAATTAAAAATCCTTGAGAGAATTATATTTTATCATAATACTTTGTCACAAAAACTTATATCTTATTTCATTTATCTTATATCCCTGGATACCAGTGGTTTCCAAATCCTTCTTGATTCAGCACTCTCATCCTGTCGTCCAGCTCTTCTCGGCCGACCATCACTACACTACACTCACTACAAACTCATCTCAAAATCGCAATATACAGGGAGTGTGTAAAGCCTGGTCATACTAGTGATACTGCCAAATTAGATGTTGCAAATATTATGCCAACTTTTGAATTATTTTCACAAAAATTTCGATTCTAAATTTAAGAAATATTTAAATTTGTGGTCATTAGATTCCTCTTGGATTCGAATATAATCCTCAAGTTTTCAGGGTACTTTGCATAACACATCTAAAATAATCGTGAATACATTGATCATGTGGGGGCTAATATGTCAGTACATACTTTAAGCAAACTTTAAGCAAAATACAGAAAATGAATAATCTCCATGACCCTGTTAACTTATGCTAATAATAATAATAATAAAGATTAAAGGCATATGCAACGAAAACCCAATCATTATAAAAATTGCATTATTTATTAATTAATTAATTACAGAAAGGAGACACACATTAAACATTCATTAAACATAAAATCATTTTCTCGTGTAGAAGAATCGATCGCTTCGTTCTTAATAGTATCTGCCATACGGTTTGTTGAAAGGCTGGTTGAATGGCTGGTTGAAGGGCTGGTTGAAGGGTTGTGGGTTAGCCCTACTCGTCAGAGCGAGTGACCTCTGGATGGCTTCTGGAATCGGCGGAGGGGTTGGAAGATGTGCGCCCTCAGCCCTGAAACCGTTCTCGTCGGCGATCCACGTTACGGAGATTGGTGTGCCATCTGGAGCGGTGTACGAGTACGATCCTTGAGCTACCTCAGCTTCGGCTTGTGGGTTTCCTGCGTTTTTCAGGTATCCTTGAGCTTGGGCTTGCTGACCATCACCGGTTGAATAACTAATAACAGTGAGAAAATGTTGAAAATATTGTAATGTTCATGCACAGTCTTGCGGTTTTTCCATTAACACTTTTTCAAATTTTTATGTCACGTTTAGCTCTAATCCCGAGTTTAGCATTATATGGGATATTGTGATAAAGATATCATCAATTATCTACATGCTAGCATTTTATATATGAAACCTGAAACCTAACTTATAATTAAGAGATTCTCAATGTAGTACAGCACATATAGAAAAATACTTATATATAATCAGTATCCCTTATAAATGGCTAATAAATATTAAATGGCTTTCCCCTTTTGTAAATTTTTGTTTCACAATTTCTCTTATTTTTTATATTATTATTATTTTTTTATTTTTCTTAAGTATATGAAATGCTTCGCTTATATAAAGCCAAAGTAATTTGACTAAAAGGAATATAATTTGAAATATAAGCCTTCACCTTTAATAAACAGGGGATATATTTGAGAAATTGTAAAACACAATTGAAAAGTATTTGATTTCAGAGAATTCGAAAATAATAACAATATAAACGCCTATAATAAACCATCATAGTTTCATTCATACCTGTAGTGGTAGGATCCATCTGGGTTCAACTCGTTTGTCTCTGATAATATGGGTACAAAATTCTTAGACTGATACTGGTAGTTTGGTTGATAGTATCCTTGAGGTGCAGCCAGTGCGCATGCGAATAGGCAACAGGTGATTATCTGAAATATGAAATGAAAATATGTCAAATGCTTGCTTAGTATGCACGAAGACCTGGGTTCGCGCCCCAATACAGGTAGAACATTTGAACTGAGAAACCAGTGCCATTCACCGTTGGCAGCTTATTAACGGCGTTAATAAGATGTAGAGTAACAAGCCCTAAGTCAATACACACACTTACACAAATCACAGGGCAGAAGGACTTCCGTTGGTCGATACTCAGTTAGAGGTAATATCCATAACAAATAGGTTCACTACTACTACTATTTCAAATGTATCCATAATTGAGATTTCATTTTGATTGATTTACATTACATGTTGGGCTCAAAAGTTTTAAATGAATCTTTTTCATTTACTTCTCCCATTTCGATAATTATCTTTCACTATTTTATTAAAATATATTGATATGTAAAAATATACATATTGCTTTATCCGGATTCGAACATACAATCTCTGTATTGACACGAGAGTGCCAATTTTTTTAAGACCTAGAACGTGTTATTACCATGGACTGATAAAATAAGTAATTATTTAAATTGTCGAAAATTAAACGAAAATACTAAATTTTGCAATTGGAAAATCTATGAAAAATGTATAAGTATGTATACCAAAAGTTTGACAGTTTTCGGAAAATTTCAGTAAGTTTTTTGCTAATAAATCTATAGCAGTTATAGAAAACGTAATATTTTTTTTTTTTAAATAGCAAAATATTTGACTACAAATACAAATACCAGAAGTTTCAGAAACACTCCCAATTTTTCTGAAACATGCACGAAGAAAGTAGATAAGAACGGTGCTGAAAATTTAATCCTAGGAAATAGCAAAATATATAACAAAATTTTTTATGAAAATTGTAGACATTGCCAACTAAATTATGGAAATTTGTTCGAAAATGCGATGAATGTATAAAGAGAATTTGTCCAGCTAATTCTATATTTAATGGTTCAATCTGCTGAATGGTGCAGGCAAATATTTATATAGTGTTTATAAACATTTGGTACTTTGGACTGATAAAATAAGTATTTCTTTAAATTGCGGAAAATTAATTGAAAATACCAAATTTTGCAACTTGAAAATATATGAAAAATGTATAAGTATTGAAAAAGTTTGTCAGTTTTCTGAAAATTTCAGTAAGTTGTTTTCTAATAAATCTATAGCAGTTATAGAAAACGTAATAACAAAATAAGAAAATGGCAAAATATAAAATGAAAATTTCCAAAGTTACGAGAAACGAGAAACCATACAAATAAAAATACACAAATACCAGAAGTTTCAGAAACACTCCCAAATTTTCTGAGACATGTGCGAAGGAAGTATAAATAAGAAAGTTGCTGAAATTTTAATAAAAAAAAAAAATCATGAAAATGATAGACATTGCCAACAAAATTATGGAAATTTGTTCGAATATGCGATGAAGGATCAAGAGAATTTATCCAGCTAAATCTATATTTAATAGTTGAATCTGCTGAATTGTGCAGGTAAATAGTTGAATAGTATTTATAAACATTTGGTACGTTGGACTGATAAAATAAGTATTTCTTTAAATTACGGAAAATTATTCGAAAATACCAAATTTTGCAATTAGAAAATATATGAAAAATGTATATGTATGTATAAGAAAAGTTTGTCAGTTTTCTTAAAATTTCAGTAAGTTATTTTCTATTAAATCTATAACAGTTATAGAAAACGTAGTAACAAAATAAAAACAAGTGCAAAATATTTAATGAAAATTTATTAAGTTGCGAGAAACGAGAAACCATACAAATACAAATACAAGAAGTTTCTGAAAAACCCCCAATTTTTCTGAGACATGCACGAAGAAAGTAGAAATAAGAAAGTTGCTGAAAATTTAATTTATAACAACATTTTTCATGAAAATGACAGACATTGACAACAAAATTATAGAAATTTGTGCGAATATGCGATGAATGTATAAAGAGAATTGGTCCAGTTAATTCTATATTTAATAGTTTAATCTGCCCAATTGTGCAGGTAATAATTTTATAATATATATAAATATTTAGTACTTTGTCAAAAAAGTGTTTAAAGGCTCCAAAATTGTACATATGCAGTTTTAGTAAAAAAATCCGAAATTTACAATAAAAATATCGAAAAAGTTAAAAAGCCCAGAATGTTTCAAAAACCTAAATATCTAAAATATCAGAAGAATCACAAACTGCGACCATTATATCAACCAATCTTACAAGTAACGAAAAATGTGACAAAATATTATTGTTTATTTCTTTAAAAGTTCATAAACATCTAAATGGTTTTGATCGTTTATGTATTTTCTTCATTATATTCCGTAAATGTTCTTCAAATTTGTGTCTTTTGTCTATAGTAATTCCAAAATACGTTATCGTCTTTGTGGAGTGTACGTTCATTCCATTAATTATTTATTATCACATTTTGTTATTAACGCCAAGTAATAGAAAACGTAATAACAAAATTTAAAAAAATGGCAAAATATTTAATGAAAATTTCTTAATTTACTAGAAATGAGAAACCCTACAAATACAAATACTAGAAGTTTCAGAAACACTCCCAATATTTCTGAAGCATGCACGAAGGAAGTAGAAATAAGAACATTGCTGAAAATTTAATCATAGAAAATAACAAAATATATAACAAAATTTTTCATGAAAATTATAGACATTGCCAACAAAGTTATGGAAATTTGTTCGAATATGCGATGAAGTATCAAGAGAATTTGTCCAGCTAAATCTCTATTTAATGGATCAATCTGCTCAATTGTGCAGGTAAATATTTAAATGGTATTTATAAATATTTGGTACTTTGGACTGATAAAATAAGTATTTTTTTAAATTACGGAAAATTAATCGAAAATATCAAATTTTGCAATTAGAAAATATATGAAAAATGTATAAGTATGTATACCAAAAGTTTGTCAGTTTTCTGAAAATTTGAGTAAGTTATTTTCTCATAAATGTGTAACAGTTATAGAGAAGCTAAGTTTCGAGAAATGAGAAACCCTACAAATACAAAATACCAGCAGCTTCAGAAACACTCCCAATTTTCTGAAACATGCACGAAGGAAGTAGAAATAAGAATGTTGCTGAAAATTTAATCATTGGAAATAGTAAAATATATAACAAAATTGTTCATGAAAATAATAGACATTGCCAACAAAATTAAGGAAATTTGTTCGAATATGCGATGAATGTATAAAGAGAATTAGTCCACTTAATTCTATATTTAATGGTTCAATCTGCCGAATTGTGCAGGTAAAAATTTAAATAGTACTTATAAATATTTAGTACTTTGCCAAAACTATCAAACAAAGTGTCAAAAGGCTCCAAAATTGTACATATTTCTGAAATATACAATGAAAATATCAAAAGAGTTAAAAACCCCAGAATGTTTTTAAAACCAAAATATCAAAAGTATCCGAGGAGTCACAAACTGTGACCATTATATCAACCAATGTTACAAGTAACGAAAAATGCCACAAAATATTATTGATTAATTTTGAATAGGTTCATAAACATCTAACTGGTTTTGCTCGTGTATGTATTTCCTTCATTGTATTCCGTAAATGTCTGTCAAATTTGTGTTTTTGTCTATAATCATTCCAAAATACGTTATCGTCTTTGTGGAGTGTAAGTTCATTCCAATAATTATTTATTATCACATTTTGTTATTAACGCCAAGTAATAGAAAACGTAATAACAAAATTTAAAAAAATGGCAACATATTTAATGAAAATTTCATAAGTTACGAGAAATGAGAAACCCTACAAATACAAATACTAGAAGTTTCAGAAACACTCCCAATTTTTCTGAAACATGCACGAAGGAAATAGAAATAGGAACGTTGCTGAAAATTTAATCATAGGAAATAACAAAATATATAACAACATTTTTCATAAAAATTATATATATTGCCAACAAAATTATGGAAATTTGTTCCAATATGCGATGAATGTATAAAGAGAATTTGTCAAGCTAAATCTATATTTAATGATTCAATCTGCTGATTTGTGCAAGTGAATATTTGAATAGTATTTATAAACATTTGGTACTTTGGACTGATAAAATAAGTATTTCTTTAAATTGCGGAAAATTAATCGACAATACAAAATTTTGCAATTAGAAAATATATGAAAAATGTATAAGTATGTATACCAAAAGTTTGTCAGTTTTCTGAAAATTTCAGTAAGTTATTTTCTAATAAATCTATAGCACTTATAGAAAACGTAATAACAAAATTAAAAAATGGCAAAATATTGAATGAAAATTTCCCAAGTTACGAGAAACGAGAAACCCTGCCAATACAAATACTAGAACTTTCAGAAACACTCCCAATTTTTCCTAAACATGCACGAAAGAAGTACAAATAAGAACGTTGCTGAAAATTTAATCATAGGAAATAGCAAAATATATAACAACATTTTTCATGAAAATTATAGACATTGCCAACAAAATTATGGGAATTTGTTTGAATGTGCGATGAATGTACAAAGAGAATTTGTCTAGCTAATTCTATATTTAATGGTTCAATCTGCTGAATTGTGCGAGCAAATATTTTGCTAGTGTTTATAAACATTTGGTACTTTGGACTGATAAAATAGGTATTTCTTTAAATTACGGAAAATTAAACGAAAATACCAAATTTTGCAATTAGAAAATATATGAAAAAGTATAAGTATGTATACCAAAAGTTTGTGAGTTTTCTGAAAATTTCAGTAAGTTATTTTCTAATAAATCTATAACAGTTACAGAAAACGTAATAACAAAATAAAAAAATAGCATGATATTTAATGAAAATTTCCTAAGTTACGAGAAACGAGAAACCATACAAATACAAATACAAGAAGTTTCAGAAAAACCCCCAATTTTTCTGAGACATGCACGAAGAAAATAGAAATAAGAAAGTTGCTGAAAATTTAATTTTTAACAAAATTTTTCATGAAAATGATAGACATTGCCAACAAAATTATGGAAATTTGTTCGAATATGCGATGAATGTATAAATAGAATTAGTCCAGTAAATTCTATATTTAATGGTTCAATCTGCCGAATTGTGCAGGTAAAAATTTGAATAGTATTTATAAATATTTAGTAATTTGCTAAAAAAGTGTCAAAAGGCTCCAAAATTGTACTTATGCAGGATTAATAAAAAAATCCGAAATTTACAATAAAAATATCAAAAGAGTTAAAAATCCCAGAATGTTTCAAAAACGAAAATATCAAAATTATCCGAAGGATCACAAACTGCGACCATTGTAACCAATGTTACAAGTAAAGAAAAATGTGACAAAATATTATTGTTTAATGTTTAAAAAGTTCATAAACGTCTTAATGATTTTGCTCGTTTATGTATTTCATTCATTATATTCCGTAAATATTTGACAAATTTGTGTTTTTTGTCTATAGTCATTCCAAAATACGTTATCGTCTTTGTTGGTGTACGTTCATTCCATTAATTATTTATTATCACATTTTGTTAATAACGCCAAGTTAGTGACTGTAATTTAGGGCGAGATATTATATTAAAGATATGCCACAAGTGTCTTGCTTGTCAATTTGATCAAAATATGGAATTCAATTAAATAAGCCGGTTGGAACTGAAAGGCGTCTCGTGAAAATCGTTGAAATTTTTCTATCTCTTAATAAGTAGGTACATACTAATAATAAAAACCAGAGCTCTTGAAGCAGATGATTAATTTGTATCTAGTTGACCTTAGTACCTGATAAATCGTTGAGGTGTAATAAGCAAATTAGAATATTTATAACAAATTATAACTATTCGTATTAATTGTGATACCTTCGGCGTAACCATTTAATCACTTAATAGACGTTAATTATCTGATCCTTGATTCTTATAATAATACACTTCGATAAAGAGTATTTAGGTCGATTTTATGGAATTTATTTACGTCGCCTGTTATGTTATTATTTTGTAATATTTTTAATGCTCTTCTGATCGGCGGATTAAGTTAATTAATGTTGATAGTGTAAGGTCGGACGTAAGTAGAATATTTAATAAGTTATATATAAACCACGATCGCTATAATCTTTATGTAAGCTACTTGGCCACATTAGGGTGACAAATTTCAACCTGTAAATTTTGTGGGCAATTGCACCACTTCATAGGCTTGACTATTGGTACTATTTTCTATCATTTTTATAATACATTGGACAATTTAGATTTTCATACAGATCATTCTACCAAAGTTAAAATTATAAATCGTGCATTAATGGATTACTTTAGTGCCAATTCTACTGTTAATTACAGTTATAATTTAAGATAAAAGTAATTAATTAATATTCTATTGATTTTAAAATATTTTTATATAAGTGAATAAGTTTTGTGTGAGGTTAATTAATTTTTATAACCTTCCCTCAAACGATTGTTTGATATATTTAAATTTAAAAAAAACATACTTCATCATTAATTCACAATTTACTCGAAACAGTTCAACTTTTCGAAAAAGTTGGTCTTATTCATGATCATATTAATGTTTACTTTTCTTATTAAGTATATCGAATTAAGGTAACATATTATTGCCAGACTCAATTTATATTTTATATCAATTGAATTTTCCTGGGGCTATTAACTGGCTATCAAATGAGCTTTTAACCAACTCGAAATCGAAAAAAGTAACTAAACGAGTATGAGTTTATAAATTGATTTGTACCATTACATATTTATTTGTTCACTTGTATTACAAGGTCTGTACATTTCAAATAATTATTGGCAATAAATAATCGTATGCTGTCCACCCAACACGCAAACTTCTTAACAACCTACGAGTTCGGCATCATATTTCAAATGACAATAAATAAAAATAATCGCAATATTAATAGACACATTGTAATGATGAGCAATTTGCATACGCCTAGCGGTTAAAATCTCTGTAATAGAGTTCTTTGAATCCATATTAAGAAGTTAATTGACATCACTGGATTCCATATGAGCCGCCTCCACCAAAACGGTTGCGCAACCGTACATGCTGTGTAAGGTTAAGATATTAAAAGCAACCTATCCTCTTGAGCAATCTACATATGAATAAAAGCTAAATTATATAAATGCATTATAATGCAAATATCTAATTTGGTGAATTTGATTGACGCTATTGCGAAAAATAGTATTTGCTATATAATTGATGATAATAAGCATTATCCTCAATCACCTATGAGTCAGACAAAATTACGCCGTTTGAATATTTTTGAGTGGGAAATATACAGATTTTCTTAACTAGAAAGAAGTCAGTGATAGATATACGAGTATATCTATTTCTAAATGGAAACAAACGAAAACTTATCTTCAAAATACTAATGTAAAAGCAAATCTGAGCTTTCATGATATCGATATGAAATACAAGTTATACAAGATGTGGTGTAAGTTGTATGTTTCAATAATATCACCAATGTATCACAATACTAGTATTCGTTATGTTGATTACGAAATTAGTTATCAAATTGAACATTTCCGACAATCAAAATATTTAATCAATGTTTTTCCTCAACTGGCATTCCTTTCTAATTAAATAATTAGGTACAAAGCAGCTTTAATTAACGTATTAATGAACCGGTGCTCGCGCCGACAAATATATAATCTAAACAATTAACTGTGAATACGCGTGATATTTCAGTGGTCTGCATTGTTCCCTGAATGGTGTTGTGAGCATAAAATTGGTTCCCACATAATACAGCTGTCTCGTTAGTTTCCAAAGTCGATAATGTGGATGTGTCGTTATATAAGCAAGAACGAAAATAATAAGAATAATTGTTAACAATGTCAGTTAATTATCTAGTTACATCTCAACAAATTGATGCAAAATAGTAATTAAGGTACATAATAAGAGTTTCAATCTGTATTTACACGTAATTTATATGTAAAACTGTAATTGCATTCTGTAAGAATTACTAATAAATCATAAATATATGGATCCATAAAAATAAATTAAACTGAATTGTTATAACAATGCACAATAACAAGCAATAAACAATAATATTAATAGACATGTTCATGCTAAGAATTCATTCAGTTGTTCATAAAAGTTTTAATCTTGTTGTTATGAAAAGCCAGAACGCCGGCAGAAATTCCGCCATGAATAATCAATAATTGAAGAAACTAAAATTTTAGATAATTCATTGTGAAGTTTTTATTTATTAAATATGTCTTGAGTTTAAATTTCTATATTATTCTAAATCTACGAAAGTTCGATACAAGAATGATAATTTAAGTAAAATTTGTTTTTTATTTCCTAGAGAAATTGAATAATCCTTAGAGAATTGCATTATTATTAATATAAATAAATATAATTCTCAAATATTGGGATTGGTTATTCTAGAACTTAAAATAATATCCACAAAAATGACAAAATTTACAAAAAAAATTGCTTCTATATTATATATTTCTTAGAGAAACTCAAGATGCCCTAGAAAACCAAATGCTAACTTCAAAAAATTACAGTAAATTCATAAAATAGGTATTCTAAATTCATTAAAACAAAAATAAATAAAGAATTCCAGAATTCTACATTCTAAAATTACTGTTAATTTTAATGTGTATATGAATTCCAGTTTGTTTTAGAAACTCGAAATTAAAAGTGTATCATGGATTCAAAAAACATTTTTTATTTGAGTAAATAATTCCATAGTATTTTTTTTTTAATTGAGCAAAATTGAATTTTTAAATATTTTTTTACAAAATTACATAATTCCCACTTGAATAATCAAGAATTTGAGAAACTAGGATTTGTGATCATTCGTCGTGGAGCTCTAATTTATGAAAATATCTTGACCCAATATACATTATGTCCCCGGATTTAGTTACCAGAGGGATATTTAAAAAAAATACTTTTAAGAAAAAATGTTATAGGAATTAATAATTCCTCCTTAGTCTGAAACTACCAGTTCAGTTATTGAAACTTTGATTTATTTACACAGGGTGTTGGCAAACTCAAAATTTTTAAATCTCATTTTGACACTTATTTATTTACTTTTGCCAAAGGAATTTAAAATTACATTTAACAGCATCAAAGAAAATTAAATTTATTCAAACACTCCCCCAAATGCATAAAATGATACTGAAAAGTCGTGAGGCATTTGCATCAATAACTGCTTGAACTGTGTAAAGAAAATGGTTAAGGATTGTATAAATGTTGTTATTCTTCATAATTATTTGACATAAAGTGTCAAAACTAGATTTTTTTATTATTTAGCCATCACCCTGTATAAATAAATCAATATTTTAATAACTGAAATGGTAGTTTCAGACAAAGAAGAAATTTTAATTACTATAACATTTTTACTTAAAAGTAAAAATTAAAAAAATATCCCTTTTGTAAACTCAGTCCGGGGACATACTGTATATACATTATTGATATGTGGAAAGATTCATCCTGAGTTTAATAATTTGGTATATGGAATTTAGGCAGTCTCAGGTATAAAGCAGTAAAACTATTCGTTAACTTGAACTAGTTTCGGCCGGAAGGCATTCTCAGCATTTAATTAATTTATTAAAAATATATACATGCACTTATCAGTCTAATGGCAATTCAGTATATGTTGTTTGACTTATAGTCAATGGTATCTATCAATGTATATAGAAGTTTGTTTGGGAAATGTCAATGGGATATATTTAAATTTGTAGACAGTTTTTTTCCTAGAGAAATTGAAATTGAATTACAAAATTGCATAACTTTTCAATTTGCAATAAATCTTAAAACTTCAATCCTACACTTTTTTCTTTATTCCAGGATTTCAACATACAAAAATGGCAAAAAGTTAGTAATCTACAAATGCACAAATGTTGTTTCATTTTTTAGATAAATTCAACACACCTTAATATATATATATATATATATATATACATTAAATCATACAAAAAATAACCTTTTGTTCCCTTCCAAAAATTGCAGTAAAATGTACGATAAATTCCTGTTTATTTTATAGACTAAATATTTTACTATAAACTTCTACTACAATATTATAATGAATTTGAAATATATACTGCTAGATTTAAAACTTCCCATTTGAATAAATAATTCAAAAATTCCTTATATGTAAAGGTTCCATCATAGGTTTTATTTTAAATGAATAAATTTTATTTCTCTGTCGTCATGAAATGATAAATATCTTGGTAAAAAAATATATTTACCTTGTTTCAAACTGTTTCACGTACGTATTATATTTTATAAAATATTCATCAAATATAGCTCCACTTCTGGCAATTTTAAATCGAGATAAATATCATTAAGTTTAAGGTTTAAGTTAATGTTACGATACTATTTAATATTCTTCAATTTAAAATCCAGTTTCTGAGTGACAGTGCTAACAAAATTCATTGTACATTATAATTAGAATATAGTAAACATTGCAAAAGAAAAGTCACTAAGCCTAACAAAATAAATAATATAAATTTTAGAAAGCTGTCTAGGGAATATAGCGTTATCATGAAAATTTTCAAAATCGAAACAAGTTTAACACAAGTCAGTAACACAGGCGCAGATTCTACTATGTAATTCGCAGCTATTTGTTTAAAATTATTTAATATTAATGTATCGTTCATTTGCAATTGAACTGAAACTGAATTGAAAATGTATTGTACATACCAATAAATTGGTATCCACGTTAAATAATCCAATATGAATGAAGCAAAATGCATATAAGTTAAAGCAGTGAATTACAATTCATTATACAGGGACTTTCAGATATAACTAATAAAATCGTTGAGAAAAGTATCTGAAAAAAAACTCTAACAAGTTGTTTTTTTTTTAATTTAGAAATTTTAAACATTTAGTGATGTAATTTTCAACATCTCAGCACCTCAGCTCTAGCACCCCCAACTTTAAAAATTCAAATAGCAAAGTAGCTGCCCCTTCTGATAACTAATTTGAAACCTTTATTTTTAATTGAGTACCATAAAAATAGGTATTTCAAAATCGTTGATAAATACGAAGATATTTAGCGCAATGTATTCAACTAAAAGTGCCATTATTCGAGCATACGTTGAGTAATGAGAGGTAAAAATAATTGCAAATATAATGTTGCAATGTACATGTTTGTCTCTAGATTAGACTGTTGCCTCGCAGTTATCGGGCAGTAATTTGAACATTTAATTTAATTTATATTTTCACATGGTTTCGGTATTTTTCAAATATAATTGTTTAAATTTTTATGTATTTCTTAATTCTTAATTTATATGCATTTATTTCAACGCCTGCTCTATTATTAACCCTTTCATTTGAATACATGTCGGTAAATATCTCTATCATTTTTTAGCACATTTTGAAAATCTATTTTTATTGTATTCAACATAAAAAATCTGTCAAATGAGGTATGAGAAAGGGTACTTGCTATTTGAATTTTTGTGTAGGTTAAGTCTGAGCACAACTTATCCGAGGATTTTGTCAAATATTTTTCTCAGCGATTTTATTCATTTTATCCGTTAAGTTTGAAACTCTCTAAATACTATTAAATATTAGAAATATCCAAGATATTGACATATTGAAGAAAATTCTGTATAATACCAGCTTCATAAAATGAAGTAAAAATTCAATTTATAAACCCAAATTACCAATAAACTAGCATACAGACGTCCTTTAATCTTTAAAATACAAGTGTCTTTGCTAGTCCTATCTTCAATTTTAACATCGATCTTCTGCCCCCACGCTTCCAAAAGTAATCTCAAAAAACAGTTTTGGCATGTTTTCTTACATAAATGTGCAAACACGACTGGACCTGCAAAGGTATTTAGAAAAATCTGAAAAATTATCAGCGCATTGAGTGAGAGCTGAATTCGGTCTCCGATTTCAGGTCCATCTCTAGGTACAATTTTGAGGCGTAAATCGAAAAAAAAAAGTATATACTACTCATCCGCCATTTTAAAGAACCATAATTGTTCATCCGAACCGACATGCCAAAAATCGTTATTTTGCCCCTTTCGTCGAAAAATGTTGCTAATTTGGAGGGGGTGGGGTATAGTGCCCACAGTTTCGAATTAATCGAAACGACCTTAAATTTAAAATTTAGGCCAGAATATGGACTGATAAATTGTACACCGTTGAGTTCCTAAGTAGAATTTTATATTTTTTCCCGGTTCCATAAATCTTCCGTTCCCATAATTTCTTGATTTGTGTATTCATCAAACATCAACATATTTACTATTCTTATGGCTCTACCCAATAGAAACTTTAAAATGCCATGCAAATGATAATAATGATAATTGAGTAAATAAAACATAAAATACATAATCATAATAAACATGCATAATCAACATGCAATAAACAAGCCATAATCAACATGCACAGATAGAATTGAATGCTGCAAACCAATTTCACATTCAAGGAATTTTCAAACTAACTCACAAACTACTCATTTTAAGGATTGGTTTGTTTCACACATTATTGTTGAAAATTATTCTACCTATTACCTTGTCATACAAAAAATATGCATTTGCATTAAATTAAATCATGAATTATGACGTTTCGAAGTGTACCTCTAAATAATTAAAGGATTTTAAACCTTTGAAATAGTACTGGTAAAATATAAAGATGAACAAATTATTGCAATAATAGATCCATGCTTCAGCTACAATATGCAAAAAAGTTTAAATTTCTATTTCATTCATAAGAGAAATTAATATTTTTTAATCGTCTATTTGAAGGAAATATTTCGTAAATTGTTTTTTTTCCTCAAAAACTACTAAAGATAGGGCTCAAGAGGCTTAACAAAATGTGTTAATAATTGAATTATCAATCCGAATATGTAAAAGTATACTACATGGAAACATGTACGAATTTATCTAATCTATATATATATATATATATATATCTATATAGATGTGTTTATATATTTACAAACAAAGTGGTTCTGATTTTTCGAAATTTTTGTACAACTTAGTGAACACCTAACAATAGACGGTCTCTCAGGGAAAACGTTGGTTAACAGTTTATGGGGTTCCCGATGAAATAAAAATTTAAAAAAATCATTCTAATTGAGTAGGATTGCATAGGTATCTTTCTTATTTTGAAAGCTAGAGATCTCCTTAAATGGGCAATGTTATGCAGTTTTGTATGCTGGTTCAGATTATGTTTAAAAAAAAAGTCCAAGCAGTTTAGAAATATTTCCAGAAAAACAAAAAAAATGTGATTTTCTAAAATCTACGATATTTCCATAATTATTAAAGATGCGGAAATAAGTTTAAAATAAAAGTTACTTTCATTCGATCGCACAAGCTTAAGAATCAAGTCAAAACAAAAGTCAAGATGGCGGTATCCGACATATTAATATCAACTTTCTTATTTTAAATGGCCGCCATATTTGATTGGTTCACAGCTAAATTGACTTTTTCTCTTTTCATCGATGTGTAACAACTTATGTCAACATTAATAATATGGGATATATCAATTGCCGATCCGCACTTATGATGGTAAAATAATCCACAATTAGAATAGTAGGATGCTTCTATCCATAAAATTGTATCAATATATACCGTAATTTTGTTGATTAACCTTCTGCAAAATGTTAATCTACGGATGTTATCATTTATTTGTAAAGTGTGACAAATCTGCAATCTATAAGAGTGAAACTTTTGCTTTTTTAAAAAAAGTCGATGTTTTAGATTAGATACGTCAACTTGATTTTCTATTTGCCGAGTTAAAATGTTTGGATTAGCGAACATTTAACGCTGCCAATTGTTTTTGGACAATAACTGTAAGAATTTTGAGCATTTATCGTTTATTGATATTTTACTACTTAGTTGTATTAATTTTTTTAATTTTTCTTCACATTTGGTTTTAAAATAATTAAAAAAATAAAAATATAAATTGAAATAATTAATATTTCCCATATTTTTCATTTTGACATAGGTTGTTATACATTGTTGAAAAGAGGAAAACACAGTCTATTTAGACGCATAAAAATCTAATATGGCGGCCATTTAAAATAAGAAAGTTGATATTAATATCTCGGAAACCGCCATCTTGACTGTTGTTTTGACTTGGTTTTCAAGTTTGTTCGATCAAACCAAGTAACTTTCATTTTGAAATTTTTTCCGCATCTTTAATAATTATGAATATATCGGACTTTTTAGAAAATCGCGATATTTAGTTTTTTAAGAATAAAATCTAAACTGCTCAGACTTTTCAAAAAATATCATCATAATCTGAACCAGCACATAAAACTGCACAATATTCCCCATTTAACCAGATCTCTAGCTTTAAGAATAATATATAATGCAATCCCACTCTATTTAGGACACCCTCTATAGCTGATCCCGTTCCTCAATACCTCAATACCTCAAACATCGAAAATTAAGTCCTCTTCATAGGTATTTGAGAAATTATCATCAATTTATTTGAACTACAAGTAAATATCTCAAATTAAAATCGTTATAGAGTTAAAAATTATCGAAGTGTGCTACAAACAAACCATGCATTTTTATATTTAATAATTTTTGAAACACCACGAATTATATATAGGTAGAGAATGTAATGAATTGATTTAATTATATAGTAAAGCAGAAAAAACAAGAAGCTAAATATACTGTTTATATATAGTTATTTAGATCATTTCATTTTTCAAACATTACACCGCAAGTTATTTCATTTTTCAATCACATCGCAGTTATGTACTTGTACTGGAGATACACTGACACTTTTTGTGTCACGAGTCGACACGGGTTTTGTTTTTATGGGCCGGCTAGAAATTGTTTGTGGGTAGAGGTACCGCGGCAATTGTTTGCAAGTTGCGCAAACCGATAAATAAGACGATCGCAACGGTTCGGGTGTCATCGTGACTTATAATTAATCTTTCAATGCGGTCGTCGCCGTTACGATCGCTCTGTGAGACTTAAAATTGTGCCCGCAGCCGACATTTGTTTGTGGACGAGTACATTTTCGCAATTATGCAACCAGTTCCATTATCAGTATTGTCACTTGTTAATAAATGCGTAAATATAAAAACAGAATTGTTAATTTGTCACTCTTTTAGGTACGAATTATATTCCCATTATAAGTAGTTTTTGAAATATTCCGAAAATTCGAATTTCTACACCATTTATTTTCACCTATTCGGTTTACACATGCATCATAGTCAGCGAAACATGTTTACTTTTCGACTCTGGGATAACCATTATAAACAAATGAATTTCAGTTTAACTTTAAATATATTTGTATACTTGAGCACTTTTTCGAATTAATATTTGAAAGTAATGAATCAGCACAAATCAAGAAATTATTAATTTTTTCTTCATCCATGACACCTGACAGAGTTGTTGAATGAACATGTAAGATTATTTAACGAATCTTATACACATTTACCACCGATGAATATAACAATATTTAGAAGATATACTTGCAAGAAGAAAACCACAAAAGCCGGTATTTAGCAAAAAATGCATTTAATCGAAAAAAAAATTATTTAACACAAATTTTCGAATTACCTCACACCTAATATTTTACTATTTACACCATGTGAGTTTCAAATACTGTGTATGGCGTACAATCTCTGTTGTGTCATTTTTTCAACAAAAAAAATCCGATGAAAATGTTGCAAAATCATTGATTAAGTTCAAACTTCTAGAATTTACATATAATTTTCACATTCACAAATTGCTCGTCAAATTATACCAGAAATGCAGTAATGAACGATTACACTTATTTGCCTACCTTTTATACAGGGTGTCTCTAAATTACGTAGACATGGCTTAACCACAGATTACTGGATCAAAAATGGCGATTTAACCAAACTTATCTATATACAAATGCGTTTGGTTTAGCCAGTATTCAGCTTCAAAGTTAATTTAAAAAAAACAAAATTTGCTTATAAGAAGAGTACGTTTACATTGATTTGGATGTTGTTTGGTATGACACTTTATACGGGTATAACTCATATTTTGACATAATATTGTTATTATCAGTAGACCGGTTGTGTACAAAACAAGGGTGGCCCTACAATAATATATTCATCTTTTTTAATGACTTAGCAAATAACTTTTAAAAAATCAAATCGGACGCAGGTATTCATTATTAAGTTTTTTTGTATCTATATAGTTTTTGATATCTGTTACAGTTTCGGCACAAAAAAATAAAATATGAGTGACTGCCCTAGACTCGTTTGGAAACAAATGTAATCTAGTTACGGTGGTGATGATTGTTTATTCACAATAATGAATATAAAGTACACCAACGCCGATAAAACAGATATGTTGCTGGTTTCAGGATATTAGGAGCCCTAATAACGAGGAAGAAATTTTGGAAATTATAGCAATTGCTTCATCCATACGATATCAAAATAGTGCAAGAGCTTTTACCAGCTAATTATGACCTGCGTTTTGCGTTTTGCCGATTTATTCAGGAAAAAAGAACTGAACATATACTTTTTAGCAGGACAATTCTGTTCACTGAAGTTTTGTTTAAAAACGAGTGTAACGCAGTAACTCATATTTTATTTTTTTGTGTCGAGACTGTAACAGATATCAAAAACTATAAGATACAAAAAAACTTAATAATGAATGCCTGCCTCCGATTTGATTTTTTTTAAATTTATTTGTTTTTGTCATTAAAAAATATGAATGTATTAATGTTGGGCCTCAGTTGTTCTATACACAACCGGTCTACTGATAATAACAATATTATGTCAAAATATGAGTTATACCCGTATAAAGTGTCATAGTAAACAACATCTAAATCAATGTAAACGTTCTCTTTTTATAAGCAAATATTGTTTTTCTTAATGAACTTTGAAGCTGAATACT
The DNA here is from genome assembly GCA_951805005.1 of Othius punctulatus. Classification (NCBI taxonomy): domain Eukaryota; kingdom Metazoa; phylum Arthropoda; class Insecta; order Coleoptera; family Staphylinidae; genus Othius; species Othius punctulatus. The sequence continues at coordinate 22,533,362 of OX638140.1, read as the reverse complement.
GGCTAAACCAAACCCATTTGTACATAGATATTTTTTGATAAATCGGCTTCTTTTGATCCCAGTTATCTGTGGTTAAGCCATGTTCATATAATTTAGAGACACCCTGTATTACCCATTTAGTATCTTGCAACAATTGCTATGCACAACATTAGATTCTAATATATTTATATTTCCAATACTTATCAGGGTTTCTTACCTATTTTTTTTTTTAGTATCTTTGATATTTTAGCAGTTTAAAGATGGACAATAAAATAGCCGCCACCCTGTATATATGTATATCTATTAAATTCAGATTACATGCGATACAAAAAGTTAAAGCATTATATTGTTAAACCATTTTCTGTAGGTATGTTTAGTACATTTTCATATAATTTAATTTATATTGACTTCGGATTGCACACAATTTGCCCTGCAATTGCTATAGTACATTATATACCAAGCGGGGAAATGCATCATTACAGTCAAGTGCTTCTTTAGATGCCCTTTGATGATCTTTTCCGCGAGGTTTGTATACTATTTTACTCACAATCTAGCATGGTTTATAAAAAAAATATAAATTATTTCATTAATAAGATCTGTGAAATTGTTGCCAAGGGAAAATAACAAATTTGTCATTTTGGCAGATGCAAATATTTTGTCAATCAAAAATTTAAAAATAACACTCATAACAATATACAATATATATAAGGACAATATAATTTACAGGAAAAGCATGGCTTGACGTTAACAATCAATAGCAATCATAATAGAAATGTTCAATATTCATTTTTATAAATAGTTTAATACTGTGATTTATCAAAGTGACAGTGACACTTGCTAGCAGGTAAAATGTATTCCCGGCCAGCCGGAAAATAAAATTATACAATGAGTCGCTTCCCGACCGCTCTAAAAGACATAAATGCACATATTCTCAACTGATTATGAGTAAAAATATATAAACATTTTTGTTTGGTCACTGAATTATTTATTATATGCTATCACAATGATCACTATGTAATAACAGTCGCTTACACGTTGTAAAATCTCTTACCAGTTTCATGTTGTGTTCGGAGTCTCTGATGTTCGTGTTGTTTGTGTACCCGGAGCAGCACGTTTGTCGGTGATGGGTCAGGGGGCCCGGAGTTTATATGCTCCCTCTCCGGTGGGGCACACCCACCCTAAACTGTGCCGGCGATGCTCCGGAGGTCAGGGCTGCATCTCTCGCAACCTGTCGTTTCTCGGTTCTCGCCTATTGTCTCTATACAGTTTTAGCGCGAGCACCAGACCGCCTAGCGACCGGGATCAGACGAAACCGAGAGTGGAAAAGTGAATTAGATGCAAATCGAGTTGTATTGTGCGTGTAGGTCATAGATACACATCACGATTCGCAAAATCTATATTATTATCTTTTATATGTTCCAATTTTAACTCCTCATCGGTTGCGCCATTATTTTTTTTTAAACCGGAGTATTTTTTTTTAATCGTACATTACATCAGTTGTGTTAACGATGGTTTTTTCAATATCCCATTTTTATTGTATTTTTTTATCCATGTTGTTTTTCAATGATTATCTTCTCTCCTGAGGATGTATTTGAGAACAGAAAATATCATTCAATTGATGTAATTTGTGTAAATTTGAAACAAGCGTAAGTTGCTCTAATACACAAAATTTTCATTTTCGTTCAAAACATTCTTAAAAGTAGTATTTTTCCTGCAAAATCACAAACAAATGTAACAGAAGTATTTTGAGCAATTCTTTGCTTAGGGTTTTTTACATTCATTTGTAGCTGGTGAAGAATTGCAAAAGTTTAAGACCATTTTCTTAAATACGTTAACGTTAACGTGATTTTTATAAATAACATTAAAAATTAAATAAATGTACGCATTTTAAAAAAACATCTATACATACAGGGTGTATCAGCCAAATGGAATAAATTCAATAATAAATAAATGGGGGCGTGTTCGAAAAAACGCTCGGACACGTCGATTGTTATTTTTAGATGCGCATTTTTTTCAACAAAAACTTTTTATACAGGGTGTGTCATGTGACCGTGGCCAATACCAACTTTCTTATTTTAAATGCAACACTTGATATATTATTCAATTTTTGGATTCTTCAGAAAATTCTAGACATATTTCATGTACAATGTCCTATACCTATCTTCAACTGTTTCGGAAATATTAAGTGTTTTCAGATTTATTGCAAAAATTAACATTAAAAAAAGAAAATTATTTGATTTCAGAAATTCGCTACAACACATTTAATAATTATTTCCCATTTAGGTCTTGATAATGAGAAAGTAAGCAAAAACCATTTCAGCGTTCCTTTTTACCTTTTTACGGATATGAAATTAACAAAAGCTATAAATAATTTTGTTTACTTTTGTTTAAAACGCCTGGCCTTAGGAAATTGTTGTCTGCCTGCATGACAGTTTAGTTGTCAGTGTTATAGTCGTTTGAATTTCGTTAACTGCATATCAGAAAAATGGTTAATTTAACAGAAATGCACAAAATTACAATTCTACGGATGATTGGTTATGGAGATAACACACGGACACAAATGGAAGTTGCTCGCTTATTTCATGAAAAATTTCCAAATTTGCCGCCTATATCCCAAGGGACAATTAGTAAAATAGAAAAGCAGTTTCGTGAGCTTGGACATGTAAGGCAGATAAAAAAAGCAGCTGCCAATGCAATAAGTGATGATACCAAATTGGATATTATGCTTGAGTTTGTGGAAAACCCACATACTTCTAGTCGACAAGCAGCCACAATATTCAATGTTAGCCATTCATCGATTTTTCGAACACTAAAAGAAACTAAAATGCATCCCTATAAAATGATACCAACTCAGGAGCTCATGGAAGACGATTTTCATAGGAGAACGTATTTTTGTGAACAAATGATGGCAATGTTAGATAACAATGTGATCCAATTCGAACATGTTTTGTTTTCTGATGAGTGCACCTTTACACTTCACGGTCATGCTAATCGTCAAAATTGCCGCTATTGGTTGACGGAAAATCCTCACTGTATGAGAGAAGAACATACGCAATACCCTGTCAAGGTTAATGTTTGGGCAGGAATTGTTGGAGAACATATCATAGGTCCCTTTTTCATTGATGGCAATTTAAATGGTGATTATTATTTAGCACTACTCCAAAATAATGTTGTGCCAACTTTGACAAACTTATATCCTGATCCAGCAAACCCACAAGTTCCAGCGAATATGATATGGTTTCAGCAAGATGGAGCACCGCCCCATTACCAAATCAAAGTCCGGAACTACCTCAACCGAATATTTCCAAATCGGTGAATAGGGAGGCGAGGATCCATGGAATGGCCAGCACGATCCCCTGATCTGACGTCATTAGACTTCTTCTTATGGGGATATGTCAAAAGTATTGTATACAAAACTAAACCCCTCGACTTAGCTGACTTAAGAAGACGAATAATGCTTGCGATTAGATCGGTCACGCCTGAGATGTTGAGTAACTTTAGAAGAAATTTCTATTTAAGATTAGGATGTTGCCAAGACGTTCACGGCGAGCATTTTGAACATCTCCTCCATTGAAATTTATTGTTTTTTTTTTGTTTTTTTACATTATCAAGAAATAAACAGTATTACTTATTAGTTTTTGAGTGTGTTGTAACGAATTTCTATAATCAAATAAGTTTCTTTTTTTAAAGTTAATTTTTGCAATAAATCTGAAAACTTCTTAATATTTCCGAAACAGTTGAAGATAGGTATAGGACATTGTACATGAAATATGTCTAGAATTTTCTGAAGAATCCAAAAATTGAATAATATACCAGGTGTTGTATTTAAAATAAGAAAGTTGGTATTGGCCACGGTCACATGACACACCCTGTATAAAAAGATTTTGTTGAAAAAAAATGCGCAACTAAAAATAACAATCGACGTGTCCGAGCGTTTTTCGAACACGCCCCCATTTATTTATTATCGAATTTATTCCATTTGGCTGATACACAGTGTATAATTGTAATATATAAACTGTACTTACAATTAGCTTAATAAAAATAAAAATAATGATATATTATATTATATAATGACAGAAACTTGCCATTTTGCTTCACAATCTGCAGAAAACGTTGTTGATTTGTACATATACAGTTCAGGAAAATTTTAAATCCACGTTTTCACATTAAATATCGAATATTTTGGTATTGTTTTATCCAAATATACAGGGTGGTGCGTCGGGAGCACACCATAGGGATTTACATGTAAAAATTTAAATCTTTATATATTGTCTTCCGTAATTATTTTAGAGAAAAACTGTATTGAACTCTATTGTACAGCAAGAAATACTGCGTCAATTTATGGCATGACTTTTTATTTTCCATTTTCCATAACCTAAGAAATCGACGAAACAAAAGTTACACTTTTTAAAAATCATAGGTGCCTAGAAATTATAAAGCAAAGAAATTGCGTCTTACATGTATCAGTAATGTTTGTAACCTTAAATTTTATAGTTACATTGTTACAAGTTTGTTACGTAAGTAATAGTTATTCTGTGTTTTTAAAGTCAATATATAAATATAAATGGAATGACATACTTTTTATCTCATACAGCAAAACGAGTTGTTCGAATTTCAAAAATCCTTTTTTCGGATCTAAATATTGAAACGGATTATATGCCCCGTAATAACATTTAGTCGATGACACAATTCCCGCCTTACTATAATGAATTTTACAATATATGTGTATCGTATATTCATAGCCTCTCGAAAATGCTTTCGGGGGTTTTCAAAAACATTGCGTACATCCAGCCTCACATAAATCCATTCGAGTGCGACTCTTTATTAGTTTTTTTTTGCATTTTTTATGAACAGTAGCTATATATTTTTTTAACAGATTTGTTAATAAGAGTACACATATTCTATTAAACAAATTTGCCCAAAAACCGCATAAATTGACTTACGCTGTTCTTGCACCAAGCTCCTCAATTGGCATGACAATTTGCAACAAAATAGTATTACACAACCATATTCCCAAAATAAGTAATAGTTTGCGAAATATGCATATTTTTCGTCAATGTGATAACCAATGTTAACAAAGAAATTTCAATATTTTGTTTCTACATTAGAATTATTAAGGAATGTAGCTATGAAAATGGTCGGTGAGTCTGTGAATGAAACAAATTGTTTAAGCTAATTATAATAGCTAAATTCCTTAATAATTATTTAATACAGAACTTCATTTTCAATAACATATACCACATCAAGAACACTTACGAACTGATTATAAACCTCAACAATATTAAATTAACTTTTATAAACACAACAACCACAGACACACCGACGTCACAAACCTATACACCAACATCCCAACAGATGAAACATGTTTTTCAATGATTATTTTCTCTCATGAGGATGTATTTGAAGACAGAAAACATCATTCAACTGATGTAATTTGTGTAAATTTGAAACCAGCGTAAGTTGTTCTAATATACTAAATTTTCATTTTCGTTCAAATCATTCTTATAAGTAATATTTTTTCTGCAAAATCACAAACAAATGTAACAGAAGTATTTTGAGCAATTCTTTGTTTGGGGTTTTTTACATTCTTTTGTAGCAGGTGAAGAATCGCAATTATATTTTATATTATATAATGACAGAAACTTGCCATTTTGCTGCACAATCTGCAGAAAACGTTGTTAATTGGTACATACCTATATAGTTCATGATAATTTTAAATCCACGTTTTCACATTAAATATCGAATATTTTGGCATTGTTTTATCCAAATATACAGGATGGTGCGTCGGGAGCACACCATAGGGATTTACATGTAAAATATAAATCTTAAATATAGCCTTCCGTAATTATTTTAGAGAAAAACTGTATTGAACTCTATTGTAGACCAAGAAATACTGCGTCAATTTATGGAATTACTTTTTATTTTCCATTTTCCATAACCTAAAAAATCGACAAAACAAAAGTAACACTTTCAAAAAATCATAGGTGCCTGGAAATTAAGAAGCAAAGAAATTGCGTTTTACATGTCGTCGGCTTGGTGTTACATGGTGTTAAATAAGCCATAATTTTCTGATTATAAAATGTAAGTTTATAAAACATCACTGACACATGTACAAAGCATTTTCGTTGCAATTTATATTCATTTCACCTGCGACTTTTTTAAAAGTGTCCATTTCGTCGATTTTGTAGGTTATGGATAGAAAAAATAAAAAGTAATAGCAAAATTGACGCAGTATTTTTTGCTCTACAAAAGAGTAAATTATAGCCTTTCGCTAAAATAATTAGGGAAAACAATATTTAACGATTTGAAATTTTACATGTAAATCGCAATGGTGCATTGTCCGACTCACTACCCGGTATAAGAAACACAAAAATTTACCCGTGATCCGTAACTACATAGCAAAGCCTGAGGACAATGTGGATATCTCTATATGGCGATTGACATTATATCAAGCCGAGTGTGCTCGTGGTTTTTATACATTTAGGGAATCACAACTCTGGGAAATACCTATCTAACCTATCTAAGAGGTTAATTTTTAGAATTTAGTTTATTAATTTTATTAATATAAAATTTATATTAATTAGTATTTATTAATTTTTATTATTGATAAAAATAAATAAATTTAAAGATGAAAATGTACAAAATAAAGGAAAATATACAATAAATCAGTAGGTATTTGAATATAGCTGAAATAACTCATAAAAACATGTAAAAATATGTCAAATCTAATTTTAAATATTTTATCCGAGATATGCATTTCTATTAGAATTTATTAGAAATGCGCGAAATAAGCATAATACGGAAAATTACGATGATGTCAAATGAATGGCTTTTCTTTGAAACATATTAATACAAAAGCAATGTTCTAGTTTCTGCAAAGTATCGTCAGCTTAGAGGTGAAACTCCTTAAGTAACTTTTTAAGCAAAAATTAATTAGATATGTATACCTACGTTTATTTTTTTTTCCTTATTTTATAATACACTTACAAATAGAGGTTAGTAATAATTATATTTTTAATGTTCATGTAGAAAAAACTTCTTGGCGGGTTAAATAAAACGGGTCACTTGTAAATCAATCAAGTCCGTATAAGTTCGCATTTTATGTTTCATATCAGATCTGGTGTAAGTCATTTTTGAGGTTAACCACGAGATAAATTTATAACCACGAGTTAATATTTAACTCGCGTTGATGCAACCCGGCATAAGTGCTCTGTGACCTTAATAAAATATGTTCAGAAGTGCAATCTGAATATGCGAAAATATATAGGGTGTACTATTTAAAGTAACAAACTTGATGGCCACTTCCGGTAGAAGCGGAGGTAATAGAAATAGGTACGTATTTTATTTTAGGATATCATCACAAACCATGTTTGTGTATAATATAATATAATATAATATATAATAATAATAATATTTATAATAAATATAATATTTAAATTATAAATTGTAATAATATATTCCAAATAAGATTGTGAGAGGCGCGGTGGGGGATATTAAATTAATAATTAATGTAAAACTAAATATATTTATCATTCAGTATATATATTAGTACAAGGGCAACAGCAATGATATAGAAAAAATAACTCCGATTCCGATCGAAAAAAATAGATTACAAGTATACAGGGTATCCCACGCTTATGGACCAGTAAAAGTTAAGGGGTTTCCGATATGATAAATTTTTGAAAACAATCATTTAAATATTTCTGATTGCGTTCTCCTCAGGTGAAATACTTTCAACATTCTAGTACTTCCGGTTCTACCGGAAGTAGCCATCAACTTTTGATTTTTAAATGGTACACCCTATATATGTTTCTGGCTTCCTTGTTTGATTTAAAACATATTTTGTAGAAATGTATGTACACCTATCTCTTTTACTTTCTGAGATATAAATTTTGACCTCAAAAAGATGTTAAGAAAAATGGCTCTAATTTCTCTTACAAATGAGATAAGAACGGAAAATTTATCTTGAATTGTACCTGAAAGGTAACCCTGAGTTATATATACAGGGTGTCTACGCTAAACCGTTCGTTAAAAGTTTACGGGGTTGCCGTTGTACTAAAAATTTCAAAAAAATCCTCGTCACATAGTTGAATCAGTTATCCTCACGTAAAATATTTTTATGTATCTATCACTTCCGGTTTCACCGGCAGTAGCACCAACTTTCTTATTATAAATAGAACACCCCATATATTATTATATTTTTGAATTTCTCGCTTAAATTGGAACATATTTTGTAAGAATGTATGTACACTTATCTCTTCTAGTTTTCAAGAAAAAAATGTTATTCTAAAATTTTGACCTCAAAGAGGTAGCCTGAAATCTGTCTATAACTTCTCTTAGGAATAAGATAAAATTATGAGTTATATTTCTAATTGTACCTAGATGATGCCTCTATGAGTAAACTAATTGGAAACTGTCAATTTTGATAATAAGTGTTCATAAAATGTCAATATCTAGGTGCCCTCTTAAATATCCTGTAATTCAATTTTTTTAAATGGATAACTATTTTTCGTTTAATTCCATAATAGTTAATATTAGTATTATTGCTTTTAAACGTTTTAATATTTCTCAACAGATATTTTATTTGCAGTATTTGTGAAGTTAAAATAATAATATAAAAATAATCAAAACAACTAGTAACGTATCATTTTCTCCACAATAAATAATACTGGCTAATAATAATAATAATAATACATTTTAAATTAAATAATTACATTATTGTTGTATTTGCCATATGAAGGAATTTTGATGCTTAATATAGATTAAATAATGTTTGTGCTTTTTTTATTATTATATTTAACGTATATGTATTTTAGTATCGAAAATTCTAGCAGTTTTTTTAATACATTACATAATTCCATCTAATAATGTAATAAATAAGTTCAAACTTTTTAATAGTAAATTCATCGTGAATGCAAGTCATGTCTTACGCCTTATAGTAAAAATTTACTCTATAATTATATTCCATTATTCCAAATATCAATCATATCACGCGCGAATTCTATAATTGTAGATCTGAATTCGATACGAGCTACAAATAGCATTATATTTAATCTTGATTACATTTTAAATTATCGTCTTCGATATCTTAACAACCACATACATATAGAAAGACATAAATTTGTATAAGATGAAACAAATCAAGGACTATGGTCCAATTATATGCTCATATATTAATTAATATCTGAATTTTCTGTCTTGCGTATAAAATAGCACCATCCAAAGCATTTATTAATATTTCGTTATATTGTTTAAACCTGGCTTATATGAAAAGACAACTTTGGAAATGTAAAATGCATCCAATATGTAATATTTGCGTATACAGGGTGTCCAAGATAAGGATCAACAGCATGGAAATCTCGGAAACCGTGAAAGTTACAAAGGCGGTTAAATTAAAAAAAGAACGCAATTTAGTACAGGGTGTACTTTATTTACGGGCCATATAAAAGTATAAATTTTATGATGATTTCTTCGAAACGAAACATTACACTAAAAATTTATAAACGCTATATTGTAGAACTAAAAAAGAGGCAATGCGCAAAGTGCAAATAATTTCAGCAAAACATAAAAACGATATCGCAAGATTTCGTATTTTATCGAATACCTCCGGAAGTAAGCGGAATTTTCTGGTTTTCTCAAAAGAATATTTCTGACCACTAAAATGCACCTGTTTTGTAATTTAACCGCCTTTGTAACTTTTACGGTTTCGAAGATCCCCATGCTGTTGGTATTTATCTTGGACACCCTGTATGATATATTAAAATGATATACGGTATGATATATTGAGTTCAGAAAAGAATTTTTTAATTTTTATATTTTTAATAAATACATACTTTAAGAAAGTTTATACATACTCCTAAAACCATTGAAAATATTATCAAAATGGTTATACCATTGATGGGAAAAAAGTACATTTAATAAAAAAATTTAATCATTTTGTAATCATTGATGGGAAAAAGGTACATTTAATAAAAAAATTTAATCATTTTGTTCTCTAAATAACAAATCTTATAAATAAACTGAAAAGAGGAGAGAAGAGGAGAAATTAATCATTGACATTACACAGATGTTACCTAATAATATGAACATAATGAAAAAATTTAGACTAGGAAAATGTGAATTTGAAGACGGTTTTTCGAGTTTTTTCACACATTCTTGGAATATTTAGAATAAACTAAAGTTTTCATAAAAATGTCTCATTAATAATGTACATTTTGTTTTTACATCTAAAATTTGGTAGCATATTATTGAATCATGCCGTGTATTCAGTAGCTACATCCTGAGTGAATGCCAAATACGCGAATATTTGTACGAGTGCCGAAGTGCACGAGCACCGAGTTTTCTGCACATAACTTTTAATGTGTTCGGAATTGCGATAGAGTTGTAATTAGGAAAAATATATGTCTTTTAATTCTTCGTGGAATGACATAAAAATATACATAGGCTCCAATTTAAAATAAGAAATTGAAATTTGAAAAGTTTGACACTAATTTTAGGATATAATGCATATCAATAAAACTTGGTTAACGCTACTGTCGAACCTTATTTAATGATTACGTTGTATGGTTTTATTAAAAAGGCATATTTTTATCATTTATTAATTTTCTTAACCAATGGTGCAAAACTGATTTTTTTTCTGTTTTTATTTTTTTGTGCTAAAATCACTAAACCGATTTTAATAAAATTTTATGGGTATGTAGGCATCCATAAAGGGCATCCAAATAAGCAATAAAAAATATACTATGCAATTTAAAAATATACTATGCAATTTAAAAACATACATCATCATGACGTCACACTTTTTGGTACACCCTGTATAAACATAAATATTTTCCTGAAAACGCCCCAAAATACAAGTAAAGTCTGCAAAATATCAAAATTCGTAACTCAATAAGTAACTGAGCTATCGAAGTATAGAAGATGAGAGGTGAAGTGATGGACCCTGTATATATACATATACAGGGTGAGTCAATAGGACGGGTAGGCTCGATTACACCTACACCGTTATTGATATCGAAATGAACCAAATTACACTGCAAACGGAAGGTCAAAGTGCAGTTTGTAAATATTGCCATATACAGGGTGTTTCATTTTTGCAGGGCAGCCTTCGACCTAGTTTTTTAATGGCATTAATTTGCCATTTTAATTTTGATTTTTTTAATAAGTGCATGGAAATGCATAAAATTTTCGAAAAACATAAACAACTTCTGAACGGTTAAAGCAAATTGCAAAAACTAAACGGATTTATAAAGCCTAAAAAAGGGGAAAATTCAATTATATGTAAATTAATTTCGATATCATTAACTGTGTAGGTGTGATTGAGCCCGCCCGTCCTATTGACTCACCCTATATATATATATATATATATATATATATATATATATATATATATATATATATCATCATCATCATCATCAATCAGCTTGTAGCGTCCACTGCTGGACATAAGCCTCCCTTAGTTTCTTCCATTCTTCCCGTTGTTGCGCTGTTTGTATCCAGTTGGGTGTGATACGTTTTAAATCGTCGCTCCATCTCGTAGGAGGTCGTCCTCTACTTCTATAGGCCTCTTGTCTAGGCCTCCATTCGACAATTCGTTTTGTCCACCTGTCATCCGTCATTCGTGCTACGTGGCCTGCCCAGTTCCACTTCAGGCTGGCGATCCTCTCTACTGCATCTGCGACTCCAGTTCTCTGCCGTATTATAGTGTTTGGAATTTTGTCTCGTAGTTTTATTCCTAGCATGGACCGCTCCATAGCTCGCTGTGTGACCTTGATTTTGTATATGGATTTTTTTGTCAGTGTAAGCGTTTCAGCTCCGTACGTTAGGACAGGTAATACGCATTGGTCGTACACCTTTCTTTTTAAGCACATGGGTATATCAGCTTTAAGTACGTGTCGCAGCTTACCAAAAGCGGCCCAGGTTAGTCCCACTCGCCTGTAGAGTTCATTCGTTTGGTTATCTCTACCAATTCGAATCTCGTGTCCAAGATATTTGTATGAGACAGTCTGCTCTATTTTTACATTATCCACTGAAATGGTTTCACTCAACACCAGGTTTGTCATAATTTGTGTTTTAGCGTAGTTGATCTTTAGGCCAACCTGGTGTGAGGCAGAGTTTAATTTGTCGAGCATTCTTCTGGCTTCGTCAACACAGTCTGCTATAAGCACAATATCGTCGGCGAAGCGCAGAAGGCTTAGTTTCTCTCCGTTGATGCTGATCCCCAGATGTTCGAAGTCTATCTTCTTAAACATGTATTCAAGCAGTGTAGTGAATAATTTGGGCGAGATATTGTCTCCCTGCCGTACCCCTCTTTCTATGCCGAATTTGTTGGTGTCTTCATGCAGTCTCACGCATGCAGTTGCATTTCTGTATATGTTATTGATTAGTGCGGAGTATCTGTGGTCTATACGGCATTCAGCTAGTGCTTCAATTAGTTTTCGTTGGTTTATGGAGTCGAACGCCTTTTCGTAGTCGACGAATATGAGGACTAGAGGCTTGTTGTACTCGACACATTTTTCAACTAGTGACTTGACTACCTGTAGGTGGTCGTTTGTGCCAAAGCCTGCTCTAAAACCTGCTTGCTCCTTGGGTTGGTAAAAGTCTAGCTTAGATGTTAGTCGCTTAGTTATGATCTTCATAAACAGCTTATAAATGTGTGAAAGGAGGCTGATAGGCCGGTAGTTTGCGAGGTCTGTTGGGTTTCCTTTTTTGTGCATGATGATAATCAACGCATTGTTCCATTTTGACGGGATATTCTCCTCGCTGAGGCACTTGTTGAACAGAGTGTGAAGTACTTGGATAAGTTCTTCTCCGCCCTCTTTTATGGCTTCTATCACGATTTCATCTTCACCCGGGGCCTTATTATTTTTCATTTCCCTCAGTGACATTTTGATTTCCTCAATTGTGATGTCAGGAATATCCTCGGATCCTCGGTTTAAGACTTTGGGTATTTTAGGGTATACATGGTGGTTGTCTGTTAATTTATATAGTTCTCTGTAGAAGTTTTCAATTATGTCTATGATCTTGTATTTATTGGTTGTTATGTTTCCATTTGCATCTGCTAATTTATGGATGTCGTTTCTTCCAATAGCTAGTTCTCTGTTCATTACCTTCATACTTCTGTTCCTTTCTATAACTTCGGATATCTTTTCGGTGTTGAATTAACGTTTATCTTTCCGCGTCTCTTTCGATATTTCTTTATTTAAGTTTCTATATTCCTGTGAGTCTTTATCTTTTAGGTCTCTTCGTTGTTTCATAAGCTGTTTTGTGTGTGTACTTAATTTTCCACTCTTCCTTTCCACTTTAGATTTGCATTTACTTACTGCCTCTTTTAGCGTAGTAACGATGGTATCATTTACTTCTTCAAGCCTCATGTTCGCTAGTCCTTGTAAGTTTGTTTGTATTACTTGCTTGTATGTATCTGGTTGTTCAATAGTTGTCCATTTGTTAGTTTCTTGTTTTTTGGTTAGGTTAGATCTTTCTTTTTTTATGTTTAGCACTACCTTTGCCCTGACCATACGGTGATCGCTGCCAACTGAACATTTGTTTAGTACTGTGACATCTTGTATTATGTCCTTCCTGTCGCTTATGATGTAGTCTAGTTCATTTTTTGTGACTCCATCTGGGCTCCTCCATGTCCACTTCCGCGTTATTATTTTTTTGAAAAATGTGTTTATTGCGTAGAGGCCATGCTGTAGTAGGAATTCCAATAGTCGGTTTCCCCTTTCATTCCTTTGACCTAGTCCGTAGTTTCCAATGGAAATTTCTTCTTCTTGATGTTTTCCGCCAATTTTGGCATTAAAATCGCCAATTAGAAGTGTGTATTGGGCCTTGGAGTAGCTCATAGCTGTGGCAACGTCTTCATAGAAACTCTCGACTTCTTCGTCTGCGTGGCTGGTAGTGGGAGCGTATGCTTGCACGATTCTAAGATTATACCTTTGGTTTATTCTAAGTATTAAATAGGCGACTCTTGAGCTTATGCTTCCAATCTCAGTGATGTTCTTGGCATGTTTCTTGTGAATGATAAAACCAACTCCTCTTAGGGTGGACTCTTCTTCTCCTCTGTAGTAGATGATGTTTCCTGATTTTAGTGTCATTTGGCCTTCACCCTTCCTCCTGAATTCACTAATACCTACTACGTCCCATTTAATGTGTAGAAGTTCTTCCTCTAGTTCTAGTACTTTTTCTTCGGTTGACAAGGTTCGGGTGTTGTATGTGGCGATTTGCAATTTTCTTCTTTTGTGGTAGCCTGATCCAATCCGGGTATTCTTCGCACCCTCCGTTCTCTGTCTGTGCCGATCGCTACCGTGATCGGAAGACTTCGAACTGCCGGACACTGAGGGCCTTCTACTGTTGTTGTCTTAACATATATATATATATATATATATATATATCAATATATATATATATATATATATATATATTGATGATATCACATGATAAACATTATTATGCTAACAAGTTTTTTGTAATTACGAATTTTGGAGATTTTGGAAATTTATTTTTATGATTAATTTATTAATTTTTGTATTGCACTTCAATTAACAGAATATCTTTCAATGCAAAACTCCCAAAATGTTGCATATTTTTAAGTGTAATGTATTATTTGCAAAAAAAACATGTTTACGAAAAGTTATATGATCCTTCATTGGCTGTTTTAACATTTTAATAGTAATAATTGATCTAATGGTTTATCAAAATTTAATTTAAATTTAATTGCCATCTTTTAATTACAATATAAGCCCAGTGTGGTACAAAAATTCAATTATTAACGATTAGGCGTAATTAAAATAATCCAACACAATAGTAGGTACTTATTTTTTGCAATAAATTGATTTTAATTACAAAAATATGCGATCTATTTATTTTTTTGCAATAAAATTTTCCCACTGCAATGAAAGAATGAATGTTACATATTTTTGGAAACAAATTGCTAATGTTATTATTACTTTTAATTGTAAAACTTCTCAAAGAAAAAACCCAATTTATAATTTTTCATTACTTGAAACAGGTATCCGGAAAGTTCACCGCCCACAATTCACCGCGGAAAATTCACTGCATCACATTGACCACGGGGAAAATTCACCGCACACAATTCACCGCGCGGAAAATTCACTCCAGAAAGTCCACCGTATAATTCACCGCGGGGAAAATTGTTTCATATAAAAAAATCTGTGTTATGATATATGAGAATATATCATAACACAACAGAAATATGCACAAAAAAAAAATATTTTGAAAATCATGCAATTACACTTATAGGAAATAAACTTATTGGAACAAAATTACAAGATAGAAGTTTCAAATTTCAGTCAAGATAATATTTTGGGTACAAATCCTGTACCCAACACGATTTGGTTGGGTACGGTAAAACGTGTAAAACGTTTTACACGTTTTATCGTGTAAAACGTATGATGGATGCATGTAAAAAAAAGTTCCAAATGCAAAACATCGAGGTTGTTTTTTTTTCATTTCACGCAAATCATTTATCACTCTATTCAAAACCATGGATTGAAGCAACAATACGAGACCGATTCAAACTTGAGGTTGATTCTATGAATGTTATTAGTTCTTGCCTTTGTGCCAGTGAACAGTGTAGTTCATACTTTTGAACTATTGTGCGAAACAGAGATTTTCCCTCAGCAAGAACAATTTCTAGAAGTCATCAACTACTTCGAAGATACGTAGAATGACGTCCACAAAGAAAATCGGCAAAATAGGTACGCCGGAAATCATTATTTCCACATGACATGTTGGAAAATTTGGAAATTGGAAAATTGGATTAAAATGCAAAAAAGCCTAAATGAAGTTAAGTAAGTGGACAAGAGCCACAGAAATTCAAGAAACAAGTCTGAGCGGCACGATTCAGAAAACTTGTCGATGAGTATGATCAAGACAATCTCCTTCACTTTATTAGACGAATTGCTCAATATTTCTTATTATTTTTTTTTGGTGTGCCTATTTCTGTTACCTTATTACATGATTTTATATGTTATTTATAAACGTCGCTATAATTTTTAATAAACATGGGTACTAGTTTCAATAAATTATTCTATCATCCCACAGAACTGCCAATTTATTTATTTCCTTTTAATACTTATCTAGTATTTGTACTAATTTATTTCAGTAAAACATACACTTCTAAATAATGGCAAATAATTTTTCCCGCGATGAATTGTGGGGTGAACTTTTCGACGGTGAATTGTGTGCGGTGAATTATCACTCGGTGAATGTTCTGCGGTGAATTTACCGCGATGAATTGTGGGCGGTGAATGTTCCTAGATTCCTTTGAACATAAGGGAATTCCAGATAACTTTATAATTATGGGATGACAAAATAATTGTATTTTTTTAAACATTTAATCATACTATTTTTAGCAATTTTCCCGTATGAATTTTTCTAATCAATCAATCACCAGAGTAATATTTAGTGAACATAATATGTGGCTAAGTTTCAAATAGAGTTTGCTCAATATCAATACTAATCTATTTTGGATACTAAGGCCCAGTCTGTCGGGAAACGTTGGGAAAATGGAAAATAAATTATCAGTAACATTAACATACTACATACGTACGTACTTGAAGTAATCACGTTACCACCCGCTCAGTAAAACTCTACAGCAAATTCTAGAAATATTAAAAATGTATATAATGGACGACAGAATAAAAAAACTGGAACATAGTGCTAGAGGAGCTATACCAAAGCAGAGAAATGGCTAATGATCTTCGAATAATGAAAAGGAATGCCAATGCAATGAGGCAACATCAACAAGAATTACAAGCAGTCTTTGATATTGAAAAGAATGATGTGTGTATTATTGCCGAAACACATTTTACTAATCATCATTTATCAAATTTAAAGTATATACAATATATCACACTATTCATCTCGATAACGTAGCCAGATGAGGTACGTAGCTATTACAATTAAGGATACTATTTTACACAATTCAAAAATGGAATATAGGTCCGACGAAATGCAAGCTACTGCGGTAAGTATTAACCATAAACCATAAACCATAAACCATAAACACTCAACTTACAGTAACAGCAATATATTGCCCTCCTAAACATGCTCTCAAGAAAAATGAATATATACAGTTTCTAGAAAGCTAAGGATATAGATTCATCATTGGAAGTGACTTTAATGCTAAGAACACCCATTGGAGATCTAGATTGACTACCGCTAAGGGCAAAGAACTTTTACAAGCAATCAGGGAACTTAGATCTACAGGAAAACCAACCTATTGACCAAAGGACCTAAATAAGATACCGGATCTTGTAGACTTTTTCATGATTAGAAATATATCTACACATTATATGAATATAGTAGAAGGTTGCGATATGAACTCTGATAACTCACCAATTGTACTAACACTCAGTAAAAGAAAATCATCAAGCGAGAAAACAACCCCACATTAATAAATAAGCTGACAGATTGGCAAAGCTTAAAAAATTATCTTGAAGACAAAATCAATCAAACAGACCCAATAAGGAATGAACAACATTTAGATATTGTAGTTAAAAAATTAATTAAGCATATCCAAAAATCAACTTCGGATAACTCTCCTAAAATTAGACAGAAGAACAAAGGATACAACTATCCTAAAGAAATAAGGGTCAGGATCTCTGAAAAAATAAAGTTGAGACGAAAATGGCACAAACCCAAAGCACCATTAAATAAAACAAATTTAAATAATGCAAGTGAACACTTAAAAAGAGAAATACTATGTCTAAAAAACGAGTCGGGTTGTGCTTATCTTGACGTATTGACCAATGACATTAGCACTGACTAGTCCGTTTGGTAGGCCCCTAAAAGATTAAAAAGACCAACAATGCAAATTCCTAGAATTAGACAGGGAAATAGAAAATGAGAGAGAAATAACGTTCAAAAGGCCAATAACTTTAATGACCATTTAGAAAACATATTCCAACCAAATGAGGAATAAAGTAACTCACCAGAATGGAATATTCCAATACAAGAGATGTCGAGATCAGACACACCTCTCCTAAAGAAATAATCACCGTTATCAAAGAAAACATCAACCTGAAAAAGACCTAGGATTTGACCTAATAACTGGAGAAGTCTTAACACAACTTCCAAGAAATCAATAGTTAAACTTACACATCTAATTAATGCTTCTTTTAGATTGAAGTATGTACCGATGGTGTGGAGAGTCGCAGAGGTCATAATGATCCCTAAACCGGGCAAACCACCCCATGAAGAGACATCTTACAGGCCTATCTCCTTGCTGCCTGTAATGTCGAAGCTGTTCAAAAAGTTGCTGTTAAAAAGATTAAAACCCATCATACAGATCAACATGTAATCACAACTCATTAATTTAGATATCGAGAAAAACATTCCACAATTGACCAGATATACAGAACAACGAATATAATAATTATTGAACAATTACTAGAACAAAAAAAAGTCCTTGATGTGGCACAGGCATTTGATAAAGTATGGCATGATGGCCTAAAAACAGTATTCGCATATATGAGAATCCTACATATCTGACAGATGCTTTAGAATTGAGTAAGAACTCTGAAATAAAAGAAATTTAGGCAGGTGTACCACAAGGAGGTGTGCTGGGGCCGGTTCTGTACCTTTTGTACACATATGATATTCCTGAAGTTGAACATAATACCATCGCTACATTTGCAGACGATACTGCTATACTATCAATTCAAGCTAGCCACGAAGAAGCTACACATAAGTTGCAGCCATCTGTCAACAAATTTAATAATTGGACAAAAACATAACGAATGAAACAAAATAAATGCATACAAATTTCACAAAACAATAAATACCATCACATACGCATCAGCATAAATAATACACAGATCCCATATGCATTCCATTGAAAAAAATGGGTTATACCGCTTTGAAATTTGCAAAGTTTGGTATTTTTTTCTGGACACCCTGTATTATTAATTCAAACTTCTCATTACAAAAAGGCTGCTTATTAACCACACTGCGATTATTGCTAAAACATATTCTTACATTCAAAAAATAAGGTCGTTACGACTTTTTAAAGTTGTGCTTGCTTATGCATGATATTTTGAAAACAAAATTGTAAGTTGGTAACACTTCGACATAATCCAAAACTAAATAGATAACATTGTAGAGGTTGAAATATGTCATCAGAAAACTTGAATAAATACAGGGTGTTCTATTTAAAAAATGTTTGATTTTGTTATTCCGCAAAATTGTGACACCCTGTATGTTTGAAAATAATTTTAAAGCATAAAAATTTTTAAACTAATAACTCTTTGTAGGATACATTTTTGTCTCTCGCGGGAACGGCGCTAGGAAAGCCCGACGCACTGTTGCAGGACCCTGTATATGGATTAGACGAAGGTAAAAACAAAGTAGACAAAGACGAATTCTGGCAAATGCTACAAGTAGAATATGATAAATTGAAGGAACCGGTAATTATATTAAGTGACAAGAACGCCAGAGTTGGAAATAAAAATTTAGGACTGAAGGCTATAATGGGTACAAAAAGAAAAACACACCAAGATAACAACGGTTCCAGATTGATTGATTTTTGCATTACAAGTGGCATGCACATTTTAAACACCAGCTTTATGTACAAAAACATTCAAAAATACACCAGAGAGATTATAGGCCGAAAATAAAGGTCAATAATAGACTATGCCACAATAAACAACAGATTTTAACATAAAGTCACAGATCTAAGGGTAAGAAGAAGAGGGGAATTGGTAGTGATCACCACTTAGTAACAGTCACAATAAATAACAAAAAAGTATTTCAAGAACAATTATCAGGACAGACAAAATATATACAGGGTGTATCAGCCAAATGGAATACATTTAATAATAAATAAATGGGGGCGTGTTCGAAAAAAACGCTCGGACTCGTCGATTGTTATTTTTAGTTGCGCATTTTTGTCAACAAAAGCTTTTTATACAGGGTGTGTCATGTGACCGTGGCCAATACCAACTTTCTTATTTTAAATGCAACACCTGGTATATTATTCAATTTTTGGATTCTTCAGAAAATTCTAGACATATTTCATGTACAATGTCCTATACCTATCTTCAACTGTTTCGGAAATTACCCCTCGACTTAGCTGACTTAAGAAGACGAATAATGCTTGCGATTAGATCGGTCACGCCTGAGATGTTGAGTAACGTTAGAAGAAATTTCTATTTAAGATTAGGATGTTGCCAAGACGTTCACGGCGAGCATTTTGAACATCTCCATTGAAATTTATTGTTTTTTTTTTGTTTTTTTACATTATCAAGAAATAAACAGTATTACTTATTAGTTTTTGAGTGTGTTGTAACGAATTTCTGTAATCAAATAATTTTCTTTTTTTAATGTTAATTTTTGCAATAAATCTGAAAACACTTAATATTTCCGAAACAGTTGAAGATAGGTATAGGACATTGTACATGAAATATGTCTAGAATTTTCTGAAGAATCAAAAAATTGAATAATATACCAGGTGTTGCATTTAAAATAAGAAAGTTGGTATTGGCCACGGTCACATGACACACCCTGTATAAAAAGTTTTTGTTGAAAAAAATGCGCAACTAAAAATAACAATCGACGTGTCCGAGCGTTTTTTCGAACACGCCCCCATTTATTTATTATCGAATTTATTCCATTTGGCTGATACACAGTGTATATACCCAAAAGCAGAGCAACAACCAAAATATATAGACTCAAACAAGAAGCTGTGCAAGAGAAGTATCAACAGAATATTAGAAAGGCGCTAGAACTTAAGCCAATAGACCAAAGAGATGGGGTGGAAGAAATTTGGAAGAAAATGATGCTAATAATAAACGTAGCTGCACAGAAAGCATGTGGAGAAACGACAACCTTAAAGAAAAAGAAACATACAAACTGGTAAAATAAGGGACAAATAATAACAAATACTCTCTTGTTATTAATTCTATTTTATGTATTTACTATTTTAAAAAAACAGACATGGAAAAAATATCTCAGCATTAACTCAATCGATGACTATGAAAAGTACCGAAGAAAAAGAAATGACACAAAGAAGATAATAAAAAAAAACAAAATAAAAATAATGGATAAGTTTTGGACAAACGATGCAGAACAAATTTAAAGAATTCTAGAAAGTGTTTTATAAGGTAATCGAAGCCGGCAAGAATGACAAATCGGTAGAACTAAATCAGGTAAAAGACAAAAATAGCAAAATATTAACAAATTGTGCCGATACCATGAATAGATGGAAACAATATTTTAAAGACTCGTTTAATGAAACTGGGCATGACAACGAGCCAAGTGCAAAAAATGCATTAAATATACCATACGACAAAATACACCTGAATGTAATATCAATGGAAAAAGTTAACAACGCGTTGGACAGAATGAAACTCGGCAAGGCCATGACAAAATACGTACAGAACAATTCAGATTTATGGAAGAAGATGGAAAAGAGCTAATGAAAGAAATTTATAATGAAGAATGGAAACAAGGCGTAATACCAACAGACTGGAAGAAAGCTGTAATTTTTCCAATTTATAAAAAAGGAGATAGAAGGGTAAACGGAAATAATGTTAATGTTATATACGGCGTTAAAGGTATAGGTATGAAGCAATATTAGAAAATAGAATAAAAGAAAGAGTGGAGGAAAAGTTGGACCTGGTCCAAAGTGGTTTCAGGAAAGGACGTTCTACACATGACCACATATTTACTTTATAACAATTAGCAGAAAATGCAATGATCCATAAGAAAAATCTATATGAAGCATTTGTATACTTAAAAAAGGGCTTTGACAAAGTGGATAGGAAATTATTATGGAAAACTATGAATGAAATGGAGATAGACCAGAACCTCATTCGGGTAGTGTACCAGAATACAACTATATAAGAATGAACCGAGACGGACGAGTTTGTAACGTACCAAGGGGTAAGACATGGAAGTACACTGAGTCCAACACTGTTCCATATCTATTTGGATGGTATCATTAAAAAAGTGAAACCCAGAACAAAAAAGGTAAATGTGGGCTTCTACAAAACAAAGAGGATACAAATATCAAAGTGTGATTTCGCAGACGATCTTGTCATCCCGGCCGAAACAGAGAGAGAGACCGAGAACACAATATATACTTTTGGAAAACAGAATTCGAAACGTACAATATGGAAATTAACATTGATAAGAAAAACATATTGGTGATATCAGACAAGGAAATAAAAACTCATGTTAGACTAGACGGACAACTGATAGAAGAAATGGATACATATAAATACCTCGGATCGACAATAAGCTATACGGGAAATACGAAATGGAAATTAACAGGATACTACAGGCAAAGATACTGTATCATGCGCTGAGTTATATTAAACAACAGATAAATTAGTAATTATATATATAATAAATTTACATCTCCTATACCCTTTTGGGCGTCGAGATTAATACCACCACTAAATTATGTTGTTTCCGAAGTTTTTCCAATCCTTTCTATTTGTAGCCTTTTTCCTTGCTTCTCGTTGATCGAGATCGTTTCTTCTTAGGATCTCTTCTATGTTGTTTTCCCATCTTTTCTTTGGTCTTCCTCTTTCCTTCTTTTTCTTTTCGTCTTTTGATGTCCATACTATTTTTGTTTGTCTGTCTTCTGGCATTCTTATCAGGCGCCCGAATCATCCTAGTTGTCGTTTCTGTATTAATTTTTGCACACTTTGTATTTGTAGGTTTTTCCTGATCCGTTCGTTTCTTACTCAGTCTAATCTCGTGACTCCTTCAACTTTTCTTAAGTATCTCATTTCAGTTTCTTGTATTTTGTTCATTGTCTTTTCATTTGTTGTCCAGGTTTCACTTCCATATAAGAGTGTTTGTCTATAAATTGTCTTGAAGAGTGTTGAGAAGTGTTTTTGGAGATTCTTCTATTGTTTAGAATGTACTTATTCATTGCATAGTAGGTTTTATTTGCGGCCATGATTCTGTTATTTATTTCGTTTTCCACGGTTCCTTTATTATGTATTATTGTACATAAATATTTGAAGGTTTCAACTTGTTCTATCCTTTTCAAATGTATTAGTATTTTTGCTTTTGTTTCCTCTTTTGGTACTACCATTACTTTTGTTTTGTTTATATTAATTACCATGTTGTGTTTTTTCAGTTTCTCCTCCCATATGCTTATATTGTGTTGCAGGTCTTCTTCGCTTTTGGCTAGCATGACATCAGCAAAAGCACATTCTGCTATTATTATTATTTTCATTTTATAGTATACTATTTCTACCTTCTTGGTGTTATCCTCAATTTTTTTCATTATGTTGTCTAGGAATATAATAAAGAGCAGAGGGCTTAAAGCGACCCTTTGTCGAAGCCTTGTGCGGTTGTGAAATTCTCAGATGTTGAATTATATGTCCTTACGTAGTTTTCTGTGGTTTCATACATACTCTTGATCTCGTTTATCTTCCTTTCTTCAAGTATTTCCCACACTTTGGCTCTTGGGGCTCTATCAAATGCCTTTTCTAAGTCCACGAATATCATGTATAGTTTGTTGTTTTGTCTTAATATTTTTTCTGTCATCTTTTTAATTGTGAAGATATGGTCTTGTGTTGAACGTCCTTTCATGAATCCACTTGTGTGACTTTTCCATTGTTTTTTCAATTTCCTTTCTTAGTTTGTTCTCTAGTTTCCATACAGTTTTACCGCTGTGCACAGCAGGGATATTCCCCTAAAGTTGTTGCAATTTCTACTGTCTCCTATTTTATGTATTGCGAAAATCACTGCTTTTTGCCAGTCTGTTGGTATTTTTCCTGTTTCGGATATTCTAATTGTTAACTGTATTAGTATTTGTTTCCCATCCTTTCCTATGTATTTCAGTTGTTCAGATTTGATTTTGTCGTGACCTGTGGCTTTTCCTTTCTTTAACTTCTTTAGTGCGTTTTCTGACTCTTCTTCTGTTATAGATCCCTCTTCTTCTTCTGTTTCGATACTATTTTCTTGTTCCTCTACGTTTTCATTTTCTTAATTGGTTTTCTCTTTTTCAGACAGAAGCTCTTGGAAGTGCTCCTTCCATCTGTCCATGATTTCTTTATCCTCTTTCATTAGTACACCATGTTTATTTTTGAGTAGCTTTAGGTTTGTTTCTTTTTCCTTTCTGCAGCTTTAGTTTTTGATTTCCTTTAAAATGTTCCTCTAATTTGGTTCCGACATCCTCCCATTTTCTGTCTTTTTCCTTACTTATTATTGCTTTTACTCTCTTTCTTTGCTGCTTGTATATTTCGTAGTCTTCTTCGTTTTTTGTGCTTAGGTATATTTTCCATTTTTGCTTCATTTTTCTAACTTCTTCCTTCACTTCTTTCTTCCACCAGCTTGCTTGTTTTTTATTTAGTGTACTTTTAGTTTTTCCATAGGCGTGTTTTGTTGCCTCTCTTACTATATGTTTGAAATTGACCCATAAATCTTCTACTTTTGTTTTTGCGCTTTTTTGAGTGCTTCTTATAAGTTCTTGTTATGATTCCTGGTAGTTTTCCCTTACTTGTTTGTCACATAGCTTGTTTCTAAATTTCTCTATTCTTACTTCCTTATCAACTGTTTTCTGTGTTTGTTTCGGTTCCTTTCTTGTTATTTTTATTCGTGCTGCTACAAAATAATGGTCACTGCCAATTTCGCTACCTCTTTTGACTTTAATATCCATTACTTCCTTCACTTGTGCTTTATTTGTTAAAAACTATTCTATTATCGACTTCTGGTTTTTGTTTTTTTTCCTTTCTTGTGTATTTGTGTATTTCCTTGTGTGCAAATTTGGTGTTCAATATTGTTAGACTATTCAATATGCAGAAATCAATAAGTCTTCTTCCATTGTTGTTGATTATTTTTATTCCCTACACGGGCATTTTGGTCTCCTATTATGTATGTTGGCTCTGTAAGCTTTTCGTATTCTTGACAAATTAGTAAAGACATCAAAATTGCAACGTACAAAGTAATGTATATGCGTGGCCTACTCTTATATATGAAGGTGAGACATGGAACCTAACAAACAGAAAGAAGAATAAGCTGCTACTAGCCGAAATGAAATATTTAAGAAAAGTAGTAGGGAAAACAAGCCTGGATCGAATACGTAACGAAGAGATATGACAACAATTAGATATGGAGCCTTTGAACACGAAAATTAGAAAAAAACAGCTACAATGGTATGGACACTTCATTAGGATGCCAGAAGAATGCCAAGTAAAACAAAATTGGACAGCAAAGAAATTCGGGAAGAACAAAAGAGGTAGACCCCAGAAAATGTGGAATGACAGAGTGGCAGAAATTCCAGGAGAAACAACATCGACAAGCAGGTAACTACTAGAGAAAGAAATAAGAATAAGAAATAATTGCAAAAATAGAAAGTGTTTTGTAAAATATTCACAATCTCGACAACCGAAAGAGTATAAAGAGATTTAAATGATAATATATATATATATGTATATATATATATATATATATATATATATATATATATATATAAGTATATAAACAGAATTCTTAAACCAGTCTGGACTTACGGCATCTAGCATAGGGACTGTACCAAACTGAGCAAGTTCCAAATAATACAGAAGTTCCAGAATAAAGTGTTGAGAAGCATTGTTGGGGCTCCTTGGTACGTAAGGAACAGTGACCTCCACCGGGACCTGGAAATGGACACTGTCAACCAGATGATTAAAAAGTTCTCGAAAAGTCATCGACTTTATTATGATACAAACGACTAGGCCATCCAGCTCTTTGATGTCGTAGGGCTATAAAAAAGACTTAAGAGGACCAAACCTCATGAGTTAGTGTAAAACAGAGTTTTTACAAAAAGTAGAGCATAGTGTGTGCTTGTCTAACATACACGAATATTTTAGTGTAAAAAGTTGTTAGAAGCTAAGGAATGATTTTAAGTAGTACAACCCTAGTATTTTAAGCTAGAAATAAATTACTCAATGATATTATGATCAGATTGTAGTGGTATTAAACATCATATTGGTGTTAAAAACAAGGATTACTCAGACGAAAATCTGAAATGGAAAAATAAAAAAAAATCTACATCTTTATGCACTATTATAGAGTATACTATTTAGAGGTAAAATTGTGCAACAGTTACGTTGTATTTAAATGTTAATTATTTTAATGTGAGTCATGCGGTCAGTTACTGAAAAAATATATACGCGGAAATACAGTAAATGTCATCATTTAGTAATAAAAAGTGAATGTTTCCGAACCTTCTCACATAAATATTCAATCTGGTTTTGTCCATTGTTGGTTTTCGTTGTGGAACAATTTAGATTTAATTTATTATAGAAGAACTGCCAAGTTACAAAAACGCATTGGAGATATTTATCATACAATCGCCTAATCAATAATATTAATTTATATTCTCCATTGTTTTATACAATTAGATTATTTAATTGCATATTTATAATATTTTAGGATTCCACAATTTGAACGTGGGATAACATTATAACATTGACAAACCGAAGGCGTACATCCATAGTGTAAGAGCCATATTTTTGACATTTAATACTTTGCTTATATGTAGTTATATTACGGATTGTGCAAATTATATACCGAGATAAAATGTTGATTAAGTTTGCATAATGATAATAGCACGCCATTAATTTTCTTAAATTATTACTATTACCTATATTTTCATTATTGTTACTCTATTTGACCTATTTTATTACACAATAAATTTTATAATTTCATTGCAATTTCAAACTATTTTCAATTACTAATGGGAGATATGTTTATGACTTTATTATTTAAATTTTGGTTTGTTTTCATAATGCGATATGCAAGTGCGCATCTGAAAGTGATGCAATATATGATCGGGCAGATCCTTGTACCAGATAAGGTCTCAATTAGCATTAGATATGAAGCGTAAGACCGAGTTATTTGCAATTATCATCAATGCTGCTCCCATGAAGGTATGCAAAATGATCTGTGAAATCAACTCAGAATAATCTCTTTGTTTTAATAGTAAAAACTTCAGCTCAAAAATTAAATGCCAGTGCGATGACAATATTAATACATATAAATGTCAATAGTCTAGTTGCAGCGAGTAATTTATATTTTTATGTTAAATATAGAAATAACAATAGCCTTGCAAGAATCGTTAATGTAAATATTATATTATAATTAAAATACAGAAATAAATAACCTTATAATCCAAGCTGCAAAACATAATTAAAACCGTGTATACAATGTCAGCCATAAACTAAATGAATTCAATCAAATTGTAATAATATATTATAAGGCAAGTGTATAAGAGATACTTTAAAACACACGTGCCAGGTATAAAAGCACTACGCGAGGCGACTATAAGAAAATTAATATATACAGGGTGTTAATAAAAACATGTTTCACACTTTGACAGGTGATAGTAGAGATTGAAATAAGACGTAAATTCTAAAAAACCCAGGTCCGACACTCATTTGTTTTTGAAATATAAAATTAAGAAAATTTAATTACACCTTCCAGTTTGAATAAATCTAACAGAATCAAAATACCGTAAAACAAAAGTTGTCCTATGGAATACGCCGATATGCATTTGTGCTATTGCGATGCTCGACAAAATTCACGTGAAGCTAAACGCATTTATTATATAAGATTTCTTTTGAGGCAGTCTACATCTTATCTAACTTTTCATGAAATCGACCATATGCTCAGGAAATAGGGTGGTATATTGGAAGGCATTAGAAAAAGGGCCTCACTATATGTGTCAAAAAATTGCCAATCACCTCCCAGGGATCATCAAATGGAGAATGGTTTGTAATGACAGTGTCAAGAGGGATGTTTTCGCTCTTCTATGTGCGTTGGAGCCATACAGCTTGCATGAGTATTTCTCAGAAATACTCTGATAGGCCTTTTCTGCTACTGTAAATTATGGCGCATTTTTCTTCCATATATGTATTTTGCATATTTTTGTTGAAATAAAGTTTGTTTATTATTATAAGCCACTATTACGTCACTAAACTTGCTTACTGTCTACTGCAAAACTATTATTTAGAATGATTTTAATTAAGTATTTTAAAAACTTTTAACTTTAAAAACTAAATGTTAAGATATTGTTTGCTGAGGATTGGTTTACCCCTTAAGAAGCACTACAAAATTATCTATTCAACGGTGCTGTTATATCGAGCGTTCAACAAAAATCCACGACGAAGTTGGATCGCATGTTGACATTTTGTCAGACAAAAATGTGTCATTCCATTAAAAAAATAAAAAAAATATGATGGTTTGAAGTGTTTGAAGTGTTAATAATTGAACTTTTGAAATAGTACGATTAAAAAATATTAACACGTGCGATTTATAATAATGATATAGCTATACGTCTGCTATAATATGCAGAAAAGTTTAAGTTTCTATTTCATTCATAAGAGAAATTATGATTTTTTTTAAATCGTCTGAAGAAAAAATTTCTTGATTTTTTTTTCCTCAAAATCTACTAAAGAAAAGTGCTCTGTAGGCTTAATGCAATATGTTAAGAATTGAACGAGCAATCTGAATATGTAAACATATATAGGGTGTTCCATCTAAAATAACAAAGTTGATGGCCACTTCCGCTGGAAGTGCAAATGATAGAAACTGTACGTAATTTATGTTTGTGTGAATTTAAAAAAAAATCATCAGGAACTGTATAAACTTTTAACCAAGCGACTTGCGTGATTCACCCTGTATACATTTGAGTATATTGTATGTATAATTATGTATTCAATGGCATTCCATACAGGCTAAGATTGTTCACCTTGATTAAACGAATCGTTAAATTGAAAAATAATTTGACTCTTATCCTTGCTACCTGTAATTTGCATGTCTTCTTTAATTACTAAGTTTAAATTTATTGCTGGTTTTTGTAAACATTTAATAAATTATTAATTAAATTCGTTTTCTTTTTTTGTCCAAATTGCTTTTAATATGATCATCAAAATACATCAAGATACATCAAAATGATCTAAATCATATGTTTTAATTTCAATGCAGAATTTTACACCTAATAGCAGCAAATTATAATTACATAATCTTAGGAATTTAGATTTCAACATTCATATAAATGTGTATAATTGAACCACAAATCTATCTATAGGCAGTTGCTTGAACAGTTAAAGTAGGATATTAGTTTTTATTTCTTGGTTATACAGGGTGGTCCATTTAAAGTGTTACAATGCGATATTTAAGAAACGGCTGACAAAATTAAATTTGGGATAATGCATTTAACGTTGGGTGACATTAATTGCCATTATAAGCAACTTTGTAACTCTCTTCACTATTATAGGGGTGGGGGTAACTCTTTAAAGTTAAATGGGAAGGTACGAATTTTGTTTTCGATTCTCCAACTCAAGGAAAAAGGTCGTTATAACCATGTCATAATTTACATTGACATTTACATTGACATTTCTCAATGTCAATATTTATTAAAAAAAATAACAAATTGAAAAGAAAGTCTATCTTTCAGTTGTGTTTTTAATTTTCCAAAATTAATTAATTAAACTGCGAAGTGGACACGTTATTAATTCACGCAGAATGTAGACAAAATTATCGCAATGCTTCTTTGGCATGAAAAATTATCCGAGTTATCCGCAAAATCCCACATGGCTTCAAAAGGCTAGAGTCTTGGAGTCGTCAGATAGACAAATTGTCACCTAAGAAACTCAACCGAAAAAAGCCCAAAACAAATGAAGATGTCGCGGTTGGAGTTTTGGGAACAATGGCTGTCAACCATCATATTGGTTAATGAAAAACACAACTGAAAGAGTTAAGAATCGGAAAAAAACATCGTACCTTTCCATTTAACTTACAAAAGTCACCCCCTGAAAAATAGGGGTTACAGAGTTAGGTATAATCCCAACGTAAAATTGCATTATCCCAAATTTCCTTTTGTTTAAATCAGCCATTTCTAAAATATCTCATTGTAACACTTTAAATTTACCCGTATTGGTTGATCAATTGTTTCTATTTTGTTTGATAGACCGCAGCAAGTTGATCAAATTTTTCATTACCTAATCATTCTTCAAAATAAGTCTTAATAACGAGGCGATGTATATTTTTAGTTTAAAGCGATTACTATTATCAATACCCTTATATTGTTCAATATCTTAAGCTGAGCTGTTGAGACAAAATCATATTCTCAAGCAAATTTAAATATAAACAATTTGGATATATATATATATATATATATATATATATATATATAGAGACAGAGTTGAGTTTTTTCTAATAGAAACCATAGTTGGCCATGACTTTATAAAACAGGCGCTTTTTCAACTATTCTAATGATATACCACTTGATCTAGTTATTTTTATAAATAATTAAATTATCGGTTTTTTTTACTTTTCATTTTCGAACTATTCAAGAAGTAGGCTATGGAAACAATTGATAGATGCGCAACGCGTTAAATAATCAAATTCAAGTTAGTTATGAAAATTTTTCTTTGAATTTCCAAATAATAAACATTATTATTTTGGTATAAAATGTTTACTTCGTTGGAGTTACAATTTTATATAAAAAATATTTCTGATAAAACAAAATTACATAAGTACAAAACTACTAAACAGGGAATGACATGCGATAAATTGAGAAACAATACAAATATATTAGAACGTATTGATCTCGAATTTATTAGGTCTAAATTTTACTGGATTAATGCGAAAATATTACACATAGCGCGATTTTAATTGAAATGAAATATCTGGCATAAAATGTTATTGAGTAAATGAAACAAGCGGAATGTAATAAATTAACAGACGCTGATGTATTCACTAGACAAAATGAATTTTTAATTAATGCATATTGAGATGCTACGTATTAATTAAAGTGATTTACAAGTGGTACATAGTTATTAGATTGTATTTGCATCTACATCTACGTGTATATCAGAATCCGGTTCAATCTTGAGGATATTGTTTCGTTTAAATAATTTTACATTGTTGTATGATGTATTTTGCTGTTGTTCTATGTTTACATACAGGGTGATTTTTTTAAAAGTTTCCACCGCGGATTTCTCAGAAAATTGTGGCATAATAAAAAAAACTCCCGAAATACGTCAATTTTTATTTTGAGGGGAACATCTTTTGATTTACGGTCAAAAACGAAAAAGTGGAACTTGGCTTATATTGAATTTGTCTAAAATTGAGCTGTGTAATCAAGTCATTCGTATCTGTAGAGAAAAATCAATTGTCATGCCATTGCCATTGTGACATAAATACCTACATGTCACTTAATAAAAAAATACATTTTGGATCCATCTACATATACGTGTATATCAGAATCCGGTTCAATCTTGACGATATTGTTTCGTTTAAATAATTTTACATTGTTGTATGATGTATTTTGTTGTTGTTCTATGTTTACATACAGGGTGATTTTTTTTAAAGTATTCACCTTTGATTTCTCAGAAAATTGGTGTATACTAAAAAACTTCGGAAATATGCCAATTTTTATTTTGAGGGGGTCATTTTTTGATGTACGGTCGATACAAAAAAAATAGTAGGACAAGTCATGTAGTAAATTTGTCTAAAATTGAGCTGTGTAATCAAGTCATTCGTATCTGCAAAGAAAATTCAACTGTCATGTCATTACCATTGTGACATGGTGACATGGAATACTTACCTGTCTCTTAATAAAAAGATACATTTTGGAATGGCCCCTCAAGTTAGTGCTGTCAAGAAAGCGAGAATAATACAGAAATTGAAAATTGTGCAAGTTTTACAACTTTTTTAAATCTTCAGCTAAACGAAATTCACAATAGCCAAAAAACCTGTCCCGCTCTTTTATGGCCCCGACCTACTGTTGACATGTGTGTCAGTTTCCCCTTCTCTCCAATAAGTACCTGTCTAAAATTTTAAATGCGATAACCCACCTTGTGACACCTCATTTGAACGGTTTTTATGTCAGTAATACAAAATTAGCAATAATATGCACTATAATTTACGAAGATGCCAAATATAAATTGTTAATCGTACCAAAAGAATAGAACAGATGCTTAGTAGATTTCCACTTATTAGAACGTGCTGAGCAAATTATATAGGTAGATAATCGGTCATATCATTAATATTAACTGTCATTTGATTGCAATTTATGGAATATTATTGACGCTCATTTTGGAGGTGACCTTAGATTATTTTGGAAATACCAACTGAGGTTATTTGAACCATCAAACAAAGACACCTCGCTTTGAATTCCGAGAATTGAAGTTAATGCAAATACGTATAAATACAGGGCCCGCCAAAAAAAGGAAACTATAAGAGTAATAATAATGCTTCTTAAAATAAATAAAAGAGTAGTATTAGAATTCAACATGTGAGGTCAGCATTATCAGGTAATATAATGTCAGTCTTCAGTTTACATGAACTACATTTGACCGGGGGTCGTCATCAGCATCCAAATATTTATTCACATACCGAGAAAAATTATTATAACAATTAGTATAGGTATATTTCTTAAAAATCATTAATTACTAATTTTGCGTAATGTACTAATTTGGCCATTGTGAACAACTTTGTGTATTTACATATACCAAACTTTTACGTTAATTGCTAATTGCGGTGTTAATTACTAATTAAGTGGTTGTGAATATAGGTTTAAAATTGATATGCGATTGGCTAGCTGAATTACCGGCACTTCTGAAAATTAAAGATGGAATCGACTACGATTCTATTTATTCAGAGTTTGCACCGTATCCAGGAAAAAAAAAACAATAAACTACTGCCAAAATCTTTATCAAACGACAAAATTAAGGCAATTTTGGTTTGGGACACCCTCTATATAGGTCGTTTTTATTTTTAATGTGAGTAATCAAATCTAGTAACTGTAGTGACGTTTATCTTGTATTGCGAACTTTCAAGGGAAACTTTTTCATTATAAAAGGGACATCATTGAAGTTATTTTGAAATGTCAAAGTCATAAATAACAATTGATAATATTGAAAATATATTGTGAATATGTTGTTTTGTAAGTACCTTATTTTGAAATGTCAAAGTCATAAATAACAATTGATAATATTGAAAATATATTGTGAATATGTTGTTTTGTAAGTACCTTGTCTAATATAGTCTAGTCATATTATCGTCAAAAAGCCGTTTTGGCGGAAATTATTTATATTGTTTTAAAACTTGGTATACATACTCTTCAGCAGTCCAGAATCGAATGTCCGTCGAGTTTCCCCTTTCCTCGATGGGTGCTCATCTCTTAATATTGAATAAACACCCCTCCAAACGGTGAACTTGTGCTATTTTTCGCAGTTATCTCGTTAATGGTGCAACGCCTACAATTCCCGCAAAACGGTGAACTTGTGTAATTCTTCGCAATTATCTCGTTAACGGTGCACCGCCTGAAAATTTTCATATCAGTTACAGTTGATGGAAACAAAATTTTGAACAAAAATTATATTACACGGTTTGTCACAAAAACTATAGTTCGCACGGTGTAGACGCCGGAAGTAAGAGATGAATACTGACGCGCGACGCAAAATTCCTTCCTCGGGCTCTCGTTTCGTAAATAACTGCAAAACGGCTAGATATTCGTTAATATGATTTTCTTACTCTCATCGAGAATTTCTCGCTGTACTACTTCAGTTACGAGCACTTAACGAAAATGTAGTAGTATGGTAGATATTTACGAAACGAGAACCCGAGAAACGAATTGTGCGTCTCACGCCTGAATTCTCTTCCTACTTCCGGCGTTTATACCTTGCGAACTAGCTTTCATGGCAAACCGTGTAATATAATTTTTGTTCAAAATTTTTGTTTCCATCAACTTTACTAAATTTTAAAAAAATTAAAATTTTATTACCGTTAACGATATAATTGCGAAGAATTACACTCGTGCACCGTTTTGCTGGAATTGCTTTTAAATTAAGGCACAAAGCCCTTTCCGGTGAAGAGGAAACTCCGTGGATATACGATTCTAGATTACTTGGAGTTAGAATACAAAATTTCAAAAATATATAATTTATTTCCGCCCAGATTTACTGGATAATTTGGCTTCCGGCCTCTATTCCGCGCGAACTATAGCTTTTGTAGCAAACCGTGCAATATAAATTTTGTTCAAATTTTAGTTGTACGATCGTGGATCATCCTTGACCATGGTTCAGTTGCCTAGGATACCATTCTATTAACAATTGTATCCTAGATAATTGAACCGTGGTCGTGGTGATCCACCATGTTGTACCATGACCATACCATGTTGTACCATGACCATGCACCATGACCATACAACTGGGCCATAATTTCCTTAAAAATAACAATTTTATATTATTACTCAAAATTCTTCGCGATAACTAATAGTAACATAATCATCTCGATATCTGCATCAACAACTCGTATATTATTTTCCTTGCCACCATAATCATTAATCATCACGAAATGACCACAACTAATGCTCCATGCAATTAACACCTGCAATAAAAATTATGTGTGATCATCGCGTTTCCACTACATCTATTATCCTCGATTTGTGAGATTTCGCATCTGGCACTCATCTGACGTAATCCTATTTCGTTAATATTCATGCTTAGTAATTTAAATTAGTTTCTTATGCTTCTGTTACAGTGATTTACTATCAAGATATTTTATAGATATATTAATTTTAAGTTGAGCTAAAAAACAGTTTTTGTTACGTTATTTCTAAGAATATGTGACATAAAATTCATATATTTGGAAGAATTGCTAAAGCGCCTCTAATGAGGCCCTAACGGAAAATGCTGCCGATATGTAAATAAAAATATGCATCGCCTATTTTGGTAATCAAACCCCGGTATTATTGTGGGCTAGGGAAGCAACTTAACCTATCAACCAAACTGGCGATGGGATATATCATTTAAATTTTAATAATTTCAATTAATATTTATATAAATAATTAATATAGATCTATAATAACAAATAAAGGAAATATTTTGAAAAATAGAGTTGAATAAATAAATATAAATAATAATAATATATCAATAAATTTGAAAAAAAACGAACTACTCTCAGTTGCGAAAAAAATGGGTCATTGGGTCATTGTTTGCAAAAGAACCATTTTTTTTTAAATTTTGATGTTGGTATAGTCCTTAGAGTAAATTTTTTAGTGTTTTACAATCAAAGAGACCGTCAGGATGTAGATAGAAGCAACATATGGTAATAATAAGCGAACACGAAAATGTACGTATACACGAAAGAAAATGCATTTCTGCAAAATACACTTAACAGAGATTAATAATGAAAATGACAGTTAATCGTAAACAAAGAGGTCAAATCCCAGTAGCCACCTTGATCCTCTATGCATAATTCCGTATGAGCAATAGGTAGTGAAAAACGCATACCTTTAAATGTTATTTTGACTTATTAAATAAACTGATAAGTATCATATGGTATTTTTGTTCTACATCCTGATGGTCTCTTTGATTGTAAAACACTAAAACTTTCATTCTAAGGACTATACCAAGATAAATATTTACAAAAATGGGTTTTTTTGCAAACAACGACCCAATGACCCGGTTTTTTTTGCATCTGAGTGTATAATGATTTCAAATTTATCAAATTTGCCTGTCAATTGAACAAGCCATTGAAATGACACAATTTAAAACTTTGGCATTATTACACGAGTAGTACTTATAACGATTCATAACAAATTCCGTTTTTCTTAATTTTTAAATAGAGCTTCAGAACTATTTTTTTTCAGCCCTTGGTATCAACTTTTTTATTGAGAAAAATCTAAAAAACTTGGCAACCCTGTACTAAAATTAAAAAAAAAAAGTTCTGATTTAACAAAATTGTGCTGCAATAAAATATCTCAAATTATATAGAGTGTTCTATTAAAAAAGGTATATTATATTGATTTTATCGTATATCAAACACCCTGTATGTTTGAAACTAATTTTAGAATTTTAGCATATGCACTTTTCAATGTGCTGAAACGTTTATTACAAATATTTCTTTGTATTTTCACAATTAAACGAGATATTCTCGGATCCCGCACTGTTGACTCACAATTATAGAATTTTACCATTAATGTAAAATTATTGTAGATAATATGTTCATTTATAAAAAAAATGACTTTTGAGTTAAGAATGCGGACAGGCAATCATGTTGAGCATGCAATTAGTGCGGTTAAATAGGCTATTAATTATTTCGGATTTTCCGAAACTAGGTGTGGGGATATGGACTTGCACATGTTTCATCACCGTTTTGTATATTGTGATTAAGAAATGATGTATGAGTTAATTACACGCGAATAATGTCATGTCTGGATTTATACACTACACGAATTGATTTGTAACTTTAGTAACAGGCGTTTGTGCAATATAATAATGATTCCGATCGAATATTACCGTGTCCACAAGTTTTCAATTATCGCGTCAAATGTGTAGCTCAAACCATATGGGTAATAAATCACATAATACACATATGGATGGAGGATATTTGCAAAGAAGATGTTAATTAATATTCAACACATGGGTTGTTCATAAATTATAAGTTAAATCGAATTAATGCATGATAACTGTATTTAAAAATATCGACCTATAGCATGATTATGATATAAACGTACATATATTTTGCAATGATATTATCAATATATTATTTACGGCACATTGCTGCTTATTATGAAATTGTAAAACGTCTAAAAACCATTACACGTACTAATTATTGCTTTAATCGTTTTTCTTGCAGTTTTGACAAATTTAGAATGTAAATTTATAATATAGATACATAGATAGATAGCTATAGTCTAACAATCATCATCGTACGATAACTTGATATTGATGCCAGGTATTCCGAAATATTTAATAACGGCACGCGTTGGCTACAATTTCACGTCAACCGTTTTGTGGGTACTATATTTTTTAAACTGATCACATAATCTTGGTTTCCCTCAAAATAGGCAACTGAAGCCCCAACCTGGGGCCAGTGTTGTAACTGATACATTGTTTTTGTATCTAGATACTGATACAGATACTTCAGAAAAAAAGTATATAGATACATATCTACATACAAATTTGAAAATGTATCTAGCCACATACAGATGCATTTGAAAAGTATCTAGATACTTCAAGATACATTTCAGATACATGGAAAACCAAAG
The DNA here is from genome assembly GCA_951805005.1 of Othius punctulatus. NCBI lineage: Eukaryota > Metazoa > Arthropoda > Insecta > Coleoptera > Staphylinidae > Othius > Othius punctulatus. Next base: position 22,496,353 of record OX638140.1, on the reverse strand, counting down.
CAAAAATTGTTTTCTTTGTTAAACCGAGACTGAAATAAATTTAATCATAGATAAAATATCATCGCGACTATTTATTATTCTTAAATAACGCGAGAAACTAAAGTTAAACTTAATTTAAGGTTGTTGTATTTAGTACTTACTGGTAAGTAATATTTATTTTTATTTTATTTTATGATTTATTTCTTTAGCCTGACTAGTTTCGGTTATTAAAAACCATCTTCAGCGGCATATGTATTTAATGTTTATACAGGGTCCTTTCAGGTCATTTCACCTCCCGTCTTCTATAGCTCAGTTACTAATTGAGTTAGGATTTTGATATTTTGCAGACCTTACTTGCATTCTGGAGCATATTTCAGGAATATATTTTTGGTTATACAGGGTGTTCCAAAAAAGGTGTGTCATCATGATTATGTATATTTTTAAATTGCATGGTATATTTTTCGTTGCTTATATGGGTGATACCTACATACCCATAAAATTATATTAAAAGCGGTTTAGTGATTTTAGCACATAAAATAAAAACTGAAAAAATCAGTTTTGCGCCATTGATTAAGAAAATTAATAAAAAATAAAATATGCCTTGTTAATTAAGTTTTATTGATATGCATTATACAGAGTGTCCAAAATTTAGTGTTAAACTTTTCAAACTTTAAAGCACTTTATTTGTCTTATTTTAAATTGGAGCGTGGTACATTTTTTTGTCATTCCATGTGGAATTAAAATACATACATTTTTCCTAATTACAACTCTATCGTAATTCCTAACACATTAAAAGTTATGTGCAGAAAACTCGACTTATCACTATTACAATAGCCATTTTAATTAATAAAACTCGAAGGTGACTTTGAAAAACAATTGATTGACATAACATGTTTTGTAGTTACAATTAATATCTCGAAAGTATTAAAGGTTTCACAGATCTTCGTCTAAACCTATTAACCATCGTAAAAGTTTTAAATTCTGTATAAAACTTAGTTTTAGTAATAACATTTCATAAAAAACATAACATAACTGTGCCTTTCTAAAATTATTTAATTGCTAGAAATTATGTTCTATATGTCTTCCGCCCTCTTGAAGGCACAAACGAAGACGAGTATGAAATGACATTGCCACTCTTCGTAACAGGTTGGGTGTAATAATTTGAAATTCGTTTAAGATTCTTTGCTGCATTTTTTCTGGAGTGGTTGGAGGTTTTTGATAAACGATTTCCTTGACGTAGCCCCACAAAAAGAAATGCAATTTAGGTCGTGTAATCAGGGCGGCCACTTTCTTGGCCCTCCTCTTCCAATCCACCGATTGGGGAAGGTAGTGTTGACACATTCCCTGGCTTATAATGAATAATGTGCTGGAGCTCCATCATGTTGCAGCCACATTGCATCCCTCAAAGCAATTGGTAAATTTTCACATAAATTTGGCAATTGAATTTGCAAAAAATCCAAATGCGTTGGGCCATTCAATTGTTCGTTAAAAAAGTGAGGACCTATAATATGTTCACCAATAATCCCCCCACCCCCCCAAACACACATTAATTGCCCATCTGTGTTGATGAACAACCTGCCTAAAATCGCTTGGATTGTGGTCGCAGTAGTAATGGAAGTTATGACGATTCACATATCAATTGTTATGAAAGGTGACCTCATCTGAAAACAATACCTTATCAAAAAAGTCAAAATTTATGCCAATTTTAGCTTGCGCCCAGTTGCAAAATTCGGCACGTTGATCAAAATCCTGTTCAAGGAGTTGCTGATGGGATTGGATATGATAGGAATAAAAACAATTGCCCTTTAAAATTTGTCGAACGCTTATTTCGCTTACACCCACGGCAGGCGCGACTGCTCGTTGACTAACTGAATGATTTTCGGTAACTGATAATAGCAGAGCCAATTGATTTACTTCAGTTCAACCGGCCTATTTCTAACTGGTTTTGTATACTTTACATTTCCCGTTTGTATAAACCTCTCTATCGTATCGCGCGTCGCGCCGTGCATAGATAAGAGTAAGAGGCACCGGCAACCCATAACACAAGAACCTTGTATAAAAGACTTCGGGTTGAAATAGTAAACACAACATAAAAATGCCGATAGGTAGTGGCACTGACACAGAGGAAGAGTACAAAAGGAAAAGGGAGGAATTTGACGAATAATTTAGAAGAAGCAAAATAACAAAAAGATCGCCTATTAAAAGCAATAAAGAAACCAAGGGCGGTGCAGAAGAGACAATGATAAATATGATGAAAGAACTGATGTGTAAAAATTATGAAATGATGAAAGATATTAAACAAATAGGGAAGGAACTTGCAGATAACAAAATACAACTAGCAGAGGTAAAACAAGAAAACGATCTAGTGAGAACGGAAATAAAAAATCTAAATGAAAGAATGGTAATCATAGAAAAGGAGAACTAAAAGAAAAACCTAGTTATCCATGGAGTGAAAATAGAAACCAAGGAGGAGAGAGTTATCAAGGAGGCGATGGAGAAATTCCTCGAAGAAGAACTACAAATAAAGGTTAAATTAACGAGTGCAAAGAAGATTGTCGAGAAAATGTGCGTGATTGAGACTGAAAGTTTCACGAATAAAATATAAATGGAAAGAGTTGGAAATGGGAGGAAATGCAAACAATGGAGTCAAAAAACTGCTAAGCAAAAGAAGCAGAGGTTGCATACAAACAAGGACGGAAAAGCAAGGAAAAATGGAAATAATAAAAAAGCAGATCGACACGACGAATGATCAAATTAGAAGAAATAGGAGCGACAGCGTGAATACAAAATGGGGCACGAGAAGGAATATACGTAAAGCACAGATAGAAATAGAAATAAAGGAAGGGGACACAATAAACAGGAAAAATATCAAAAAAGATAAAGGCCGAATATGGAGAATAGCAGCATGGAATATAAGGAGTATATTCGGCAAAGAAGAAGAGTTGGAAAAATAGTTCGAAAGAATGGAAGTTGAGATATTAACAATAACTGAGATAAAAGGGAATGGAATGTACAAACTAATAACAATCACAAAATAATATATAGCAGATATTCAACAGCAGAATTGGCAAAAAGGTAAAAGATAACGATACGATGAGAGGAAGATACGGGGAAGATACAATAAACGAAAATGGGAAGAAAATGCTAGATTATTGTAGAATGAACAATCTAATAATAGCGAACACACTATTCAACCACAGGGAGATACACAAATACACCAGGGAAGTGATAAGCAGGAACGAAAAATCTATAATAGATTACGTATTAACAGAACAAAGAAGAAAGATCAAAATAATAGACACAAGAGTAAAGAGAAGCTACTAAATAGGAAGTGACCACTACCTAGTGGAGACCACACTCAAGGACAACTATCAAGACAGAGAACGAAAAATACAGCGACCACCTGTAGCAGTAAACTACAAGAAGATACGAGCATACAAACTAAGAGATGAAGAAACAGCAATAGAATACAAAGAGAAATTAGAAGCCAAGTTAAAAGTGGCCAACGATAGCGAAGCAGTAGAGGAAATGTGGAATAACATAAAAAGAAATATGCTCGAGGCAGCACAAGAAACATGCGGGTTGAAGAAAAGTACAAACAAGAAACAACAGACAGCGTGGTGGTCAGAGGATATACCAGATAAAATAAAATAAAAGAAAAATGCATGGCAAAGATACCTAAATGTCACAAACAGTATTAACTACGAAAGGTTCAAGGAGAAAAGGAAAATAGTAAAAGACGAGGTTAGAAAAGCAAAGACCAGAGAATGGGAAAAGCTCGGGGAGACAATGGAGAAAAACGCAAAGGAAAATCAAATGCTATTTTATAAAACAATAAATGGATGCAGGAAAGAAAAAAGACAAGAAACGAGATACATACAAGACAAACAAGGCAAAATATTGACGTAAAACGAAGAAATAATAAAAAGATGGAGAGAGTATTTTGAAGAATTACTATCCATAAATAGCGGCCACGAACGGTAGACAAGAAACAGCGAAAAGAACATAACAGAAACAGTAGCAGAGAGTATCAACAAACAAGAGCTTCTAGAAATAATAAGGGAACTGAAAATAGGAAAAGCACCAGGACAAGATCAGGTTACAGCAGAAATGATTAAACATATGGGACCAATAGGAAAAGATAAACTACTGAAGCTACTGAACCAAATATGGAAGACAAATACGATACCAAAAGACTGGCAAACGGCGTCAATAGTACCGATATACAAGAAATGCGCAAACTATACAGGCATAACACTAATAAGTATAGGGATGAAAATATTAGAATAGACAATTAACAAGAGAATAATAGCAAGAATAGAACAGACCCTAGAAGAACCGCAATGTGGTTTCAGGAAAGGGAGTTCCACACAAGACAACATCTTCACAATAAAACAAATCACAGAAAATGAATCACAAATAATAAAAATTAATATCTGGGATTCATAGACCTCGAAAAAGCGTTTGACATGACCCCAATAAAGAAACTATGGTTAATACTAAAAGAGAGAGGAATAGAAAACAAGATTGTGAAAGTAATACAGAATATATGTATAACAACAACAGTAATGCAATAATATACAAGGGGCAAATTTTAAGAACTTTTAAAACAAATAATGGACTGAGACAAGGAGGAGCTCTCAGCCCAACACTATTCAACCTATATATGGATGAAATAATGAAGAGCATGAAAACAGAAATAATAAAAGCAAACGCAGGATACAAAAACATGCAAATAGTTAAAATATAGAAGGAGCATACGCGGATGATGTGGTAGTGATAGCAGAAAGTGAGAGCAACCTGCAACATAACATGAACGTATGGAATAAACACCTAGAGAAATATAACATGAAGATAAACTACAGCAAAACAATAGTACTGATAATAGGAAAACGGAAAGAACACATAAATATACAGATAGGACAGGACCAGATTGAACAAGTGGAGCAATTCAAATACCTTGGAATAGAACTTACAGAAAACGGGAAAGTGGAAGGAGAATTAAGCAACAGAATAAACAACACAATAAAAACGTACTATGCCCTGAATTATATACTTACTAACAAGAAAGAGATAAGCAGAAAGACAAAAATGAATATATACAAAACTATATACAATACGATTTTGACATATGGGAGCGAGACATGGTAGCTAACAGGGAGAGATAAAAGTAGATTACAGGCAATAGAAATGAAATATCTGAGAAGAGTAAAACAAGTAACGAAAAAAGACAGGATACGAAATAAAGACATAAGAGAGGAATTGGAAATAGAATCAAAAGAAAAGTTTATAGAAAAGAAGCAGCACAACTGGTGGGGATATCTAATTAGGATGAAAAATACGAATCAAACAAAACAAATCTGGGAAGTAAAAACAGGAAAGAAACGTGGAAGAGGTAGACCAAGACAAGAATGGGACAACAAAATAGAAGAAATAATAAACAGCAGAGGGAAGGCAGTGAAACAAGCAAGTGAAATGGCAAAGAACCGAAGAGAGTGGAAAGAATTTGCAAATACATGACAAACAATGTAATATAACTGTAATGTACGATATGAAACATGTATAGCCCACACCGAAAGGTAAGGGTAAGGTGACCAGACGTCCCGATTTTGGCGGGACAGTCCCGATTTTTAGAAATTTGTCCCGCGTCCCGCGACGTTTGAAAAATGTCCCGATTTTTTAAAGATTGGGTTTTTTTTTCGGGGTGATCTTTTATTCGCTATTTTGAAGTTATCAGCTTATATATTTCGCCAATATCTGTATTTGGTAGCGGCGCTGCAGCGGTCAAAATACAAATCGGTACTTTAACAACATGCGTCGTATTTATTATATTTGTAAATTTGACATTATTTTTCATGTTGTTATAAAAATTTGCAATATAATATTATACAGGGTGTCTCCTAAAAAACGCCGCAAGCGATAACTCCTTTATTTATTGGCCGATTTCAATAAAATGAAAACAAAACTAAATGTCTCAACATGTCTACAAAGGGGCCTTATTTTTTTTTGCAAAATCTACAGACTATCGCTCAAATGAAAGTTGATTCTGCAAAAAAAAAAGAAAATTAGAGCCCCTTTGTAAAACATGTGGAGACATTTAATTTTGTTTTTGTTTTATTGAAATCGGGCAATAAATAGTTAGGAAGTTATGAAGTTATTGGCCAGCGGCGTGTTTTAGGAGACACCCTGTATATTTTGCGTTCTTTGTTAATTAATTTAAAAATCACCCCCCACCCCCCTACGGGACCCGTTGTCCCGCTTTTCTATAGTTTGGATCTGGTCACCTTAGGTAAGGGGCCTATTGATAATAATAATAAACCTATCTAATTCTAATTCAAAGACAAAGACACTACCTGGACCATCACCGAAGACATGTGCATCAAACGACTAACCCGACAAACGAACAGACGACACCCATCCTCAACACTGTACGAATCATACCATACAGACTGACTCCATTCCACACACCATTCACTCACTAGCATTATATCATTATCATTATTACATCTCACCAGTAACCAACCCTAGTATACAATATTACGCTTTTTTTTTTTTCTTCCAACGAAACTTTCATTACTTTATATTATAATTACATTGTTTTACAAATAATTAGAATGTATAGGCGGAAAGACCGCAGGTCGATAGCCAATAAAATATTGTTACTACTACTAAGTTTTGCAGGCTCCGTTTGTCCGGATGTCGTCGTTCCGGATAACGCTGTGTATAAACTCGACTTGCCAAAAATGAGTTCCTTTCGCATTCTCCTAATATGAAAATCATATCAACAGTTCGTCTCGGTTGTAGTCCATGACAAGAATTAATTTTGGTATCTTGGGTATAAGACCTTAGCTAAAAAAGTTTTAAACTTTTATGTTACTACAGTCAACATTGGCTCTTGTCACTTTGTTAAACTTTAATGTCAATAAATTGCTTTTCAAACCCACCTTCGATTTTGATTAATTAAAATGGCAACTGGAATTGTTGATAAAACGAGTTTTCTGCAAACATCGTTTAATGTGTTAAGAATTGAGATAGGGTTGTAATTAGGAAAAATGTTTGTCTTTTAATTCCGCATGGAATTACATAAAAATATACTGGGGTTCCAATTTAAAATAAGAAAAATAAATTGCTTTGAAGTTTGAAAAGCTTGACACTAATCTTTTGACACTCTGTATAATGCATATCAATTAAACTTGGTTAACGCAACTGGCAGACCTTATTTAATTAGTACCTTGTATGGTTTTATTAACGAGGCACCATTTTTATCCATTATTAATTTTCTTAACCAATGGTGCAAAACTGATTTTTTTCAGTTTTTATTTTTTTGTGCTAATATCACTGAACCGAATTTTAAATACGATTTTATGGGTAAGTAGGTATGCATAAAAGGCACCCAAATAAGCAACAAAAAATATACCATGAATTCTAAAAATATCCATCAAGATGACGTCACACTTTTTTGTGACACCCTGTATAGTCAAAATAATTTTCCTGAAATACACCCCAGAATGCAAGTCAAGTTTGCAAAATATCAAAATCCTAACTTAATTAGTAACTGAGCTATAGAAGACGGGGGGTGAAATGACGGACACTGTATATCTTGAATTTATTTATGTCATTTTAAATTTGATAGATGTCTAATTGTTTAAAATTAATAACGTTTCAAAACGTTCGTCTGGCAGACGATTTCGACGGGGTGTCAGAATTTGTCCACCAGCACTGAAAGGTCTCTCTACAACAGCCGAGGATGCCAAATAGTGTTATATTTTTTGAAAACTGAGCAAACAATGCGGTATCTCAAAGTGTAGAAGGTGTATCTCACTATCTGAGTATCTGAGTATCTGAGATACTTGGAAAATGTATCTAGAAACAATTTTAGGCACGCAAGAATGTATATTCATACGTACCCAGATACTTTCAATACATCTACATACTGTATCTATATACATGTATCTACACTCAGGTGCAAAGAAACCGGGTCATTGGGTTATTGTTTGCAAAAGAACCATATTTTTTTAAAATTTTGATGTTGGTATAGTCCTTAGAATAATTTTTTTAGTGTTTTACAATCAAAGTAATATGAGATATTTACAATCAAAGATATGAATTGACAAATTCAAGGTCGGCCAAAATGTCACATTGTATAATAATTTTGACTTGTAAAAAACTAGTAACAAATATGTCAATGATGTCAACAATGTGTGTTGAGGTTAAGAGAACCCAATGAATAATCTTATTAATTTGGCCCAATGGCACTTTGACAATTCATATAGATATATATATATATATATACAGGGTCCGTCATTTCACCTCCCGTCTTCAATAGCTCACTTACTAATGGAGTGAGGATTTTGATATTTTGCACACTTCAGTTGCTTTCTAGGGTGTATTTCAGGAAAATATTTTTGATTATACAGGGTGTCCCAAAAAAGTGTGACGTCGTCATGATATATATTTTTAGATTGCATGGTATACTTTTTGTAACTTATTTGGGTGCCTCTTATAGATGCCTACATACCCATAAAATTTGATTGAAATCGGTTTAGTGACATTAGCACAAATAAAAACTGAAAAGAAACAGTTTTGAACCATTGGTTAAGAAAACTAATAAGGGATAACAATAGTGCCTCGTTAATAAAACCATACAAGGTACTCATTAAATAAGGTCTGACAGTTGCGTTAACCAAGTTTTATTGATATGCATTATATAGAGTGTCCAAAATTTAGTGTCAAACTTTTCAAACTTTAAAGCACTTTATTTTTCTTATTTTAAATTGGAACCCCAGTATATTTTTATGTAATTCCATGCGGAATTAAAAGACAAACATTTTTCCTACTTACAACCCTATCTCAATTCCTAACACATTCAAAAATATTTGCAGAAAACTCGTTTTATCAACAATTCCAATGGCCATTTTAATTAATCAAAATCGAAGGTGGGTTTCAAAAATAATTTATTGACATTAAAGTTTAACAAAGTGACAAGAGCCATTGTTGACTGTATTAATATAAAAGTTTAAAACATTTTTAGCTAAGGTCTTGACATCCAAGATACCAAAATTACTTTTTGTCATGGAAAATATGATTTTCATAATATGACAAATATTATGACCTATATTGACAAATGTGGATATGACTTTCATATTCGCATTTCAAAATATTACATTCAACCTGTTACGAAGAGTGGCAATGTCATTTCATACTCGTCTTCGTTTGTGCCTTCAAGAGGGCGGAAGACATATCGAACATAAGTTCTAGCAATTAATTAATTTTAGAAATGCACAGTTATGTTATGTTTTTATGAAATTTTATTACTAAAACTATTTTTTATACAAAACTTAATACTTTTTCCATGTGTAATAGGTTTAGACGAAGATCTGCGAAACCTTTAATACTTTCGAGATATTAAATGTAACTACAAAACATGTTATGTCAATAAATTGTTTTTCAAAGTCACCTTCGAGTTTTATTTATTAAAATGGCTATTGGAATAGTTGATAAATCGAGTTTTCTGCACATAACTTTCAATGTGTTAGGAATTGAGATAGAGTTGTAATTAGGAAAAATGTTTGTCTTTTAATTCCACATGGAATGACATAAAAATATACAGGGGCTCCAGTTTAAAATAAGAAAAATAAAGTGCGTTAAAATTTGAAAAGTTTGACACTAAATTTTGGACACTCTGTATAATGTATATTAATAAAACTTGTTTAAAGCAACTATCAGACCTTATTTAATGAGTACCTTGTATGGTTTTATTAACAAGGCATACTTTTACCTCTTATTAATTTTCTTAACCAATGGTGCAAAATTGACTTTTTTCAGTTTTTATTTTTTTTCTGCTAAAATCACTGAACCGATTTTAATAAAATTTCATGGGTATGTAGGCATCCGTAAAGGGCACCCAAATAAATAACAAAAAATATACTATGCAATTTAAAAATACACATCATCATGACGTCACACTTTTTTGGGATACCCTGTATAATCAAAAATATTTTCCTATAATACGCCACAGAATGCAAATAAAGTGTGCAAAATATCAAAATCCTAACTCAATTATTAATTGAGCTACAGAGGACGGGAGGTGAAATGACGCACCCTGTATATATATATATATATATATATACCGCGCGTTTTTTTATTTTTTATTTCTGAACATAGGCCTATGTTCAGTTTTATAATGACAGTATCAATTGCAACCAGTTATGCAGCCAACATTACACGCGCCTGCAACTCGATCATTTGAAATGTCAAAACTGTTGACAGAAAATGTATTCAACGCAAGAATTATCCTGAGACACCAATCCCATCATTCCTGTTCAAATAGGTATCATCAACTGTTAATCCCGAAATAGTAACTCATTTGTGAAAGTGCCCTATTTCTTTCTTGCGTTGAATACATTTTCTGTCAATAGTTTTGACATTTCAAATGATCAAGTTACACGTGCATGTAATTTTGGTTGCATAACAATTGGATGCAAGCAAAATTACATGCACGTGTAACTTGATCATTTGAAATGTCAAAACTATTGACAGAAAATGTATTCAACGCAAGAAAGAAATAGGGCACTTTCACAAATGAGTTACTATTTCGGGATTAACAGTTGATGATTCCTATTTGAACAGGAATGATGGGATTGGTGTCTCAGGATAATTCTTGCGTAGAATTCATATTCTGTCAACAGTTTTGTCATTTCAAATGATCGAGTTGCAGGCGCATGTAATGTTGGTTGCATAACTGATTGCAATTGATACTGTCGTTTTAAAACTGAACATGGCCTATGTTCAGAGATTAAAAAAACGCGCGGTATATATATATATATATATATATATATATATATATATATATATATATATATATATATATATATATATATATATATATTATATACGAAAGCATCGTTTTCCCATTAATATACCTTCTAAGTCATTAATCAATAACATGATTCCCATTCATCAGCGTTCACAATCATTTTGTTACATACACAATTAACAACGTGTGATAATACTCCACAGTCGCACATTTAGTGCAACTAACTGCATGTATCAATAATGATATTGTTTGTACGCGCCACGAGCAATGTTCCTGTGTGAAAATTCTCCATTACTTAATCGGATCCATGTTTTTAAACTTGCCAGTTTTTACGCAAACCAAATCGTAACAGTAACAAATGCGACTAGGAGCTCTCCGTTTTCCCATGATCTTACGTTATCTGTTCCTGGCGAACGCTTAATCATGGTGATTTTGATAGCGACGCACGCACAACCCATGCGAAATGTCATCATTAATTAGTGCGTGGGCGTGGGTTCGAATCCGCGACAACGAGTTGAGCAACCCGAAGAAGGCATCAATTGCGTCGCGGCAGGAAGAAGTGGCCGATTGCGTTATAAATCGCGTAATCGGATCGATTACCAGTGGGCTTGAGTTCGAATCGCCAGCGGCGATATGCGAGTGATCACTAGAAGTTCAGGACTACATAATAAATTATTGGTGTTATTATTGTTTTCGACATTTATGTGTTCATTGATGTGTTTTTTATCTGTCAATTGGATGCTAGTTATAAGAGGGAAACTGGATGTATAAAGGAGAAAGTGCACAAGATCTCTATTTTAAGGAATGGTGATGTCTCGCCTAGAAGTTTAAGCCGCCTGACGATTGTTGCATAACTTAATCCGATAAGATTTGGGATTAACTTTGGCTTCATGTTATCATAGGCTTTGTCACATTAGACCAAGTTAGGTTACCTAAGATTAGGTTAGGTTAGTTTGGGTATATATGTAGAATACCCTTCTTGTGATAAAAATGAAGTATTATACATGCACGACCTTTTTGCAACTGAGTTGGCTGTATTTTCTTTTTGTCATGTTGGACAAACTGATTCAGTGATGCAACGGAAGTTAATTATTTTTTGTGTCGATGTCTATTAGACATTTGCTTCCTACCACATTTTCAGATTAATAATTTTTTTCACTACTAGCTTTTAAAGATATCATTATTTATTTTTTACTGCATATTCGAATCCACAAATTGAATGTTTTCAATGCATTATTTTTCATTTTCTTTTTTGCCGTTCCATTTTCATCTCTATTAATTTTAACTTTACATGTAGTTATACTTTCATAGAAAATTTATGTGCAGTATGATTCGCGAAACAAATAACTTGAGTTACCCATAACATTATTGACTTGCTCATTGCGGTAAAAAATAAACGACGTTATCATCAGTTAATTTTATCATGAATCGTAATGTAACACGCAAATATTATTCCGCACAACTAGATTCATCGAAATCACTTTCACTTTGAATATTAATAATTAGATTTGGTACACTAAGCGTCCTATAATCGTTTTCAATTTTAATCACATAACCGATGCAGTTTTTCCAAATGGTACTTGAAATGTTGTTGCATTCTCGCTGAACAAGTTGAATTATTTCTTCACTCATTTTGGGATGTGCAATATTTCAATTGGATTGAAGATACAGTAATAAGGTGGAAGGCGCAACACTTGGTGACCAAATTATTCTGCCATCTTATCAACCACATACAGTTTTTTTGAAATTTTGTTTTTTTATAAGTTCTAATAATGTTTTTTTCGTTGCTATTAGAGAAATAACAATACCATTTTGAATGCAAAAATCCGAAATATCGCCTTTCTTGGAAGCGGCGGTTGGGATTTTATTAATTTGCTTTGAGTGGTATGTTGCATTATCCATTACGATTATTGAGTTATTGGGTATGTTGGGCAATAATTGATTGCGAAACCAATTTTCAAATAATTCGGCGTTCATATCCTGATGATAGTCTAACGAGCTTGCTGCAATATTCTAGGCTGATAAGAGCAAACTATTTGACACAAAACCTGCGTCTTCTCCTGCATGAAGAATAACAATTCTGTTTCCTCTATTGTACGGTGCTCTCAGGTGACACTTATTTGTATTAACGACCCATCCCTTGGAAACGACGTCGTGAGTATCGAACCATGTTTCATCCAAATAAATTATCGATCTCCCTCCATTACTATATTCGTTTATTTTAGATAAATATTCTAATCGCTTTTTCTCCAATCTCGGCGATTCCATGATGCCAAGTCGTTTGTCTAAAGTTTTATACTTAAAACCCTGACTAAATAGGTATTTATACAAAGTAATTATATCGAATTGTAAAATTGTAAAAAGAATTACGTCCGCCGACTTATAAAAAACGATGTAGATAGTTGTAAGATTATTGAATTGTATTTTATTAATAAATCATTTTTATATTATGATCATAGTGATATAATTGTGTATATATCGAAGAGAAAACAATTTAATTGCATCTTCGTCGAAAGTAAATTGTTTGGTTACGGTCCTGGACGCCCGTCTCTTCGCAGCACGCTATACGATGGAGAACCTTTGACTGTAATAAACCCTCATTGCAGGTACATTTTCAATTTCAAGTGAAAACACTATACTGCCGAAGCCGCATAGCTTTCTATTCAAATCATACATGGAAGACCGATGTTTCCGCGTCCGCCGTGACAAGTCTCACTCAACTTTCCGTAGCATAGCAGCGGGTGTTCCACAGGGCAGTGTCTTCGGGCCTACCCTGTACCTGCTCTAGACAGCTGATATTCCAAAATGCCCAGGCATAAAAATTGGAACCTTCGCCGACGATACCGCAATTCTAGCAACCGGAAATAAAACATGATATGCTACTATGAGACTGCAATCTGCTTTAAACAAGGTCAGTGACTGGACTAAAACGTGGCGCATTCATCTGCATGAAATTAAATCACAACATATAAACTTTACTGACCGCAAAGAGCATCCACTACCAGTGTCAATTAACCACAGAACTGTCCCCTATGCTAACTCAGCCAAATATCTGGGCATTGCACTCGACGCTAAGTTGCGCTGGAAAGAACATATTACCATACCATAACATAAGCTGGAACTGTATTCTGGACTGTTCAAATATTTCACAACAAAGTGCTTCTCAGTGTTGTCAACGCTCCATGGTACACCCGTGATACGGACATTCATCGTGACCTCAAGATGAATTCCGTGTGTGAAGAACGAACCAAAGTGCCTAAGAAGCATGAAGAACGACTCCAACGCCACGACAGCATCGAAGCCTCCGATCTCCTGAACATACGGGGACAACTAAGATGAGTTAAGAGAAAAAAGCCTGCGGACTTAATCGCATAGGCTAGTCCAGTCATAACTACACTGTCTGCAATCTACCAACCAAGTGATGCAATGGATATTTTTTAAACTATAACGATTGCCTTTGCAGCATCAATATATTAACATGTTATTCTTTTTGTAAACAGGATTGTAAAATGGACTCTATAGACCAGATCAATAAACTAAAAGTGAAACAAAAAATTAGTACATACTTTTTTTCATCGCTAAATTTTTCAAATTGTTTCCAAATATATTTTTTTGACGTTTTAGTATTCTCTGGCGTGAAGCCAACAATTTCTTGCTATATATTTGTAAGAGATTTGATGCCAAACCGGTTGGTGGACATTTTTTAATATTTATTAAATATTTGTCAATGTCAATGCGACACATGCAATAGTCATGCAATATATGTTTCGTGCATAGTTCCTTGCTTCGATAATACCCGCTGTAGGGATGCATTCGTGCTTCGCACTCGTGGACATTTTCACGGCAACAAGCTCTCGTACCACTATAGCGGGTATTATCGGCAAGTCACTATGCACTTAACATATTACTATTGAGAATAACCTAATGTGCAGAACTAGCACATCATAATTCACACATTTGCTTACGAAACGTCAGCAATGGCACTCCATACTCCTCAACGAATTTCGGAATATGACATACTCATTAGGGTGGGAAGAAAATAGTATATTGTTTTATTAGGAGTAGAAGTGACACTTTTTGTGGCGAGTCTGTAGGTATTGGCTGCCGAGCGGAGCGAGGCAGGCAACTACAGACGAGCCACAAAAAGTTACTTCTACTCCGAATAAAACATGTAATTTTTTCTTCAAACGTCGAAAATAGTTAAAAAGATAATGGAATTAATATTTTTAATTGTCCGAATACGTATAGTTTTAATTCCCAAAGAAGCATGCTATGCAGAGCGTTGCTATGGTTTTGTTTAATTCATTATTTGACATTAAAGTGTATAAAATGGACGAAGACATGTTTCAATGTACACCGCCAGATATTTTAGAATCGGCAAGGGCTGCAACAGAGAAATTATTGCCCACTAAGTCCAGTACCATCTATGAAGTGGCCTACAAAAAATGTATTAAGTGGTGCGCCGAGAAAAATGTAAGCAATTATAGTGAAAATGTTTTACTCGCATATTTTTCGGAAATGGCTAAGAAGAAAGTAAAAAGTTCCACTATGTGGTCTCAGTATTCCATGGTAAAATCGTTATTAAATATTAGAAATGGTGTAGATGTTACCAAATATTTAAAACTACGTGCATATTTAAAAAAACAAAATGAGGGTTATACACCCAAAAAGGCAAGAGTGCTGACAAAGGAACAGTTCGACAAGTTCTTATCCGATGCTCCTAACGAGAAATACTTGGCGACAAAGGTGAGTTCTTAGAATAATAAACAAATACAAAATTAAACCCTAAATCGTATTTTCAGATTATTTTGATATTTGGCATATCAGGGGCATGCCGTTGCGATGAACTCGTAAAAATGAGCACGACAGATATTCAAGACTTGGGATCTTTGCTACACGTAAAAATACCAGATAGTAAGACATCAAAAGTAGAAAATATCTGTGGTAGCAGCAAAATGGTTGGCGACAGCGGTGCTGTAAGTGCTGCTGTTGCTGCCAGCGCATTCAGTTTTCAAGGGGCTAAAATATCAAATTGTACCTTTAATTTACATTTTAACAATAAATAAATTTGTGTTTTGTTTGAATTTTTTGTTTTGTTCATCATGTATGCGCACCATATGTATGTGCAATATTAAACCCGCCCTCGTAGGGCGTTCTTATTACAAATTATCCAATCATGTTGTCAAATTTACTTTTACTGCCTAGTCAGTAAAAGTGAAACTTTTACTGACTAGGAGACGAAGTAAAACTTTAAGATTGTGAATCGAGTCACTAAAGGTGTCACTTTTATGACGTTTGAAGAAAAAATATTTTTTTTAAATTTTAATAGGGGAATATTTGGAAAAGTTGCGATTTGTAATTGTTTAATCCCCCACGAATACTGGGCAGTATTAAGAACAATTTAGCCGAGCCCCTGGGGGTCCAAAAAATTCCTAAGTATGAAAATTTTAAATTAAAAAATAATAATCGGGGCTTGTGCGCAAACTATCCAATTAGTACAAAAAACAAGTATTGTTAAGATATCTTGACGTTTAGCTGGGCCCCTTGAGGAAATTGTAATTTTAAATTTCGTACCTAATCGGCAATAATTGTTTGTATAGTTTTGTTTTTACATATTACGTATATGCACGCATGCAATGAGCTCATATTATTGAGTCAGTTAATTTCGATCAGCCGTGCTGGTCGCTTATTTTTTATTGTGCGATCTAACAAAAGTACATAAGTCGACGAATTCGCGAATTTTATTTACATAGTTTGAGTAACAATGTCAAAGAAAACTCGTGCCAAAGTTAGTATGATTTTATTCAGAACTGAGAAAGACATTTTACTCTAAAATATGAATATGTTGTCTGAGGAGCATTGTACCAGGATGTGATAAGACAGTTTCAAAGTGTTCGATTCAAATTAAAAGCAGAAGGAAGCAAACAGCCAGAAACAAGAGCAGATGCAAATATTGTTGCACAAAAATAGTGGCAGCAGAATAAAGCCTCGCTTCCTACTATAGGCTTTAAAAGAATTGCTCAACTGATTAGTCATTAAGCCCGTAAAAAGAAGAAAATTGGCGTTTTTTATAAAACAAGCTCGAAACCTTTAAAAAAGATGCTAAACGTTTGTTTGACATTTGTTCCTGCAAATGTTTAGATATAGCATCATGCAACTGCGAGAAGAAAAAAAAACCTGAAATAGAATAGAGTTTTATAATAGATCAAAGAGGAGAAAGAAAAGTGGCTCTTAGTAAAGTAGACAAAGAGGTCACAGCTACTTTGAAAAAGAGAGTCTACTGAAAATTGCGAGCCACTCCGAAAAACTCTGGATTAAATTCAGGTTTTCAAGAGCCTATAGCCGGTCCCAGTGGAACCTCTTGTGGTAAAGCTGACATATACGAGGGCTGTTTGACGGAAGAGTGACTTTTTAATGAAAACGTTATTTTTCTGTAAAAAAAAATATTTATTTTTCAACATAACACCCTTTTAACTGTACACACTTAGCGCAGCGAGTTTACAGTTTTTTTAGACCTTCCAAAAAGTAATCTTTCGGAAAGTCTTCAAAATATGCATTTGTCTCGGTTATCACCTCTTCATTTGCCTAAAATCTTTTCCACCCAGCCATTTTTTAAAATTTGGAAATAAGAAGAAATCACTGGGAGCCATATCTGGCGAGTATGGTGGATAAAGCAGTAATTCGTAATGCAATTCAGCCAATTTAGTAGTAGCAATTGCAGACGAATGTGAGGGCGCATTATCGTGATGGAACAACACTTTTTTCTTCATCAAATGCGGTCGTTGTTTTTCAAGTACGGCATCAAAACGTATCTGCATAATTAGCATAATACTGGCCAGTTATCGTTTTTCCTTTTTCTAAACAATTAATAAAGATTATACCTTTAGAATCCTAAAAAAACTATGGCCATGACCTTATAGGCCGAAAAAAGTGTTTTTGCCTTTTTGGGAGCATGTTCGCATGGAGAAATCCATTATTTAGACTGTATTCTTGTTTCTGGAGTATAATGATGTATCCAAGTTTCATCTACTGTGACATATCGACGAAAAATTACTTTGAATTTCGTTGAAGGCGGCCAAACATTCTTCTGAATTCTTAATGCGAGCGCGCATTTGATCACCATTAAGCAAACGCGGCAACTATTTCGCGGATAGCTTTTTCTTATTGAAATGTTGATGCAAAATATTGTATACCCGTTCGGTTGAGATGTTTACTTCATTAGCTATCTCACGAATTTTTATTCGACGATTGCCAATTACAAGGCCATATAGTTTATTAACCATTTCTGGAGTAGTTACAGTAAATGATGGTTTCGGACGATCTGCATCAACCGTGCTCATACGGCCACTTTTAAAAGCAGAAACCACTTACAAATCATTCCATGGGACGGAGCATATTCTGGATAATATTTACGTAACTTTTCCTCGGTTTCTTTAATTGTTTTTTCACGTAGAAAATAATGTTTAATCAACACTCGAAATTTTTTTTTCTCCATATTTACACAACAACGAAAACAGTTATCTTCAAATAAGTATGAAACATAATCTATCGGTCAGATTGGTGCCAAATTTTGACAGTAGACCTCCGAAAGACCTCAGGAGCTAGCAACATAATCATTATAGCGA
The DNA here is from genome assembly GCA_951805005.1 of Othius punctulatus. Lineage (NCBI taxonomy): Eukaryota > Metazoa > Arthropoda > Insecta > Coleoptera > Staphylinidae > Othius > Othius punctulatus. The sequence goes on along the minus strand of OX638140.1, from coordinate 22,477,933 downwards.
AAGTGTTACCTACCTTTGAAAAGTCACTCTTCCGTCAAACAGCCCTCGTACAATAGAGATAGTGATACTTCAGTGAGTCTAATTTCAAATGATCCAGATGTTTCGTAGATTGAAAAGCGACCATAAAAACGAAAAATAAAGTTCTGTCAAAAATCTTTTGCTGACACAAACTGCAAAAGTAGCGGATTTGACAGATGTTTTTAGTCGAAATGTAGCAAAAATTGCCAATGTAGTTTAAGAAGACGCAAATAGCATTTAAAAAGGCGATGCGGCATTGTTTGTCGACAAAAAAAAAATTCGGAAGGGGGTAGATAAAAATAGATGTAAACTGCAAGATGCAAATAAAGTTACGCTTAAAGGTATGTATTCTGATGGAAGAAAGGACCATACTATGATTCAGGAAAACAATCGCCGAATTATAAAAACTGAAGAACATGTAGCTGTAGTCGAAGAACCGGGAAGTATTTTTTTTTCTGGCATGTATCTCTTACGCGTTCACGAGCGACAGATATTGCTAGAGGAATTATAAGTTACATAGAATCGCATAGTGATGTGGACTTATTGCAACTAATGGTCATAGGGTGCGATGGAACAAATGTTAACACACGTTGGATAGGTGGGGTAATTCAATTGCTAGAAACTAGTATTAATGAGTATAGTAGAGCTAGTAGAGCGTGTGTTTGTTGCATGCTAACGAATTAGCTTTAAGGCATTTATTACAAAAACTAGATGGCCACACGAAAGTCCTTATACTTATTCAGGACAAATTGGTTTTCTACTTCCTGATTGCGACAAAATGGAACCCGTTGAATTTAATCCAATCAAAACCTAAGCACAGATCAAACACATTTGTTTGATATTTGTCAAGCAATGGGGAAAGGAACGTAGTTTAGCGAGCAAGAGTCCATGCAAAATGGCACACTCAAGGTGGTTAACAACCACAAACCGGATCCTAAGGTTATATGTATCAACGAAACATCCCTCCGAGAACTTGCAGCTACTGACTGAATTTGTAATAAAAGTTTATGCTCCGATGTGGTTTGAGATTAAACCACAACCACGACTTGAATGTGGTGCTAGATTGGTATAGAAAACAATTCAGGTTTCAAGAGATTTCCCGAATCATGTGCGCATCATTATTGATAAGGTAATACAAGACAATGCGCATTTTGCACACCCCGAGAACCTCTTAATAGCGATGTTGACAGATGAAAGACTCCACATTAGAGAGCAAGCTTTACAAAGAATCCTGGAAGCCAGAAAAACTGATATAACAAAACACATTTTTAAATTACCTAAAATAAATTTTACCCAAGACTATATTGACCCTATAGACTGGTTTAACTGCACGGTCACAGAACCTCCCCTCACAAAACATATGTCTCAAGAAGAGCTGTTAAATACAGTAAACAAAGATGTGAAATTTGCAAATTTTTCTTGTAACACCCAGGCAGTAGAAATGTGTGTCAAGCAATATACGCGCTAAGATTAATGCAAGAAAGGAATTGCCAAAATTTGAGCACAAAAATCAGTACTTCGCTTCAAGAATGCAGTGAAATTAATTAGTATGTATTTCCAAGTTGTTTAACTATGTATTGATATAAATAAAAATAAATGAAGAAAATTGATTTTTTACAGCCCCGGGGGCCCGGGTATTTTTTTAATCGGTCTCACTTTTGGTGTGCGAGTCAATTTTTTCAGTATACAACATTTCCGCACTAGCCCTATCTCGATTTTAAAAATAAATTTTTTTCAGTCGTTTTCGGCCCACCCTAATACTCATATAATGCTTCAGGAGGGAAGGAGAATTCACTATTCACTATCGAGCGAACGTCTTCAGATGCTCCCATCAGTACTGTAAGAGTCGTTTACAAAATGAGCAAGTTTAGTTTTAGATTTAAAAATTCTTAGTCTTATAAAAAGTGGGGCATCAAATGCACTTTTCTAACGAGTGTAAACATGTTACTTAAATACCAATATTGTTTAGTATCCGCAAAATGCCATGATTAAAAATTAAAAAAACGTGCAATATTAGCTACATTCACATAATCATTAATAACATCGCAATATGGGATCTTCTAAAATACCACAAATAACGTTTACGAATCTCGCAGAACAATCGTAACTGCCATTTAAACGTTGTACAATCGACAATAAGGCTAATAATAAAAATTACAAAATTAGAGCCGATTTCGACATTTGTGGCGAGACCCGGCAGTGTCCGAGCTGAGGGAGGTTACGCAAAACCGACATTATCCGTCGTCCAAGAGTTATAATTTAAATTATCATCATCGCCGGCGAACACAATGGACCGTACCAGTGAACTTTCCAGGGGGCGTCGGTACCCTAAAAACGACTCGACACTGTTGCGTAAACAGCGAGGGGGCGGCTTTTTCCATTATCCCCCTCGCCTAGGAGACGGCGGCAAAATTTTCGGACACGACACTCCCCCCATTCACTTTCCCGGCCCATGTTTCAATTAGTCAGACTCCGGTGCAAGTGCAGCGCGTGCCCACGATCGAATTCCGATCAATGATTTCAATTAATAGGAGTGCACACCATTGATGTTTGCCAATATCGTTTGTCTTGTCTTATAAATCGACATGTAATATTTGGCGCTATTGTGCCAAATATGGAGGAGGATTTGTTTATGATAATTGCAATGTTTAAATAAATCTTAAATTGAAATTCTGTACAATGTTAGGGACTTAACATAACTTAATTGATTGACTGTGTTTAGAGCCACACCCTGTGTTCAGGGTGTTTTCGCAATCGCCCAAAATGTAGCGTTTTCGTAATTCCAACAAATCGCCGTTATTTGTGAACGGATTTGCTTTCATGTTCAGAGGTAAATTATCATAAAAATTACCAAGCTGTTTTTTTCTAATATTGATTTAATTTTTGAAAAAACTTAATAGAGTAGCAAAATAAAAAATAAAAATATAAAATTTTAAACTAGGGCTTGGTACATTTGTAGATATTATAAAGAACTCTTAGTATCCTTTTTCAAATTAAAAAAAATAAAGAAAAATGTGGCTTTAACATTGGAAGTTCGATTGGCAATTTTCACAAAAATCTCGATGCTTTCGCTCTGTCGGCCGCGCAGGCCATCCCCTTGCCCAACCGCACAGTACCCTCCTCGGTGACCGCTTCGGGTAATTGCACTTGTTAGTATGCGAACACTCACAATTCAAAGTAAAAGGAAAATCCTATTTACTAGAATGCATAATTTGGTAATAGTATCTGGTTATAATTTTGAAGTGAACTGGAAACAGAGCATTGATTTCTTTTCGCTTTTATTTGATTGTACGTCTTCTGTTGCTAAGTTAGTAAACTGATTATAGTTATGAAAGTTTATCAATCCAGAAATAAAAGAAAGCCATGCATATCCCTCCGGTAACTACATAAACATATTATTGAGCACGTAAAGAATTGACTTAAACAGTGATATCTACAGTTTATTATCGTTGGCCTACAAGAAAGTACTAAAGTATTGTATCCAAATTGCACAATTTTGTGTAATTTGGATTATAAAAGTTAGATGCAATTGTAGAATTGATATTTTGAATTGATTTCCTTTCCCAGGGATTTTTCTTTAATTAGAAATGATAGTAGTATATATTATAGTATTATAGTGATAGTAGTATACCAACACATTTTTTTATTGAATTATAAGAGAAGCATATGAACGCCTCTTGTTGATTGAAAACAAATATACAGGTATTACTTATATGCTTCTCTCGTACTTCATTATATTATGATTGGTTTTCTAAGCCAGCAAATTGTACATTTGGGAACTAACTCCGGAAGCCCGGGACTGATGAGATCCACTAGGCCGAAACCGGTCTACAGTAGTCCTCCGAGATGATATTCAAATATACAAATGTTTAAAATTTAAAAAAAAAAAGAATAAAAAAATAAAAAAGCTGCGTTTGTATTCAAAATTTCATTTATGATGCTAAATAATGCGTAAAATTGCATTCTTATTTTGAAATTGTTATTTATGCAAGTATGCAATAATTTTGATAATGTTACAATAGTAATATTGTAACAAAAACTTTACACTAGTAACTATGCTACGTGCTTACACTACCTGTGTAAAATGACAACAATTTTATAATCTATACAATTCAGATCAATCAAGTATTTGGGATTTAGAAATTCTAGGTTTTAAAATTTATATAGTTTTTAGGCTTGTATAATTGGAGCGAAGACAGAAAACATTTTGTATGTCACCACGAAGAACAAATATTGCCCAATTTGTTCACGAGCCGCTACGAAAAAATTAGACGCAAAAAGCCACAAATGTGCAAAAAAATTGGTCGAAATCCTCAACTTCCATGGAATCAGAGTTAATTGTTGAGAGATTTTAAGAAAGTTTGACATCCACCATTTAAATTACATTAAAATTCACTGGAGACGGGGATAGCAGCGTTTTTAAGAAAATATGCATTGAGCGTCCATATGGAGTCATATCCAACTATTTGATTCGTAAAGTAGAATGTAAATCGTCAAACGTCAAAGGGACGTCTTGTAACGGTCCGAAAACGTCTTTGGCAGAAACTGCATTTTAATAATTAATTGGCGCATGGACCTGCACTGTAGACAACCATGCTCGCATTTTTTTGTTGTGGTGACGCGTTTCCCCTGTGGGCGATTTTTAAATTCGCCGGCGAGACGCCGCCATCGAGCAGACTTCAGCTAACTTGTGTACAGTACGGAGGTGCGAGAGGAACCGTTGAAATAGGTGTAACACCATCCGGTTTCCGGGATAATCAACGGGGACTCAGTTAACCACCCTTGAGGGGATTGAGGCACCAGGTACAGGGCAAGGGACTTCCAAACGCTCATAACACCTGAGTAAGTAGTTAAGCCCGATATTTCTTTTCCTTTTCGTGAAGCCACGTGTCCGGCCATTGTTACTAAGGCCATGTGCTTTGCAGGCGTTTTGTTACGGGCTAAGTAGCTCGGCCAAACCATTTTTGGCTGGAGGCCGCGATCATCTTGGCTGGAGGCCGGAATCGAGCACTAGGCGTCTACGACGCAAACCGTCGCCCTTCCGGAGCTGTAGCCAGCCGCCAGCGACGACCACCAGGAACACAGGCCAGATATCCAGAGATAGATATATATATATATATTGATACATTTTTTTTTTGTGGTCTCAATTGAGCCAGACCTCCGTTTAATTCCTTATTGACAGATCGTTTATTCTTTTGTGTAAGAGTTGCGTTTACGTGTTGCGTTCCGTACGTGCTTTGCGCTTGTGTAAGAGAAATGTCGCTCCGTCGGCCCTTTGAATCGCGCGATCAGAAGCTTGCTATATTCGGCCGAATAGAGTTAACCCTGCGTGAAAGGGTTGCGTGCGGAGGTATTTATTTCAGGAGCGCAGACACGGTGTCCGTCGTTTGTGTGAATAAACGCCGATATTTTACACTACAAAACTCACACCTGTTATTTTTTGTTCCCCCCACGTTTTCTCGATCGGGCATTTATTTCAGTTTCAGTTTTTTTATTCTCACTGCGAGATTTAAATCTGGTGGTGTTGGCGCCAAATGGTCAGCGTTGTGACGTTCGTGATTTCTGAACTTCGCTGACTGTCTGCCGTCCACCCACGCAGGTAGGGTGGAGCCACCCTTTGCGACGAAGTAGCGACGAAATTAAAATTACGTGGAGCCTTTTTTAACCCCCCCCACTCTCTGACACCGAGAGCCTGGCCCTCGTCACTGCTTCGAAGGGACCCTCCACTCGCTCCACGGCCTAACGCGCTGATTGCCCTTCAGGTACGTCACAGTCTGTCAAACGTCAAAGGGACGTCTGTCAAACGTCAAAGTGACGTCTGTCAAACGTCAAAGTGACGTCTGTCAAACGTCAAAGTGACGTCTGTCAAAGTCAAAGAGACGTCTGTCAAACGTCAAACTGACGTCTGTCATACTGACGTCTGTCAAACTGACGTCTGTCAAACTGACGTCTGTCAAAGTGACGTCTGTCAAACAGACGTCAAAGTGACGTCTGTCATACGTCAAAGTGACGTCTGTTAAACGTCAAAGTGACGTCTGTCAAACGCCAAAGTGACGTCTGTCAAACGTCAAACTCACGTATGTCATACGTCAAAGTGACGTCTGTCAAACGTCACAGTGACGTCTGTCAAACGTCAAAGTGACGTCTGTCAAACGTCAAAGTGCCGTCTGTCAAACGTCAAACTGACGTCTGTCAAACGTCAAACTGACGTCTGTCAACCGTCTGTCAAACGTCAAAGTGACGTCGGTCAAACGTCAAACTGACGTCTGTCAGACCGACATCTGTCAAAATGACGTCTGTCAAACGTCAAAGTGACGTCTGTCAAACGTCAAAGTGACGTCTGTCAAAGTCAAAGTGACGTCTGTTAAACGTCAAAGTGACGTCTGTCAAACGCCAAAGTGACGTCTGTCAAACGTCAAACTGACGTATGTCAAGCGTCAAATTGACGTCTGTCAATCGTCAAAGTGACGTCTGTCAAACGTCACAGTGACGTCTGTCAAACGTCAAAGTGACGTCTGTCAAACGTCAAACTGACGTCTGTCAAACGTCAAACTGACGTCTGTCAGACTGACGTCTGTCAAAGTGACGTCTGTCAAACGTCAAAGTAACGTCTGTCAAACGTCAAAGTGACGTCTGTCAAACGTCAAAGTGACGTCTGTCATACGTCAAGGTGACGTCTGTCATACGTCAAAGTGACGTCTGTCAAACGTCAAAGTGACGTCTGTCAAACGTCAAAGTGACGTCTGTCAAACGCCAAAGTGACGTCTGTCAAACGTCAAAGTGACGTCTGTCAAACGTCAAACTGACGTCTGTCAGACTGACGTCTGTCAAAGTGACGTCTGTCAAACGTCAAAGTAACGTCTGTCAAACGTCAAAGTGACGTCTGTCAAACGTCAAAGTGACGTCTGTCATACGTCAAGGTGACGTCTGTCATACGTCAAAGTGACGTCTGTCAAACGTCAAAGTGACGTCTGTCAAACGTCAAAGTGACGTCTGTCAAACGCCAAAGTGACGTCTGTCAAACGTCAAAGTGACGTCTGTCAAACGTCAAAGTGACGTCTGTCAAACGTCAAACTGACGTCTGTCAAACGTCAAAGTGACGCCTGTCAAAGTCAAAGTGACGTCTGTCAAACGTCAAACTGACGTCTGTCATACTGACGTCTGTCAAACTGACGTCTGTCAAAGTGACGTCTGTCATACGTCAAAGTGACGTCTGTTAAACGTCAAAGTGACGTCTGTCAAACGCCAAAGTGACGTCTGTCAAACGTCAAACTGACGTATGTCAAGCGTCAAATTGACGTCTGTCAATCGTCAAAGTGACGTCTGTCAAACGTCACAGTGACGTCTGTCAAACGTCAAAGTGACGTCTGTCAAACGTCAAACTGACGTCTGTCAAACGTCAAACTGACGTCTGTCAGACTGACGTCTGTCAAAGTGACGTCTGTCAAACGTCAAAGTAACGTCTGTCAAACGTCAAAGTGACGTCTGTCAAACGTCAAAGTGACGTCTGTCATACGTCAAGGTGACGTCTGTCATACGTCAAAGTGACGTCTGTCAAACGTCAAAGTGACGTCTGTCAAACGTCAAAGTGACGTCTGTCAAACGCCAAAGTGACGTCTGTCAAACGTCAAAGTGACGTCTGTCAAACGTCAAAGTGACGTCTGTCAAACGTCAAACTGACGTCTGTCAAACGTCAAAGTGACGCCTGTCAAACGTCAACGTGACGTCTGTCAAACGTCAAACTGACGTCTGTCAAACGTCAAAGTGACGTCTGTCAAACGTCAAAGTGACGTCTGTCAAACGTCAAAGTGACGTCTGTCAAACGTCAAACTGACGTCTGTCAAACGTCAAAGTGACGTCTGTCAAACGTCAACGTGACGTCTGTCAAACGTCAAACTGACGTCTGTCAAACGTCAAAGTGACGTCTGTCAAACGTCAAAGTGACGTCTGTCATACGTCAAGGTGACGTCTGTCATACGTCAAAGTGACGTCTGTCAAACGTCAAAGTGACGTCTGTCAAACGTCAAAGTGACGTCTGTCAAACGTCAAAGTGACGTCTGTCAAACGTCAAACTGACGTCTGTCAACCGTCTGTCAAACGTCAAACTGACGTCTGTCAACCGTCTGTCAAACGTCAAAGTGACGTCTGTCAAACGTCAAACTGACGTCTGTCAAACGTCAAACTGACGTCTGTCAAACGTCAAACTGACGTCTGTCAGACTGACGTCTGTCAAACGTCAAAGTGACGTCTGTCAAACGTCAAAGTGACGTCTGTCATACGTCAAGGTGACGTCTGTCATACGTCAAAGTGACGTCTGTCAAACGTCAAAGTGACGTCTGTCAAACGTCAAAGTGACGTCTGTCAAACGCCAAAGTGACGTCTGTCAAACGTCAAAGTGACGTCTGTCAAACATCAATCTGACGTCTGTCAAACGTCAAAGTGACGTCTGTCAAACGTCAACGTGACGTCTGTCAAACATCAAACTGACGTCTGTCAAACGTCAAACTGACGTCTGTCAAACGTCAAAGTGACGTCTGTCATACGTCAAAGTGACGTCTGTCATACGTCAAGGTGACGTCTGTCATACTTCAAAGTGACGTCTGTCAAACGTCAAAGTGACGTCTGTCAAACGTCAAAGTGACGTCTGTCAAACGCCAAAGTGACGTCTGTCAAACGTCAAAGTGACGTCTGTCAAACATCAATCTGACGTCTGTCAAACGTCAAAGTGACGTCTGTCAAACGTCAACGTGACGTCTGTCAAACGTCAAACTGACGTCTGTCAAACGTCAAACTGACGTCTGTCAAACGTCAAAGTGACGTCTGTCAAACGTCAAAGTGACGTCTGTCATACGTCAAGGTGACGTCTGTCATACGTCAAAGTGACGTCTGTCAAACGTCAAAGTGACGTCTGTCAAACGTCAAAGTGACGTCTGTCAAACGCCAAAGTGACGTCTGTCAAACGTCAAAGTGACGTCTGTCAAACGTCAAAGTGACGTCTGTCAAACGTCAAACTGACGTCTGTCAAACGTCAAAGTGACGCCTGTCAAAGTCAAAGTGACGTCTGTCAAACGTCAAACTGACGTCTGTCATACTGACGTCTGTCAAACTGACGTCTGTCAAAGTGACGTCTGTCATACGTCAAAGTGACGTCTGTTAAACGTCAAAGTGACGTCTGTCAAACGCCAAAGTGACGTCTGTCAAACGTCAAACTGACGTATGTCAAGCGTCAAATTGACGTCTGTCAATCGTCAAAGTGACGTCTGTCAAACGTCACAGTGACGTCTGTCAAACGTCAAAGTGACGTCTGTCAAACGTCAAACTGACGTCTGTCAAACGTCAAACTGACGTCTGTCAGACTGACGTCTGTCAAAGTGACGTCTGTCAAACGTCAAAGTAACGTCTGTCAAACGTCAAAGTGACGTCTGTCAAACGTCAAAGTGACGTCTGTCATACGTCAAGGTGACGTCTGTCATACGTCAAAGTGACGTCTGTCAAACGTCAAAGTGACGTCTGTCAAACGTCAAAGTGACGTCTGTCAAACGCCAAAGTGACGTCTGTCAAACGTCAAAGTGACGTCTGTCAAACGTCAAAGTGACGTCTGTCAAACGTCAAACTGACGTCTGTCAAACGTCAAAGTGACGCCTGTCAAACGTCAACGTGACGTCTGTCAAACGTCAAACTGACGTCTGTCAAACGTCAAAGTGACGTCTGTCAAACGTCAAAGTGACGTCTGTCAAACGTCAAAGTGACGTCTGTCAAACGTCAAACTGACGTCTGTCAAACGTCAAAGTGACGTCTGTCAAACGTCAACGTGACGTCTGTCAAACGTCAAACTGACGTCTGTCAAACGTCAAAGTGACGTCTGTCAAACGTCAAAGTGACGTCTGTCATACGTCAAGGTGACGTCTGTCATACGTCAAAGTGACGTCTGTCAAACGTCAAAGTGACGTCTGTCAAACGTCAAAGTGACGTCTGTCAAACGTCAAAGTGACGTCTGTCAAACGTCAAACTGACGTCTGTCAACCGTCTGTCAAACGTCAAACTGACGTCTGTCAACCGTCTGTCAAACGTCAAAGTGACGTCTGTCAAACGTCAAACTGACGTCTGTCAAACGTCAAACTGACGTCTGTCAAACGTCAAACTGACGTCTGTCAGACTGACGTCTGTCAAACGTCAAAGTGACGTCTGTCAAACGTCAAAGTGACGTCTGTCATACGTCAAGGTGACGTCTGTCATACGTCAAAGTGACGTCTGTCAAACGTCAAAGTGACGTCTGTCAAACGTCAAAGTGACGTCTGTCAAACGCCAAAGTGACGTCTGTCAAACGTCAAAGTGACGTCTGTCAAACATCAATCTGACGTCTGTCAAACGTCAAAGTGACGTCTGTCAAACGTCAACGTGACGTCTGTCAAACATCAAACTGACGTCTGTCAAACGTCAAACTGACGTCTGTCAAACGTCAAAGTGACGTCTGTCATACGTCAAAGTGACGTCTGTCATACGTCAAGGTGACGTCTGTCATACTTCAAAGTGACGTCTGTCAAACGTCAAAGTGACGTCTGTCAAACGTCAAAGTGACGTCTGTCAAACGCCAAAGTGACGTCTGTCAAACGTCAAAGTGACGTCTGTCAAACATCAATCTGACGTCTGTCAAACGTCAAAGTGACGTCTGTCAAACGTCAACGTGACGTCTGTCAAACGTCAAACTGACGTCTGTCAAACGTCAAACTGACGTCTGTCAAACGTCAAACTGACGTCTGTCAAACGTCAAAGTGACGTCTGTCAAACGTCAAAGTGACGTCTGTCATACGTCAAGGTGACGTCTGTCATACGTCAAAGTGACGTCTGTCAAACGTCAAAGTGACGTCTGTCAAACGTCAAAGTGACGTCTGTCAAACGCCAAAGTGACGTCTGTCTAACGTCAAAGTGACGTCTGTCAAACATCAATCTGACGTCTGTCAAACGTCAAAGTGACGTCTGTCAAACGTCAACGTGACGTCTGTCAAACGTCAAACTGACGTCTGTCAAACGTCAAACTGACGTCTGTCAAACGTCAAAGTGACGTCTGTCAAACGTCAAAGTGACGTCTGTCATACGTCAAAGTGACGTCTGTCATAAGTCAAAGTGACGTCTGTCAAACGTCAGTTTTCCTTGGTTTCTGTGTTTTCCATAGTTTCACTCTTGGTACCTTATCAAATGCTTACTCTAGATCTAGAAACGCTATGTATATTTTTGTGTCTGCATCTCGTGCTGTCTGCCAGTCGCTCGGTGTTTTCTTACTTTTCCACGATTTCCTTATTATTTCCTGTAGCCTATCATGTGTGACGTAGCTGAAGGGCAATCAGCGCGTTAGGCCGTGGAGCGAGTGGAGGGTCCCTTCGAAGCAGTGACGAGGGCCAGGCTCTCGGTGTCAGAGAGTGGGGGGGTTAAAAAAGACTCCACGTAATTTAAACCTCGTCGCTACTTCGTCGCAAAGGGTGGCTCCACCCTACCTGCGTGGGTGGATGGCAGACAGTCAGCGAAGTTCAGAAATCACGAACTGTCACAACGCTGACCATTTGGCGCCAACACCACCAGATTTAAATCTCGCAGTGAGAATTAAAAAAACTGAAACTGAAATAAATGCCCGATCGAGAAAACGTGGGGGGAACAAAAAATAACAGGTGTGAATTTTGTAGTGTAAAATATCGGCGTTTATTCACACAAACGACGGACACCGTGTCTGCGCTCCTGAAATAAATACCTCCGCACGCAACCCTTTCACGCAGGGTTCACCCTATTCGGCCGAATATAGCGAGCTCCTGATCGCGCGATTCAAAGGGCCGACGGAGCGACCTTTCTCTTACACAAGCGCAAAACACGTACGGCACGAAACACGTAACGCAACTTTTACACAAAAGAATAAACGATATGTCAATATGGAATTAAATAAGGTCTGGCTCAATTGAGAACACAAAAAAATATGTATCAATATCTATATCTATGTCTGGCCTGTGTTCCTGGTATGTCTTCGCTGGTGGCTGGGTTCAGCTCCGGAATGGCGGCGGTTTGCGTCGTGGACGCCGATCACTCGATTCCGGCCTCAACGCAGGATGATCGCGGCCTCCAGCCAAGAACGGGTTGGCTGAGCTACTTAGCCCTTACCCCGTAACAAAACGCCTGCAAAGCACATGGCCTTAGTAACAATGGCCGGACACGTGGCTTCACGAAAAGGAAAAAAATATCGGGGTTAATTACTTACTCAGATGTTATGAGCGTATGGATAGTTCCTTGCCCTGTACCTGGTGCCTCAATCCCCTCAAGGGTGGTTAACTGAGTCCCCGTTGATTATCCCGGAAACCGGATGGTGGTACACCAATTTCAACGGTTCTTCTGGCACTTCCGTACTGTACGCCATCTAGCTGAATTCTGCCTCTATGGCGGCGTCTCGCCGGCGAATTTAAAAATCGCACACATGGGAAACGCGTCACCACAACAAAAAAATGCGACCACGGTTGTCTACCGTGCAGGTCTATACGCCAATTAATTATTAAAATGCAGTTTCTGCCAAAGACATTTCTGGACCGTTACACATGTCCTTTTGTGCCCATGGCAAGTGCCCATGGCTGAACGCGGTTTGTATTGCACACCATAAAAGAAATGCTTGCGAATATTATTTGCTTGCTAAAAGTTGTGCCCATTTAACTATTAATCGCTACTTCAGCGATTTCGTGAAATAAATCGTTTTTTCCAAGGACACTTTTTTTCTTCAAACGTCAGAAAATTATGTCATTATTTAAATCAGTTGACTGGAAAAATGTCACATTTCCGCCAGCAGAAGGAAATGTCGCCCACCGTCAATGGAGCCATGCATTACCATAGCGATTTTCGGAAGTAAGCCAACACTTTAACTTCTGTAAAAATAAAACTTACTAAAGTTGTGTAAGGAATGTAGCTCTGTGGTAGAGTGTTCGGTCCAAAGTCCATACATTGTTGGTTCGGAACTGGGCGGTAATGTATTTTTTTTTTCAAATGAATATATTAACTTAATTTACTCATAAATTTCAAAATAAAATAAATAAAATCAATGAAATAATAAATAATGAAAATTTTAGAAAAATAATATCTATAATAGATTATATCTACACCACTCTTGGTCAACTAGGTCAATTGTTACCAAATGCAACTTTGTTTCGTAAGGTAACTAGATGCATTTTGCAAATTTAAAGATTTTGTAATGTAATAATGCAAATATTGTACCCTGTAAAACAGAATAAAAATGACTACCGAATTAAATAATAAAAAATATAGGTTGCCTTTTAAAAATAATATCCTTGACGTCATAACTTTAAAAATAAATGACGCGATCAGATGAAAATGGTAATGCTAATGGTAATATAACGACATTTAATTACAATCGCCACACCTCTTCAAGTTATTTTGTAAGAAAATTAATATTAACGGTGTTGTCGAATTTATGCGTTACTTACTTTGTAGGTACACTCCTACATATACAGGTTCTTTTCAACCCTGTATATGACACCCGAATCCAAATACATGGTGCACATAAAAAAATGTGTAATTTCTGTTTGGGGTAATTGGAGAATTAACGGTCGGGCATTGTCGGATACGCGGGCGCGTGTCGCCTACCCATAAATTGTTCGGAAAGAACCTTATTTTGACAATGCAGACCACAGATTATTGGCCCCGTAAAATCCATAAAGGAAATTCGGTCTCAATAGGGTAGAGATTTTGTCACGTCGCCCTGGAGATTGTGCCTTTATTCATTCGCCGATATCTGCCCTGGTTCGTCAAAGTGACGTCGGTCAAACGTCAAACTGACGTCTGTCAAACTGACGTCTCTCAAACTGACGTCTGTCAAAAGTCAAAGTGACGTCTGTCAAACCTCAAAGTGACATCTGTCAAACGTCAAAGTGACGTCTGTCAAACGTCAAACTGAGTCTGTCAAACGTCAAACTGACGTCTGTTAAACGTCAAACTGACGTCTATCAAACTGACGTCTGTCAAACGTCAAAGTGACGTCTGTCAAACGTCAAAGTGACGTCTGTCAAACGTCAAAGCGACGTCTGTCAAGCTGACGTCTGTCAAACTGAGTTGATGTGTACCGCTGTTATAATGTATTTTATAAATTTTAATTTTATCGATAATGGATGTGCTATCGCATTTAAGTCACTATTGTAATCTCTAAACCGTGTTTTTATAAAATCAGCTGAAATGATGAATTTTATCACCATCGCCTATCGAGCTTATACAGCATATTACTTTGAATCACTTTCGTATATTTATATTTTTAACGGCGATTTCAATTTTCAATATTATGCTTGATTAATACATAGTGTATTCCTATAGTATGCACTAAAGGCACTATTAAACGATCAGTTAAACTGACGTCTGTCAAACTGACTATGTCATACAGACGTCAGTCAAACTGACAGCTCTATTTTAGGTGGAGCAAGTTTAGATTGTAAAGGAAATAATTTATTAATTAAAAAGTTTTCCCATGCAAGTTGCACATTTTGGTTGCCATCCCCAGATGCACTGGACTGATGAGACTCGTCAGGTTAAAACTGGTATCCAGTTGTCTGCGGGGATGGTATCCAAAATGCAGAAACATTTATAAATTATATTATTTATGTTGAAACTATGTGTGGATACCACTTGGTGAAACATGATACTTAAGGTAAATCAAACAGAGTAACAGAGATGAGTATATCTGTTATTCTTGACAATGGTCGTGAGACCGAAATGACTGTAGAGTAAATTCTATTAATATAGTGAAGCTTCAACCAAGTGTTTTGTAACGGTCCAGAAATAGCGTTGGCAGAAACTGCACTTTAATAATTAATTGGCGTATAGACCTGCACGGTAGACAACCGTGCTCGCATTTTTTTGTTGTTGTGGTGACGCGTTTCCCCTGTGAGCGATTTTTAAATTCGCCGGCGAGACGCCGCCATGAGCAGAACTCAATTGACTCGTGTCCAGTACAGACCGTGCCAGAAGGACCTTTGAAGATAAGGGTATCACCATCCGGTTTACGGGAATAATCAACGGTTCTCAGCTAACCACCCTTGAGGGGATTGAGGCACCGAGTACGGGGCAGAGAACTAAAACGCTCATAACACCTGAGTAAGTAGTTATTTCTTTTCCGTTTCTTGAAGCCACGTGTCCGGCCATTGTGACTAAGGCCATGTGCTTGCAGGCGTTTAGCTACGGGCTAAGCAGCTCGACCAGAACATTCTTGGCTGGAGGCCGCGATTCGAGCACCAGGCGTCTACGACGCAAGCCGTCGCCCTCCCGGAGCCGTAGCGAGTCGCCAGCGAGACCACCAGGAAACACAGGCCAGATCCCAATATATTGATATAATTTTTGTGTGTGCTCAATTGAGCCAGATCGTTTATTCTTTTGTGTATAAGTTGCGTTACGTGTTTCGTGTCGTACGTGCTTGCGCTTGTGTAAGAGAAGAGGTCGCTCCGTCGGCCCTTTCAATCGCGCGATTAGGAGCTTATTATATTCGGCCGAATAGAGTAAACCCTGCGCGAAAGGGTGGCGTTCGGAGGTATTTGTTTTCAGGAGCGCAGACACGGTGTCCGTCGTTTGTGTGTGTGAATAAACGCCGATATTACACTACAAACTCACACCTGTTATTTTTTGTTCCCCCCGCGTTTTTTCATTCAGTTCAGTTACAGTTTTCTATTCTCACTGCGAGATTTGAATCTGGTGGTGTTGGCGCCAAACGGTCAGCGTTGTGACAGTTCGTGATTTCTGAACTTCGCTGACTGTCTGTCGTCCACCCACGCAGGTAGGGTGGAGCCACCCTTTGCGACGAAGTAGCAACGAGGTAAAATTACGTGGAGCCTTTTTTTAACCCCCCCACTCTCTGACACCGAGAGCCTGGCCCTCGTCACTACTTCGAAGGGACCCTCCACTCGCTCCACGGCCTAACGCGCCGACTGCCCTTCAGGTATGTCACAGTTTGATTTACCTTAAATACTATTATGTTTGTTATACGGGGGTATAGCCGTTACACAAATCTTCTACGTTTACGTGGTTGTGAGAAGAATCTCCCTACATGGTAATATGAGTTACTATTTTATTCTATAAGGCGAGGTACGTTATGTAGATTTCTAAGAGAAATGTTTATTTTGTTATAATTATTAGTTGTTCGGTGATACAGTGACCGCCAAAAGTCACTGCGAAACTTTTTTATTATTTATTTTTCCAAAAACTTTTGTACGACATTAATTTGTGGCTGTGTGAAAACCTTATTAGCCCCTATCAGATGGTCGGTATCAGTGATCGTTACTTACCTATAACAGCTCATTTTTCAAGATGATGAAAATCGAAAAGATGGAATCATTTTAAAAACCACCCCTGATCACCAGAAATAGATTTTACAAAATAATATTTCCAGCTGTTTTTTTGACAAATTAACAATTAAAAATAATCCCATACGATGCTGACTTATTGGCGGTCACTGTATGATCATTGCCGGCGTGTCGACCCAGTCGCCTGTAGTCAGCTGTATGAATCGTATCGCGGATATTAGAGGTGCAAGAAGCACATTTTTCACGTTTTCAAGTTTTAATTATTTAGTTTCAAGAACAATTTGAGGAGACATTTATAGATCAAGTAATCCGCGGTTCGTTTCAATTGAAAGAGCATACTTTTCTCTATCAGAATAGCCCAAAAAGTTAAAATCGATATCTTAACACAGCAGAGCAGATCTATTTTTGTAGACCAGGTCACATATTTGAAAAATGTGAATTTGAAGAATATTTTCTACGTTAATAATACAATAAGATGTGACCGGATCTGTCAATAATAACGTGTTCTCGTTCAAATACAAGAAATGAAATAAATCATGAAATATTTGTTAAAACTCTGCCATCTAATAATTGTTATTTCATTATCATAAAATAATTAGGAAATGCTACTCATGGTTTTAACAAAATAGTAGTTTTCACATAAATCATATCAAATAATAAATCATAATTTGTTGAAACGGGGCATCGATTGATAAGACGAATGATGTCAATATATATCACTTTAAAGGTTGTTATATTTAGTACAGAGAGGATTTTTAATTCTGTTATATCCAGAATAGACAGATATTTCAAGACGTTTACAATTCTTCAATAGTACGTTCAGACTTTTATTCGTTACCAAGGCGAGTACTGAGAACATTTTTTCTAATGTTTTATATTATTTTTCGTGATTTTGTTTTTATTGGCCATTTTCATCCCAAGGCCAATGTTATTTTTAATAAATTATTTATATATTTTTTATTTATTATTATATACGAGGGCTGTTTGACGGAAGAGTGACTTTTTAATGCAAACGTTATTTTTCTGTTAAAAATAAATTTTATTTTTCAACATAACACCCTTTCAACTGTACACACTTAGCCTAGCGAGTTTACAGTTTCTTTAAACCTTCCAAAAAGTAATCTTTCGGAAAGTCTTCAAAATATACATTTTGTCTCGGTTATCACCTCTTCATTTGCCCGAAATCTTTTTCCACCCAGCCATTTTTTAAAATTTGGAAATAAGAAGAAATCACTGGGAGCCAGATCTGGCGAATATGGCGGATAAAGCAGTAATTTGTAATGCAATTCAGCCTATTTAGTGGTAGCAATTGCAGACGAATGAGAGGGCGCATTATCGTGATGGAACAACACTTTTTTCTTCATCAAATGCGGTCATTGTTTTTCAAGTTCGGCATCAAAACGTGTCGGCATAATCAGCATAATACTGGCTAGTTATCGTTTTTCCTTTCTGCAAACAATTAATAAAGATTATACCTTTAGAATCCCAAAAAAAATGTCGCCATGACCTTATTGGCCGAATAAAGTGTGTTTGCCATTTTGGGAGCATGTTCGCATGGAGAAATCCATTATTTAGACTGTATTCTTGTTTCTGGAGTATAATGATGTATCCAAGTTTCATCTACTGTGACATATCGACGAAAAATATCCTTTGAATTACGTTGAAGACGGCCAAATATTCTTCTGAATTCTTAATGCGAGCGCGCATTTGATCACCATTAAGCAAACGCGGCAACCATCTCGCGGATAGCTTTTTCATATTGAAATGTTCATGCAAAATATTGTATACCCGTTCGGTTGAGATGTTTACTTCATTAGCTATCTCACGAACTTTTCTTCGACGATTGCCAATTACAAGGCCATAGAGTTTATTAACCACTTCTGGAGTAGTCACATTAAATGATGGTTTCGGACGATCTGCATCAACCGTGCTCATATGACCACTTTTAAAAGCAGAAACCACTTACAAATCATTCCATGGGACGGAGCAGATTCTGGATAATATTTACGTAACTTTTCCTCGGTTTCTTTAATTGTTTTTTCACGTAGAAAATAATGTTAAATCAACACTCGAAATTATTTTTTCTCCATATTTACACAACAACGAAAACAGTTTTCTTCAAATAAGTATAAACATAATCTATCTGTCAGATTGGTGCCAAATTTTGACAGTGGACCTCCGAAAGACCCCAGGAGCTAGCAACATAATCATTATAGCGAAAGTGTTACCAACCTTTGAAAAGTCACTCTTCCGTCAAACCGCCCTCGTATTTTAAGTATTATTTTTAAACTTAGTATCGAGGCAAAATGTGTAAAAATGTTATTCTCCCATTTCGACCTAGAACATGATCCTACAGTTTTCATTTCATTATTCCATTCCATCATTTAATTTTTGCATACTTATTATCAAACACCCTGTATAATCGAAGGAAATAGAATGAATGCAAAGTAAAGAGTCTCAGTATATATTTACCGATGGCTCGATTTTTGTTGTAGATCTGTTTTGAGATTAATACGTGTCGTTAAAATCAGGCGTTGGCAAATATTTTTGAACGCCGGCAAGAAGGACGGTTTTGCGCTACACAAATCGATTTTGTGACCGTTTTACCCGTACAGGTTTACCTGGGCGGGCAAAACTGGCGAAAAAGAACGAAGTCTATGGCCGCCTTTAGATTTTAATCCCTCCGCTGAGTATATAGCCTTAGTAATATAAGTTTGTAGGTACAATAAAATTGTTTTGTATAGAAACAAATACAGTCTTATGTATATTGAATCTGCTCAGTGATATATCTATAGACCAGCGTTTCCCAAACTCTTTTGACCGCGCCCCGGTACGAGGTTCTAATTTTTTTCGCGACCCACCTTATGGAAAAATACCATTTATTTACAAAACAAATTTTATTTATTAATAAAAATTAAATTAAATTTGTTTGTTTATTTCATACACAGAAATTGCAAAATAATTATATCAGAAAAATATACGTAAATAAAAAATTAACAATTATAGTAAATTTTGTTTCCACATATTTTGTCCTTAGTGCGAAGGTTGTATGTCATCACATAACAAATTAACAATTTCAAATTTGGAGGTAATGATGTTAATTTTATTCTCATATTAGATTCGACATTCAATCTGTTTCGATACTTATTTTTTAAGTACACCAAGGCTGAAAACGCAGCTTCATTCGTATAAGTGGTTACAAAGGGCATTAAAAATTGCATCGATTTTTCGCTTACGCTGGGATACTTCTTTTGACAGCGCAACCAAAAATTAATTAGTCGTACAGTATCAAATACTTTTTTCAGAAAAAAGGTGTCGCATGAAATTTCAATGAAATTGTCAATTTCTTGTTCACTAAGAATAAACATGTCTACCTTTTCAATTTCTACAGAAAAATAATCTTTAATCCACGTCTTATTTGAAGGAATATCCAGAAAGTAGTGTTTAAAGCTATTTATTAGCTACAAAAGATGTTCTTGAATTGAAACTGATAGTGTTGGTAGTTTAAATCTTCATCATAGTTTGCATTGGTTTCAATAAATTTATGTAACGTTTCAAAAGATTTAAAATTTCGTTTTGAAAGTTGTTGTTTCCACAGAGTATTATTGTTAATTATTATAATTATAACAGCGACTTTTTCTGATACTTTGAAAATATTTAAACCAAAGCCTTGCAAAATTAAATTCAATTCATTGAATGTAGCAAATATGTCGCACAAATAAGCCACGTTTATTAACCACTCAAAATCGTGAAATATATCCTTAAATGGAAAAATAGCATCTTCTTTAAATGGTGGGTGCCCATTCAGAAATAACAAAGCTTCGTCTTTAAGCTTAAACAGATGTTTTAAAACGTTTGCTTTTGCAGCCATCGTGAATTACTGTACAAAATAAGGTGTTTATGATCACTCCCCATTTTCTTGCATAATTCGGTAAAAAGTCTGCAATTTAATGGACGAGATTTTATGTAGTTTTCAAACTTGACACATTCTTCCAAAGTTATGTTTAAATTTAAAGGCAATCCAACGCATGTCTATGGATACAACAGTGCACACATACACAATTAATGGCAAATTCTTGAATTTGTTTAAACAAACCTTTATGACAACCTGCCATTGCACGTGCTCCGTCGCTACTTAGACCAACACTCTTCATCCAATGAATACCGTGACCAGTGACAAAATCATTACAAAAAATCTCATCTGAGGTCGTTCTTGTCGGTAGCTTTTTACAAAACAAAAATAATTCTTGTATGGTGTCTGCGTCAATATATCTGATAAAACACATTAGATTTGCATTGTCCTCGATATCTGGGCTTTCATCTACTTGCAAGGATAAAACATGTTTTTTTTTTACTTTGGCAACTAGTTCTTCTTCTAAATGTTTCGCAATATCGTCAATTCTCCGTTTAACTGTATTATTTGATAATGGTATCGCCGAAAATAAACTTTCTTCCTTTATTCCGCAAAAATTATATGCGACAATTTTTAAACCGAGAAGTATTATTTTTTCTCCAGCACTATGAGGATACCTAGCCTCAGCTATTAATTTGGAAATTTAAAAAGCTATCAAAGTGAGCTTTTTATTTGACTGGCGAGGAAAGAGTGCATTTTTCCTTCTTTTTGAGCAGCAATCAATTACTATTTCTTATCAGCAAAAAAGTTAATTGGCTTATCAGAGTACTCGGAATGAAATGTGTCTAAATGCCGTTTCAACTTTGACGGTTTCATACTTTTATTTGAGAGTTGCAAATTGCAAATAACACATAGAGGCAAATTATTTTGGCTGCTGCCGGCAATGAACCCAAACCGTAAATATTCGTCACAATATTTGCGAGCCCAATTAGCTTTACGCTTGTTGTTTTGGCGCTGTATATCTGCCTTTAGGCTTCAGACAAAGTATCTTCATGATCATGATGTTTAGCTTTGCTCGTACTTGGTTGGGTGATCATCATTTAGATTTCTAGTTTTGTTGATTAACCATTTATCCATTTTCGTAGTAAACTTTTATAACAAAATTTTATTTTTGTGATGATTTATAAGAAAAAGTATTATATCTATTTATTTTGCGCGACCCGGCAACATTTTTCTACGACCCGGTGCCCATGCCCGTGGTCCCCCATTTTCAAAAAATTTTCTCCAAATATCATGCATAAGGAAGCTCAACTTTAAAAAATCGTAGCGACCTCATTTTTTGAAGCCAAGAGTAAATTTTAGCAATAATCTCAGGGTGGTTAATAAGCAACCTTTTTGTAGTGAGAAATTTTAATTTAGTAATACAGGGCATCCAGAAAAAAATTCCAAATTTGCAAATTTCAAAGCTGTGTAACCCATTTTTTTTAAATAGAATGCTCCCTGTTGTATGCCATTATTCGATAGGTCTTTTTCTTCTCTTCAATTTGATGGGGCATATCTTATGTCGAAACCCCATAGTTGTTGAGATATTCAATATTTTTCACAGAAGCAACCATTTAATTACATTACTATGCATTGAAGTAGGTCATGCTGAGACAAAACCACTGTAAAAATGTATGTAAGAATCAATGTGAGATGAACAAAAACATATTGAACATTAGTGTAGTATCGTTTCTCTTTTGTATTAATAATTTTGTTATCTCTCATGGTTTTGGAATAAAATAATTAATCGTATTACAGAAGTACTATCTACTATTTTACTATTTTCGTTCATCTCACATTGATTCTTACTTACATTTTAACAGTTGTTTTGTCTCAGCATGACCTATTTCAGTGCATAGAAATGTAATTAAATAGTTACGTTTGTGAAAAATATTGAATATCTCAACAACTATCGGGTTCACACATCAAATATGCTCCAACAAATTGAAGAGAAGAAAAATACGCATCGAATAATAACATAAAATAGTGAGCATTCCATTTAAAAATGATGGGTTATACCGCTTTGAAATTTGTAAAGTTTGACATTGTTTTTTGAACACCCTGTATTACTAAATTCAAATTACTCATTATCAATATGTTTCTTATAAACCACACTGTGAATATTGCTAAAACTTATTCTTACTTACAAAAAACGAGGTCGCTACGATTATTTAAAGTTGAGCTTGCTTGCGCATGTTATTTGGAGAAAACAATTGTAAATTGGCAACACTGTAACATAATCCAAAACTAAATGGACAACAATATAGAGGTTGAAAAATGTCATTAGAAAACTTGAATAAATACAGGGTCTTCCATTTAAATAAAATCTTGTTTTTGTTATACCGCAAAGTTGGGACACCCTGTCTATTTGAAGACTATTTTGCGGCATAAAGATTTCTAAACCAATAACTTTTTGTATAAACCATTTTTTTCTATCTCTCACGGGAAAAGCGCTAGGAAAGCCCGTCGCACTGTTGCATGACCCTGTATATATTTACGTCGGTACGTTTCCCAAAACAAAATATATTTTTCAAAAATAAATTATGTTTGATCATTAATTTTTTAAATGAATAAAACAATATGTTTTATCGATTATTTCTATTCACATATTATCAATATATTAATTATGGTATATTTGTTTATGGATTGTAAAAATAAATGTGTAACTTAATTGTGTAAAACTACATCGACGTGATTTTTTAATCAAATTGACAACTTATTGAGACTGGTTGCTGCTGAAATGAAAGTCAGCATTATTTATTTTCGAAAAATATATTTTGTTTTTGGAAATATGGTGACGTAAATATATGTTTGTTACACCTATAGATTGTATTTGTTGTAAGCTTTAAAACAAGCTAATAATTTTCTTTTTTTTTCAAAACGAATCGACAAGAATATTTTTTTATTGCGCCACCAGATTAGGCTTTTTTTAAGCTTTAAAATGAGGTATCGCAAGGTGGGGGTGGCCAGGTGGGAGAGGGTGACACTTAATATTCATTTGACATTGTATTTAAACTTCCCCCTCCAAAAGTCAATCGACTTGTTTTTTTTATTTTTATCAAGTTAGCTTGCATTCATAAGTTATTGAGACTGGCTAGTTTTGAAATGTAGACATGGGCAGTTAGTACACGCTATAAGATGGTTATATGTGATTGATTGACTTATTCTGTGTACTTAAAATTAATATTTAAATAAGCCATAATTTACTTGTAACTATAAAATATAAGGTTATAAAACATTACGGACACATTAAAAAAGCAATTTCTTTCCTTTTTCTCATTTAACCGAATCTCTATGGCTTATGGTTTCCGAGATCCCAATGCTTAAAATGAAAAAGAACTCACCCTGTATAGTTACCAAATAAATGTTGAAAACATTTTCTCGTTTATTAACATTGCCTCTAAAATGTTCAATATGCGTATTTATTATATTTTGAAATTTATGAGTAAATTAAGTTATTAATATTCATTAAAAAAAGTACACTAACAGTTAGTAGCCGAACTTGCTTTATATATATTTAAAATGATCATTACATTTACAACATTAGTGACATTAGTGTAAACGTTACTGTTTACAATTAGTTATTATTATTAGTAATAGTATTAGTTTACAAATAAGTGTTTATTCTGCAATTTAAATCCCCATTCAATTTAAGTTTATTACCAATATTGTACATTGTTAAATAACTATTATGTGTAATTTATAACTCATATTTAAGAAGATACACAAAATTGTTCCCATCAGTACTTGTTTGCTACTGAAATGTACATTAGCCATGAAATGTTTCTTTGTAAAAAAGCTGTTCCGTATTTTATTTTCATGAATTTTGAACCCAACATAAAGATAATAGAAGTGTCCTTAAAAAAACGTAAAACCCTAAATATTTAAGAATTTTATTTTTCACGTAATCGCTGAAATCGCTATTCGTAATTAATTTTATTTCACTTATTTTATTCTTAAGTTCTATTTAATTGCTCCAATTTTAGGAATTATCTATGATTTAAATGCACTTAGTTTATTTTTTTTATAATTTTTCCTCAACACCAATCGTATTATAGGTGACAAGATGAGATTAAAACGAGCGATCATAAAGCAAGGTAATTCACTGTCATTCAATTGTAGATTTAATTTGTACATAGGTATTGTGTAAGAATTATTATTATAAATACTGGTTGTAAGTTTGGGCCTGACCTTTCTGGGCATTTACGGTTTGCGGCCGGACTTTGTATGGTTAGCCAGGTACCCGTAAAACTTACATATCTTATTAATGCATCTTTAAGTTTTAAACATGTACCTAAGATATGGAAAGAAGCAGAAGTGATAATGAATCTTAAATCTAGAAAACCATCAAATGAAGTTTTTTCTGACAGACCAATCTCGTTATTAGCTGTAATGCCAAAACTGTTAGAAGTAAAAAATACTTCTTAAAAAAATAAAACCAATGGTTGAAGGCAGAAACATAATACCAGAACTTCAGTTTGATTTCAGAGAGTCTCATTTCACTATAGATCAAGTCCATATAATAACAGAAAAATCATTGGATCATTGGAAGAAATAAAGGTTTGCTCTACTATCTTTCTAGATGTAGCGCAAGCTTTTGACAAAGTGTGCACGAGGGACTTAAATACAAATTAAGAAAACTTCTGCCTAGACCATATACACAATTACTAGAATCATGCATGTTAGGTAGAGTTTTCATAATTAAGCAGGAAGATGTTACTCTGAACTAAAAGAAGCAAAGGCAGGTGTGCCACAGGGCAGTGTGTTAGAGCCAGTCTTCTACCTATTGTACACCATTGATATACCTGCATTAGACCATGATAGCCACTTTTGCCAATGACACTGCTATATTGGCTGTAGGTAAAGATCACAAAGAAGCAGCAGTAAATATGCAAACCTCAATTAATAAAATTAACAGACCGCTAGTTTGGCTGACAGGTTAGAACGTTTGCTTGGCATGCACGAAGACCTGGGTTCGAGCCCCAGTACAGGTAGTACATTTGTACTGAGAAACTAGTGCCATTCGCCGTTGGAAGCTCATTAACGGTGCTCTAGACATCGGGGGCGAATTTCTAGAGTAACAAGCCCTAACTCAATACACACACTTACATAAATCACACGGCAGAAGGATCCATGTTGGTCGATAGCCAGTTAGGGATAATATGTATTCTTCTGTATAAACAAATTCTTAAGCCCGTATGTACATATAGCATCCAGCTATAGGGTTGTCCCAAAAAGAGCAATTTAGAAATAATCCAGCGATACCAAAACAAAGTACAAAGTACAAAGTACTAGTACTAAGTACTGAGGAGTACCAGTACACCTTGGTATATCTGAAACAGTGACCTACACATGGACTGGAATCGGGAATCGGTTCATTAGACAATGAACGAGTTTGCCAAGAGTCATGAACTCATGAACAGCGACTACTTCATCACGTCAACGTCGAAGCCATCCAGCTCCTCGATAACACGAATTTGACCAGAAGACTACAGCGGACCAAACGGTTCGAGTTAGTTTAATATTGCGTTAGTGCAAAAGTAGAGCATAGTGCTAGTGTACACGCTAATATTAGTGTAATTAAGTCATTCGAATCTACGGGATACGAATGAGTAGGCCCTTCATTATTTTTTATTAATTAAACTTTCATTCAGTAATTTAAGTTGGCATAAGGAGTGATTGGTTCACTCATTGATTCATCTTTGATCAGATTGTATTAATTTTAGTAAAATACCATTGAGTGTTTTTCGATGGGTTTTGTGATGAACAAAAAAATCTAAAAAAAAGTATTTTACTTGCAATTATCTACTTGAAAGCATGTTAACACTACAGTTACATTATATCTGTATTTGTTTACGTATTGGAATGCACAAACAGTGCAAACACAGTGATTATTTTTTAAAAAATCGATTTTATATTTAAATCATTGATTTATTTAAAAAAAAACAGTTGATTGAAATCGCACCAACCCTGGTATTAAATGTAAAGAATAGTTTGATAACGAAAAGCTGACAATTACTAATTTCTAAAACAATCTGGTAAAACTCCACCAAGCACACAAGCCCAGGTCAGATTAACTGAACTAAAATGAACACAAATTACCAAAAAATAGCCAAATTATCACACTCCTACACATTTTCCCACCCATCTGTCATAATCAGCACGCATGTGTCTCAATTAAAATCGGCTCGGCGACTAACAATGCACTTGAATAACGATCGTGCTGCTATTGCCCAACTTATATGATGATCATCGTCCCATCTTCCCGAGTTGCCCGTTTCGACCCACAAGACCCTCGCCATCTCCTCCCAGAAAATCGGCAATTTTCGAAAGTTCCGTGCGCTTCCCATTCCGTATTCGAATATGTCAAGGTGGCGTGATTAATCCATGATGCACGCCGCCGCTTGATCGATGATGATCATTTCTTTTTGGCAGCGACTCGCGCTTGCGAGTGTTCGAGATTAGCGAGTGAATATGAATAAACACAATAAGAATTCGATCGTGGAATGCTTTGTTTTCCGAGGATTACTGAATACATTAGAATGTGTGATTTATGGTTTGATATTAATTATTTTCGACACCACAGTGATGGCAGAGCTGATAATCGAATTAACAAAAGGTGATAAGTTTTATGTGCTGACTTAATAATTTATTACAGATTTATTTAAATTTCACGAGCCAATTCCGTTTGACAATAATATAAGTGCTTTCCTAAAGAAGCACTATGATATCATTGATTTTTTACGTCATGCATTGTCTTGTAAATTATAACTTGCACTTTTTATATCATCTTTGTATTACATATTTTCAAGCTATATAGCAAAACAAGTTTCTTTGTGAACAATTTTAGTGTGCAAGACTCAAATGTCAGGCTTTCAGTGCTACACTATCAATATAAAAATTATCCAAATGCAAAACTTATTTGAATTTGGACTTTAGATTTACGTTGTTATAGTTTGATTTCATTTTCGTTACAAGTTTTGTGCAATTTCAATTTTTTATAATAGAGTTATTAAAAACATTTAAGCAATTGAATCTTTGCAATATGTTGCATTGCAGTGGTTGATATTATGCTACCTGTTTCTGAACCCTCTGATACGCGTACTTTTCGTATTTTGATTAGACATTCTGGACTTTTAAACTATTTTGATTTCTATTTTCAAATTTTCATTATAAGCTGTTAGGTAGTTTCTAAAATCTATATAAATCTATATTTATTTTTATATCTGTGATGGGTGGGAAAAACAGTATAAATCGAAGATTTGGGAAAATGAGTTTAAGTCAAATTATATTTCAGAAAATGATGCTGTACATTGTGTTTGAAGTTAAGACTTTTAAATAGGTTGGCAGTTTTAGTACAACTTTAAATGCTACGATTATTGGAGGGAAAAAAGGTATAAGTCGACCCTTCCTTAAAATGCTAATTCTTGACTTATACTGTTTTTCCTACCCATCACAGATATAGTAGTTAATAGTTAATATAGTGATTCATTTTAAAGCATATTTATCATTTTTAGTTATTATGAAAGTTATTTAAAAATATTCAGATCACTTTTAGGTATTTCAAAACTGGTAGGTAATTGATTTTTTATTATTTCCTAAAATACAAACATTGTTAGGAATTCATCAGATTCTTTTTAATAATTAAAATTCTTAATATTTTTATTTTATAAATAATTTGAAAATCTTAATTCTAAGAAAACTAACTTAGACATTTAAATATACAGAGGTTTTTGGAAATTAACGACAGAATAATCATAAAAATTTAAAATTTTCCCCGATTTTTTTTTTATTATGAATTTTATTTTATGAGATACACACTATTGGGAATTTTAAAGTATATTTTTAGTTACTACAGAAAATGTTTGTATATATTAAGTTTTTTTTAGATACATTTTTCAAAACTTGTTGGCGATTGTTCATATTTTTAATATAACTAAACAATGTTTTGAAAATTACATAATATATTAAAAATTATATATTTTTTTCATTTTTCAAGATTTTTTTTAATTGGAATTTTTAGTATAAGTTAAGTATAAATTGGATATTTTTAATTCTAACAAAATTAAGTAAGACATTATATACCGATTTTTTTGTAAATTAACGAAAACAAAATAATTTTTAATATATTGATTAACTTATTAATTAATCATATATTATTGAAGTTTCTGAAAATTAAGTTATTTTATTTCTATATTTTGATATAACGATAACATATTCTGCAAGTTCAAGAAAAATATCGTTTTTCACATTTTTCGCTGTCGCTAATTTGTGATATATATTTCAAAGTTCACAATTTTTTAACCCTGCCGATAATTTGATTAAATAATTATGGAATTTTATGGAATCGTTCTTTTAGGGGATTTCAATGTTCAAATAGGTAAAGAGAGGTATTACAGAGAAGTAGTGGCAAACACCCAGTGTACAAAAATACCAACCAAAACGGGAAGAGACTAATAGAAACATGCAAAAACTTCGGACTCCAAATAATGAGCACGTATTTCAAAGAACAACCGAAGAAGAAAATGACATGGCAATCTCCGGGGAATAAAAAGGGAGAGTTCCAAATAGATCATGTCGCAATAACAAAATCGCAGACAAGAGAAATACAAAATGTCAAAGTCATAAGGTCGGGACTACTATCTAACCAGAATAAAAATCAAACTAGTTCGTAACAAGCACAAGACAGAAAGAAATCATAACAGAACATTCAGAGTAGACAACGAACTTCTAGAAACCAACAAGGAAAAATATCAAGAAATGACGAATGTAGAAACAACAAATTGGGAAAACATAAAGAGCACAATTGTAGAAAGAGCAAAGGAGGTGGCACACCGTAAAAAGACCAAAAGACACCAGTGGTGGAGACTGTGAAAGAGCAATTGAACAAAGGGCCAAATACTGGAGGACATGGCAAAAGACGAAACTAGATATAGACTACGAAAACTTCCGAGAAACCAAGAAAAGCAGTAAAATAATTAGAAAAACCGAAAGAAATTATGACAAAGACAAAACAGGGAGAATAGAAGAAAACTTTAGGAAAAATAAAACCGGAAACTACTACAGCACATTTAAGGACGCAATCCAAAAATACCAGACACCGAACATATGTTTTTAGAAACCGGCGGCATAATAGTAGTTAATAACATTGAACATTGCGAGCTACTAGCAAAACACTTCGAGGAAATACTCAACTGCAAAGCAGCTGAAGGCATCCCGCCAAACTGGATAACAACCAAAACAGGTGTTGAATCTAATCCACCAGATATAAATGAAATCAAACAAACAATTGCAAACCTGAAAAATTAAGCAGGTGGGGAAGACTCCATCACAGCGGAGATGATAAAAACAGGCAGCCCGAAGATGGTAGGAAACATCTGTAACATGATCAAGAAGATTTGGGAGGATGAAGAAATCCCAGGAGAGTGGAAAGAAGCCATAATTCAACCGATTCACAAAAAAGGAGACAAAAAAGACGTTTAACAAAGTGTTTGATATAACCTAAAAAAGACGTCAATAACTACCGAGGAATCTCACTAATGCAGGTGGTGTATAAGATATTATCAAAAACAATATTAAAAAGAGCTGAAGCACAACGAGATGGCCAAATCGGGGAATGACAAGGGGGTTTTGGAAAGGAAGATCATGCATTGAACAAATAATGTCTCTCAAAATGATACAAAAACACTACACATCAAGCGAAAAAAAAAATGGTAACAATGTTCGTAGACTTCCAAAAAGCCTACGACTCAATTGATAAAAACGCGCTATTCAAGGTACTAAGAGATATGGGATTGAATAACAAAACACATAAACTAATAGAAGCAACCCTTGCCGACACATACGTCAAAGTAAAATTTAAGGGACTGTTATCGAGACTATTCAAAATTATAACGGGGGTCAGGCAAGGAGACGGAATCTCGCCACTGTTGTTCAACTGTGCGCTCGAAAAAGTAATAAGGGAATGGAGAAGGAAGATAGGGGAGAAACATTTCCGAGACATAAAGCTGACCAAAGATAAATACATTGGAAAACCTATTACCGTGGACTGCCTAGCCTTTGCGGACGATATAGTAATTTTCGCAAACTCGGAGGAGGAAGCCAAGGTGAAAATTGAAATTCTCATGGAAATCGCGACGAAAAATGGTCTACAGATATCTTTTGAAAAGACAAAATATTTCACTACAAAAAAAAGTCGAGTCAGAAAAAATAAATAAAACAAAGTACGGAGAAATTGGAAGGGTCCAGAAATTTACGTATTTAGGAGAAATAATAACAATAATAATAATAATAATAACATAATAATTATAACACTAATGGATACGACATAGAAGCATACGGAAATAGGGTCTCAAAGTTAAACAAAGCATACTTTTTACGCAGGAGTGTCTATAGCAAAAAATCCATCTCGATAAACGCGAACATAAGTCATCTAAATACAGTACTTAAACCAGAAGTGCTATATTCCGCAGAATGCTTAACGGTAGATCATGTAGGCTGGATCTAAAAGATGGAAAATCGAGAAAGAAGAATATTAAGGAAATAAATAATATGGAATTTTAACTCTCCAATTTTTTGATTGCACATTCCAATTTTTTAAGTTTTAAATAAATTACCATCAAATGCTTGGGCAAGTGCTGAAATTGATGAATTGTGGCGTTGGGTGCAAGAATGGCGTAATTCGAAAAAATGAGTTTCGAGAAAAACGCGACGAAAGATTCAAAACCTCACAAACGTTGTAATATAGCAATTGGAGACATGGACTTTTTAGTTGGCTTATAAATATAATAAAAAAATAAATTTTAAAGTAAATTGTATCAAAACGCTATTTTCATTTGAAATTTAACATTAAAAATATTTACATTTTACGTCGTTATTGCACAATGGGTAATGAGATGGCCAAGTTAGTCCGAATCAGGCATGTCGCTTGGTCCAACATCCGCATCCTGAGACACATTATCATCCAGAACATTTTCAACCCACTCCGTATTTTCCGATTTCAAAAATCTCATCGTTTTTTTTTTTGCAGGTTTTATACCAGGCTTATTTGCAGCGCGCAAAATGAGTTGTTTGAATTTCAAAAATGCTTTTTTTCCATAAATCCATTCGAGTGCGACTTTTTATTATTTTTTTTGCAATCTGTATGAACAGTAGCTTTGTATTTTTTAACAGACTTATAAGTAAGGGTACAAATATTCTAATAAACAAATTTTCTCAAGAACCGCATAAATCGACTTACGCTGATCTTGCACCCAGCTCCTCAATTTATGTGTGTGTAACTTAATGATTTATTAATTGGTATATTTTGACTTTTTGTTTTACCACTTTCTAATATTCTTTTAAATTTATTTAGTTTCCTAATAATTGCGATGAGATGACTGGTTTGACTGGTTTCGAGCAAAATTATTATTATTAAGTTATAAAAATGATCCCCAGTTATCTGAAAAATATATTAATTTCTAATAAATCTAAAACAGTGAATGATAGTGATATGAAAAACAAGAAAAATAAAGAATACAGAAAAAAAATTAGAAGTTTTAAAATTGTTCCTAAATTTTCTCAAACAAAACCAGTCAATTGTTTGAGAAAATTTAGGAACAATTTTAATACTTCAATTTTTTTTCTGTATTTTTCTTGTTTTTCATGTCACTATCATTCACTGTTTTAGATTTATTAGAAATTAATATATTTTTCAGATAACTGGGGATCATTTTTATAACTTAATAATAATATTTTTCCTCCAAATTCAGTTGCAAATTTGATGCGTCATTAAATTGTAATTTGCACAATTATTCTGCTAGCAGCAGGAGTAACTTACTTTACTTTACAGGGATTACCTTTCCGTAGTCAGCAGATTCACCGACCGGTAAAACTCATTCAGTGCCCAAAGTCTTATCAAGCTTGGTTATGTATGCCTTGAAAATTTAAAAAGTAATTAATTTATCTAGGTTTATTTATAATTAGGTTATTTTGGTAGTATGAATGGATGTTTTGGTTATTTCGTTTTATTGTGCTATGCTTTCATCCATTTTTTAGATCATCTTTTCCATTTTTAAAACAATATATTTATTTCTCTAGAATAATATACACAAGCATATAAAATAGTTGTTTTACTTAGATATGTGAAAGTAGCAATTTTTCCACGGTATCTATAGATGAAAGTGATATTTTTTTACTCTAGAGATGAAAATATTTTCACATCTAAAGATATACATGTAGGATTTAATTGAAAGAATGCATTCATTGCTATGGAAACGACTTAACTAACATTCATTTCAGTAATTTTCAATGTGACAGTTTTTAAATTTAAATTGAATTTTATTTTTTTTAACTTGAAATATATACAGGGTGAGTTTTTTCGGATTAGTATGGGGATCTCGCAAACTAGCAGATATATAGGAACGATTAAATGGAGAAAGAATTGCAGTTTTACGAGTTCAATTTCATGAGATTTTTGTTTTTTGGAAAAATTGCATGGCTAACTAGATATCTCAAAAGAATATATTTTTTGTTATTTTGTTCGGAGCCTATGGATCTGTTATTATTGACTTTAGAAAAAACGTGCAAAGGAAAAAGTTGTACGTAATTATGTGCTTAATAATACAATCTAACCGATTATTTTATTAAAGCTATAATTTTTGAGTTATGAGACAAAGTTGTTTTTTTTCTAATGGAAACCATAGTTGGCCATGAATTTACAAAACAGGCGCTTTTACAACTTTTCTAATGAAATACCACTTGATTTATCGTTATTTTTTACTTTTCATTTTCGAACTATTCAAGAAATTGGCTATGGAAACCATTGATAGATGCACAACGCGTTAAATAATAAAATTGAAGTTGTTATTAAAATTTTTCTTTTTATTTCGAAATTATAAACATTATTATTTTGGTGTAAAATTTTTATTTCGTTAGAGTTACAATTTTATATACAAATTATTTCTGATAAAACAAAATTACATAAGTACAAAACTACTAAACACGGAATGACAGACGATAAATTAAGAAACAATACAAGCATATTAGAACGTAACTAAAGTAGTACCAAAACAACGTAATTAAAGGTTCACCATTATGATTAATACACACCTTTTTAAAAAACCTTTAAAATTTGTTGCTTTTCTAACGGAGCGTCCATCAATATTAGCAAAAACTCGTCACTTGTAAGTACAGCTTCTGTAAGGTCATCTACTGTGACGTATGATGTTTGATACACTATCTTTTACCATTCCCCATAAATAAAAATCAAAAACAGACAGATCGGGAGATCGGCCACCTCTATAATTGTCGTTTGTATCTATCATTTCCTCTATAGCGTACTACTTCGAATAGTTCGAAACTGAAAAGAAAAAAATTCCCATAATTTAAGTATTTATAAAAATACCTATGTAATATGAAATATCACTAGAATCGTTGAAAAGAGGCCTTTTTTATAAAGCCACGGCCGACTATGGTTTCTATTAGAAAAAACACAAGTTTGTGTCATAACTCAAAAATTATAGCTTAACTAAAATAATCGGTTAGACTGTATTATTAAGCACATCATTTCCTATAACATTTTCCTTTACACATTTTTTATAAAGTCAATAATAACAGAGCAATATGCTCCGAAGAAAATAACAAAAAAATATTTTTTTTGAGATTTTTCCAAAAAACAAGAAGCT
The DNA here is from genome assembly GCA_951805005.1 of Othius punctulatus. Lineage (NCBI taxonomy): Eukaryota > Metazoa > Arthropoda > Insecta > Coleoptera > Staphylinidae > Othius > Othius punctulatus. Next base: position 22,444,031 of record OX638140.1, on the reverse strand, counting down.
CATGAAATTAAACTTTTAAAACTGCAATTATATTCCCATTTAATCGTCCCTCAATCTCCGCTAGTTTCCGAGATCCCCATACTAAACATGCGAAAAAACTCACCCTGTATATCTAGTATTTTATAAACTGCTATATGGTAGAAAAAAACCGGTATTTTCACGTCTTGCAAAATATACTAATTTTAGAGTATAGTTTTGGTTACCCTATTAATAAACAAGTTTCTGCGTTTCGGGCCATCTCCAAAGTATTCATATTCCATTGTACCATTTCAACTTCAAATTTTGATTTAACTATTTCAACTTGGTAATAGACAATTTCAAATTGAGAATAAATAATTTTAAAATGGGAATAAATGGGAATAAGCAATCAAACACATTATTATGATACAAAAATTAAAAATTAAAAAAATGTAAGCAGAAACATTGCCCAAGAACAGAAAACACTGGAGAGAAAACACTGTTAAAGGCAGTGTTGAGCAGCACTAAAATCAAGGAGATACTTGGAACAGAGCTCCGTGATGTGTTTCATCCGTAAATACTCTAGGAACCTGTTTTGTTGTTACAATTATTAAACAAGACATACATAATAAAAATCTAGGCCATTATTCAAAAGCTAGCCCGCAATGATAGTTTCATGATCCGTAACCGAATATAGGCAACAACTTAAAAAGATAATTTGTAAAAAGATTTCTAAACTAAGAGACAAAAAAGGACGAAATACATGTTATAACACATACCAATTTATCTAGAAAGCCAATTCCGAATTATGGGTAACTTTAAAAATCGTAAAGTATAAAGACCATCATGGCGCAATAAAACACTTCAAATAATACAGCTATATCAACGCCTGCTCGAATAATGGCACTTTCATTTGAAAGATTTCCATAAATATATCTGTTATTATCAGCCGATTTTGAAAAACTTATTTTTATTGCATACTTAGTACTTAGTACTTAGTCCACACGGGGTACTTTGAGATTTAAATTTTTAAAGTTGGGGTTTGCTGGGGCTTAGGAGGAGAATTTGAAAATAAAAATTGACCTATCCGAACATTTTTTCTCAAATATTATACTCAACAATTTCATTAATTTTGTCTGTCACTTTTTATAGAGATGTTTTATTTATATATTAACATGGAGTTTCATCATGTATCAGCCTCATCAATCTGATATATAATTATTTTTCAATTGTCAATTGTCGTATAGGCAAAAGGGCTGAGGATATAATTTCTGGGCCATGGATCAAATACTTGTGTAGTGTTGGGGGCATAGTGTACCAAATATACTTCGAGAGAAAATGTCTGGCCGTTTCATAAGCGAAGAGACGATATTTTTCCACAATCTCTCAAATCCACTGGCTACCACAATCATAATTATGTGAAGCCTTTTTATCAAATCAAAATCTATTTTTGTTATTTGAGCAGAAAGTTCTGAATGTTGACAAAAATGCCTGGCAGTATTGCCATCGTTCGTGTTACCAAATCCAGGCTTAGGTTTGTCAACAATTAAACCACATTGTTGTTTAAACTCTTCCGGTATTCGAGTGTTATTCTGAGCTACAATGACTTTGTCTTCTTGACCACGAGCTTGCCATCTTTTAAGCGGTAGTTTATATGCCAAATGCAAAATAAATTTGAACGTACGAATTCACTCATGTAACACTGATAAGCCAAATTCCAAACTCTCAGGTTTAATATCCCTTGAAATCATATCGTCAACCTTGTTGAATTGTTTCGATGTTGCACCGCATATAAAGCATTTTAAGGTTGAAGTTGTTTCCGTGAGAGCCTTACATACTTCGCCATCTACCATGGCAAAGATTAATTAATGACTTGCTGTCACTTGCCTTGATAGAACAATCAAATTGGTTTTCTGATGGTTTTTTATTTGGTCATTCATTTTCTTTTTTTCTGCAATAGATACATTACTAGACTCATTTATGCAGCTTTATGAGATGTGGGTTTTGCCACATTATGACTTCTGCTAACGTTAGACGAAGTGGAACTAAGCATGTAATAAATACTGCCGAATCGTTGGCTTCCAATTAATAGAATGCTTGCTTATATGAACTGTGTCCAGAAGAACCATCAAAACCCCTCTTCAAAACTAGACACAGCTTATTCTCGTTTTGAGGAAGTTCAACAACGGGCTCTAATGTTAGACATACGCGCATTGTAGTACGATCAAGCAAAGACTATAATTTAACAGATGCACTAGTTTCTGTTACTATGATATCATTAGGATAGCAAAACTTTTTCGCTGCTTATACAATTTTGTAAGAAGGGAATTTCTCTGAGCACTTCTTCTTTTAACATTATATTGCTCACGAGATAATTTAGCATCTATTAATATCGCCAGAGCTTCTTCACCTGACAAAAGCTGTTGCTGTGTTCCCAGAATTTTTTTGTAAGCAAAGTGATACTTGCTGACTCATTTTTTACTAGTAGTTGTCATATCTTCTAAAACTTTGGAGGAATGATCTTGCCTGTTAGCTCTTAAGCTCATACAGGTAGCATATATTAAGGAAGATGCAGAAGTGGGGTCATGCAAATATTTGTTCTGCACTCGTTTTGTACATTCGGAACACAATTCAAGCGGAATATGTGGTCGACCACGTTTGTATTTGCAGAGGCGGTTTATGCACAGAGGGAACGAAAGTGAGGAATCAAGCCAGTCCTTATTAATTTTCTGAAATTTTGTACCTATTCTAAATGCCTTCGTCTACGGAGACTAAATTTCTAACTTAAAATGCGATAGCTTACGCCTTAGGTCGATAAAATTACTCCCATCATAATTTGTCCGCTTCTTCAGCTCTTCTACCATGAAATTGTATCGTTGCTCAAAACCACTTCCGCCAAATCTTTTCATGATATCTATGAGTTCTTCTCTAGAGATAAACAATGTGTTCGAAATCATTCCTAAAATAAAACAACAAATAATGACTGATAAATGAAATTATGTGGGTAATTAAGAAAACGCATTCATTCACAAATAGCTAAGAAAATGACTACGTAACTAACAAAGTTGCAAAAAGTGCAATGATTTGGGCTTTCCTAGCGCGTTTCCCGTGCAAGATAGAAAAAAAATGTTTCGTACAAAAAGTTATTGGTTTAAAAATCTTTATGCCGTAAAATTATTTTCAAATATACACTGTGTCCCAATTTTGCGGAATAACAATATCAAACATTTTTTTAAATAGAACACCCTGTATTTATTCAAGTTTTATAATGACATATTTCAACCTCTACAATGTTGTCTATTTAGTTTTGGATTATGTTATATTATGTAAAAGTCGTAACGACCTCTTTTTTTGAAGGTAAGAATAAGTTTTAGCAATAGTCGCAGTGTGGTTAATAAGCAACCTTTTTGTAATGAGAAATTTGAATTTAGTAATACATTGTGTCCAGAAAAAAATGCCAAACTTTGCAAATTTCAAATCGGTATAACCCTTTTTTTTTTTAATGGAATGCCCCATATTTTATGTCATTATTCGGTAGGTCTTTTTCTTCTCTTTAATTTGATGGTGCATATATTATGTCTGAACCCTATAGTTGTTGAGATATTCAATATTTTTCACAAAAGTAACCATTTAATTACATTTCTATGCACTGTAGTACGTCATGCTGAGACAAAACAGTCATAATCAGACATAATATATGCACCATCAAATTAAAGAGAAGAAAAAGACCTACCGAATAATGACATAAAATATGGGGCATTCCATTTAAAAAAAATGGGTTATACTGCTTTGAAATTTGCAAAGTTTGGCATTTTTTTCTGGATTCAGTACGGCTTTGGTTGCTATTTTTCAAACAAAGTGTGAATCTCAGAAATTGTATTCGTTCAGTTGTAAAATGAATTCCAATGAAAATAAACAAGAAATGGCAATTGAAGAGGCTGCAGATGCTGCCTGTTCCTTCCTACTGCCGTAGAAGTCGAAGGGGTGTTATCAAAATGCATATAAGTGTATTAAAGACTGGTGCCAGAGAAAGAACGCTATTCAAATTATTTTACTTACTTCCATGAGGGAAGTAAGTGATTACTTACTTCCCGTTGCTCATAGTAACCAAAGCTTTATCGGTATGTGGGGCTTACTTCCACCAAATCAATGTTACAACAGTGTACTTACCTTGCAAGGAGCGGAAAAATATAGTTACATACCTGAAGTTGATGATTCCATGGCAAAAAAAACATTAATTTCAGCACAAACGCGAAAACAAAACAAATCTGACAAATGTGCAAACTCGCCTGTTATCAGAGTAGATGCAGAGCCACCTTCACTACTGACCACTAGTGACGATAAGTATAAGGGATACATTACCAATCATTTGAATACTGTCTAAGAGAGTGTTAATAAATGGTCTACTAAAGCCCTATAGGTAGGTGCTTCTAAATTGAATATCATATTTCTGATTAATGTAGGCTTTATAGCTTATTTTCCCCACTGTGCGACGTTTACAATCCTTTGACAGCGTATTTTAGCTCAAATTGACAATTCTCTGGAATAACATGAAAATATTATACCTGGAATATTTACGAGGTATGGCAATTAAATAACGACACTGCTATCGTAGGAGACGAATCAGACATTTTTAAATACAAGAGAGTGCATGATAGTTGATATTGACATTGACATCAATATTTGTATGGGAAACATTTTGTGATTTACTCTGACCACAAGCCGCTAATCACAATATTTGGTGATAAAAAGGGTATCCCAATAATCGCGGCAAATTAAATTAAATTTCATTTAAATTTAAATTTATATTAAGTGGATACGATTTTTCAATCAAATATGTAAAGTCAAAAGAAAACATGGCGGACGGACTTTCAAGGTTTCCGTGCGAAGACAGCAGCATAAATATAGAAAACGAGGTATCGTACATGAATTTCACATATCAAAGTTTCCCTCTAAATTATAAGGATATTGGGCGCGAAAGTAAGAAAGACAATGTGATAAGTAAGGTGATATATTTTGTTTTGCATGGGTGGCCTAATGGAAAATTAGACGATAGATTTCAACCATTGTTAAGATGTAAAAATGAATTGTCTGTGGAGCTTGGATGTTTAATGAGAGGATATCAAACAGTGATACCTACAAAATTTAGGGAAAACATCCTGGCAGAACTGCACACTGTTCATTTGGGCATGGTTAAAACAAAATCGTTTGCTCGTTCTTACGTGTGGTGGCCAAACATGAATAAAGATATTGAGCAGTTGATAGAGTCATGCGAACCTTGTATTAAATTCGCTCAGACACCAAGTAAGGCTGAGTTAATTCCGTGGCATTATGATAAGGAGCCCTGGAAACGGCTACATATAGATTTTATGGGCCCGGTATTTGACAAATACTTTTTAGTTTTGATGGATTCAACAACCAAATGGATTGAATGCTTTGAAATGACAAGTATAACTTCGGAAGTTACTATTAAAATTCTGCGCGAAATTTTCGCAAGGTTTGGTATACCTAAGTACCTTGTAAGCGATAACGGCACACAGTTCACTTCTGAAAAATTCCAAACTTTCCTTAAGATGAATGGAGTTTGTCACTTAATGGGAGCGCCATACCATCCTGCAACAAACGGAGCTGCTGAAAATGCGGTAAAAATTATGAAAAAAGCGCTGAAAACGGGAAAATGTAAGAATGAAAACCTAGATACCAAAACTATAATTGATCGATTTCTATTTCAATACAGAAATACCGAACATATAACAACGGGCCAATCACCGGCAAAGTTATTGTTAGGGCGGAGCTTAAGGAACAGATTTAATTTGTTATCACCCTTCGCAGAAAATATAGTGGAAGACAATCAGCGCAAACAATGTGAAAATTATCTAGGTAATAGGAAGAAGACATTTAAAGAAGGAGACAAAGTTCGTGTAAAAGACTACGGTAATAACAAAGTGAGTTGGTGCACGGCAGAGATAATTACAAAATATGGCGAGAGAACATATTTAGTAAAAACAAGTGCTAACCGTTCTCTGAAAAGACATGTGAACCAAATTAATTCAACAAGTGATGAGGTTGATAATCGAAGGGAGCGAAATTCAGTTTGCGTCCCAAGAGAATCGATTATTAGTAGTAAGGAGGACTCAGGAGATTTGAATGAAAGTTCTGAAATAGCAAATAGTTCGGATAATGTAGAAACTGTCAATAATAACGATCAAAATGAAAGAACGCTTAGACCCAGAAATTTATTGAAGGCTCCTGAGCGATTAGCATATTAGTTTAGTTAGTCTCGTTATTTTTAAAGGGAATACTTTCGGGAAAATTGTCTAGGCTGGATGCCCGACACATTAATGTGTATTCCGTTAAGTATATCATTTATAAAAAAACTTTTCTTACAAAATATGTTTATTTTTAAAATACCTATCCAACGATGTCACATACGACCTAGGTTCCTATTTAAAATTCTGAAGTTGAGTGCAGTTACGCCTACTTCCGGTTACTACCGGAAATCGAAACAACCTCCATTAAATTCTTCAGGTAGGCTTTTGTTATGATATTTTTTTCCCCGATCTTCTAAGACGTCACATTACCGAGAAAAAGGCCTGGGACGGGTGGTCTGAATCACCCTGTATAAACACACTATTGAGGAAATAATAAAGATAATTGGCAACAATTACATATGGTTCTGTGTAGATGAAACTACTAATTCATGTGGTCGGTACATCGCCCATTTAATGATTGGAATATTAAACGAAGACTCCACCAATGCATTTTTAATTAGTTCCAATCAGTTAGAAAAAGCAAATGGCAATGCCGTTGCCAACTTCGTTCACGATGGATGAACACTTTTTTTTGCCAAACCCTGTATCAAATGATAAATTATATTGATGCTTTCTGATGCCGCTGCATATATGTTGAAGGCATATTCTAATTTAACAGTATTTTATGAGCAATTAATGCATTGCATCTGTTTGGCACATGGTCTTAATCGAGTTGCTGAAACGTTTAGGCTGCAATTTTCCCTGGTCAATGATTTGATAAAAACCGGGAAGAAAATTTTCCTAAAAGATCCACTGAGGGTTTAAATGTTTAGGGAAAGAATGCGAAATGTACCTCTTCCTCCGGCACCGGTTATAACTAGATACCCCATCTAGATGCCGTTTCTAGATGTTGCCTGCTATTACGCCGACCATTTAGATTCATTTAACGAACTTATATTAGAGTTTCCCGAAAATGTGTCAGAGGCAATTAAATAATGCCACAAAGTTCTTAAAGATAGGAGGGTTGTACAAAATTTAGCGTTCCTTAAAACCATCTACAGTTTCGTAAGCAAAGCGATTGATAAACTCCAAGCATAGGACACAACTTTCGTAGATGCGGTTCAAATAGTTGAAGATTTTAGGAACAACATTTCAAATGTACGGGGATCTATAGGAGAGATTATAAAAAAAAAAGTGATGTAGTTTTGTCAAAAAATGAAGGGTTTGGCGAGTTACAAAAAATATTAATAGTTTTAAAAGGAGATTTCGTGGAGGATTTGCTGATAAATATTACAATTGTTCCCAAATTTAAATATGCGCCAATTACAAGTGTAGATGTGGAGAGAAGCTTTTCACACTTAAAAAATGTGCTCAGTGATAGGAGAATGGGATTTTCCGTTGAAAATTTAGAAAAACATTTAATTATTAGTTCATATAAAAATGAGCAGTAATCATTATTTGTTATTAATTATAATTGTTATTAATATTAATTACCAAAACCTATGTTATTAAAATATTACTTTTATCTACCTATAGTGCCTTCTTGTTAATAAAATTATGTTGTGTTTTGTTTTTCTGTATTTTCATAAAAAATAAAATATGCCTTTTCATGCTTTTTCTGAGTTTTTGTGCTTATTCTAATCTTTGTGCTATTTTATATGATTATTTACTAAGATTTTTATGCATTTTTAAGCGCATATTTTGTAATTTTGTATTTTTATAAATCCGCGCTTTGAAGAGTGCTGACTAAATTACGAAAAATAATTTGAAAGATACGTTAAAAACATAAATGTCCACAGCTGTATTACTAACATAGAGACCTTCCATATGAGGTATTACAAGGTGGGTCATCACATTTAAAAAAATTAGAGGGTTGTTTATTGGAGGGGTGAGGGGAACTGACACACATGTCCACAGTACATCAAAAGATGTAATAAAAATAAAAATTCACGTGTATCGGGAGTTCTTTATTTTGCCCTTCGTTTCTGAGAAATCTGGGGTGGTTACTTTTCAAAAAAGCACCCTGCATACATAATACCATGCATTGTAGAATTTTAGGCTTAAAGTAATATTCCTCTAATAAAATATATGAAATAAATATCTGTACCAGTTTACCTTCGTAATCCTAAGAATTAATAAAGAAACGAGAATTTCCGAATTATTGTAACACGGATTTAAAGTATGCATTAATTTTCTTGAACATAATATATCTTAGATATGCCACAATAAATTTGGCGTAAAACTGCTATAAACTCAACCCAATAAATTAAACTACTAACCTTCCCATTTCTTCATATGAATTCAATGGGCGTAGCAAATTGAAATTGCCAATTATAATCAGCGGATCTAAACCTAGAAACATTTTGCCCGTTATTAAAATTGATTATTCAGTTTCGACACGCCTGGCAGCGTTTCCTAACTCGATGACCCATTATGTACCTTTCATCCGATAATCATCGACAATATAATTCACAGATAAAACCCGGAATACCATATAACCCGTTTAATCTGCAGGTTCTCGCATACGTTCCGAAATGTTAATAATTATCTCAGGCACAATAACAGAAACTTGCAACAACAAAAAACTCGACACTCTTCCAGCATACCAAGCAGTAGAAGTGATTTACGGCGACCTTGCGGTTCGGGAAAAAACGAAAACAGTGAGATCTTATCGGAAGTCGGGCAAAAAATGGAACGTGATGCTAATTTGTGACAGGTGAATTCGGGAATCACTAATTGACGTTGGGAATTTAACGCACTAAGAGACTTCGCAAGAGAGCGAGGTTAATTGTTCGCCACGCGAACGTAATTATAGAGATTAGTAGTAATTGTTAGGAAGTGTTTAAACTGTTTAGTGGTGCTATTAAAGTGTGTAGGAAATTGCTTCAAAGTAGGTAATAATAATAATCCCAACAATGCAATTATTTGATTATTGCGTTTTGCGTGTATATTGTTTCTCATTGCGTGATACATTTATTATTATGGATTATATTGGGTTCCGTAAAAGAATCGATATTTTTTTATGAAAATGCTTCTTAGCGATTAGATGATTGGTGTAAAGAAAACCGGGAGAAAGTGATCATGAAGAATTGTAGGTAGCAAATTTTGAACAAATCTCCAAAGTCTACCTATCTAAGAGTATAACAGTGAGTAGGATTTACTCAATGCTAAATACATCATTGTACGTGAGAAAAATACCGATTTAATAGGTACAGTCTGTAAGTTTTTGATTAATCGTTTTTTCTTCAGAAGATCTTTAAGTTGTAGATTTATATTATCATAATATATATATATATATATATATATATATATATATATATATATATATATATATATATATATATATATATATATATATATATATATATCTGTATTTTTCTCACGTACAATATGTATTTAGCATTGAGTAAATCCTCCTCACTGTTATACTCTTAGATAGGTAGACATTCGTGATTTGTTTAAAAAAATATATATATATACATAACAGAATAGACATAAATCTACAATCAGTACATAATATAAATCTACTACTTAAAAGAAGAAAAAACAACTAACCAAAAATACCAAGATTATAACATTAAGAAATAAGAAAGAAAACCAAGAAGAATTTAACAATAAATAACTAATAAACAGTTATACTTATCTTAACAATACAAATAAATATACACTAACACAACCAAAAATAACGAATCTTTCAAATACATTCTTTGACAAAGAAGAATTAAAACTATTAATCAAAAGACACAAATATACATTAACCCAAAAAAAAAATCAATTTTCCTCTTCTTTCAATAGAATTAGATATTGCACTAAATCACCCACTAGAACAATACATAAAAGATAAAAATTAAAATAATCAAAGTAGCAGAACAAAAAAAATAATACATCCACAAAAACTAATAAACAAGAAACATAAATTCTTAATAATTTAAAAAAGAAAATTAATAACAACTTAACAATTGTGATTGCAGATAAAAATGCAGGTCTAATAATTTTAAATAAAACAACCTATATAAATAAAACAGAAAATTTCATAAATAACAACAATTTTACACTACTAACCAAAAACTCAATCATCTCTTTTACAAACAAAAAGGAAACTATTATAAAAAATACAAAAACACTTTAGAAAAATATACAAATAATTTAAAAAACATACTACCAATGAATCCTATTACACCTAAATTTTACAGTCAACCTAAATTACATAAAAAAAGACAACCCAATTCGACCAATTATATCCTCCATCAACTCTCCAACACATAAATTCGCTAAAATTTTAAATAATATAATTAAAAACCCTATAAATTATAACCAAACAGAAATAATAATAATAATAATAATAGAAACGAACTTATTCACCACATAAACAACACAACATTACCAACAAAATACACTTCAGCCTCATTCGATATCACAAATTTATACACAAAGACACCAATTACTGAAACACTTACTTATACATACAATATAATTAAAAAAACATATACTAAATCAAACAGAAATTACAGTCATCTTCAATTTAATTAAATTAACAATAGAACAATTTTTTTGTTTTTTAGTAACAAATATTATAAAATGAACGATGGACTACCTGTGGGTAGTCACACAGTAATACATAGTATAATAAATCAAACAGAAATTACAGCTATCGTTAATTTAATTAAATTAACAATAGAACAACATTTTTGTTTTTTCTGTTCTCCTGTTCATTTTATAATATTTGTATGAACAAATATTATAAAATGAGCGATGGACTGCCTATGGGTTCACCACTTAGTAGCATACTAGCTAGCAAACATCTTTCTTGACAATATAGAAAACCAAATTATTAATAACACAAATCCTTTCAATGAATACCTAACTCTTTAGAAACTCTATGTAGATGACAATTTTAATAAATTGGGCTAATAATAACAAACACACAATCACAGATTTACATAATTACATAAACACATTACACAAAAACATCAATTTTACTTTATAAATAGAACAAAATAACAGTATTAATTTCTTAGATCTAACTTTATATAGAACAAATAACAAAATAGAATTCAAGTTTGTGTAGAAAACCTACACAAACAGACATCATTATCCCAGCAAACTCTTTTCACCACAATACACACAAATACGCTGCTATACACAAATATATACACAGAATGTTAACAACACCTCTTGATGAACATAATAAATTAAATGAAATAAATTTAATAATACAAATCGCTTTAAATAATGGTTTCAATATAAACATAACAAACAAAATAATAAAAAAATCAATGTACAATTATTTCAAAAATTTAAACAATATAAAGAATAGTACAATAATATCAAAAACACAAACAGAAAATGATAGAAACACGTATATCATAAATTATTCACATTTCAAGGAAACATAAGCAACAAAATTATAAAAACACTGAAACATTACAACATCTTTTTCAACCAAACACACAATCAGAACACAACTATTTAACGCTAAAGATAAAACAAACTTTTTAGACAAAAATGGAATTTACGCAAGAACCTGCAACGATTGTGGTGCAAAATACATTGGAGAAACCGGCAGACCTTTAAAATTAAGAATAAAGTAACATTTAAGAGACAAACATTTCAAATATTTTGGACGACATCTACATTTTTACAATCACACTTTCGACATAAACAAAAATTCTAAACTCTTACACAATACAGATAAAAGCTTAAAACAAATTTGATTAGAAGCTTTTGAAATAGATAAAACTATCAACACAGAACAGAACATACAGTGCCTTAATGAGCAAACTTAATTAACATTTATACCTCTTTATATTTTTTTAAATAATCCCTTTAACATATGGAACTTTTAACTTAAACTTCAAACTTCAACTTCAAAAAAATCTTTCCAAATTCAATTAAAATTCCAAATATTTAAAATGAAATAAAATCAAATCAATACACAGCATAATTATGTAAGTAAATAACTCTTAATATATACATATAAAATAACTAAAACACTTATTTAAGAATTGATTTCACTTTCCATTACAAAAATTAATCACCCCAAAAAAGATAGTTTCACACATTTTAATTTATATTAACACTAACAAATTACATAAATACTAAATAATTTACACATACTACAACAATGCACACATAACAAATATTATTATAATTTATATTTACACATTTTTATAACAAACTTAGCGCTGATTTATATTTAACATAATTATTGTATTCTTTGTAGACATTTGACGCCTCTTATGATAATTTGCTAAAGAAACTGAAACTGAAACTAGTCAGGAAAAATAAAAATAAATAAATAATAAAATTAAAAAAAATAACTATACCAGTAAATACAGAATAATACCTTAAATTATAATTTATTTTTTAATTTTAGGTAGTGTAGATTGTTGGTGTAAGTGGACCATCTCGACGAGAAAAAATAACTTTTCTACAAGTTCAAAACATGAAGGACATGGGTCATATATTTTGATTGAGATTCCCAACACAAAACTAACATCCGAAGAGAATTTACTATTTCCACATAGAAAATGTGGAACTGCTAGAAATATTTCGAAAATTTTCTTCTCTTCGCCCCATTTAAAAATTCAGAATTTTGTTTGGGATATCGAAGCGGAAAAAATACGAGGTACCTGTTGATATTAATATTATTGGAGGCATACCTAAAAAAAATGCAGTTTTTGTAAGTTACGGAATTGTTCCAAATATAAAGGCTTGCTTATATAGGACATCTGCCACGATACTAGCTGATGCAGGAGCAGACATTGCCATGTGAAGATTCACAATTTGTGAAAAAGTTACTGTTTACATTTATAATAATGATAAAATATAGTTTGCAAAATTCAACAAAAATGATTTATATCTTGTAGTGTTGCAGTATTATTTTCGCACTTGTTAGGAAATATTCAACTTTTACCTAAATTACCTAATTCATATCTGTATCTGAGAACCAATAGGATGTATGTCCAATATATGCAGAAATGAGGTAAAGGTGTTTTATACAGGTAAGGTAAAGGTTTTTTGTACATTTTATAGGTATAACATAAAAATTAATTCTAAAAGTTATAAAAAAATAATTAAATTTACTTTATAATAGTTGCGAGGTAAATAAGAACACCTGTTTAAGCTATCTACAATTCAGTAGATTGTATAAACATTACAAAACTCGGCCACCTTTTTGCCTTTCCTGAACATTTTAGTTTTTAGACGTACATCCTTCTGCTTCTAAGGTACAGATATTAGTATTCAAATCTAAAAGTTTTTCAAGTTGTAAAAAAAATACTGTACTATAGTACTACTTAATTTGATACAATAAAAAAGAAATAATATTAGGCTTAAAATAATAAAGTTCATTATTACGAATTATCATTATAAAATTTAAATGTGTGATTATCTACTGCCCTGTCCTCAAACTATGGTTGGATCTGGGCCACAAAAGCATCCTATCCAGCCTTCAACTATTTTATTGTTAAGATTAGCTTAAATTTTGAATGAAAATTTGAAGAATAATTTGAAATTTCCACAATTTCTCGGAAAATATTTATTAATAAATTTGTATAAAAACAATTATATTATTCTCCCACTTAGCAGTAGACTACAATCAATTGTTTCCTAGCCTACATGCATGCCAGAAAATGGATGATTCCATTGGTGCTGACGGTTGCTATGTAACGGAGAAATAACAGTACTGGAATATTACATTCCCGGACTCGGCCGGAAATGAATTATTCCTGGAGGTCTCCAGCAAATAATTTCTTCTTAGATCTTCCACATTTTTACGAAACTTGCAAAAATATTGGGAAGGGGGGGGGGGGGGATAGTATGTGAGGTTCGTACATGCCTTTCCGGCCTCTTCGGCTTGTCGTCCTCGCCTCATGGCTCGGACATCAATTGCCGCATTGGCTTCGAATATATCACTACCTGTACTAACCACACAATATACTACTCCCTTCGTCCCAAATTATGCTATACATTTTTCTAAAATTCATGGATTATCGAGTCTTTGAGGAAATAATGAGTTTTAATCAGTTTAATATAATCTAGATACCTTCTTAATTGAGCCTTAGATGGCTATGCATCAAAAAAGTTAGTCCTTACATTCTGCCAGTTAGAAAGCGGGAAAATGTCAGAAAATCAAAAGTACACCTGTTGTGACAAACTATAGAAGGGACAGCTCAGAAAAGTTCAAGGAAGGGAATTAAAAGCGAACCAGTGGACCTATTTTAGGAATTTTAAAGTTCTTGCTGCAATTCAAAAACTGGCATCAAAGTTAAACGGGGTGCTATTGGACAAGCCGTAAACAGTTTTCTGTTTCCAGTTAACTATTTCCCGAATTTGAAATGTGTCCAAGGAACTCACTACCAAGAGAACTTTTGTACCTGTCTCTTCTAAGAAAAATAAACTTTAAACGTTTTGTGTACAATCATTAGGGACGAATAAAAGAGGCAAATGTACATCATATTTTGAGACAGAGGGACTATAATTTAACCCCTTCAAACCTGAATTTTATTGAATAGTTAAAAAAAAAATTGACTTTAATGCATTATTAGGGACCCTTATAAAGTTAAAAAAATATTTGTTTAATTTTTTGTTTTTATTTATTCAAAAATAATTATGTATTACATGTATACATTATGTATACATGTACAAATCGTACAAAACATAACTGGACTAATTTTCATTGTCTATGAAATTTGGTGAAGCAGTTCCTCTCTCTTATCAAGCATACATGTATCTTGCACTTATCACATAAAACATGCGTTCTTTTACATCATGGAAACTTGCAACGAGTAACTTCTTTATTGTCGTCAAACTGAGGCATATGATCAGTTCTATCGTTTTGGGTTTCTTGTAATGGACGATTGTCTCCACGCTTACGTGCTACAGTTGATGAAGGGATAGGAGGAGAAGAAGTCGACCACGTATATTGTTTGATAAAGGGTTTCCTACACTTATCAAACGATCAGCAACTCGCATTTTCCGAATGCCAGTAAAGCCAGTAAATCCATAATCTCTTTTTTCGGCATATTACACTTTTCACAGTCTTTCTTGTATTCAATCCAACCGTTTACCAAAGCAAAATCCACCACATGCATTATAATACGTAGTGTCCATTTTTTTGAAAGAATGAAAATTCTATATGTGCTAATCAGCTCGAGATGGGTCGAGAAAGTATACTGCTCCCATACTGTGGTTATAAAGCTTAATTATTTCGGGTCTCTTTACCTCTATATATTTTCCTTCTTTCTTGTCCCATCTTTACAAGGTCTTCCTCACCTTTACCGACAAAATTTGATGCAAGATATACTGTTTTATTGTCAAGCCATTTTACAACAACTATGCCATCTTTACTGACAACCTCATCTGCAGAACCTCGTTTTTTTTCTTCATGTCTTTATCTTGCTGTAACGGTGGCTTGAAAAAATTATTTACTCTGATAATTCCCGCAACATATATATCTTTTTCTTTCAGTGTTTTCAATAGTTGGTAAGATGAAAAAAAATTGTCAAAGTACAATTTATTACCAACATTTTTTATTCTATCGTAAAGATGTAATATTACACTAGCCCCTTGGCCGTATATTTTTAAACGTTGTTCATTTAAATTTGTTGTTTTCCCTTGATAGAAAATAAAATCGTGTGCTTGCCCACTATTACCGCAAAAAACATAGACATTTACCGCCCATGGGCAGCGTTTAACTTTTATGTATTGCTTTATACGTAATTTTCCAGTGAAAAGAATAATTTGCTCGTCTATACATATATTCTCCTCTAATTCCAATTCTAGAATCTCTTTCTTGTCAACTCATAAATTGGTCGGACTTTGTAACGTCTGCCGGTGCAATTTTCTGGTTTATCCAGGTTATTTACTAAGTGTAATCAACTTCTTAACTAGAAAAATCTATCCCTAGACATGTTTTGCAAGAAGCAGCCAATCCCAAGAACCCGTTCCCAATACATCCATATCCTTGGGAATTTCTTCAGACATCCAATAACTATATGTAAGGCAAACATTTTTTTAATTTAATATGCAGATGTATTTATGAACGTTTTTCTTTGTTGAACAGTATATAGATTGGTAAAATATGCCATTTTATCGAACTCATTATTGGGTATGTATTTCAGAAAGTACTCTAGAGGACATACAGGTTTTGTAATATCGTGTTTACTTGGAACTGGTGGTTCGAATTCTATTATGTTAGGTGGTGTAAATGAATTTTTCTTTCAATTTACTTGGCTTATTTTTCGAAGTTCTGAGAGGGGTTGGTCTAAGTTTTCTACATCAAGTACCTTCTTCATTATTACTATCATGTTGTACTTCGATACAACATGAGGTTAGACACATCGTACAATATGAACAATAATTTCACATATTTTCACTAGATGGCCACACTAGGCAATTTTTCTTATGAATGTAATGTGTACATAAGCAAGTACTAATGGTACTAAGTATCAATACTAATACTAAATTCAAATGAAAATAAATTTCGCAAATGTACATGTACATGTACGCCAGGTCTAAAGGGATTAATATTGCTAAATCCAAATCTGTTTTGTTTTAGTTTGTTTAGTTTGATTACAGTGTTTCATTAAGTTTTGCAGATTTGTTATATGTTTTGTGCAATTTTATGAATCTATTTTTATTGACTTTTCATTTTCATTGACATTACATATTCTGGCAAATTTCATTATTGATATTATATTCACAGTTTCTTAACCTTCTGATACTTTCGATGTTTTGATTAAATTCTAGATTTTTTAACTCTATTGATATTTTAATTGCAGACGAGTATTTTCAAATTTATCAATATCCATTAACTTTTTGGTAACTTCTGAATCATTTATAAAATGTTTGATCACTTTATTGAAACTCATCATATTTGATTGACAATGCTAAATGTTTAGAATGTTTATTTGTATATTTTGATAATAATTATAATGATATGAACATTTTTGCCACAACTTAAATAACACTTTCTTTCTGGTTTTCCACTTTCAAGTGTTTCATAACGTCTATGTTAGCACCGAAATCAATCATAAAAAATATAGGTTGTCATTTAAAATATATATCGGTGACGTCATCAGTTTAAAAATAAATGATTTAACGCGATATACATGGTGTAGTATAACGTCATTTAATTTAGAACGCTATACCATCAGAGATTTTTTCCAGATAGTTAATTTGAACGAAGTTAACGAATTTATGAGTAACATTCTTTCGACACTGTATTGGATAGTGTCCCCTAAAGTATGCAACTAAAGTATGGAAAAATTAGCATACTTTCATGTTCGTGATTTCTCAGAAAATTATTCTTCTTAAGTTATTTTTCATAAAATTGTACGCATCATCCAAAACCAATATATTAAAAATAAATTTAATGTATTATACTTGTTCATTAAAGTCGTATATGTATTGTTTTATGATTTCAATTTATTTTGGATAAAGCACAAACTATTATAAAAAATAAAATATTCTCAGAAATCAATTATCATTTTTTTTCCTTCTGTTGCAGACTCAAGTCTAAACGTATAAAATTAAAAACAAACCATGCGTAACAGCCAAACATATAAAACAGCATAAAATTATTAACTATTACAGGCTACCTTTTACCTTTTATACATCCAAATTTTTTGCATAAAATTCTCATTTCCAACAAAATAATGCCATTGCCAAAATGAGATTGATGCGTTTCGCCCACCAAATCCAGGACCTCGCTTGTACACTGCCTACGTCTCGGATGGACTCTCCTGTTTCGTTGCAGATGCCCAACGGCCATGAAGGACGAAACTTCACTTGAATTGTGCGTTGCCCGAAAGGAATTCCTTAGTTCGCCCACCGTAAAAGATTTCGAAAATTTCCAAGGTGAAATAATTCGAATAGCAGGATTAATGATTAATTGTTATTTTTTCATGGGCGACGAAAGTGTGTTGATGAGACAATTCGTCCGAAATTATTCTCACGGCGATTTGGAGTCAATTTCCTCAACGTAATTTGCATTGAATAGTCCGTGTATAAACGCCGCTCGATATTAATATTTAATATAACCTTTCGACTTATAGTCGCCATTAACGCACTTTTCAAGTATTTAAAGTGTAATGTGTACTTTTACTTTCAATGCACACATATTATCCATGAGGGATAATTACGTAGAAAGCAATTACATTATGTTAATTCGGGTTTTTATGTATACTTCAACTGAGTTATAATAGACGCATCATTTAATTTACATAAAATGCGTTGGCTCCTATGTTAAGTCGTTATACATTAATTAGTGGCTACCAAATTAAATAGAAAGCAGTAGATATTTTAAACACTTCACGGACATAAGTATATTCAATATTTTCGCAAATTATAGTATTGCATTTTATAGAGTTGCGATTTAGAAAATTTCAAGGTGTTTAATATCATTTTTCTATTTTAGCTATCGCTGTTTATTGTCTTTTGGTATGTTTGTCTATATGTTGAATGTACAGTTGCGAAGCGCATTAGAACTCAACTGTTGAGAAATGTGGAAGAATATATCCACGAAAAGAAAAAATGTACATACATAATGTTTATATTTCGTAAGCCTGTATCAATGTTCAGTTTGAAATATATCAGTAAAATCAGTTAATTGCAAATATAACAATTTTAATTAATCTTCCACATGATGCGTCAATGCGTCGAGTTCAAACTCAATAAATTTGAATTGTTAAACCATTATGGAAATTACATTGAGGAAAAAACATTCAATCTACGTAATTCTTATAAATCTTTAAAAAAAAATTAAAGTTTGAAGGATTAGTGTTTGTTTGTATTTCCCAAAATAAAATAAAATCTCCGTCATTACAAACTTTCAAACAATGTAGTTTTTCATAAAAACTATAACTTATACACAAATATATGTGTTGTAATAATGACATATAAAAAATATACTCCTTTGCTATAATGCTCTCGAACATTGCCATGACCAGGATGCGAACCCGGGTTACAACGGCTACAACACAATGTCCTAATCACTAGACTAGACGATCACGGCTACCAAAGATTATGATTGTCTATATCGACACCATTTTGGCAGAACATTGTAAGTAACAAATTCCACATGGCAGTTTTATGCGGTATAATAATATACTGCTATACTTATGTTTCAGAAATAAGGCAAGTTTAGGGGTAAAACTATATTTTATATGTACTATACGGCGGGACCTGCCACATTAACAGCTACTTACAGTAACAAAAGGAAATAAGCTGTCGAAAACATATCACGTACGATATTTTGCCAAAAAGGAGGATATTGTTGTTATAAATAACAACAATAGTTCCACCGAGTATCTATAATTACGTAATAAGCTTTGAAAATTGAAAAGGTAATAGTTGACGAAAGTGTTTGAATAAAATATTATTGGAATGTAACAAAATAATTTACTAGTATGTGCTATTAAAATAATCTAAATATGATTATAACAAATTAGTAGGTATGTACGGTCGTGGCCATCAAAAGTGGGACAGTTTCTTGCCTAGTGTAAATATCGTCTAGCTGAAGATGTCAGAAAATTGAGCAACTTGCCTGATAGGCCATCTATTTTTAATTTCTCTGTTATTCTTGCTTTATTAAAAGCACTAAATTGAGGTGCTATTCCAAACTGTGGCTTTTTATTAGGTAACATGTAGGTATTTATGTCACAATGACAACGACATATTACTTGATTTTTCTCTGCAGGTGCTTGAGTATACAGCTTAATTGTTGACAAATTCACTATAAGACTTGTCTCATTTTTTTTTGCCGCGATCCTTCCTACATTTCATAAAAATTCTATTTCTATACTACAGACTCAAATACACAGGGTGTTAAAAACAAATATATTATATTCCTAGGTCTCATGAGCCAATGATTTTGAAAGTGGGGCATGTCCTTTTTTTATGCAGATAACTCCAGAAATACACAACGAATGTTTTTCGTTGTATACAGGGTGTTTCAGACCACCCGTATCTGGTCTTTTTCTTAGTAATTTGACGTCGTAAAAAAATAGTATAATATAAGCCTACCGGAAAAATTGAATGGAGCTATTTTTGATTTCCGGATGTTACAGGAAGTAGCCGTAACTGCACTCATCTTCAGAATTTTAAATGGGAACCTAGGTCATGTGTACCATTGTTGGTATTTCAAAAAGAAACAACTTTTGTATGAAAAGTTTTTTTGTAAATGATATGCTTAACAAAATAAAATTTAATCTTTCAGACAACCCGTCTCACCATTTTCTCGAAAGTATGACGTCATAGAGGTTCAAGAAAAAAATAGCATAACATAAGTCTACCTAAAGAATTTAATAGTGATAGTTTCTATTAATGGAAATAACCGGAAGTAGGTGTAACTAAACTCAACTAAAAAATAGCATGGCATAATTTTACCTAAAGAATTTAATGGTGTTGTTTCCGATTCTCGGCTATTTTTTTCCTGAACCTCTATGACGTCATACTTTCGAAAAAATGGTGGCAAAGATTGACTGAAACTTTAATTATTATTTCATTAAGCATATCATTTACAAAAAAACGTTTCATACAAAAGTTGTTTCTTTTTGAAATACCTATCCAACAGTGCTACACATGACTTAGGTTCCCATTTAAAATTCTGAAGTTGATTGTAGTTACGGCTACTTCCAGTAACTTCCGAAAATCGAAATTAGCTCCATTCAATCCTTCAGGTATGCTTATATTATGCTATTTCTTTCGAACCTCTATGACGTCAAATTACTGAGAAAAATGCCAGATACGGGTGGTCTGAAAAAAAGTATGTGCCCCACTTTCAAAATCAACGGCGCATCTAGTACAGACCAAACTAAGCCTAAAAGTCTTAATAAACAGGTGCCCTAAAATGAACCGTTTCAGAGATGGGGTTGATTTTAATTTTTATATTTTATTTTTTTACATTGTCAGTTTTTAGTCACAAAACACTTTAATCAATTGTGAAAAGTTTAAAAGCTGCTAATCGACAGCATTTTAAAATTTTCGTTTATAGATATATATATTTTTCGTCGTATATATTATGAGATAATTAGGCCTACATACTGTGTATTTTTGGTTAACAATAACAGGTACATTTTTACCGTTGCTAGGCAATATTTAAAAATTTAAAAATCGTTGAGCCTGATTGGCTAAAAAGTAATTTTAACAGCACTTTTAATTAACAAGCCTATTAAAATATACCGGGTGGTCCATTAAAATGAAGACATCGAAATATTTCGAAAAACAAGCATCGTATGAAAAAATGTGTGTTTAGTCCACACCGAAAGGTAAAGGGCCTATTGATAATATATTGATAATATGATAATATATGAAAAAATGTTCCAAATGAGAGCTAATATAATTGAGAGGGGCATTTACCGGTTCTACATATACACCCCCCACGCCTCCGCCCTTTTTCAGGGTACGGGGGGGGGGAACTTTTAAATCGTAAATGGGAACCTATATTTTTTATTGGAGATACGGATTCATTGAAAAACTATCATATAACGACATAAACAACTGTTTTTGTCGTCTGCCAAGAGGTGTATAACATCAGTTTAAAACGTAATCAGAATTAAATAAATTAAATTTTATTATTGCAAAGACGGATATTGTGTAAAATTCAGAGAGGTACAGTACATTTTGTTATTTTTCCTAGTTAAGCAAATCGGGAAATTGATGTTTTGTCCACATTGTCATTTAAATAAAAAAAAAAACAGATTTGCTCTAATTCTAATAAAATTTGTCAATATTTTTAATCAAAAACGACGTAATGTCCATAAAATGGCATATAATTCAAATGAAAGTACTTAAAATACTAATCGAATTGCATAAAATATTAAAATTGATCGAAATGCTAACTCATGTGCTCAAAATGTCAATTAAATTGCAAAAATTATCAAAAGAGCCCTAATTTGCTGAAACACATTGCTGATTTAAACCAATAAAATTATTAAAAATGTCGATCATAAACGATGAAATGTAAATGATATTGACATGATGCAAATAAAATTAATTAAAATTACAATCAAATTGCAGAAAATATCAAAATTAAACAAAATGTTAAATAAAGTGTTGCAAATGTCAATTAAATTGAAAAATATCAAAATTGCTTATAAAATTACATAAAAT
This sequence comes from Othius punctulatus, assembly GCA_951805005.1. Classification (NCBI taxonomy): domain Eukaryota; kingdom Metazoa; phylum Arthropoda; class Insecta; order Coleoptera; family Staphylinidae; genus Othius; species Othius punctulatus. Next base: position 22,421,706 of record OX638140.1, on the reverse strand, counting down.
CACTCCCAACTTGAGTATGTGTGCATTCCCATACTGTGCATTCCCATATACAGGGTCCCGCAACAGTGGGTCGAGCTTTCCTAGCGCGTTTCCCGTGAAAGATAGAAACAAATGTTTCGTACAAAAAATTATTGGTTTAAAAATCTTTATGCCGTAAAATTATTTTCAAATATACAGGGTGTCAAAATTTTGCGGAATAGTAAAAACAAACTTTTTTTTTAATGCAACACCCTGTTTTTATTCAAGGTTTCTGATGACATTTTTCAACCTCTACATTGTTGTCTATTTAGTCTTGGATTATGTTACCGTGTTGCCAATTTACAATTTTTTCTCCTAAGTTCATGCATAGTTCATGCATATCATTGAGTTTGCTCAACTTTAAAATATCGTAGCGACCTCGTTTTTTGAAGGTAAAAATAAGTTTTAGCAATATTCTGAGTATGGTTAATAAGCAACATGTTGGTAATGAGCAATTTGAATTTAGTACAACAGGGTGTTCAGAAAAATATGTCAAACTTTACAAATTTCAAAGCGGTATAACCCATTTATTTTTAAATGGAATCCCCATATTTGATCTTTGAGATTTCAATAGAATTAAATTATTGCCAGTTTACCATTGTAATTTTGATCATAATAATTGTAATTTTGACAGCAATAATTGCTATTTAGACAGTAACAATTGCTATTTTGACAGTAATAATTGCTATTTTGACAGTAATACGTGCAGCTTTGATGTTATAATTTAAATTTTGTTATAATGACAGAACAGTAACAGACATTTTATTTAAACTGTAAATTTTGCCATTTTAATAGAATTAAAGTAATGGCAGTGTGTCATTGTAATATTATTAGTAATAATTGTAATTTTGACAGCAATAATTGCTATTTTTACAGTAACAATTGCTAATTTGACAGTAATAGAAGACAGTAGCTTTGAGGTTATAATGGACATTATGTCATTAAAAATTTAAAATAGTCGAAATTTTAAGAGAAAGTTATAACTGAAACTTTAATTAAAATTTGCCAGTAATCTTAAAATTTGCAATGAATAGTTTGACGAGTAATCAATGCAATTTTGAAAGAAATAATTTAATTGTTTACAGTTAATTTTTTAATAGGGATCAGGACAATAATTGCTATTTTGACAGTTATAAGTCCGTATTTGATGGTAATAATTGAAATTGTATCAGTAAACATTGAAAATTTGTTTTGAAATTTAAGAAGAAAAAACTCAAATTTCATCAAAAATAAAAAAATTGCTGTAATCTTTGAATTTGCAATTAAAACTTTGAAGAGTAAGCATTTTAATTTTAACAGAAATAATTTAATTGCTTACAATAATCCTTGAATAAGGATAACGATAATAATTGCTATTTTGACAGTAACAATTGCTATTGTGATAATAATACGAGCAGCTTTAAGGTTATAATTGAAATTTTATCTTAAAAAATTGTTTTTTTTAATTTCAAAAGTATCAACTTAAATTTTATCAAAAATTACAATTTACCAATAATCTTTGAATTTGCAATTATAGCTTGACGAGTAAGCATCTACCCTGACAAAAACTGATCAAAAATATTAAAAAAATCAAAAATATTAAAAAAAAACAAAAAAATCAAATAAATCATGATTTATTTGATTTTTTTATTTGAATTGATTATTAATTTTTGATTAAAAAACAAACATTTATTCCAACCCTGCTTTTAATGCTTTGATTCGATCGAAATGTTGACGATAATTTTTTTTAAATTTGAATAGGAATAACTAAAATGATCATTGTAATTTAAACAGTAATCATTGCAATTTTGGCAGTAATTACTGCAATTTTGGCAGTAATATTTACAATTTTGACAGTAATAAGTGCAGCTTTAACAGTAATCATTGAAATTTTGACCTTAAAACTTGAATATAGTCTTTGACATTTTAAGAGTAATAACTCAAATTTGATTAAAAATTAAAATTTGTCATCTTTGAACTCACAATAAAATATTTGGCGTTTAATCATAGTAATTTTGACAGAAATAATTTAATTATCTAGAAATAATTAAATCAACAAGAATTGAAAACAATACAGAAATAAAGAAACACTTTACTGTGACAATTGAAAATTCTAAATAACAGGCCCAGCCTAGTATTACTATTGTTTTGTGATTTTGTGAATTCAAGATTTTATTATTCTGTTAATTATTTTGATTACAATGTCTTAATAAAGAATATAGAAAAAAATCAATAATAATTATTTAAGGTTATTGTATTATTTAATTTATAAAAGTACTTACTGGTAAATATTTATTTTAATTTTATTTTATTATTTATTTATTGTATTTCGCCTGAATAGTTTCGGTTTTTTAAAAAACAGACACTGATGATGTATTTTTTTTAAAACCGAAATTATTCAGGCGAAATAAAATAAAAATAATTATTTACCAGTAAGTATTATTATAAATATAATAATATAACAACCTTAAATACATAATAGGTATTTTATGGATAAAACCTTAAACTTAGTAATTATTTATTTTAATTACGAGGGTTCCTTTTGAAATACCACAAGTCAGAAGAGTTCCCAAGGCAATGAAAGGTTGAAGAACCCTGCCTTAGACAATAAGTATAATATACTTTCTAGAGTGCAAATGACGTTTATAGATTTGTTTTTAATGATTTCTCAGAAAATTTTATTCTTCTTAAAAGTGTGTGCTTTATGCATAAAAGAACTTGCATTATGGTTCTTGTTCAATTGTCTCTTGTATCAAAAAAATGTATATTCTAGTTCATGTACAAACATAACACGTATCTAAACAAGAGCATTACAGTTTTTGTATAATTTAATTTGTAAGTATTAAAAACGTGTATTGTGGTTTATGGCTTTTCTATCAAAAAGTACAAAAGTGTAAAAGTTCTTTATACTGCTCTTGTATAAATATATTTGGTTTGTCATTTGTATTCTTTATATAAGTGACTCTTGAACCAAACATTGTATATTATGGTTCTAGTATAAATATCTATAGTACGTCATTTGTGTGGTTTTATATTATTTGTATCTGTCTTTTTCACCAAAGAATGTGTATTATAATTATTTTCAAAATGTACCTTATATCTAAATATATCTGTTCTGGTCTTCTAAATAATAACAATAATTGTAAATAATTTATAAGTACTGAAATACCAAAAATGTGCTAAATGTGTGTCTTAACTGTGTCTTAAATTGGAGATAAAATGCAAAAGTGTTAATTGTCCTTTTAAACAGAGACACTGAAATAATGTACACGGTATTTAATAATTACCAAATCACTTAGTTTAACTAAAATGTGGATTTTATTAATAACTTGTTTCGTTTGGTTTCCCTATATGTCCTTTCATGATGGGTCATTAATAAATTATATATTACCCAGTAAATCTAAACAGAGTAGAATATCTCTAATAATAATAATAAAAATTACTTCCATGTTTATTTTAGAGTATCGCCCTGCAAGGGGTCTTGCTCTATGGCATATGAAGAAAATAAGGGGCTTCGTTGTAAGAAATAATTTATCAGCGCACGAGTTAATGAAATGTTATATTTTAATGACAGAGATAACGTTATTAGACATTTCATTTGGTCATTTCTTTTTATGAATCAGAGTCATTACATTTTACCGAAAAATAATCACCTTAAACTTTACGTAGAGGGAGCGTTACGGGCGCTAATCGCTGAAACGTGATCCATATAATTGGGAATACGGTCGCGGATTCCTTGGAACATCAAAAACGATGACATAACCTTTTCATTCGACCGCCTAATAGGAGGACGTAAAAATTTATTGGCACTTAAAGCGCCGCAAATTACTTTCGAAAGTGTGAACTTTTGCGAAAAGCCGCAGAGCAAAGCCGCGCGTCGCGTCTGGATTCCGTTAATTGGGTCGCCTCAGACAATCCTATCTAGTCGGGGAATCACCGCATTGTCTCTAATTCGCATCCGATCAGATTCTTAGCCAACATCCTCCAGAGGGGCAGAAGCCGCCCGTAAATCGCGCGCGATATATGAATGGGATTATTGGGCAATTAAGTTATTAAAGGAGGCTCATTGTGTTTTAATCGATGGCACAAGATAGCAGACCAGAAGTCATTAAGAACACGAGGATGGCTAGCTGGACGTTGTCCGAGGAACCGTGTGCGTGTTTCCTTTTCAGACCTGAGTTGGCCTGTAATAGCTTTGATCGGAGGAAGTCAAGTTCCCTTTATGTCATTTTTTTGCTGAACTTCAAGCACAATTAATTTCTAGATGGCTGAGATTGTAATTTCTTTTGGTATAAGCACAATGGGCCTATAAAGAAAGAACCTTTATTTGAATTCTCCGATAACTCATTTACTGATCATATCACTGAATGTATATCTTAACAAATACTTAACACTTCGCTAATTTAGTTGTACTCATTGCAAATTGTAATTTCTTAAAATATATAAAATTTATGTCATCCATTACATCATGGCTTTATTGGTAAATGTATGAACCGATTTGTGGCGGCACATTAAAGAAAATTACACCATCTACACGCCCAAATAAAGATTTGGCCTGAAATTTCAAATGAGGCATGCAATCATCTCCGACTGCATCTGCGTGCATCCAGTGAATTATAGAGGCAGGTCCCTAATGCCAGATATCTGAGTAATACAGTTGGCCCCCGGAGATGTTTACCAACATGCACTTCTTCTTTAGCAGGAGCACCAGCTTGCTGACCTTTCACGTTCATTGGAACCTTGGTGCGAACATGTGCTCGATTTGACGGGCGTGGCGTTACCGTTTCGAGGAGATCCCATTGTTTCAGGAGGATTTTTTTGTGATGGGTGGACGAGCAATTGGCGTTTGATGAATGCGCGAAGAACAATGGGGGAGTCACGCATCGCAGTCGCTCCCTGCACTATGAAATAAACCTTAGAGACGAGCTAAATGAAAGATCAAAATTTGTGAGTGCCTTATTCAATGGAACATTTTTCAGATTTATTGTAGCGTGTGAGCATAAATTATTTTCACCCAAGAGGGCACTAAGCTCTACCGCGAAGCTGTATGGCCTTAGCTGCGAAGAAATCGTTGATGATAATAATTTTGGTTCGCACGGTATTTATTTAATCTTTTGTCCTTTAATAAACTTACACGATATCTAAATTTTTTTTATGTCACATACTTTGGTATCGGCAGATTGTTAGTATTACTCCTTGTTTTTCCTTGTTTAGGTAATATATGGACTAAAACTGGTGTTTTGAGTGGTAACTAGATGCATTCTGCACATTGAAATAATAATTTAATAGTTTTACTTTAACGCACTTTTTCTCAATTTTTCATATGTTACATATTGAAAATGTCATGTTGTTGAAAACATAATAAAAAGTACTATCAAAATCAATAATAAAAAATATAGCTTGTGATTTAAAAAAAATGGCTCTAACGTCATAACTTCAAAACAGAGACAGATAGAAAAATGAAAATGGTCACAAAATATTTGTTTGAAAAAAATCATTTAGACCTGTTGAAGCATTTTTCAAAAATTTATACAGGGAAAAAAATAAAGCCTGGTCTGTATCGACTAAAAAATGGTCTCATCGAATGTTTCCATTCGAATCATATAAACAGAGCCGTACTTACAAATAATCAAAATATTCGATAGCTGTAGGAAAATGAGGGCTCAGAATGAAGATTAGTATTTATTGAAATGTAATTGGTAGTTTTTTTTTAATTTGCTTCTTATTTTTCAATATTATTTTAGTTGCAGAAATCAAAATATAATACATTTTTAATAAAACATTTTTTTTTTAAATTAATAAATATGTTTAAAATATTTAAACTCTAAATTTTACAACACGGCCAGCAGTACTTTTTGTATATTTTTGTCTACAATTTTTCAAACATAGAAGAAAAAGTTGGAGTTGTTATTTAAAGAATAATAATATCGCTTTCAAATAATATTGTAAGAAATATTGAGCAATTTTCAATGTATGTAAAAAAAATAAGTTGTAATCAATAATTATTAATCATTAATAATCTAAAATTTTCAGAAAATATAGTACGTATTGGAAATAATATTTAGTTTTAGTAATATATTTCAATTAACAATTATTGTTTATCTCAAATATAAATAAGCTATTGAAATTCGAGAACTTGATAAATGTTTTCAAACCTTAGAATGTAATTATTACAAATCATGAACAATCATCATATTACAGTCGTAATGGGAAAATTGTAACAAATCCACTGAAATTGAAAAGAATTGAAAAATAAGAAAGTTGGTATTGGCTACGGTCACATGACACACCCTGTATAAAAAGTTTTTGTTGAAAAAAAATGCGCAACTAAAAATAACAATCGACGTGTCCGAGCGTTTTTTCGAACACGCCCCCATTTATTTATTATCGACTTTATTCCATTTGGCTGATACACAGTGTATAATTATAAAAGTTAAAATGTATATAGGGTGGGCCAATTAGTGCTTCCTTTTTAAATCATATGATGATGGAAACGTCGTTATGGTCAACGGAAAGGCAAGTTAACAGACTTTTTATGACCAGAAATTAATAACATGGCCTTGGACCATCATTTTAATTCTCCGATAACTCATTTACCGATCATATCAATGAATGTACATCTTAATAAATACTTCACACTTCGCTAAGGTTTAGTGGTATTAATTGCAAATTGTAATTTCTTAAAATATATAATATTTATGTCATCCATTACATCATGGCTTTATTGGTAAATGTATGAATCTATTTCTGGCGGTTTTAACAGAATGGAGCGACATGATATACAGCCCATCAAACAATCAAACAATCGATCTTTGCGCACCATGTTCGGTAATAGAGTAATCAGCCGGTGATATCCGTTGGCTGCCTTGGAGCTGCGGTTTGACGTGGGCGCCATTTGATTTTTTTTGGAAAAAATATTCTGTGGAATACCGTGAAATATCGATATTATGCAGGCAATCCACAAACGATTCAGAGTCTTAAGTTCTTCAGTTGACCATTGGCCGAACCATTAGTCAAATAGGGCCCTTTTTAATAGAGCCATAATACATGGAAAAAAATCATATTAGGTTATTTTATTATATTTTCGAAAATAAAATTGCATTTGGCCCACCCCTTATATACTATTTATACATTTTCCATCTGAAGTCAGAAAAGGAATGTGGCATATGAAATCGAAATTATCGCAGTATTATCAAGTACACTAAATACTTCTTGAAAATGCAAAAATCAGAATATATCCCATCTCTCTCGTCATCATCATCTCGTTTTTCTGAACTTTAATCTGAAACTTTAGAAGCATTATAGTAACATACACATTTTATAAATTTAATTTGTTTTTATACAATTTCGGTAGTTTAATAACATTTAAATTTTACAAGATTATTAAGCTTTCTTTAGTTGGAACTATTAGAAAATGCAATAATTAAAATATACTCTATCTCTTGATTTTCCGGAAATTTAATCTGAAGTCAAAAGGGTAATATATTCAAGGGAAATAATGAACAATTTCAATAACTATTTTCCAAATTGGTGGTACAAGAAATTAAATTTTTCACAAACTTATTAAGTAAACATAATACTACTAGAAAACGCAAAAATCAGAATGTAATCAATCTCTTGTATTTCCGAAATTTTAATTTGAAACTTTAGACATAATATTGTATCATATAAGTATTTATACATTTCACAACTTTTAGAATTATTATTTTTACATACTTTTGGTATGTTAATGACATGCAAAGCTCACACGATTATTAAGTAAGTAAGTAACTATTGGAAAATGTAATAAACAGAATAAAACCCATCACTAGGTTTTCCTGAAAATAAATGTGAAGTCAGTCGAGTAATATGTTAACACGGTAAATATTGAACATTTATGATAATGTTTTCAAAAACTGTGGCTTATGGAACTTTTAAACAAGGTAATTAAGTATACTTAATACTACTAGAAAATATAAAAATCAGTACATATATATATATATATATATATATATATATATATATATATATATATTAATTTCGTAGTACTCGTTTACACATTATCCACTAACAGTGGAACAATGATAAAAGAATTACTACTGTTATTATTTTTTTTTTTTTTACAAAAGAAGATGTACAAAAGAAAAAAAAATATATAAACCTTTCTCACACTAAGTCAACTAAACACTCAAATAATGAACATTGTCCGAAGGACAACATACAAACTGTTTGTTGTATCATTGCCCTCAGCTTAAAATATCATGAACAGATTGTCTATATTACCCTTTAAAACTTACTACAATTTTTTGGTTGGACTAAATACGAAATAATATGTTTTACCTCATCAATATTTGTAACCATGACTGTTTCAACCCTTGTGTTGATGCAATTTTTACCCCTTCCACTATTCCAGTCCTCGCAAGTTTGAAAAAAGTGCACTGTTAAGCACCGAAACGTCGCTATATAATATTATTTTTTAATTTGATCAAATTTTCTGCTTTTTTATACTATCATTAAATATACATAATATGTACCTAGTACATTAAACTTAACCAGGAAATTGTTTCAAACTCACCTGACCTACCTAATCCCCAAAAATAAAACAAACAAAATATTAAAGAAAAACATAAGTTTTCTAACAACTATAGAAAACAACACCATATATATATATATATATATATATATATATATATATATATATATATACTGTCACACTGCCACTGTCAAAAAGAGTTTATTTTGTGTTTCACCCTCAGTCATGTTTATATTGCATGAAATGCCAACCGCATTTCTTTAAAACGGAAAGGTGGAGAACTCACTGAAGCTTCTCAAGCGACTGATTCAATGACAACCAGCATTATCGAAGGAGACGAAATGTGCCAGCAGACACATGCGAGCCTAAGACATCCAAGTTCCTCTGCCTCAGTTCGCGGAAAGGCACTCATGACCAAAATGATAAAAACAAGAAAATATGATCCTATCTACCTCACGTTGTTAGGCTTTGTTCAGGTTGGGAATGAACAGGCACCGGAAGGGCAATGCGTTAACTGTCTTAAAATTGTTGCTAATGGCTACTTGGTTCCATCCAAATTAAAGAGTCATGTAGAATGCAATCATTCTGATTTAGTATATAAAGGTGAAGCAATCTTCAAACGCCACGCCTTATCTCTTCAGGCAGGGTCATCTATGATGGAGAGAATTTATAAAAATGAAAATAAAAACGCAACTGAAGCTTCATTTATTGTTAGTTTATACATTGCAAAAGCTGGGAAGCCCCATACTATTGCCGAGATACTGATTAAACCTTGCGTAAAATATGTTATGTTGTAAGTTGCATGATACGTCCAGACATGGCCAAGAAGATTGATACTGTGCAGCAGTCAAATAGCACTATAAGCAAGTGAATTTACACAATTTCCGAGTCTGTGGAGAACGAGCTAATAAGATTGAAAACTTATGAATTTTTGGTTTATAGCGTGATAAAAGTACGGACGTTGCAGCACTTGCTGTTCTTCTTGTGTTTGTGAGGTATCCATTCGAAATGCAAATAGAAGACGAACTTTTGATGAGTGCAGTGCTTGAAACTTAGACCACTATCGACGAAATTTTCTTCAATGGTTGGAAAAGTGAAATGAGCCGTGTCTAGGATGAAGAGAGTCGGAAGGAAATGCCACTAGCGACCATTGTGTCATCCATCGTCATTCTTTGGCAACTAGAAGGATGCCGCAATATTTAAAAGTCGTATTGGATGGTGCTGTAAAGATAATAAATCATGTTAAGAGCCGCCCGCTTCAAGCACGCCATTTAAAACTTACCGCCGAAGGTCTCAGTTAGGATCACTTCCATCTCTTGCTGCTCGCAGAAATTCGGTGGCTATCAAGGGGAAAATTTTTAGCCAGCTTGTTTGAACTAAAAGATATACTGGTAGTGACATTTATGCAGGAGCTATTTATCGCACAATTAACTACTGTCCATTGGATGCTTCAATTCGGATACCTTTCAGACATCTATGAAAAACTAAATGAAACCACCACATCTCTTCAAGGGAAAGGAGGAGCACAATTAGAGAAAATTGAAGCCTTGCGGAAAATAATTACATTTTTTTAAAGCGTGTGTTGAGAGCAGATACTCGTACATCTCCAACTTCTCTCTCGGTTACAAAAATTTGTCAAAGTAAATCAGATCAACCTACAAACTAACTTCCTCGAAATTATTATTGCCCACTTGCAAGGTTTGGAAAGAAGCATATTTGATTATTTTCCCGACATTGACTCTGATGACATCTACAGCTGGATGATGAACCCGTTTTCTATTACCCGAAACATAAACCTGCTGAATTTTTTCAAAATCTGCTTGAGATCAGCAAAGATAACGGTTTAAAACAGAAATACCATGAAGGAAGCCAAGAAGAGTTCTGGATGCAGGTATATTTAGAAAACAATGTTGTTGGCAAAGCTGCAGTGCAACGACTTGTGCGTTTCACGTCAAGTTATCTTTGTGAGCCTGCATTCTCAACATATACTTACATAAAAAACAGAAACAGGAACAAACTTTTTGGGTCAACGGATTTGAGGGTTAAATTAACTGAACATAAAGACAAACAATATAATGGAAAATTCTTCAAAACAATTTCATTCATCACATTAAAGACAACTGAGCATTAAATTTGCACTGATTTTTTTTATTCCTTTCCTAAATATTCAAACCTTGGTGTGCCGGCCTAGGTGTGCCGCGATTTTTTTTTGCCCGACAAGGGTGCCGCGACGAAATAAGTTTGAGAACCGCTGTAGTAAGCAACCAGTCACACACAATTTTAATGTGTTATTTAAAAGCAATCAAATTGTGTGTTTGTTGTTTGTTCTAATTGACACATTAAATACAATTAAGAGAAAAGTTAATATTTATTTAAAATATGAGTAGGTACACCAAAGACGAAAATGTGACAATGATAAAGTGGTACCCGAAAAATAATAGATTAAGAAGCTCGGGACATGTTTTCAATCAAATATCCTGACAGGCCTATACCTTGTGCGAATACAATTCTCAATATTTGGAATAATTTTAAGACAGATGGTTGTGTTTTAAGTTATCACAAAAAAAATCATGTCTTTACACAAGAGATGAAACTAAATATCCTATGTTGTATAGAGGTTGTATATACGGCCTATAGAATCGCTTTAAGATGTAGCCAGACGGTTTGATATATCATACAATTCGGTGTACAAAACCTTGAAAGAATTCAATTATAAGCCGTACAAAATATCAAACCACCAAGTGCTTTTCGAGGAAGATAAAGAAACAAGGACAGATTTTTGCGAAATAATGTTTAATTTGTTAAACGAAAATGTAGAAATTTTGAATAAAATTGTTTTCACCGATGATGCTACATTTACAATAAATGGCGAGGTCAACTCTCAGAATTTTTGGTTTGTATCCACATTCATCCATTGAAAATTATTAAATTTCCTTTCCATTAATTATTTAGTTATTGGTCTTGTACAAATCCTCATGCCCAAAATCTAACTCAACCTTACACTCATAAAACTTTCTAAAATATTTGCCCGAAGTTCATCAATATTATTTGGCATTCTGCGATAAACTTTATTTTTTAACATGCCCCACAAAAAAAATCTAATAGCGATAAGTCTGGCGACTTAGCTATCCATTGGATAGGTCCACGGTTACCTATCCACCTATTTTGAAATTGCTCATTTAGATACTCCCTAAATGCCCTACAATTTTGCGAAGGAGCCCCGTCTTGCTGCAACCATATTAAATTTAGTCGACGGAGAGATATTTCCATAATAAATTCTTCTAATTCCTCCCTGAGAAGCGTCAAATATCTCTCCGCATTGAGGTTTTCCTGATAGAGGTATGGACCTATAATTCTGTCTCCCAACAGACCAGCCCCAACATTAATACGAAATCTGACTTGGTTTCTAACTTCGGTATTTGTTCGTGAATTGACTGTTGACCAGATGTGTTCATTTTGCTATTGAAAAGTCCATAATTTGTGAACTTACATTCATCTGACCAAATTCTAGTGTTTAAAAATGATCATTATATTCAATACGCTCACAATTCCAATTACAAAACTGCAACCTCCATTCACCATCACCAGGAAATAAACTCTGGGAAATGTGCATTTTGTAGAGTTTAAAATAATGTTTTCTAAGAATCCGCCAGACTTTTGTTTGGGGCAAATTCAATGTAACCGCTACTTCATTGATCGACTTCGAAGGATCATTTCATATCTACAATAAATACCTGATTGTTAGATAATAATACGTATTTATAATTTTCTAACTACTTCTTGCAGAACCATCGCCGTTTCATCTTCCAAAACACGGTTTCCATAAGGCACTCTGGGTTCCTTGATCGATCCATACTGCCCTAAATTGTAATCCAATTTGTTATACAAAGTTTGGGATGGTTGAGGTCTTTCGGGATACACTTGTAAATAGTTTTCACTTGCTCGAGCAGAGTTTCTCTTACAATAATAGTAAATTCTTAACATATCTCTTTTGTGTTCATTAGAAAACATTTTTAAGAAGTAACTAAGCACATTTGACAGTAAACAATGTCCAGTTTTATTGTTTTTTAACAACGATTCCAATTTTAAACTGTTTTCATGGCACTCAAGTTTATATTTTTATTTTTTAAATCCAGTTTATTGCTAATTGTAGATTTTGATTTATTTTCATATTAAAACGTTGTTAAAACCTCAAGCGTTGCACATCATTGTAACAGTATAGACGAGTATAACTCAAAATAAAAATATAAATTGCAGGTGCGTATTTAAAAATATAAACTTGATGACGGTTGCACTCACACGAAACATCTGATCCAAAATCTAAAATTCCCATGTTGTAGATGAGAAAAAGTGGCAATGAAGATGTATTAATATATTTTTTAATATCTCTTCAAGTAACGACAGGAAAAAATAAACAAGATTTTGAAAAATTTCAACTTTTTAAAAAAATCTCAGCAATTATTTATTGAATATTGTTCTCCATATGATTACGCAACTTTTCCTCAATTTAACCGACTTCGTATCTCTTATCGTTTCCGATATCCCCATAGTGGTAATCGAATTTGAATAAATCTGTATATAGTTGAATTCGTAATAGGAAATGGTATCTACGAGTAATACAGGGTATACATTTTTTATGGGCGATATAAAAGAATAGTTGAAGAAGGTTTCTTTGAAACGAGACGTTGTACTGATTATCTGTAGACGCTGTCTTATAGACCTGAAAATGTAAAAATGTGGCAATGGGAAAGTACCTTTGGGTTTCTTATATTTTCTCAAATAACTTCAGAAAAAAATTACGAAATAACAAGATTTCTGATTTTGTCGAATATCTCCTTAAGTATGCGGAAATTTCTGCTTTTCACAACAGAATATTATTGAGCACTAAATTGTGCAACTATTTTGTAATTTACCCGCCTGTGTAATTTTCACGGTTTCCGAGATACCCATGCAGATCCGAGATCCTTATCTTAGACACCCTGTATAATTAAATTTTCTGGAATTTTCTCGCTTTCATCTTCATCTTTCGTTAAGTTTTTCTAGATTTACTGTTTCTAGAAAGAAAATTTAGATACATTTCTAAAATGTTCAGTATTTTTATATCAAGGTTATATTTGCAACTGTGAAATTTTCTGCAATTGCATACATTTTGTGACTTCTGATTTTTTGCTTTTTTTCTTACACCTCTTACAAGTGTTTTATGTGTACTAGAAACTAAATGATTTGAATTTTCTGAAAACCGGGCAACTTTCAATAAACTCCTTATATACTTGTCACGAACTTTCTACTTGCAAAATGAGTAATTTCAATAAATTTTCTGCAATCAGAATAAATTTTATCAATTATTATAGTTGTAGGATTCTAGGTCTAAATATATTAATATTATGTACAGATAGAAATAAAAGTAGGTGAGTCCAGCCCAGAATTTACAAAATTCTTATATTGTCCTTCTGTCAAATGTTTGGGGACCCCTGACTTACTGTATTATGTTTAGTATTCAGCACTATTTAAATAAAATAGTACAATTGATCATTCATTTTATTTTATTAGATAAGTAATAATTGTAGTGTTTTAAAATTGTCACATAGTCTGTAGGTTGGATCTTTGGGCTGACATAATTTCCGAACTGCCAGGATATCTATAGTTACAGACGAACGTTCTAGAGTATTTTCTCTTTCAAACGCATTTAATTTATTTTATCAAATTGAATCTCCTGGCCATTTATTGTAGCGATGATTAATGTCGCCAGCTCAAAGATCCAACGGTCACACTATACACAAAAAACAAAAAAGTCAAAATACGTTTTGCTCACAGGCGCATTATATCAGTATTAAAAGTGGTATTTGGCCAGTAGACTAGGGAGATTTATAGTTATGCGAAGTGTTTTGACTTTAAGAGTATTTTCGCATTTCGGCTGTCGTCGATTTTGAGGATCTTTATTATGCCTGCCCACAGACTGACCGACGGTTTCTCGCTTTCTCAAGAATGATAATTATTATCAGGGGTTTTTATGGACAATTTCAATTTATGGTACGTACATACCTACTGAAGCCTATATTATTTTCATCTTTAGTGGTGAAACATAAATCCTTTTAAAAATCTTATCATCAAGTGTATTTTCTTTTATTGAGTTATATTACATATAACAAATAGATTATTTTTATCGAAACTGAATTAAAAGTACTCTGCAATAATGGTTAATCTACATTGTTTACATGAATATAATGTTAAATTTGTTTAAAAATTTATACCTGGATTAATTTCCACCGGGGATCTTCCTTTTCATTATTTAAAAAAATTATAACTATATTATTAAATTATTATTCTATTTCAGCGATCTCAACCGGTGGTATACGATTGACCTAAAGGCTAAAGGTAAAATCGTAAAATAGTTCAAATAACATACAATTGAACACTAATAATAATTTACATTTTCCTTATTATTTTCGGTAATGAATAATTAACATAGAAATTTATTAATTTTTATTCGTTTTTTCCAAAAATCAGATTATTTTTTAATCCTATCAAACCGAACGGCGTCCAAATTGGAACATAACAAAATATTCAATTTGTTACTGTCAGTTGGCCTTGGATTTAATAGTAGTAGTTGGTTACGCTTCAGTCTATATGTCCCTTCTACTGTTTTCATATATTTTACTACCTTTTTGTTGATCCTTTCTTCCGGTGACACATTTCTGCAAGAATATGGGCATTTGATGTGTAGTCTACATTCTTTATATTTTACTTGAGTCGCCCCCCAAAAACAGTAGTTCTTATATACAAATAGTCTACATGCTTTAAATTTTTTTTCAATATCTTTTTTACCCAGGTCTTCGTGATCTTGGCCCTACGGGATATTAACTGAGCCAGAAAATTAATTAAAAATAATTTTGGCCAACTTCACGGGATCGGTGCCTTTTCATCTTGTACTCATAATTTCAAAATTAGACACAGTTAGCATTGTTTGTCTGTATTGTATCTAGCTTCCATTATTACTTTGGCCCCTGGTTATTTCTTCTTTTTGGCTTATATTGTGTTTTATTTTTCAAAATCTACAAAGATAAAGTCTTTTTACCATCCATTTCTTCTTCATCAAAATCATCCTCTGTATTTTCATAGTCCTTATCAACTATAACTATTTGATTTTCTTCTTAAGGTATGCAAATTTTTTTTCCCAAGAATTCTGTATTTTTTCTGTGAAATAAATATGTTTCAGTTGTGTTCAAGTGGTGAAGTGGTATTTCCAATAAAATATTTGTAATATATTCTTCCCGAGAACAAAAGATATTGCCGTAGCTCGGCACCGAATATCATACCCTCCTTTGGCGGCAAAATTTATTCGTTTCCCCACTTGTGACGTGCCTGAAGGGCTATCAGCGCGTTGGGCCGCGGAGCGAGTGGAGGGTCCCATCGAAGCAGTGACGAGGGCCAGGCTCTCGGTGTCGGAGAGTGAGGGGGTTAAAAAAAGGCTCCACGTAATTTTAACCTCGCCACTACTTCGTCACAAAGGGGGGCTCCACCCTATCTGCTTGGGTTGACGGCAGACAGTCAGCGAAGTTCAGAAATTACGAACTGTCGCAACGGCTGACCATCTGGCGCCCACACCACCAGATTTAAATCTCGCAGTGAGAATACTAAGTTAAACTGAAAAGAATGCCCGATTGAGAAAACGTGGGGGTAACAAAAAATAACAGGTGTGAATTTTGTGGTGTAAAATACCTGCGTTTATTCACACAAAAGACAGGACACCGTGCCTACGCTTCCTGAAAGACATACCTCCGCCCGCAACTCTATCGCGCCGCCTCCACCAGATTCGACCGAATCCCGCGAATACGTAACGCGCGATGCGAAGGGTCGTCGGAGCCACCTTTTTCTTACAAAAACGCAAAACACGTACGGCACGAAACACGCAACGCAAATATTACACAAAAGAAAAAAAAACGATATATCAAATGAAATTAAAACAATAAATAAGAACAAAAAAAAATATATAGATCTGGCCTGTATTCCTCGTGTGCGACTCCACTGGCGATTCTGGGCTCGGTGCTTAGGACAGGCGGTGGCCGGCAATCGTCAGGAACGCCGTCGCTAAATTCCAATTCTCGGTACTACTCTGGCCGGATGTTCGTTGCCCCTAGCCAAGAACCTGGCTGGCTGGGTTACTTCAGCCCTTACCCAAAAAAACGCCTGTAAAGCACATGGCCTTATTAACAATGGCCGGACACGTGTCTTTACAAAAAAAAGATGTCGGGTTTAATCACTTACTCTGATGTTTTGAGCGTGTAGAGTTGAGTAGTACAGTACCCTCCCTTGCTTTGTGCCTGGTGCCGTCAATCCCTCTTAGGGTGGTTAAAGGAGGACACGTTTTAAATCCCGGAAACCGGTTGTCGATAGACCAAAGAAAATCTGTGACCTCGTGACACGTCTGCACTCTAGGGAAGGTGACTAGCTTCTACCTCATGCCGGCGCCTCGCCGACGATTTTAAAAATCACACGCATATAGAAAACACGTCACGTTTAAAAAAAAACGTGTGTGTAACGGTTGCCTACGTTGGCGATCCAGGCGCGCTATTAATAATCAAGACAGTTTCCGTCGGAGGCAAAACCGGACCGTTACACACTATAAACTTACATATCACGGCATTGTAGAATTTGGCTGCGTTAGTATTTATGCCCAGAAGTAAATTTGAACAATTTTTAACTAATATCTGTTTTTTAATCATAGAACCACTACCTGTTGGTTTAGGTTGCAAAAAAATAAATAGTACTAGTTTTGGGGTTAGAAATTTACAGTTGCACGGTCAGCGTTTCATCGCAGTCAATTTCAATGTCGAGCAAACTATGCAACACGCAAGATTTTAGCTCCGAAATTTTCACTTTGAAACTAAAGCTACAAATGCCACGCAAAGTAACGAAAGTACACTCTTTCATATTGGGAATTAAATTGACATCACCCTCTTTTGATCCATTGCAAAAATTAGGGGCGCAATTATCATTATCTCCAGAAAAATGTAAGGAACAAATTTTTATATCTTTAGATACATTGCTTATCTGCAATTTTAAGCAATCATTTTGCAAACGGTGATGTTTAGTAGCCGATTTAATCCCAGTTCTAATTATCTCAATTCACTCTTTTAATGAACCTGCCAATTCTTCAGCCATTAATCATATTTTGTACTACACCTTGTGCTTGTCAATTCGCGCAATTTTCCGCAAATATTTTTAATAAATGATTAGTACATTCTACTTTACGAATCAAATAGTTTACTCCATATGGACGCCCAATTCATATTTTCTTAAAAACGCTGCTATCCCCGTCTCCAATGAATTTAATGTAATTTAAATGGTGGATGTCAAACTGTCTACCCTTTAGCTACGGCTGTCGTCAATAGACGACGGTACGAAACATTCATGAGATACGGCTGTCGTCAATAAGCGATTTGATGAATTATGCCCGGAACGGGCATCGCTTATTGACTTTTATTTATTTTATCAACATTGCTTTGAAGAAACAAGTGCGTAGACTGTTAATGTTTCGTTCGTTGCGTATCAGATGCATAATATAAACTGTTTTGTTTGTTTACATTTGTTTCCTCTTGAACGTTTAGGGCCCATATTTCCGAGCGCGCATTAGAAATGCCAGTTTAGCAGTAATATTTGGTGTGTCTAGCTGCATTTTATATTCTATTATCTAACAATATTTTTTATTTGCCGCCTTTACAATATCGAAAATGGATTTACCGTCAACATCTCGTGGTACTCGCGGTTCAAAGCGTCCAAGAACAGAATTGAGTGACACTGACATTTATAGTGATGAAGAAGAAATTATTTCACTTAGTGACCTGGATTCTGTAAGTGATGGTAGTGAAAGAGACAATGACTCAAATAGTGATAGTGATGAAGGAACTGTGGTAGGCGATTTACGTTGGCAAAATTGTGATATTTTCAATCCCACAAGGTACCATTTTGACGATGAAAATTCCGGCATTTCGGGAGCCTTTGTAATAGAGGATGAAGATAACGAGTACGAGTACTGTATAAAATATTTTTGTGAGGATATGATGACGACAATTGTGGATGAAACAAATAGATACCACGAATACATTGGCGTAAACGATCCTGCCCCAAAAAGAAAACCATGGGTGCCCACCAATATGGACGAAATGTACAGTTTTTTAGCAATAGTTTTGACGATGCCACATATAAAAAAACATAAAATTTCGGATTATTGGTCAAGGGATCCCATTATTGCCAGTAATTTTATCAGCAAATACATGACAAGGGACAGATTCACCTAACTGTTGCGTTATATACATTTCGCGGATAATAACAACCCTCAGCCCCCGGACAATAATGATAAATTATGGAAAATTCGAACAATATTTGAAGAATGGAATAGAAAATGTGCAACATTTTTCCAACCTTTTCAAAAGCTTGTCATCGATGAATCCCTCATATTATTCAAAGGCAGGGTGCACTTCAAACAATTTATCCCATCTAAACGACATCGATTTGGAATTAAAAAAATTGTGTTGTGTGATTGTGAGACGGGAATTGTTTTGAAGTTATTAGTATACACCGGATCTGAAACTGATATTTCTCGGAATGATCCAAAAAGGGCATTTGTTATTTACCGATAATTGGTATACTAGCCCTAAACTGGCAATTTACTTAGATCAGCAGAATACCGGTTTATGTGGTACTGTAAAAAAAAATAGAAAACATTTTCCGAAATTTTTACATCGGGTGGCACGCGGAACGTGCGAACGCAAAAAGTGCGGAAACATATTGTCTCTCAGGTGGAAAGACAAACGAGATGTGTTAATGCTTTCCACATTTCATGAAGGACTAATGAAAAATAGCGGAAAATTTGATCACAGAACTGGCGAGCATATTTGGAAACCCGACTGCGTAATAGACTATACACAGAACATGCGCATGGTTGATAAATGTGACATGCAATTGGCTACTGTGGAGTGTGTCCGAAAATCGATCAAGTGGTATAAAAAACTATTTTTTCACCTGGTTGATGTTGCCAAGCTAAACGCATATAACATGTTTCTTGTGAAAACAGGAAAAACATCAATACGCTTGAATATATTTATTAGAAAAGTCGTGCTACAAATTTTGGAGAAACACGGAACTCTGACGGCAGCTAGATCAGGGAGACAAAGTATGGAGGTCATAGATCGGTTAGCTGCAGTGAATTTCATGGAAAGACATTCCCCCTCAAAAGTTCCACCTACTGCGAGTATACAAAAGGGGCAAAAAATATGCCATGTATGTTCAACCACTAACCGAGGTGAAAAAAAACGAAAATATGTTACAACTTGGTGTGCTGAGTGTAAAGTTGGACTTTGTATAGGTGACTGTTATAAAATTTATCACACCAGAAAAAATTTTTGATTAGTTATATAATTTCGTTTCAGTTTGATATTTTGTTATTATAAATTTATTTAGGTATTAGTTTTAGTTTGCTTACTTGTCTGTATGTTACTTACATGCCTTACTTTTATGTATTTGTATTATGTGATTGTATAAATTTTGGAATATAATAAAAAAAATTGACTAACCTAATAAGTATCCCTACTCTCCCTCCAATAACCACCTTTCAAAATGTTGAAATTGGATAACCCACTTGATTTAAAAAAAAATTGAAAACATTTAAAAAAAAATTTTTTTTCAAAAATAAATAATGGGATGACGACCCACCTTGTGAAACATCATTTCAAATGTCTTTATGTCAGTAACACAACTGTGCTTATTTTATTAATTTTTTGAAAAAAATACTATATTTCAAAAATCGATTTTTTTTTCCAAAAAATAAATAAAATATACAGAACTGTATTACTGACATAAAGACCTTTCAAATGATGTGTCACAAGGTAGGTCATCCCATTTGAACATTTCGAGAGGTTATTGGAGGGGAGGGGGAAAGTGACACATGTCTAAAGATGTCCTCCTCAAAATAGAAGATTACGTGTTTCGAGAGTTTTTGATTTTGCCCTAATTTTATGAGAAATCTGGGATAGATTGTTTTCAAACAACACCCTGTATACGTGTAATTATATGAAAGGGGGGAGGTCATTACCCCGTAATTTTGCCATTATTGTGTACATAAATCATCACATATAGATAAGAAATGAATATATCATCATTTCTGCAACTTTTTTTTTTTTTTTTTGGCGTTTTGACAGACTCATTTGTGAATATATTCCAGTAGCTAAAGGGTTAAATCTCCCAACAATTAACTCCGATTCCATGGATGTTGAGGATTTCGACCAATTTTTTGAACATTTGTGGCTTTTTGCATCTACATTTTTCGAAGCAGCTCGTGCACAAATTGGGCAATATTTGTTCTTCGTGGTGACATACAAAATGTTTCCCGTCTTCGCTCCAATTATACACGTCTAAAAACTAGATAAATTTTAAAACCTAGTATTTCTAAATCTCAAACACTTTATTAGGATCTGAATTGTATAGATTATAAAATTGTTGTGTCATTTTACATACTTGTTATTGCATAGTTACTAGTGTAAAGTTTTTATTACAATATTACTATTGTAACATTATCAAAATTATTGCATACTTGCATAAATAACAATTTCAATATAAAAATGCAATTTTACGCATTATTAAACATCATTAATGAAATTTTGAACATAAACGCAGTTTTTTATTTTTTTTATTCTTAAAAAAAATAATTGAAATTTAATTTTAAACATTTGTATATTTGAATATCATCTCCGAGGAGAACTGTAGACCGGTTTCGACCTAGTGGGTCTCATCAGCCCCGTGCGTTCGGAGTTAGTTCCCAAATGTACAATTTGCTGGGCTTAGAAAACCAATCATAATATAATGAAGTACGAGAGAAGCACATGAATAATACTTGTATATTTGATTTCAACAACAAGTGGCGTTCATGTGCTTCTCTAATACTTCAATAAAAAAATGTGTTGGTAAACTACTATCACTATCATACTATAATTTATACTACTACCATTTCTAATTAAAGAAAGATTATTGAGAAAGGAAACCTTTCCTGAAAAGGAAATTGTAAAATTGATATTTTGAATTATATCAATTTTACAATTGCATCTTATTTTTATAATCCAAATTACACAAAATTGTGCAATTCAATGCATTTGTGCAAATAGTATCAAAAGGATACAAAGACTTCTTTATGATATCTACATATGTACCAAGCCCTATTTTTAAATTTTATATTCAATTTTTTTTTGCTACTGTTTTAAGTTTTTTGAGAAAATTAAATCAATATTAGAAAAAACAGCTTGGTACTTTTCATGATAATTTACCTCTGAAGCTGTTTACGAAATTTATAGCAAATGCGTTCACAAAGAACGGCGATTTGTTGGAATTAAGAAACGCTACATTTTGGGCGATTGCGAAAACACCCTTAAATTGCTAATAACAATATTTTTAAAAATGACTAAAAATCATACTCAATTTATATTACATATAATATAGTTTATTTATTAGTAGAAAATTGATACAAGTAAAGATTTGAACCATGATATCGGGCTGTGATGAGTCGCACTACTTCCTGTAGTACCTGCCTTGGGGTTCTGGATGGGCAGCATTGTAAGCCAAGGACCTCTGGATTGCCTCTGGAATTGGTGGCGGTGTCGGAAGATGAGCACCAGTAGGCCTGAAACCGTTCTCGTCGGCAACGTAGCTTACGGCGTACTGCACACCATCGGGCGCTGTATACGCGAATTGTCCCTGCTTAACCTGAGAGTCGGGGTTAGCCAAGTGTCCTCGTTCTTGAGCACTGATGCCATTACCAGTCTGATATCTGAAAATAAGTAAACTTGGAATGAAAAATGTCGGCTTGATGGATCAGTTTTTCAAGCAAAAATCATTTGCTGATATTTACACATTATAATTATCACGAAGAGCTGCACATCATACTACTGTAGCTTAATTTATATTTATGATACAATTTAGTTATTGTTAAGCTAAAAAATCAATGAAAGTGAGAGTGATTGTATACACTTACGAGGTGATATTGTTCATATTAAAAAATAGTAGCACCTTTTGATATTTGATGTGTTGAAAAGGTGGAAGTACCTCTAGCCTTTCGAAGCATAAAATCCGCAACCCAAACGATGAAATTCCAAAAAATTACAGACAATTGAATGTCTCCATACGCTTGTCAATTAAATGCCACATTTTAAGCGACACTTCAATGCAACGAACCCATTAATAATTCCAATTTACACGCCGCTCGCCGCCCAATTATCAATATCGCTCTCGCGCTTCATTCGCTTGCTAACAAACCTGTGGACCAGTAGCGACATAAAACGCGTACTGTCCTGGTGATCCTGCGTCCATTCTGCACTTTTTCGTCTATCTTAATCCTGATGTGCTCATCGCATCACGATGCAATCTACAATGACACAATTTCCATCCAGATCTAATGCCAGTTCGAGCCCGCCCATGTCTGGACCTTGAAATCATCATTACCGCGTCCACACCTCTTGGGATGGGCGAGATCTCAGAGCGTGCAGATGGGAATCGGCGGGCATCCGAAGATTTTCCGCTTCGTTATTTTGGTGGGAAGACTTGGCTCTGCACTCCTCAGTTTGCGATTTGGGAAAGTGTTTAAGATCGGCGATTGCCTCAACATCCTTCGGGACGCTTAAAGGTGGAGTGCGCGAAAGGACGACTGGACTTTGTTGTAATACCGAAATGACTTTGCCCTATACTTAGTTGTAGCAGACGCATTTGGCATTTATCATGAATATGAGCAATAAACTATAACAGATCTAATTGGCATTTGTAATTTCTGCGGATCGAGAAATTTATTTATCTGTGGTAACAATGTAGCCTCACGATCTTTCAAAGCAAATCCTTTGATTCAATTTATATATTTTTAGTGGTAATATTCTTAACATATAATAGATATTTTTGGCGTTAGACAATAGATACGATTACTTAACATATAATGAATCTATGTAATAAACTTGCAAATGATGAGTCAGAAAGTCATTGTTCAAATTATTTAATAAGCACACTAATTTACTTTTTATAAAAAAAGCGTAAACCTCATAGCATGAATAATAATATTTTTAAACGACCTCGGTATTGTGTTGTGTTGTGTACTAAATGTATTAACAATAATAATTGTACTACAAAATATAGTTATTTGTTTGATAAGGCAATCAATCAGATGATTTAAAACCGCAGCTGGGAGTTTCAAAACCGAGGCGGAATCGAGGCTTTGAACCAGCCTATGCATTTAATCAACTTTTTTGACGAATTGAGCATACGATTTTTGCGCCTATCATTTAAGTTTTACGTTTTCAAATTAATTCGTCTCTACTTAAGTAAGCAAAACAATTTGAAAATACTTTTACAATAAGAATTCTTATACAGGGTCCTTTCTGTAGAATTAAGTTTATTTATGAATATTATGTCTAGTGTTAAGCGAATAAAACTTATAAAACAGTAATATAAAGATAAAAAATGAGTGCTAGTGATGCTAAAGGATTTCGGGATCAAATTAACAAAGCGGCAAGAAGTGTGAAATTAAATGTACTGTCTGAGAAGTCTTGCAAAGTTTATAGTATTTTAGAACAAGTCAAGCTGTATTCAGAAGAAGTTTTGCTGGTTAATTTTACGGAGTTGTTAAAATAATTGAATCTTTTTTATAGAGCATCTACTCAATATTTAAGATTATTTTGAAAATCAATAATAATATCGATGTATCTAAAAACAAAACTTTTTTTCTATTTTAAAACGTCAATCATAGGTTATAAACTAAAAAAAAAGTTTTATAATTAATATATCATAGAAATATTCCTCCAAGAAGCGTCTGAGAATGATTACTCGTATGTAAAAGCGGGGGCTTATAAATGTCCGTTATATTGTCTTAGGTGGCATTGTTCTTTGGTTTGGCAGAAGCATGCAGATACGACGAATTGTTGAAGATAAAACAAGAAGATATTCTGTCCAATTCTCTATGCACATTGCTAATGTGTTACTATTTTGTGTTACTTAGCAATATATATATCGTATATAGAAAATATTGCTAAGTAACATAAAATATTAAGAATAGCAATGTGATCTTGCTTACTATTAGCAATGAGCATAGAGAATTGGACAGATTAAGAGATTGGGATACAAATTGTTAATTACATCGCCAAATTAAAAAAAAGAAAAAACTAAATGGTTAAAGATTATTTCAAAATTTATCGGAGTACACTTAGTTTTGTCCAAATTTGAAATCTTCGGAATTTGTTTTCAAATATTCAGCTGTAACATTTAAGCAACATGTAGGTATTCATAAGATTGGAAAATACTTGCAGAAATAGCTGAATATTTAAATTGCCAAATTTTAACGAATATACTGGCCATTGCTTCAAGGGACATCCGCAACATTGTTAGTGAACTTTAAGGAGGCATCACTATGCTTAAAAGCTGTGGAGGTTGGAGGTAAGTTTATTTGAAATTTCTGCTAAGTCTACGAATATGCATTGAAGAATCAGCTGCTAGCAAATCAGAGTTAATGGAAAGATTTTCACAATCACCAGTAATTCAAGTACTGCAGTTTCAATATCTACTGCAAGCACTACTACTGAAAATTAATTTAAAAAACCATTGAAACGAATGTTGAAGAACAAAATCCAATGGTTCACTAACGATTGAACTAATATAACTATTAATATATATAATTAATAATAATTTGTTCTGTTTTATATTTTGTATTACTGTCAAGTTACTATAATAATCATTAAATAATTTAGTCATTACATTTTTTACTGTCTAGTAAAGTCAAGTGTTTTCATATTTTTACTGCCTAGGTAGAATAAGATACCACTAAACTGTTGTCAGTTGTCATTAAAGTTTGAAGTTTATGCGCTAAAAAATGGGAGTATGTGTAAAGATGTCAAAATCCAATGGTTCACTAACGATTGAACCAATATAACCATTAATATTTATAATAAATAATAATTTGTTTTGTTTTATATTTAGTATTACAGTCAAGTCACTATAATAATCATTAAATAATTTAGTCATTACATTTTTTACTATCTAGTAAAGTCAAGTGTTCTCGTATTTTTACTGCCTAGGTAGAAAAAGATACCACTAAACTGTTGTCAGTTGTCATTAAAGTTTGAAGTTTATGCGCTAAAAAATGAGAGTATGTGTAAAGATGTCAAAATCCAATGGTTCACTAACGATTGAACCAATATAACTAATAATATTTATAATAAATAATAATTTGTTCTGTTTTATATTTAGTATTACAGTCAAGTCCGAGGGTAGCTTATAAGCTCGAGGCTGGTATGATCTTTCACGCGAGGTTTGTATACTATGTTTTTCACAATTTAGCAAGGTTTATAATAATTTGATAAATTATTTCGTCAATAAGATCTGAATTTTTTGAACCTCGGAAAATTTTTCGTACCACTAAAATAATGAAATATTTACTCGAATGTAACTTGTAGTGAATAAAGAAAACATTTATTATAAAATAAATACATTGATTTCCCTTGTTGGCAACGGAAAATAACAAATTTGTCATTTTGACAGATGCAAATATTTTATCAATCAAAAATTCTTTCGACATTTTTCAAATATGTCAGACAGTGAAATCGAATGTACTCCATCTGATCTGCAGGAGGTTGCAGCAAAAGTAACAGACAGTTTAATTCCCAAAAAAAGCAGGACGAGGTATGAAAAAAATTACGTTAAGTTTGCTTTAAAAGTTTTGTGATTTGTCAAAGTGACAGCGACACTTGCTAGCTCGAAAAATTATAATTCCGGTTAACCGGGAAATAAAATTATACAATGAATCTCTTTAAAAGGCATAAATGGACATATTTTCAACTGATTGTGAGTAAATATTATTCGAACTATACAAAATATTCTGTTTGTTTAATAAATTTTCTTTTAAAATGAAAATGTTATGCTTTAGTAGAAAATAAGCTTATAAAACATATTGATGAGAGATATAATTTGGAAATCCCTGAACGTGAAGTTTGAAGGGCAAGCAAAAGAGATTGCTAAGAAAATAACGTTCAAGAAGGTAAAGGAAATACATAGGAAAACAATGAATGTATTTTACACTACAACCTGTTTCCGGCAATGAATATCCTGAATGCATGTAATCATAGCGTATAATTACGAAACAATTAAAACTTATTTTTGTTCCACAGAATTATTTCAAAAACCGTAGTATTAAAATAGCATTCAAATATTGATTTTTTTAGGCATGGAGAAACTTGATGATAGACGTATGAATAGTTTTGTGAACTGCTCGATGTAATTATTGAAGCATTCTGAAGTAAAAT
The DNA here is from genome assembly GCA_951805005.1 of Othius punctulatus. Taxonomy (NCBI): domain Eukaryota; kingdom Metazoa; phylum Arthropoda; class Insecta; order Coleoptera; family Staphylinidae; genus Othius; species Othius punctulatus. Next base: position 22,394,877 of record OX638140.1, on the reverse strand, counting down.
AGTGAAGCTCAAACAATTTTAAATTACATAAAATTAGCTATATTTCGAATTACGTAATTGTACCAATTAATGCATCGTTATAATGATTAAGTCTGGTAGTGGCAATTATTGAATATTCTGCTATTCTATTCTAATTACTATTTGCATTACGCATATTCTAATTTAAATACAATATTTCCCATGACAGAAAAATATTGCGGTGTTTTCAGTGTTACAACTTTGTAGATTTTTAACAATTTCGAAATTGTAAAAGGTGTAAAGTGTGAAAAGTTTTTTATAATGAAATTAGCATTTTAAATATTCTTAGAATTGTTTAATAATTAATAAACTTCCCATAACATGATATAACTATTAACACATATTCTCTTTGTCTCTCTTTGAAATTGTCTCTCAATATTCATTCTCTTGAAAAATTAACACGTGTATCGTAACGGGTAGAATTTTAATAATATTAATGACAAGAAAACTTTAAAAAGTCGTTTTGAAAAGTTTACATCTAAGATTCAATAAAGTATAATATAAAGTAAACGTGTAATGAAATAATGTAGTATTTATTGTATTCAGGCCCTATAGCTTAAACAGTTTAATGTTAGGATAATTTTTGTGAATTAATTCAGAGGAAACTTCATCAAAAACAAACGTAGTTTTCTTAAGAAGTTAGATGGGAGTCAATATTTTATTTTTTTAGTTGTACGAAAAATTTTCCGAGGTTCAAATGAAACATCAAAAATGATGAAAAATGTGTATCTGTAACTTATGTATCTACACAAGTCTGAAAATCTGTTCATTTTTTATATTTTGTATTTAAGATATGAAGAGACCAATTCTAATGACTTTCCTCAAAACAAGGAAAATATTTTTGTGTTGATCAAAATTATTATTATGTGATAATATAATGATGTTTGCATTACACGAATTAATACTGTCTTAACAATTCAACGCAACGTATATATATATATATATATATATATATATATATATATATATATATATATATATATACCAAAATTCCATTACATGTTTCAAAATATTCAGGTAACATTACACTCTAAATTCAATAATATAACTAAAGATTACTTACTCGAAAAAATAAGAACCATCTGGGTTTTGATCATTGCTGAACTTCAAAATTGGAACGTTGTTGAGACCACTGCTGGTATATGGTGTGTATCTCTGGGAGTAAGCAATGCTACATAGGGCTAATACAGCAACGATCTGAAAAATCTTAAAATTAGTGGACTACACAAGGCTGCAGTTGTATCAGTTTATTTGCAATCACTTTGGCGTTAATACTTGATACCAATTAAATTTAATTGCAGCAATTTGCCACCAGTATTTATTTCAGACTCCGAATGATTTACAGGCGATAAGTTACGTACTGTCTTCATCTCGGCGGATTTTTGGAGGTGATGCTGAGCAGAGGCTGATTGGTACTTGGCAATGGTGATCCTAAGCGACGTATTTATACTGAAGAAGATTCCCACACCAATGGAATAATGCTGCGTGATAATAATGCAATTCATCCTTTCGAGAGATGTGGCGGGCCGATCGCCGCAATAAACGTCGAAATATCAGGGAGCGTTGGATAACGCTCATTGGATAATCGCTGATTTGGAAGGTCGAAATTTTTAGAATTGAACTCAATTCTGGGGAGAACTTAAGGTGTGTTTCAATTTATATCGCTCCCTATAAATCAAGGAGGCATCATGTATAGTGTAGAAGCTCTTATGCTATTGTGTTCTTTTTTTATATAAAATTATTGTGAATTTAACGATATTAAATATTAAATTATTTGTATCGTGTTTTTTTGATATATATTGATTTAAATTTTTTATGTTTTTAAATATGAGTTGCCATTAATTTTACAACAGTAAACAATTGCAGTCCAATTAATTTGTTATATGTTGAAATTCTGAAGTGGATTCCTATTTTCTATAGTCAATATGATTAATTCGCAAACGAAGGGAGACTGATATTACCTATTAAATTATTTTCGTATTTTTTGATTGAAATGGATTTATTGAAAAATGAAAAGTATGATCTAAATATGAGTTGCTATATATTTAGATCATACTTTTCATTTTTCAATAAATTCATTTCAATCAAAAAATACGAAAATAATTTAATAGGTAATATCAGTAGATGCGCAAAAATTTTCTCGTTCCTTTGATACTAACATATTTTCTGTGGCTAAAACTGGCAAGCAGGAATTTGCAAAAATGTTAAAAATAATGTTAAATCCCTATGTTCGCCCCTTGTCCCAAACATACGGTATATAAATATATATTTTGTCAACGTAGTATTTTTAGGGGAGTTACGTAAGACAAATATGTCGTTAAATGTTAATAATTGAAATACGTGGAATTACAGAGGTAGCGATTTCGAATCAGCTTAAAATGGTTGCGATTATTGTTTCGACATGAAACTTCTGAGTCATAATGCAGATAATAATGGTAATTTGCAAACTTCTAAAAATGCAACATTCTTACATCCTATTGAATATTGAAATGTTTTCTTTGTGCAGGTGTTGTATCCTTCATTAAACAAATTTACATTATAATCCACATTAAATATGATTTTAAATAGAAACATTTCCATATTTGCTGAAGTGCATAATCACACTAAGAGATTTGTATCTAATTTGAGCAATCTTAAATAATTAACATAGATTATTTTATTGGCTTATTTTATTAATTAATAGTACATTAACATTATATAGTTTCAGCCTTCATTGGACTTTCTTAAATATACCAGATCTATGTTTAAAGACAACATCGACAATACATTAAGAAAATATGGCTCAAGAGCGCTCTACAACAGCTAATTTTAATAATTAAGTTAATTCCGACTACGATAAACATTTTACAACAAATTTTTGCGTACCGTCTTATAACATGATTCCCTTCGGGAATGCAATGCGATTTTTTTAATAATAATTATTATGAACAAATTTAATTTAACAAATATAAAAATTAAAAAAACAAGCTTGCAGACCCGTACAACAGGTGATGATAAATCGAATTTGTACTTTTTTTTTCCTTTTGCAATATAAATGACATCAAAACTGTAATGCAAAACGAAGCGCCCCCAAGCGTCAAAATTTGTTGTACTGTGAATAAGCGGGGCTTGGTTTATGGTACCATAAAGAGGTTTACAGGTTCGGACAAAAATCGAGTCGATTTGCAGGGTAGAAATATTTCTTCGTTTCCGAACGCCAATGGTACTTAAGAATATTTAATGTCACATTTTCTCGGCAATTAGCGGTTTTACCTATATTTTATAATGAAATGAAAATCTTTATAATGAAAATCTGTTGAAGATTCAATTCCTTGCAACATTTGTACAGATCTATTTTTGATATGACACATATACAAGGTGTCCAAGATAAGAATCAACAGCATGGGGATCTCGGAAACCGTAAAAGTTACGAAGGCGGTTAAATTACTAAAAAGTTGCACAATTTAGTGGTCAGTAATATTCTGTTTGAAAAAAAACAGAAAATTCCACTTACTTCCGGAGATATTCGACAAATTTTTATGTTTTTCTGAAGTTATTTGAAAATGTATAAGAAAATTAAAGGCACTTTTTTGCCACTTTTCAAGCTCTACAAGACAGCGTTTATAAATTTTAATGAGTGCCTAAATATTATCAAAATAAAATTTCAAATTAAAAAGCTAAACGTCAAATATTTTTGCAACTTTTATGTTCCCTGCCAAGTAGGTCTAATTTAACCAACTTTCCATCTCTTACCGTTTACGAGATCACCATGTTCTAAGCACAATAATGGTACACCCTATACTTATAAGAAATTCTTCTTAAAAACCAAAACCTAAACTAGAACCACGGTTTTTAATTTTCAAAAACCGAAAACCACGGTAATGAAAAAGTGCTGATTTTCAGAAAGCCTACCTAACCTACCTATGATTGAATTAACGCACTTTTTTATATAAAACAAGAAGTTTACTTGGTAATATAATTTTTTTAAATAAATGAACAATGAAAAACTGTGTAATATTTTCTCTAATACAGGGTGTTCTATTAAAGAAAATGAAGCTTATAGCTTTCACGTGTATATTTTAATTTTCAATTGTTCTCCTGATATTAGGATTAAATGGACGATAAAAAGTACTAAAACTTGTTTCTTTAACTTATCTTTCCATCTATACTAATAATCGATATATTTGCTGTGTGGCAATAAATCAAACAGACTGTATATGGTATAAGTGAATAAAGACAAATTTTATACAAAATTTTGTTGATTCACGTGTGTCATACATATTTTTTTCCAATTTTGCAGAATTTTCAAAAATGCTCTGAGCATCGAATAATGAGACTATAAGGTGGACAGTGGATACTTTTTTTTCTAAGAAATATGCTAGCAGTATTTCCTCATTAACAGTTTTCACAGTTTTTCTTTGTCTTCCAGTCACAAAATGTTTTGTACTCTTTTTCGTAAACTAATTTAGATTTTTCTGGCAATAAATTTGATATTGCAATCGTAGCTGCGTCCAGAACATCTTCTATTATGGTCTGTTTTTGGTTATTTGCCATTTCAAACACAATTTCAAACTTGAAATTAGCAAATTGAAGTATTTGTGCGAAATATCACATGAGCCATGAAACAATCGATCCTAGCAAATGAAAATTTCAAACGTAGTGCAACGTTTTTTTTTTTTACATTATTCGTGTTGTCAATATCAGTGTGAATAAAGTGTTGTTAGAAACATTTTATTCATCGTTTTGATTAATTTTATTGACCTTTATGATTAAAATATTAGTAAAACCAGAGGAAGCGGATACAACGGAAACAATAACAAATATATTAAAAAAAAACTACGAGTGGATGCTAAAATAAAAGGCTCCTATGTGATAAACAAGGCTTACCAACCGATTATACTTGTCAAGCTCGACAACTTTAGAGAAAAAATGGAAGTAATGAAAAACAAAAATAAGTTAAGACATACACAGATATACATAGAAAACGACTACATAAAGGAATAAAGGCAAATACAAGCACAAATAAGGAAATTTGCAAAGGAACAAAGAGAAGCAGGTGAGCTTGTTATAACCAAATATAAGAAGGTTCTAGTTAATGGAGAACAATGGTCATGGAATGAAGAAAAGGAGCAGATACAAAAAACTAATACAGAAAAGAGTAAAACGGGGAAGGGAAAAAATTCAGAATAAATTAGGAAATAAAACGGAAATGGGTAATAAAAACAAAACTGAGAAGAAAAAGAAAGGTGATATATACAACAACAAAACAAATATATTGATAGGAAACAAAAATAAGAAAAATATGCTAATTGGGAGCATTGAATATAAGAGGTATAAAAGGTAAAGAAAAAGAGGCGGAAGACGAGTTTGAGAAGGCAGACCTAAACATATTATCAATAACAGAGACAAAGAAATAGAAAGTAGGGAAAATCAAAACTAATAATGGTCATACCTTATGCTTTAGTGGAGTAGAAGAATGCAAAAGGGCAGCTGCAGGAGTATGAGTGATAATACATAAGAAATGGAGCCAAAATATTGTCTACTGGAAAGCATGGTTGGAAAGAATAATATCAATAACACTGAATTGCGGACAAAATAAGAAAAGAAATATTGTTGTGACATATGGACATAATGACGACGACTTAGTGGAAAACAAAAAGAATTTTTGGAATAAATTAGGAGAAACAATAGAAATCCTAAAAGGAGAAATGTATGTTGCCGGAGATTTTAATTGTAGAGTAGGCAGCGGTGATTGTAACGTATTCAAAGGAATAATAGGTAAATATGGCGAAAACGTAAGGAATGATAACGGGAAGAGAATGCTAGACTTCTGTTTAATAGAGGACCTTATTATAACAAATACATTCTACAACCTCAAAGAAATATATACATATACGAGAGAAGAAAGGGCAAGGAACAAACAATCAGTTATCGACTATATTTTAATAGATAGAGAACGTCGTAGTAACATAATGGATACAAAGGTTAGAAGAGGATTCGAAATTGATAGCAACCACTACCTATTGATATCAAAAATAAAAGAAAACACAGTAGAAGTAAACGACAGACATGAGAGAGAAATAAAGAAAGAAAGAGAGACGACGAAACTATACAAATTGAGAGAGGAAGAAGTAGCCAAATAGTACACAAAAATGGTGACAGAGGTAATGACGCAAAAAAAGAGAACACAGGAGATGGACAATATAGAGTTATGGGAAACAATAACAATAAAGAGGCAGCAAAAATAACATGTGGAACAATGAGGAAAACAAACAAGAAGAAACAAACGAGATGGTGGATGGAAGAAATTAAAGAGGAAATAAAGAATAAAAAGCTGGCCTGGAAGCAATACCTAAATGATAAAGCAGACGCAAAATATGACCAGAATAAGGAAAGCCGAAAGAAAGTCAAAGAAGTAATACTAAAAGCGAAACAAAATTCACGGGAAGAATTTATAGAAAAATTTGAAAGAAATAGCAGAGAAAATCAGATTGTTCTATAATGTTATCAAGAGCTCCAGAAAAAAAAAACAGACTATGAAATCAAGAACAAACAAGGAAATATATTAAGGGAAGATGAACAAATTATGAACAGATGGAGGGAATATTTCATGGAATTATTAAATGCTGAGAAAAACGATGATAGAGAGATAGAAGAAATTACACAGAGAAAACAAAACCGATAACGAAGAGATAACAGAAAAATAATTAGATATAGTAATTAAGAGTCTGAAAAACGCAAAAACGGCAGGAAAGGACCAAATAACAGCAGAAATGATGAAAACCATCGGCGAAGAAGCGAAGAAACTACCATTAAAAGTATATAATGGAGTATGGAAAGAAGAGCGGATACCGGACGACTGGAGGACCGCACTTGTGGTACCAATATACAAAAAAAGGCGACAGATAAGAATGTGCTAACTATAGAGGCATCAATCTAAAAAGTAGTGGAATGAAAATATTAGAGAAGATTACAGAAAACAAAATGAGGACAAAAGTAGAAACGACATTACACGAGGCACAAAGTGGTTTTCGGAAAGGGATGAGTATACAAGACAACATTTTCACAATTAAACATATTATAGAGAAGAAACAAAAACAAAATAAAACAGTACACATGTGGTTCATAGACATAAAAATGCATTTGATAGGGTCAACAGCAAGAAACTTTGGAAAATATTGGAAGAAAGAGGTTTGAGCGCGAAAATCAAAAACATTATCAAAATGATATACGAAAACAACAACAATATACTAGTGTATTACAACAACGAATCAAAGTGCTTCAAGCCCAAAGATGGGCTGAGACAAAGAGGTAGCCTAAGTCCGATTCTATTTATCATCTACATGGACGAGATAATAAGAAAATGCCAAACGGGAACAAGACAAATGGAAATAGGATACAGAAGAATAAGGGACATCAGTGTGAAAGAAGGAGCGTTCGCAGACGACATTGTATTACTGGCGAATGAAGAAAAAAAATTACAAAAGAACTTTGAGATATAGGACGAGATATTTAAAAAGTACCAAATGGAAATAAATACGGATAGAACTAAAGTAATGGTAGTGGGAGGTATGGAAGCGATGAACATCAAATTAAAAGACACCAAAATTGAACAAGTGGAGGAAATTAAATACTTGGGGGTAGTATTCAACAGTAACGGGGAACAAGTGAGTGAGATTGACAAGAGGATTAAGAAGGCTACACGTGCTTACCGTGAACTGAACAAAACCATCCTACGCAGAAGAGAAATATCGACCAAAACAGAAACTAAGTTATACAAGACACTGCTAAGATCAGTATTAACTTTCGGATGTGAGATGTGGAAACTGAAAAAGAGGGAGAAGGAAAGAAACAAAATTCGACAAGATCAGAAGCTCAGTAATAAGAAATGAACTAGGAATAGAATCGACCCTGGAATTATTGAAAAGACACAGTTAGGATGGTGGGGTCACATGCACAGGATGAAAGAAGATAGACAACCAAAGCTTATGTAGGAAGCCAAATGCAGGAAGACTGGAGGTAGACCAAAGAAAACCTGGGACGACATGATTAAAGACATATTAACAAAACGAGGACTAACAACGATACAGGCAAGGAACATGACAAACGACCGAAAGAAATGGAACAAATTTATAGAAAACTAACGGAAAGAAGAAAATGAGAAATGTTAAGAAAAACACCTACAATAGGTAGAAGGTGTAATGATAAATATAATATATATATATATATATATATATATATATATATATATATATATGATTAAAATGTTGTTTTAATAATGAAATTCGATATATGTAATGAGCATTTTAATAGGTTAAATTTGGAAGAATCATTTGCTGTCACAATTTATATGTCAAATAATTTTATTTTGCTTTGACAACACGCAAATATACAGAATAAATTAAATATATTCTCTATTTTTTCTCTGGAGGTCTGGAGGACAAGAAAACGTAAAATATTTTCATTTTAATTAATAAATTCTGAATATATTTTATTTTATAACTTTTACAATTCTAAAATTGTCATTGCACGATAATTTTTTTATGTGAGGTATCAAAATCTGCTCGCTCCTGTGTCGCTCGACCCCCAAACTTCCAGCTCACTCGTAAAGATTAGAGAAGTAAAGATTAAATCGTAAAGATTAAGTTTAAGATAATAAAGATAATAACAAAGCTTGTCACGTATATAACTAATCATTTAAAAGGCTCTTTATAAAAGGCTGTGCTTGCTTATAAATATAACAAATAATAAATTCTTTAAGAGTAAAAGTGGATTCATTTTATTGCATAGATTTTTAATCGCGACTTATTACCTGATATCCCAAATATATTAAAAATCGTGTCCCTCTTCAATAATGTCGAATTGTTTATATTAGGAGTACTATAATGTTAATTTCGTTACTTCGTTATTAAATAAGTACAAACCCTTCGCAGGTCAAGATGACCCATATCGCCCAGGCTCACAGTGATTGACTAGCATTTGCCTGTAGCGAAAGTGTACGTCCCTTTCAAACCGTACTTAGGGCTTCGTCCCTTGCCCCGTGAGGTACGTGTTTATTACCCCAAAGTGGTGAAGGAGACATAATAACATAAGTTTTAAGTAACAATAATGTGTGTAAAAATACATTCTAATATATTGATTATCTGTTATGGGTATTTTTACATTTAAACTAAACATTTTAAATTTAGTAACAATTTGTAAAGTTATTATATGCATGGATTATTCGAGCATATTAATATAATATTATAATAATATTTAACAGTCGATTCTTCTTTTTCTCGAGTAGTTCTTATCGTAATTGTAGTAATATTAGAACTGTACACTTACAATCAAAATTGCTAATGATACGGCCCATGTCGACCGCAATCAACATATAAGAAATGGGCACTGATTAAGAAAGTGATTCGAAATAAATGTAATGATAAAATAGCTATAAAAAATATACCGGGTGTTTATTTCAAAACGTCCAGGAATGTGAATTAATTTCCATATGATGTAAATTTCAGGTATTTCATAATTACAACTCTTTTAACTGAATATATAAATAAACACGATGATTGTGATGTTTATAATTGATCTAAATTTTAAAATCTAGTTTATTAATATATCTAATTTTGCATACTGTACGTGTCAACGCCATATGCTAAATAAATAAATTTCAAAACTAGCCAGTCTCAATAACTTTTGAATTCTAGTGAACTTGATTTAAACAAAAAACACGTCGATTGAATTTTCGAGGGGGGGAGTTTAAAAACATTTTTAAACGAACTTTAAGCATCACCCCCTCCTCACTAGCCACCGCCTCTTCGAAATTTAAATTGGCACCCTGCGATATCTCGTCTCGTTTTAAAGCTTAAAAAAAATCAAAATGTAAAGGCGTGATAAAAATAGTATATTTTGCAACAAGAGATGAAAACACCGTTTTTTTTTCGTATGTGTACAGTTGTTCACGAGCCGCAGCAGCGGCGAGTGGGGTAAGGTCACTAACTAAATAAAAAAACGTATTTCTTCTCGAGTAGGAAATGCTATTTTTTCTACGATATTTCATTTTATGATATATGAGCGAAATTTCAAGTTAAAAACTTTTAAGTTCGATTCAATTCAAAATGAACTTTTACTGTCACAATGTAAATTACTGAAGTTAATGTTTGTAAAGTCGTTTCCATGGAAATTATTGCATGCTTCCATTTAATTTTACATGTTTACATTCATCTCAAGATGTAAAAATATTTTCACATCTAGAGTAAAAAAGTATCACTTTCATGTGTAGTAAGCCGTGGAAAAAATGTTACTTTCACATATATGAGTAGAAGAAAGATTTTTTTCCAATTCGCATTATTAAAATGCTCATTATGTAAATTGAATCTCATCGGTAAAACTACACTTCAATCGAATGGGTGAATAAAATGTTTACATTCTCACTTTATTCACTAAAACCATTGACAACGTGAATAAACTTAAAAAAATAGGTTAATTCGCACTATCCTTGAAATATTCGTTGTCACTTGACAATGTGACACTTCACGCAAATTCTTCAATTCTGATAACGAATTGGAAGAAATCTTGTAGTATACGTGAATAAAGCAATTTTATTCACTTATGCCATAAATAGCTACTTCCATACGGTTTGGAAAAATAACCCCTAAGTTGCGATACATTTATATTAAATTTACAATGATTGACATTAGTGTGCCAGCATGATAATAGTCATTTTTATTAAGACAAGACCGTTACCTAGAACTTTAAGAGTGTGTGAAAGCGAGCGAGCTTGTTATAGTGTTTTTACTTGAAATTGAAAATCTACCTACGAAGGGTGTTTATTGCGCCCCTTGTGCGAACGGAATTTAATGACAGGTAATGGGAAGAAAACAGAGTCCAGAGCCGGCATCAGAAAATACAGATTCAGTGCCCCGTAGAAAATTAACATTAGTGATTCATTATCATTAAATTGTATTTTTCATTGTATTTTTAAGTGTACATATAATTAATTGTGTTTTACAAATGTACACTACTCAAAACAATTATCGCATAATCCAAAAAAACATGACTTTTTAATTTATTTTTTATATTTTTCAATTTATTATGTTAGTGGTTCAAAGAATAACAAAATTTAAGATAATGTTGATAAAATTTAAAGAAAATTAGGAACAGATATTTGAAGTTAACAAAAAATACTCAAAATATCATAAAACAAATTTTTCAAAATTACTGGTATCTGTTTAGAATTATAGTTTTAATACTCGGTGTTCCCTCCTCTGGCTCGTATTACTGCCCTACAACGCCTTTCCATGCTGAGAATTAAATTTTCAACTAGCTGCTGAGGAATGTTATTCCATTCTTCCACAAGTGCTGCAGATAACTCGTTTAGAGTTTGTGGTACATTTAGCCTACTTCTTAGTCGTCTGCCAAGATTGTCCCACATGTGCTCTATAGGATTTAAGTCAGGTGATCTTGCTGGACAGTCTATTGCTTCGATATTAACCCTCTGGAGATACTGTTGCACTATTTGTGCGGTGTGTGGGCGGGCATTGTCATGCATTAACAGAAAATCATGGCCAATGAATGGAGCAAAAGGCATGACATATTGTTCTAAAACATCTCGGATATACCTGTCTGCATTTAAAGTTCCGTTATGAAACACATGTAACTCTGTACGTGCTTGTGAGTTGATTGCTCCCCAAACCATGATTCCGCCCCCACCAAAGGCATCCAATTTGTCGGATATTGCATTGGGAAAATCGAGTCCCTGGAGTTCTCCACACTCTGTGACGTCGATCGTTGGATGAAAGAGTGAATCTCGACTCATCCGAGAACAAAATATTCGCCCATTGCTGGTGAGTCCAAACCACATGTTCTCTTGCCAAAGCAAGTCGCCGTACTCGATGTTCCCTGGTTAAACGAGGGCCCGTTGCTGGACATCTAGTATTTAAATGGATTTCATGTAGTCGGTTTCTAACTGTTTGATCTGAAATTCTTGTATTGTGCACTCGGTGTAATAAGTCTTGTAAGAATCTAGCGGTAACTGTCCTATTTCCGCGAGCAGAAAGTGTTATGAAACGGTCTTCTATTGGATTTGTGGCCCTTAGTCGTCCTTGTCCTCGGCGTCTGGAATATCCATGAGTTTCTCGGAAACGTTGGTACACCTTACTAATGGAGGATTGGGCCACTTTTAAAATTTGAGCCACTCTCACTTGTGTCAGCCCTTCCCGGAGAAGAAGAACTGCAGATCGAGCTTCACCATCTGTTAAATGTCTTGTATTGCGTCTATTATTGTTTTCCATTATTTAAACGTAGTTTTAGAACACAGAACCGACGAAATTTCGAATTTAAAGTAGAACCGCACAGTTTGTTATTTCGACATTTAAAAGAAATTATTTTTCTAAACACTATCAAATTAAAGATTTTGATTATTAGTGCAACAATATTCTTAGACAGATAAATGCACAAACTTTGTTTTGTTTTTCTTTCAATCTAAGCTTACTTAAATCCATTTCCATCAATATGCGTTAATTGTTTTGAGTAGTGTAGTTATAATTTCATAGAAAATTTATATACAGTATGATTCGCGAAACAAATAACTTAAGTTACCCATAACATTATTAACTTGCACATTGCGTTAATAAATTAACGACGTTAACATCTGTTAATTTTGTCATGAATCGTAATGTAACAAGCAAATATTATTCCGCACAACTTGATTCATCGCTATCACTTTCACTTTGAACATTAATAATTAGATTAGGTTCACTAAGCGTCCTATAATCGTTTTCAATTTTAATCACATGATCGATGCAGTTTTTCCAAATGGTACTTGAAATGTTGTTGCATTCTCGCTGAACAAGTTGAATTGTTTCTTCACTCATTTTGGAATGTGCATTATTTTTTCCGCAAATTTCTCTTTAAAGTTGACCATATCAGCTCCATTGGATTGAAGATACAGTTATAAGGTTGCGCGTTCCACCTTATAACTGTATCTTCAATCCAATGGACCTTTGCATTCAAAATGGTATTGTTATTCCCCTAAGTGCAAAGAAAAAACATTATTAGAACAAAAAGAAAATTTCAAAAAAAACGTATGTGGTTGATAAGATGGCAGAAGAATTTGGTCACCAAGTTGAATTGTTTCTTCACTCATTTTGGAATGTGCATTATTTTTCCGTAAATTTAAAAAGAAATTCTTGTTGAGAAAATGTCATACTCAATTTAGTAAGAATAGTAAGAATTCACTTTAACGAAGAAAATTTATTTGATTTTCGTAAACGAATTTTACAGACGGATACAATCATTGTTAATCACTGGTAAATAACTGGGTAAAATAACTGGTTGATGTCAAGTCGGTATGTGTCAATTTTGTTATTATTATGAAAGAAGTCCACAATAAACAAAAATTGACTACAGCATATAAATTACTAATACATTCCGAAATATTAGAGTAGCTTTTAGGTTTAAGTGTAAAAAAACCCTATAATAAATGAAAAATTATGTAATTGACTTATACTATGAAATAATATATAGTGTTCCATTAAAAAAAAATGAACAAATGGTGCAGTTTGTAAATATCGATTACTCTGATTATATCGCAAGATATGTTTTAGGTGAAAATTTACAATTGAATGCCAACTATGAATTAAATTACATACCAAATTAGAGCTTTTTACCTGAATCATTGAAGGTAGAAAATAATAATTAAAGTCTTAGTAAGTCCCGTTGCCTCTCACCATCAAGGTTATAATAATATTTACATACAGGGTGGAACACTTATACTCGCTCGGACCATTGCTGCTAGAATAATGAAAATTGAGGAAAAATCAGATGAAGGTTAAGAAAGTTATAGGACACTTGATGTGATACTTTCAAAAATTATTTTCGAGTGTTCGGAGTGTACCATAAAGCCGGGACATAAAATTTGGTCTCTTTTTAAATGGATCACCCTGTATATTCTTTAATTGTTGTAATCCGCCTTGTGTGGGCTTCTCAAATCATTTTTATTTCATGGGATCAAATGCAACGTTGCGAAGTTTGCAACATTTTAATTAAATTTAACGAAAAATCATGGAAGTGTGAAAAAAAAAATCACAAAACCTTATTATAAGAGATCAATGAAAGAATCTGCATATGCAAGTACCCAAGTAATGTGCCAAAACATGCACAATACTTTGAGTCACGTAGAATACACACGGTGTTCTGAAACAACGATACAATTTTGAGCCGGCGGACGTAATTATTTTTACAATTTTACATCTCATCTTAATTATCTAGTGGCGATCCACTAGATAATTAAGAGACGTCACCTAGGAAACGGTTTTAAAAGGATTATACATTCGCCCATGCAATTAAGGTACATTGTACCTTAATTGCTGGGCGAATGTGCAGTCCAGGTAGACAATCAGTTAAAACTGCCTCAAATAATCTACATCTGTCTTTCAATCAGTGTTAACTTTTACAGTACTCATTTTACATAGTGTGCATATTATCATTTATAAACTTGTGAAAAGTTAGAGTTTATTAAGATGGAAACGTCGTTAAGTGAAACTGTAACAATTATTTTATCAATTTAAAATGACACTCAGTTCGACGATCTATTTCAATTATGTAGGGAAAGAAGCCATTCCTAAAGTTTTGTTGAAGAATCCCTTCGACAGTCTATAGAAGGAAGCTGCTCTCAAAATGATTTTGATAGATTTCGGGACAACATTTTTTTTTTATAAATGGACACAACAACTGTCGGAAATGAAAATCAGGGATTAATAAAGCATGCTTTTCATATTTTTATCACTTGGGAATTTTATAAAAAATGTAATTTGCCATCCAAAGGATATGGAACTCGAGAGAACAATCCTAAGAGATGTTGTTCAAAAAAGAAGATTCTTCAAAAGATTGCAGGAAAGATTTATGGCAACAGGAAATGTAAACTACCCCAAAGGTGTGCAAAGCAAATCAATTTGTAACTAAAAAATAATGATTATTGGATTTACCATCCGTTGTGGAAAATCCAAACATAAGATTTGATAAAATTAATACCCAATTTATAATTAGCGTATCATCAAGTTGCAGAATTTTGAGCATAAATTACATCCCTACCACGTCCATCTATAGCAATACCTTGAAGGAGCAGATTTCCGTGCCAGAGTTGATTTCTATCAATGGGCACTCAATGCCATGGAAAATAATGGACTTTTTTTTATCTTGTAATGGTTACAGATGAGGCACATGAATCAATAATATATAATAATCTCCATTACTTCAGTTATCGCAATTTTCATATTACAAGAACTGTGAATATCAAAAATCGATGGAGCATAAATGTCTGTCGTGCTATTGTAAGTATCCTAAGGGGTAGGTATTGATATTTTATTACCGTCGGAATTTCTTAAGCTTTTTCATTTTTGCTTTTTCCACATTAACGCAACACATTTTAGAAATAGTTTAAGATATTCATTCGTTGCACGCCTTAGAATATTGTTGTAGGTAGAATATTAGAAATTATGAAATTTTGAAAACTATTGTAATAAATTATTTTTTACTATTGATACCTAATAAATTCTATATATTTTTTAAATAAATATCTGATTGACCAACAAAAATTGAAAATATTTAAATTACGAACATATTTCCTAAATTTTAGAATAACGATTAGCGCAGTTTGCGAATATTTATGACCCTGTATGATATACCACGTTATGTAATAAATGAAAATTTATTATTGAAGGTCAACTACCAAGAAAACAACACACCGAATTAGAGCTCCATTACTAGTAAAAATACTATTACTAAATATTACAGAAAAATACTAGCTCCATTAATAAGAGTAGAAAACAATAATAAAATTGTATACAATTTTGTATAAACATCTGAAAAACATACAAACGGTTGGGCTGTAACCTCTATAATCCCATATTATTTTAATTCTGTAGTTACACAAGATTGAAAAATGCAAAGATATAGGGTGTTCTAACTTCTAACTAAAATTAAGACTAATTAAAAAATATATAAGTTTAGTCTGTAACTTTTATATGTACCACCCTATATCAATTTCAATATTTTTACGAAATGCAACTCATTATTGTACACAACTTATATATAAAATAATTTTGGATATTTCTATTAATAACCCCATAGTTGACCGTTCCCAGAGCGTTGAGACACCCTTCTTATATACATTATTAATTTCAATAATTAATATCTCATAGACGCAATAGTTGTATCATTTGTTATAGTTGAAAAACATGTATTATTTGTTATAGTTGTAAAACTTGTCTCATTTGTTTTCTAAGACAATCCTTGATTTTGCATATTTTTGTTGAAATGCCTGATGATACTTGATTTTTCTAGAAATTGTTGATATGCAACCTCATGGTATTTTTAGATATTCGAGAAGTGAAAACAAATGCAATCAAATTTATCAGTAGAACAAAATAGGTTGCCATTTAAAAAAGTATCGATGGATTAAAACTTGTTTTCCTAAAAATAATAATAAAGGCTCCAGAGAGACGGTTCCTTAGCCTATTTTGCAGGCGCGAGCAAATGAAATCAAATCATGTCAAATGCTCTATCAAAAATTAATTTGATTCCTTTTTTATAAAAGTATATGTAGGCGATATACCCGCATGTATACTTTTACAAAAAAAAAACTCCCTGCATGTGTTGATATATGTATGTTTAATCAATTATAATTTAATTGTAATTTACAAAAGATTATTCATTTGTTACATTGTGTGAGTTTGTTATGACTTCCTGGTGAAACAGATTTAATTAATTGGGAAAAAATACTTGCTTATTGTTTCACACGTTTATTGTAATTTGTATTTTAACTCTTGAGAATGGTCGCATGACCGACACAATTGTAGAGCAACTCCACCAATACATGCTACTTACTACTAATAATGTTTTTCTTGAAATAAATTATACCATTGATTGAAGAGTACTTTTCAATCGACGCTTATGCAGAAAAAATATTCAAGATAATCAGGTGTATTGTGTATCAAAAAACATTAGCAGTAATGTATACCTCTTTTTTCATGACTATTGTAAACCTGTTGGTAACATTAATACAGATTATTACATTATTAAATCGAAACTACCTTAATTATACTCGCTGTAATGCGCTTATGTAATGCATTTTTTTCCCTGAACCTCTAAGACGTCACAATAAGTGAAAAATGCCGAAAAAGGCCTGGGAGGGGTGGTTGGAAACACCCCGTATATAAGAGCGAATGAGAATAGTTTAATTAGATACATTAGTTGGCATACGATGGATAATAATAGTTAGAGAAGAATCTTTTGTCTGAACTATGTTCTCCAGTTCGTGATAATCCCGCACTTAAATTGATCAGACGTTCAATAAAATTGGCCGGACAATGCAATGACAATGGAGCAATAGATTCTAAGAATGTATACAGGTTATTAATATTCACATTCATATATTCATACAAGTTATTAATCTTTGAAATTGACCCCATAACATAAAAATATGTTTCATGTATAAAGGTGTCAGGTGATACCTACAAATGTGAATGTATTAAGAGAATGTTATATGATTTTCGATAAGATCACAAGATTTAAACGCCAAGTAACAACGTTTCGTAATATTCTTATTGCAGTTTCTCACAAAATTTGGTGTATGAAATTTATATTAACTTATGTTGTAATAATATAGAATTTAAATTAAGTAAAATAACGCCGGAAATAGTGCAAGTTATTGTTTGTGAATTTTCAAGAATATTTTTTTTATTCTCTGTTCGGTATTTAAAAAAAAATATACAGGGTCCGTCATTTCACCTCCCGTCTTCTATAGCTCAGTTACTGATTGAGTTATGATTTTGATATTTTGCAGACTTTACGTACATGCTATGGTGTATTTCAGGAAAATATTTTTGATTATACAGGGTGTCCCAAAAAAGTGCGACGTCATCATGATGTATATTTTTAGATTGCATGGTATATATTTTTTTGTTTATTTGGATGCCCTTTATGGATGCCTACATACCCATAAAATTTTATTCAAATCGGTTTAGTGATATTTGCACAAAAAAATAAAAACTGAAAAAAAACAGTTTTGCACCATTGGTTAAGAAAATTAATAAGGGATAAAAATAGTGCCTCGTTAATAAAACCATACAAGGTTCTCATTAAATAAGGTCTGACAGTTGCGTTAACCAAGTTTTATAGATATGCATTATACAGAGTGTCCAAAATTTAGTGTCAAACTTTTCAAACTTTAAAGCACTTTATTTTTCTTATTTTAAATTGGAACCCCAGTATATTTTTATGTAATTCCATGCAGAATTAAAAGACAAACATTTTTCCTAAATACAACCCTATCTCAATTCCTAACACATTAAAAGATATATGTAGAAAACTCGTTTGAGAATGTTTTACTGGCATATTTCTCAAATTTGTTTCAACAAATGAAATCTTCAACTGTATGGTCTCACTATTCTCTGGTAAGAGCTATGTTATGCCATAAATTAATCAACCATTGACTTTGTTATTTTTGCTGCCGAAAAATATTTTTCGACTTAGGACGAAAAAGACCAAGCAACCATGATTTTTCACAAAATGATGTTGTTTTCATCTAGATTTTCATAGCGAAAAATACTACCTTATGATGCAATCGAATAAAAAATAATTTTGGTATCTTGGGTATAAAGACCTTAGCTAAAAAAGTTTCAAACTTTTATATTACTACAGTCAACATTGGCTCTTGTCACTTTGTTAAACTTTAATGTCAATAAATTGTTCTTCAAACCCACCTTCGATTTTGATTATTTTAAATGGCCATTGGAATTGTTGATAAATAGAGTTTTCTGCAAATAACTTTTAATATGTTAGGAATTTTGATAGTTGTTATTAGGAAAAATGTGTGTCTTTTAATTCCACATGGAATGACATAAAAATATGCAGGGGCCCCAATTTAAAATAAGAAAAATAAAGTGCTCTGAAGTTTGAAAAGTTTGACACTAAATTTTGGACACTCTGTATAATGCATATCAATAAAACTTGGTTAACGCAACTGTCAGACCTTATTTATTGAGTACCGTGTATGGTTTTATTAACAAGGCATATTTTTATCTCTTATTAATTTTCTCAACCAATGCTAAAAAACTGATTTTTCTCAGTTTTTATTTTTTTGTGCTAAAATCACACCACCGATTTGAATAAAATTTTATGGGTATGTAGGCATCCATAAAGGCCACCCAAATAAGCAACAAAAAATATACAATGCAATTTAAAAATATACATCATCATGACGTCACACTTTTTTGGGATACCCTGTATAATCAAAAATATTTTCCTGAAATAAGTCCCTGAATGCATGTAAAGCCTGCAAAATATCAAAATCCTAACTCAATTAGTAACTGAGCTATCGAAGACGGGAGGGGAAATGACGGACCCTGTATATTACATACTTTTTTACTTAATTAGTGTAAATATGTTTCATTTGAGTACAATTGTAATACCTCTTCACTAGATTTTTTCGATTTCATGAATTTTATTCTATTTTTATGAGCTTATGACTTCACTGCGAAAAATTAATGATTGATGTATTCACTGAAATGCGACGCATCTCAGAAATAGACCGTATAGATTGCTACTTGCAATTTGGCACCGGAAACTATAAAAAAGCCGCCGATTACTTTATACTAAAAACACATTTGTTGTGGCTATACGAACAAAGAAATAATTTGAGTAACACTTCTATATTATTTAAGCTAAATTTGGTTAAAACAATTACACTGTTTGTTATCAACTATTTAGATTTTTAAGTTTGTATTACTTCTAATATTTACGGGTGGAGGGGTAGGTACCTGTTTGTACCCCCACAACCCCCAAGCCCCCCCTCCAAACGGGCAACTACTGTGTTCTACAATAAATTGTGCCCAGCAAACGTTGAAACAAAACCAGTGATTTCATTCAAGAACCCTCCCAATGTTAATCATCAACACATGACAAGCACATGTAACTACGTATACAATCACCACTGTATACGTATACTAATACTAATAGTATACGGATACTAATCGTATCACCATACGATTATTGCTCTGACTTATTTGAGTTACTTTTCTTTAGTTTTTTCGAAATTTTATACAAATGCCGCTGCTGTAAGGTATCACTCGTAAGGTATCACACTTAGAATATCACTCGTAAGCGAAATGCCATTACAAGCTCGTAAGATGTGTATCTCAAGTGCTTGCGCACTCGTTCAAAATTCTCATTCACATATAATTTTACATTTCTCTCTCTTATAATAATCTACTATTATTAGATTTTTAGTGATAATTTTTAATAGGAATTAAAAGCGTTATATTATTAACATTTTATACATACATATTAAATTTAACTATTCTTAACGTTGCCAATGAATTTAAATAAATGTTATATTATATAAAAACTATAGACAAAAACTAATCTATGTGGACATCTAAATTTGTCGTTTTTGGATTTTTCAAAATTAATAATTAATAAAAACCCAAATATACACATATAATTCTACAAAAATATGTTTGTTTTTGTAGAATTGTTCAAAAATATATTACTGTTATTATTAATTATTGTTAACCTACACTAATTAGGAAGGTGTAATGATATATATATTAACTATTGTTTTGCATTATCGATAAAAAGTCTAATAATTTCTTTTAGATAAATTATATTCCACTTTCATTATGAATATTAAGAACGATTATAAAATTACTTGTAAATGTCAATAATAAAAAATAATCTGCTTTTGCGATGATTAATCAACTTTTATTGTTTTTTTTAAGATAATAAAAAAAAATTATATAACGATTAAAAATTCACCAAGAATTTTATATTTGACAGTAGTATTATTATTTTATGTATGAGTTCAAATTGTGACCGTAATTGTAAACTTTATAGAACAGGACTATACTGTGCAAAGGAAAAAGAACTGATCAGTCAGTGTCAAAAAAGATATTAAAAGTTAATTTACTAACAGTTCCTAACAGCATACACGATATTTATTTTATTATTCGTCGTTTTTATCGTGAAATTATTATATAATTTCTTGATTATTTTGGCTCGTGATTGATTATATAATGTTTTAATTATTTTTGGCTCGTGATTTATTATATAATGTTTTAGTTATTTTTGGCTCGTGATTTGTGATCGTATTTAGTACTTACACGTCGTGACGTTTAATTTAACTACCGTGATTACTCTCAAGGTACTTTGCTATTGGTAATGTGTAAATTAACGTTCACTAATAATGGATTAATACAAAAAAGCACCAATTTAAGGATTTGTTTTGTTTATTTAATAATAGACACGCTGAAATTGTAAGACACAGGGAAATAAAACACAGGTTGATGATGATGTAAATTAATTTATATAATTATAACGTACAGGGAAATAAAACACAGGTTGACGATTATGACATGAATTGATTTATGTTCTAGATTTCGTTGACCTTATAATGAATGTGTAAATTCTTTTATTTATTCAATTGATAGTTTTAAAATGGTTATTTCTACGAAGTTTATTTACGAGAGTTTGTATACATGCACGTGCTTCTCTTAGACCATTTATTACCATGCTCTTTCACTCCATTCAACTACAGGAAAGTGTGAATGATCAAAAATAGAACTATTTAAAGATGTTGAAATATCCCCAATAATTCATGAATGATTACTAAAGGTATCTCGCGATCTTCCCGAATTTCATGGTTGTGTCGGTGTCCACACAATAATGTAATTATTGGAGCCCCATTGTTTACGTTGATTGAGGTAAATTAATAATTGTACCCACGCCCACAGCAAGCACCAATGTCACAAGTAGTCATCACCGTCAGACATGTTACAAGTTGTGTCAAATAACAGTTCTGCTACCTCAATCGGAAATGTTTATGTAATGTCATAACATATTATTATTAGGAACATTGGAGGTTATTAATAACTTATTTCGTGATTATACCAAGCTTCGTTCTCTCGTTTATCATTCTTTCTGTTTATACAAGGTTTTAATAATTCCACTTATTTCTTGTTTACGATATTTAACCACAAATTGTCATTATGTCTTCAAATTATTGAGATTTAATCCAGCATATTTTATTTGTACGATTCTAAATTACTCTGTCCATTAACAGGTACGTCATGTACTTGTTTTATGACTTGAAATCAATAAACCATTATTTGTATACATTATGATTTTAAATTATTTAGATTTTTAATCCAACTTATTTATTTATACAATTATAAATCATTCTGCCCAACAATATGCACGCTGTGTGCTCATTTATGATTTGAAATAAAGAAACCAGTATTTTTTATACCTGATGTTTATAAATTATTAAGATTTAATCCAACTTATTAATTTATATAATAAATAAATCACTTTGCCCAACAATATGCACGTTATATGTTCATTTATGATTTGAAATAAAGAAACCAGTATATTTTATATCTTATTTTGATTTGAATATAATGATGTATGTCGGAGGGGAACACTGAATGCCTTGATTAGTTGTTATAGTTATGGTGAATACAGCCACGTTAATTTGCGATCGCGGGTGCGATGTATAATGAATTTATAAGTTTAAATCTTATGATGCTGACAACGATTTGATTCTAGTAGAGGAGGTGATTCCACAATAACAGGTGTGTGAACGAAGTGCGCGGGTGGGCGTCAATTACACCTGTTATTGCTTCCTCTAGTGATTCGCAAACACGAAGAGCGTACGAGCCACTTTTGTTTACTGATAGGAATAGGTAATCGGTGTTTGGCTTTTCTAGGTAAGTTGTGGTTGGTTAAATACACTATTTTCGGTCAATTTGAATCTAGTGTGGGAATTTGATTTCACAATAACAGGTGTGTGAACGAAGTGCGCGGGTGGGCGTCAATTACACCTGTTATTGCTTCCTCTAGTGATTCGCAAACACGAAGAGCGTATGAGCCGCTTTTGTTTACTGATAGGAATAGGTAATCGGTGTTTGGCTTTTCTAGGTAAGTTGTGGTTGGTTAAATACACTATTTTCCGTCAATTTGAATCTAGTGTGGGAATTTGATTTCACAATAACAGGTGTGTGAACGAAGTGCGCGGGTCGGCGTCAATTACACCTGTTATTGTTTCCTCTAGTGATTCGCAAACACGAAGAGCGTACGAGCCGCTTTTGTTTACTGATAGGAATAGGTAATCGGTGTTTGGCTTTTCTAGGTAAGTTGTGGTTGGGTAAAAGGAATAAGCAGTCCCGTGAATTTTTAATGAGACTGGTTTAACAACTATATATTATCGTTAATAATAAAAAAAAAATTGCTCTGTACCTAGAATTGTACGTTTTTCGATTTATTCAAATTTTTATGCGACTTTGCGTTTTTTTTTACAACGTTCTGGTTACTTTAATTATAAACCGACGTGAATTTATATATGTACTCAAAACCGCGAATGTCGTGTGCGTTGCCCGTGGCCGACGCAACTGTCTTACTGATCTCGCTCGTGTGTGGCTTGTGCTTAAATAGGTTTTTTTCAGCTTCAAATCTCCATTCCCCTCACATATCTACTGCTAAATATTCGCCCCCATCTCTTAGTTATCATGGTGATTATTAATCTTGAGTATGCGTGTGGTATTAATGCGTTTTTATCGCAGAGTTTTACACTTAACTTAAAGCGTTGGTCAAGCACTACTAGATCAATCATGCTACTACTAGATCAACAAGTTTCATCACATCGATCAAAATTTCACATTGATATTTTCATGCGTATTTGTTATTATAACAAGTGAGTTAAGAGGATGTTTATTCACGAGCATAAATTAGGCCACGGGCCCGACAGGACGAGTAAGAAATTTATTCGGGTGAAAAACATCCATAACTCACGTGTTTTATACAATATTTTATTTTATTTTGTCAAATAACAGTTTAGTAGTTACACATTTAATGTTTATTATATTATGTCGGTGAAAAGTCAAACTGACATTTATTGTCAAATCAAAATTTTAAAAGACCGATTGAGTTTGTACCAGAAGGGGTTATAAATAAAGCTCCAGAAGCAGTGGGAAAGTTGGTATATACGAAGTTAAAGGTATTCTATCAAAGCGATGTTGTATGATTTTGATTTTGAATGAATTAAAAGTTTTAAATTAACTAGTGGAATCAAGAAAATTTAATTTCATTTGAAGATAAACAACTGCTTATGATGTCTGCTAAGAGGTATATGAGTCAGCTTAAAACGTCAGAATTGAATAAAAATAATTTTACAGCCAAATCATTTTTACAACAAATTTCAATTCAAGTAAAAATACAGTTAAACATAAAACTTTGTATGCTACACGTATACAATGCACTTGACTGGACAGGACTAGACTGGACTGTGTTAGGGCTGTGTTGTTGCATGTCGAAAATAGGATAGAGCCATAATCAATCATTAGGCGGTATATTGTTTTGTATATATGTATCGCTATTCTTGTAGAGATTCCTTGTCCTTTGTAGGTGAGGCATCGGAAAACATTGGATCTTGTTATCACTTTATTTTTAACTTAACTTACATGAGTATTGAATGTAATCTTATGGTCAATGGTGATTCCAAGGTAAGCGGTAGAGGGCTGGATGGTATTATTGTCGAGAGTGATGTATGGGGAGTTAGGACAAATGTTGTGATATGGTATAAGTTAAGTTTTTAATCGGTTGGCGTATAGGCGCCATGAGTTAAACCATGCATGGGTTTGGTTTGTTAGTAGTTGTAGTTGATAGATGGCTGTGTGAAGATTGTGAGAATGACAGAATAGTGCGGTATCATCAGCATATTGGAGAATGTATGAGTTTGGCCTGAAATGTCATAACAGAACAGGTTGTAGAGAAAAGGTGCTAAAGGGGAGCCTTGAGGCAACCCTTGTTCGGGCGTGATTTTAAACTTTAATTTTAGTGGTGCGATTATGTAAAAAGTTGTCGATCATAGCGATTTGATATGGTGGCACGTGTAGTTTATTTAATTTAAAGAGGTGGCCTTAATGCCATACTGAGTCAAATGTTTTATTGATATCTAAAAATATAGTAGCTGATTTTTGGCCTTGTAGGTGAGCAGACTGTATATTGGATGTTAGAATGGCAAGGGGGAGTATAGTAGATTTTTGTGGGGTGAATCCGAATTGATATGAAGAGATTGAGTGCTGTAGGAGATGTGATCTTTTGTTTTCTAAATGTGATTCTAAGATTTTGAAAATTACAGGTAGAAGAGTTATAGACTAAAGCTTGAAGGAGATGTGGTGTTTTGACCTGTTTTATGTATGCCAATGATTACCCCAGTTTAAAACTATTTAGGGACAAATTGGGTTGTGTGGCAGTAGTTGAGTATTTTTATGATGTAGGTGTGAATGGGGCGTCTAGTTGTTTAAGTATTAGCATTGATTATAATACCCTTATAGATACCCAACCCAATGTAAATTTTGTACGCGCCTGGGCCCATCGAAAAGGAGACAGAATTGATTTAGTAGGGAGACGGCCCACGCCAGAGCGGAGCGCTTGCATCGAAGTTTCAAAAACTTAACGCGCGATTCAGTCACGGATACACCGGCACCGTGAGCGGCCACGGAGGGGGGACCCCTGGTATTTCCAATATTCTCAATGATGGATTTGGGTGGTTGAGGGTTGATGAGGATTAAGAGATAATATGGCGTCCCACAGCGCCCCGTGTACCGATTTCTAAATTAAAACTTCTCATATCTATCTATATTGTTTACAAAATAAGTTAAGTTCAGTTTACTTTGTTTTTTCAATTCAACCTGTATTCGTATTTTTAAATTAAAACTGTTTCACATCAATTCAACTAAAATAATGAGAAAAGAATAAGTAAGACTATAGAATAGACTATGGAAACATTTATTTTATGTATAGCCTTTACTCTGCTGCGAATTTCTGCTGCTGAATATTTAAACATACAAGAAGTAAATCAAGGAATGCACTATATTTTTATTTAAAATATATTTTTATAATAAATCTTGAATGTATTCGATAGTTCTGAAACTTTTTTCATATTGATTAAATTTTATGTTATTTTCTTAATAATTATTCTTAATATTTATTTTGAAATATACAGAGTGGGGCAAATGTGTCAGAACACCTAATTCTGTCTAAACTTTATTATTATTATTATTCTTAAAACAAATATTAGTAGTTTTTCTCTCTACTCAGAGGCGTACTTTGTTTTCCAACAGCTAACCTACATATATTTAGATATCTTTACATTTTCAAATACACTTTTTCGACATTTACAATGATATAGGGTTTGGTGGGTGTACGACTTGTGGTTTTTAAAATACTAAATAAAATAAGGAGAAATAAATAATTATTATTTAATGAAAATAAAATTTGTTGTTTATTGAGAACTTTAATGTTGAAAGAAAAATTAACAAATCTTCAAACTCGAGACCTTTCGCAATCTAACAATATCCTAATCGATCAACGATGGTCTTTAGGAGTGCTATTATATCTAAATGCTATCATCAGGGTTGGAATAAATCGTGATTTAAAAAAAATCAATAATCAATAATTAAAGAAAACAAATAAATCATAATTTATTTGATTTACTTGATTTTTTATATTTCTGATCAATTTTTGCCAGGTTAGATATGATTTAAATCAATTGATTTACATCATGATTTAAATCATATGATTTTTTTTAATATATTCTTAAATTAAGTTAGAAAAGCATACTAACTCTATAGTTACATTATATTTTTATTTCTACATCTATTGGAATGCACAAACAGTGCAAAAACCATGATTAATTAAAAAAAAACAGTTGATTTAAATCACGATATAAATCACACCAACCCTGCCCATAAATTAACGGCAATATTATTATTTCATGCGGAAACTATCTGTCAGTAAAACAGGATTTTGTTTTTACTCACCTACTGAGAATTGGCACTTCCAAGTCACGTTTTACAAGCAGAAACGTCTTTTTGAATTATTTTATTTAATATGTTTAAAAATTTATTTATTAAAAATAAATTTAAAGTTCTATAATTTTGATAATAAAAAAAAATGGTAATTATTATAGGTAAAGAAGCAAATAAAGTATCGTTTTAAGTTTAGGCTACTTAATCAATCAATTTAGATATTTATTTGATTTGCGAAACACCACACGTCGCAAACCCACCAAAGTCTATACCAGCGGTTCTCAAACTTTTTGAGCGGCGGAGCCCTCCAAAGGCATACAAATTTCCACGGAACCCCACTGGTTCAATAAGCATATGTATGTGCATATGTATATATATATATATATATATATATATATATATATATATGTTTATATGTATTTAAATATATTTTATTTTTAGTATTTTAGTTTATATAAATAAATATAAACAAAAAGAAAGAATGAAATTATTTGTTCTTCAATAAAATCATTTATTTATCAACAAATAATTGCTAAATATTATAAAAACAAACTTCATTGTTAGTGGGACGCATGGACTTGTTTCCTATTTTTACATAGTTCTTTTATGTCTGGCTTTATAGAGGACAGTTGAATCCTCATATCAGCTTCTGCATCGAGTCTGTTGCGGTATTTGGTTTTTGTTGCAGCATATGAAGAAAAGCCAGATTCGCACAGATAAGTCGTAGCGAAAGGAAGAAGTATTTTAACAGCTTTCATTGATAAATCTGCAAATTCTTCTCTCAAAGTGCACCAAAATTCTGGCAAAGATAGCTTTTCAAATATGGCTTGTAGTGAGGAATCTGTAATCATGTCAACGAACATTTCGTACTCCTTAGCTGTGAATGTGTCTGGCCTTTTCTAAACTATGAATGGGTTTCTAATCCATGTATAATTTTTAAGCTTTTCATTCTCTTCATCTGGAAAATATTGTTTGACCGAGTTTAGAATATCTTCCAAATGTTGACAAATTTCATCACACAACATAGTAAGGTCATTTGCATCAATGTCTCCATTAATTTCATCGCAGAAATCTTTAAGTATTGGGAAGCTATCTAGCTCACGAGAGCGAATGCAAGTGATCCAAAATTCCAATTTCTTTTTGAAAGCTTGAATTTTATCATTGGCTGTGAACACTGTTACTTGTTTTCCTTGAAGTGACATATTCACATTGTTTATCTTTGAAAAAAAGTCGGCGCGGTATCCAAGTCGAAACAACCATAGTTTATCTGTCAACCTTTCTTGTAAATCCATATTGTTTTTCATGAAAAAGGTGCCCAATTCGGAACGCAGCTCGAATAGTCGAACAAGTACTTTCCCTCGAGACAGCCATCGTACTTCGGTATGGAGCAGTAAAGCTTTATGAACGCTTCCCATATCTTCGCATAGAATTTTGAAAAGCCGTGTTTGTAATGGTCGCGATTTTATGAAATTTATTATCTTTACAGACTCGTCAAGGACCTTTTTAAGTGACAATGGCATTTTTTTTACTACAAGTGCTTGGCGGTGAAGTATGCAGTGGCTATTTGTGCAGTTTGGTGCCATATTCTTGATTTTTGCGACAGCGCCAGCAGTTTTTCCTACCATTGCCTTTGCACCATCAGTGCAGATATCAACACATTTTTTCCAATCTAAACCATGAGCATTAAAAAAGTTATCCACGATATTAAATATTTCGGCACCAGTTGTATTGGTTGGCAATGGTTCACACAAAAGTAGATCCTCTTCAAGCAAATTTAGATGCTGATATCGGACAAATACAAGCAAGACTGCAAGTCCAGCTACGTCTGTGCTTTCGTCCATTTGTAGAGAAAAATTACAACATTGCAGACGAGATATCAATTCAGCCTTTACGTTGGCTGCTAAATCCTTAATTCGGCGAGCTACCGTGTCATTGGATAGTGGCACATTAGTTATTTCTTTTGCCAACCTTTCATCAAGCATACATTTAGCTATATCGCACAAGGCTTGATCAATGTCTCAGCTATTGTATGAGCTTCGCCTGACAGTGCAATACGATAACTGACAATGTATGATGCTTCAGTGGCCTTCTCATTGCCAGTTTTAAAAGTTGAAACAATTAGGTTTTGTCGCTTTAAGAGTTCATCACGCCTACGCATAAAATAGCGATAGAACTGATGCGAACTAAACCTAAGAAAAAGCTGAAAAGCAAACGGCCACGCGGCAGACCGCATTATTGTCTTCCAACCATTTACCCACATGTGCGGCATGCTCGCATTTAAGAAACTAACCGTGTATAAGTAATGTATAGAAATAAATAAAATAAAACACCTCAATATTCTTCCACTTCACTTTATAAAAATTTCACTTAATTTCAGTTTGTAAGACCACTCTTGGCGCAATCTGCGGACGGTGGAGACAATGGTCTGCACGGGCTGACTTTTGACTATTTGTACCCGGCCCGGCCCGATACGTCTCCAGCCCGAGTCGTCCAAGTCGCTTTTCGCTTTCGGGCGTACGAACAAAATTAGGGTGACTCAAAGCCACTCAAGTTAGCAACGCGCACACACTCACACACGCTTCACACTTTAGGACAGTGTTTCTCAACCGCTAAAAATCTAAAAAAATCTATAATCTAAATTTTTTAGTTCATTTTTTATTAATATATATTAATTTTTAGCGGATTTCAATTTATAATTCACGGAGCCCTTTGGGGTAGCTCGCGGAACCCCAGGGCTCCGCGGAGCACACTTTGAGAAACGCTGGTCTATACTATTGTAATAGTTGAAAAAGTGTATTTGAACATTAAAACAGCGTATACCATTAAAAAAAAAAACTGCAAATGACGTCATATCTCGAAAAGTAGGTTAGCTATTGGAAAACAAAAAACGCCACAGAATAGAGGAAAAAAAGTACTAATATTTGTTTTAAGTAATAATAAATAATAATAAAGTTTATTCGAAAATCAAGAATTCCGACACATTTTTCCAACCCTGTATAAAGGTCCTTTTAGATCCGGCTTTGAAGTTTGCTTATTTCATTTCAATTGTTCTTATACAAGGTGTCCCGGGGGAAAAGAAACACTCACAGTTCGTCAAACCATGACTTACCTGTAAAGAATGTCCAATTTTGAGTTTTGAGAGAATTGCAGTTTTTCAAATTAAAAAATCGCATCTTTTCATTTGGAGCTGTATATAAATATTAGAACAGTTATAAATGGATATTAGAGATTTGACATTGGTTCTAACATTTTTGTGAATTACTGGTTTGGGTATCAATGGAACGAAACTATAATTGCTCATCAAATGATAAAAAATAATAATTTTCGTCTTTTATTTGTTAAAAAATATGAATTTAAAACTCTCGCTTCGTTTAAATACTTCATTATTTATATTTAAAATAAAAAATCGCAACCCGGCTCAGATGTTAACACATAATAAATTATTCAGTAGAAAAACATGTACTTCCTTAATTAAAATATTTTTAATTGCTTTTGCTACCGGTTTCGACTAATTAATTAGTCATCATCAGGCAAAATTGTCTAAAACTAAGAACGGTATATCTCTTGTGGGTGGCACATATTGTAAATGTATTATTTGGCTTCTGTATATTTGTCGTGTATCGTCTTGAACGAATTAGTAGATAATGACCAATTAATTGTCGAAATCGGTAGCAAAAGCAATTTAAAACATTATAATTAAGGAAATTCATGTTTTTTTACTGAATAATCTGAAATAGATACCTTAATATGAGTCAAATACAAAATAATAAATTATTGAACTACAATTATTCATTGTTTTAAATCATAGCAACTTAAGAACATTAAAGAAAATCAATATATGTTCAATAAAAATCCATTAAAAAAAAATTATATATTTTTTTATAAGTCGCAGTGCACAGTTTCAGAAAATAAATCGACTTGGCGACGGCAACCAGAAAAAAAAATGGTTTGCTGGCACCACATCTTTCAAATCCTGATACCTGTCCGGTATCAAAAGTCGGAATATTTACATACCTATATATATTTATATATGTAGAGAAAAAAAATGGTAGCGGTACTAAGGTCCTGCAGCACTTTTGCCGCGCCGCCCTTGTGGTATGATTTTTCCAATTATAGGCAAACAAGTTGTAACTACGCTTACAGCACGGAATATAAAGGCATCCATAAAAATATATTTTCGGGCTTGGGCCGTCCGAGTTGTAATGTTTAGATAGAAAATGCTCTCACAAAAGTGAGAGCGCGCGTGATTATCTCTATCTCCTTCCCAGCCTCCCACCATCACAAATAATATAATAGTGCGAAATATCTGCAGGCAACCCCGGAATTCATCCTTTGAACACGTTTGAGTTAGGCAAGGTATAGCAATTGGTGCCACCATATACATCGGGTATCTATAAGGGTATTATAATCAATCGTTTTAGTCTGTAATCGATTCCTGGAGATGAATTTTTATCGGAGCTGATAATATTGAAGTAGTCGTCCCTCGTCAAGAGTTATTCCTCTGGCATTGTCTGGTGTCTGAAGGAATTGGTGTTGTACCATGCAGAGACTTGTTTGTTCGGTTATACTCCTGTATAACTTGTACTTTTGAGAATTGCTCAACTGCCGAAATGATTGTAGAGTGATCTATAAATTCCGCGAAAGTGTAAACCAAGTGTTTTATTTACCCTTTAAATAACATATTTCACCAAGTGGTAACCAAAAATACATTTCATTTAGATAAACTTATTAATGCAGATCTTTTCCGAATCACAGCACGGATATTTGCCAGGCGGATATCAGGTATATAAATTGAAAGTGCGGCATATCCTTTTAAAAAGTATATTAATATAGAATTAGAAAGGGGTAGATATGTGACGGGGTTGTTTTATGACATATCCATAGCGTTTTATTGCATAAACATAAAATTTCTGGAACAAAAATTGTATGAGTAGGATTCAGAGGTACGTTTCCGGATTTCCTGATGTCTTATTTAAAAGAAAGAAGATTGGTTGTTTGAATTTATGGTGTAACCTCATTATCATTTAAGTCAACTAAAGGCCCGCCACAGGGGTCCATATTTGGACCATTATTCTGCATAATTTTTGCTACGATCTCCCAAAGATTATTTCAACTAGATTAAAGGCTATGTATGCTGATGATACATCAGTGGCTGTTTCAGCAGAAACGCCCGAACAGTTGGATAATCTCTACAAGATAATGTAGCGGAAATTAACAGGGACATCAAAAGAAGGTGTAATAGGAATCAAATAATATTAAAAAACGTAAAACTCAATGCTTATACTTTCATACCAGAAGAACCAGTAACATAAATCTAACAAAAGTAAAAATTTTGGGTATTTATCTGGACAAAGATCTGAACTGGAATGAACATATTAAATATGTCAAAAATTCTCGGGCCCCTAGGGTTCGAACCTGCGACCCTCGGCACGAGAGACATGAGTCCGAGATTTTTCCGTTCGATCTTCTCCATAAAGTCTTCAGTCTTGTTCCTAATCCTTTTCTAACATGGATTTTGATATACACTTATACAGGGTTATTCAATTTCGATTACCACTATATTAATTAAAATATATACTAGAGTGCCATGAAACAGTTTAAAATCGGATACATTATTATAAACGTTAAATTGCATCTTATGCAACACTAAGTTTGGCAACAAATAGCACTCTAGTCTATATTTTTATTTATTAAATCCAGTTCAGTGCTAATTGTAGATTTTGATTTATTTTCATAATAAAACGTTATTAAAACCTTAAGTGTTGCACATCATTATAACAGTATAGACGTGTATAACTCAAAATAAAAATAAAAATTGCAGGTCCGTATTTAAAAATTTAATCTTGATTACGATTGCACTCACACGAAACGTCTGATTTAAAATCTAAAATTCCCAATTTTGTAGATGAGAAAAAGTGACAACAAAGATGTATTTATATATTTTTTAATATATCTTAAAGTAACGACAGGAAAAAATAAATAAGATTTTACTTTTTTTTTTAAATCTCAGCAATTATTGATTTTTTTTTTAATTATCTTTATTGAATATTGTTCCCCAAATGATTTCGCAACTTTGCCCCAATTTAACCGACTTCGTATCTCTTGCCGTTTCCAATATCCCCATAGTGGTAATCGAATTTGAATGACCCTGTATATTTTGGCCGCGGTGTTGCCAACGTAAAGTTGCCTCTGTTATTTAGTGTTAGGCACCTGGCATGTTTTATGCCTTTTGTCAATTGTACTATTTAACACGGACATGTAAAAAAATGTTATTTTCTTTTCTTTAATGCAATAAATTATTATTATTATTATTATTATTATTACTATTATTATTATTATTATTATTCTGGAAAGTTGATATGAATAATACTACATAAATTACAGGGAAATATATTTATTTTATTCGCGAAAATGTCCATTGTAATGAACTTAGTTTACAAATACAAAAACAGACATTTTTGAAAAATTGGACTTTGAAAACAAAAGTTTTGTAAAAAAAATTATATACCTAGAATAAAAACACATTCTGGTTAGAATTAAAAAAAACAGTATTAAAATTTATTCTATTGCAGTTAAATATGTTATTGTAGCAATTATTATACAATTTTACTAATTTTTTTGTCAACGTGCAAGTAGCAAAGAACTAACCATAGAGAACATTTGGCTAATATTTCCAAAGCTAACTTAGTTTAAAATTTTCTATCTAAGTCAATAAATCAACAATTATTTTGAGGTTATGATAAATATAAGATATGCACGTGTTACAACACTGAATTTAGAAAACAACATTCTTCAAAAATATTAAATTTGACCCCTATTACCAGAAGTGAGCATTCAATCTCCAAAACAAATGACAAATGAGAAATTTGAAAAAATTAGTCAAACGATAGAATTTAAATTCTCTTTAGAGTGTATCGAAGTTAAACAAGTTTTAATAAACCATTTTCTAAATATTTAGCTCTGTCCATACTTTTTAGCGACCCTGTATAATGAAAGTCCAAACGCTAAAGCTATTAAATTATTAAATTTACTGACTTCAACATTTTACCTTATAGATATCGTAGTCCGCAATATAGAATAAAAAGCCCAAAGGATAGAAGATTTATAATTCTTCAATAATTGAATATCAATAATTAATATTAATTTAATCGATAATTTAAAAAAAATGCTAATAATACCTTCTCTTTTGCTTCTTTTTTTAAAGTTTTTTTCGATGAATACTAATCGGTGAATCATATATAAAATTCATCGTACTTAGTCTTTGACTTATCCTGTAAAAGGATGAGACCACATTTGCAGCAGATTCTTCAATTTCTAAATGAATCTAAATCTCTCTGTTTCTCAGTCACTCATTATTCTTTTATTTTCACTGAAATCTGTTGAAAAAAATACGATTCGATTTATAAAACAAATACCAAAAGATTAATTTAAATGGTGATTTTTCTGCTTAAGTTGAGACAAATATCGGAGTTCCGCAATGAAGCACACTGGCACCAATATTATTTCTAATATAGGTCAATGACTTACCACAACACCTCGAAGACAAAGGTATCGTAAAAACTTATGCCGATGATACAAACCTAGATGTTTGCGGTAGTACCGCTCAGGGTCTTGCATTCCAAACCACTCCAATAGGCTGATATTAAATAAATCAAAAACATCCATTTCGTAAAGTTTATATCAATTTAGATTTTATTAATCAACTAGAAATGAAAATTCATTCCCATGCTAAATTTATCGGAATTTTAATTGACGACGAAATAAATTGGAAAGTCCATTGCCAAACTTAAACAAAAAATTACTCTCTGTTTGTTATGCATTCAGGGTAATGAAAATGTTGCTGATCAGTATACACTAATAACAATATACATACCATGCGAGCAAAACTTATTTTCTTCCAAGAAAGCATTAAGCTCTACCGCTAAGGTGTATAGCCTTACATACAAAGCAAACGTTGATGATAATAATGTTTGATTGCACGGTATAATGCATTATTTGAATCGTTGTTAAGATACGGAATAATATTGTATGGAAATAGCGTTCAGTCCAATCAAATATTTCTGAAACAAAAAATAGCAATGTGGATTACATGGATGTGGACTTCGCGAAAATTGTTCGCGGAAATTGTTCTTTTAAAATTCGTGGAATGGTATTACCCTTTGGTGTGGTGACATTCTTTGTTCGATATGTGTTGATATTCTGCATTTGCGTAATAACGTAATAGCACACTTGGCCGTGTAGTAGATCTATACTGGAACAGAATTAACACTGCACTGGCATGAAATGCAATGGAAATAGAATGCAATGCTATGGAATGGTGAGCCTGAAAGGCAGATGTTTACAAACAAAACCGAGTATCATTCTATAGTTTGTGTCGTGAAGAACGATTCCAAAAATGTTGATCGATATTTTGCTCCAACCGGACCTTGAAGCGAGGTAACTCGGAGACTATTTGCAGCAATCACATGATTTAAATGGGCTTTTATAGATTTCTTCAAGTTCTTTATATTTTATATTTGCGATGATTAAAAATAAAGACTCGTACGGGGAGACAATGGGGATATCTGATCTTTGATAACTTTGACGACCTCTATCGTTTGAAATATCAAATATCAATTATACAATATTGCGCCAATAACAATAAATACGTAAAATTTTATGTGCAATACTTCGTGTCTAAAAGGTTTTTGTCTACAACCAATAGAAAACGAGATAAATCGAGTTTTACAATTTTTCAAAATGGTGGCGACTACCGACGGTAGTGGAAGTTACCCGTTATGGTTTTACACCTGTCTTATGTCCACATTAAAAAAAAAACTAAAGTACTATTTTATCCTACGCAAAACTACAATTTTACTGTACTATGTGGCAAGTCCCGGCAATTTTCTGTAAATCATTTACTGCAAATGTAATTTGTCTATACAGGTCATTGAAATAATGCTTATTTTTAAGCTACTATGACAACAAAAACAAACTACCCATTTTATGGAAAAATTGATGAAACGGGACGATCCATCAAAGTTAGATTCAAGGTGCTCCAAAAAATAACACTTCATCTAATTTTGGACGCCATTTATGGTTTAATGACCACACGTACAACGAAGTAAAAAACATTAAACTCTTACATACCCAAAAGAAAGGATTTAAACTTTGACAAGCATAACAACGTTTATTAAACCACTTGATGTTAACAGTTTGAGGATGTGGTGGAGACTCAGGAAACAGTTCATTTTGGTACCAGGATTTTCAACTCAGAATTTTATGACCAACATCGCTTCGTGTAGCTCTTTCGCCAAAATATACGCACCCTGTATATTTAATTATATTCATTATTATAATTGCATTGACATATAATCATTATTATTAATAATTAATATGCGATAATTCCGCTGAGTAGTTCATTCAATTTATTGAAAATATTTTTTATATAACCCATGTGTAAATTTTACTCGTAAGTAATTTGTTTTTAGTTTTTAACTGGCTTTAGAATATGCACAAACTTTTATGAAGAATATTTTTTTCTGAGAAATCTCGAATAAAATAGTTTCTCATATGTTGCATAGTTAGGTGGATACGTTGTATTGATTACAAGTTTTTATGTTTTTAAATATGAGTTGCTGTTAATTTTACAGCAGTAAACAATTGCGGTCCAATTAATTTGTTTTTTGTTGACATCTTTAAATAACTATTGGTTATAGTCAATACGCAACAATTCGCAAACAAACGGTTTGCGAATTAAATCAATATATTTCAATCAAAAATGACGAAAGTAATTTGATATTTAATATTGTTAGATGTGCAATAATTTTGTCGTTCCATTGACATCAACACATTTTCTGTTATGTAAAAAAATAAAATGTTAAATCGTTATGTTCGCTTCTGAGACACACGGTATAGATTGGACATCTACAG
Organism: Othius punctulatus; assembly: GCA_951805005.1. NCBI lineage: Eukaryota > Metazoa > Arthropoda > Insecta > Coleoptera > Staphylinidae > Othius > Othius punctulatus. Next base: position 22,358,113 of record OX638140.1, on the reverse strand, counting down.
TGTGTCCAGAATAGAGTAGGATTGCATGGGTATCTTTCTTATTCTTAAAGCTAGAGATCTGGTTAAATGGGCAATATTATGTAGTTTTATATGCTCGTTCAGATTATGTTGAAAAATTTTCAAAAGTCCGAGCAGTTTAGAAGTTATTTTAAAAAAAACTAAAAATCGCGACTTTCTAAAAGCTCCAATATATTCATAATTATGTAAGATGCGGAAAAAAGTTTGAAATGAAAGTTACTTGGTTCGATCGCACAAACTTGAGAATAAAGTAAAAAGAAAAGTCAACATGGCGATTTCCGAGATATTAATAGCAACTTTCTTATTTCAAATTCAATTCAAATATCCTCAAATGTCAAAATGAAAAATATGGGAAATATTTATGATTCCAATTTTAATTTCATTTCTTCCAATTATACAGGGTGTCTCTAAATTGTGTGGAAATGGCTTAACCACAGATTACTGGGATCAAAAAAAGACGATTTAACAAAACATATCTATATACAAATGCGTTTGGTTTAGTCAGAATTCAGCTTCAAAGTTAATTTTATAAAAACAAAATTTGCTTATAACAAGAGAACGTTTACATTGATTTTGATGTTATTTGGTATGACACTTTATACGGGACTATAAAGATACAAAAAAACTTATTAATAAATGCCTGCGTCCTATTTCATTTTTTTAAATTAATTTGCTTTTGTCATTAAAAAATATAAATGTATTAATGTTGGGCGTCACTTGTTTCATACACAACAGGTTTACTGATAATAACAATATTATGTCAAAATATGAGTTATACCCGTATAAAGTGTCATACCAAAGAACATCAAAATCAATGTAAACGTTCTCTTGTTATAAGCAAATTTTGTTTTTTTTTAAATTTACTTTGAAGCTGAATACTTGCTAAACCAAACGCATTTGTATATAGATAAGTTTTGTTAAATCATCTTTTTTTGATCCCAGTAATCTGTGGTTAAGCCATTTCCACACAATTTAGAGACACCCTGTATATAAAACAAATGTAAAAAAACTTGAAAAAAACGTAATGCAACTTAGTAGCAAAACAACAATAGATAATAAAAAATGCTCAAAGTTCTGATAATTATTGGCTAAAAACAATTGACAGCGTTAAAGTTCGCTAATCCGATCATTTCAACTCGGCAAATAGAAAATCAAGTTAACGTATCTAACTCTAGTCTAGAGCATCAATAATTTAAAAAAGGCGAAGTTTCACCCTTATGAATTGCAGATTCATCTTCTCACACTTTAAAAACAAATTATAACATCCGTAGGTTAACATTTTGCAGACGGTTAATCAACAAAATTACGGCAAATGGTGTTTTTATATATATGTTACCGGCAATCTGTATAATTCAGGCAATCTATACAATACCTTGGCAATGTATAGAATACCTGGGGCGTCCAGGCAATGTATGAAATATTATGAATATTATTGTCCATTACATACTTTACCTAGGTAATGTATACAATTCCTAGGGATTGTATAGAGTACCTGCTGGTCCACCGGCAATGTGTAAAATAAATAGATTTTGGTCTATATTTATCAAGTTAACCGGCCTACCTATAAAATGACGGGCAAATAAAACATGTTCTACTACTTAAAATCAACTTTATTAAAATGAACAATTGGGGTGCTCCTAAGTAACATAATGTAATTTGCTTACAAGTACTCAGGTACGTAATAACTATAAAAAACTTAAGAAACAATACAATTCTGTAAAAATAATAAGTAGGTTAGGTTAGGTTAGGTTAGGTTAGGTTACACACATTGCCGGCTGCGCATTCGGTATTGTATAGAATACCTAGGCAAAGTATGAAATAAATTTTATTTCATACATTACCTACACGTTTTAGGTATTCTATACATTGCCTAGGTATTGTATAGAATACCGGATTATACAGATTGCCGGTAACATATACAATTTTATGGATAGATGCATCCTACTTTTCTTCACTTAATTGTGGATTATTTAATCATCATAACGTACTCTATTGGGCTAAGGACAATCCACACATAGTGATTCCACGGCGAAACAAAGTGCGGTTCGGCTGTAATGTTTTTTGTGGCATATTGGGAAATTATTTACATGGTGCTATAATAGTTCTAACTGCGCAACGTCATTTGGAAATTATTTAAACAACCTTATAAGATTTATTGGATGATTTACCTTTGGCACAAACTTTTTTTGACTTGATTGTTAAGTTTGTGCTATCGAATCAACGTGGTACATGGTACGCCTATGGTATCGCGATAAATGCACACCGAAGCAGTGATAGTGAAATCAAGGTGTAGAACGAGTATTAAATAAGGCAAGTCACTCATAAGACTTCATTAAGTAGTGGTGTAGTGCAATAACTGAAAAATAGTGAGAGAAGTAGATATATGGACGAAAACTGTTGATAAACAAATCCTGTGAAAAATCACCTGAATAATGGTAAATGAAGACGTTTGCAAGAATTGTAAAAAGGTAGTAAAAGACGGCGTAAATTGTGTAAATTGTGAGAACACAATCCACACAAGTTGTGCAACAAACTTAAAATATGTTAGTAAAATAAACGACAGAGAAGTTACATGCTGCGAATTAGATGAAATAGACTTAATAAAATGGACTTAATAAAAAATCATGGAAGAAAATCGGGTAATGCGGAGGGAAATCAAATATCTTACGGAAAAAATAATTGAAATGTTAAAAAAGAAAATGGACACAAGATAAATTCAAACAGAAAAGAGGAAAACGATGTATTACATGCCGATAATAGTTATGCAAAAGTACTCAGAAGGAAAACCCAGAAAGTTTTGATTGTCAAGCCAAATAAGAACCAAGATTGTCGGGAAACTTTGGAAGAATTTAAAAGCAAGATAACACCAACCAATTTGGCTATAGGGATAGAGAGAGTTAAAAACGTAAAGGACGGAGGGATTGCAATAAGCTGTGATGCGGGTGAGACAAAAGATAAGATGAAACATATAATGAATGCAGAGCTACGAAAAAACTATACGGTAGAGAATAGCAGACAGTACAATCCATAGATCGTTATGGTCGGAGCAGAAAAAAGTTTTACTGTAGTGGAAAATGATATAATAATTGAGGGAATTGTTAAACATAATAAACTAAATGAAGTAGACAAGGATATAGCGATGAAGATGAGAATTTTTCATAAATACGCAAATAGAGGGAGGCAGAACCAAGTCAATATTATATTAGAAATCGATCCATCTATATTCAAAAATATCACTGAGTTAGAAATAATGAAGATTAGCTAGCGAATGTGCAAGATGTATGAGCACGTAAATGTGAAAACATGTTTCAGATGCGCGAGATATAATCATATTGCTAAGGTTTGTAGAAATGAAGAAGCGTGTTTCAAATGCGGTGACAAACACGGAATTAAAGAGTGTAAAAATGATGTAATTAGACACGTAACCTGTATGGACACAAATAATAAATTAAATTTAAAATTGGACATTAGTCATACAGTAATTGATAGGAAATGCCCTTGCTATGGTAAAATTGTGGATGAAATTACAGAAAAGATCATATACAGTAAACAGCAATTAAGAACAAAGTTTATAATCTTCTTAAACTGTCGAGGGTATCTGAACAATAAAACACAAATAGTTAATTATATAACCCATTACCAACCTGACGTTATGTGCCTAGCAGAAACTCATACTAATAAAACAGTCAAAAAAAAGAATTAGAAATAGACGGATATAAATTCGAGAATTGTGTAACAAACAATAGAAGAACCGGCGGAGAACTTGCACTCATAAAAATGGATTTTACATATAAAGTAATATGCAATAGAAATAATGATAATACATTGTGGATATTAGAAATTGAAACTAAAATAGAGAAAAATACAGACCAACGACAATTTACCATTCACCACATAAATCAGACGCAATGTTTCTGGACTATATAAATGAACATCTTGGAAATAACTTAGCATTAAACAATATAATTTGGGGAGATTTAAATATTGATGTGCACAAGGATACATACTGCTCTAAAAGGCTGAAATATATAATCTACAGGCATGGCAAATACCAATTAGTCAAGAATTTTACCAGAATTACAGAAACGAGTAAAACTATTATTGCTTTAATTATCGCAGATAACCAGAATGTCAGGCACAAAATATATCACACCCCAAAAATTAGTGATCATTATATGCTAGCGATTGAGATGAGTCAATTGAAAGATACTGGTACCTGTGAAAAAATAAGTAAGAGATCTTACAAGGACTTCAATAAAGATGATACGTGTAACACACTAAGGGAGACAGAGTGGAAAAATAACACAACACATATCTGAAAGATAAATGGCCAGTAAAAACATATTGGATTCCAAATAAATACAAAAACTGCAAATGGATGAATGACGAGATACTAAAGAAGATGGAACAAAGGGACATCAAATTCAAACAAGCTTCAATAACAGGGAATGTGGAAATATGGAAGGAGTATAAAAATATGCGAAATGAGATAGTGACAAAAATAAAATGTGCAAAAAAACCTATTACGAAAGGGAAATAAATAGTAAAATAAACAATACAACTGAACTGTGGAAGTCCCTGAAGTTAGTGGTACAGACAAAGGAAAGTAAGAGAGGCTTAAATCACGAAATCGAATTTAATGGAAGTACTATTGTGGGTGAGCAAAAGATAGCTGACAAATTTATTGAGTAATGAATTCGACTACAAACAAAGTAGAAAACAGCATACCAACTAATAGAGATCTTCAGTATTTTGACAAAATATCGATGCAAGTGTTAAAGAAGAGCATAAGAAAAATTGGAAAGACAGCGTCCAGCGAAGAAGGATTATTCGCAAACATTCAGAGGGACTTAATCGAGGGAATCGGGAATAGATATTTGGATGTTATCAACTTATCATTAGGGGAAGGGAAATTCCCAGATGCATGGAAGATTTCAACAATTACGCCAATTCCCAAGATTGCAAATACAATCAAGTGTGAAAATTTCAGACCGGTCAACACAGTGCCACCGTATGAAAATTTCATAAAAATTGATAAAATCATATCGGATAGACAACCAGGTTTTAGAAATGGTCGATCATGTGAAACAGTAATAACATACATCTGTAATATATGGAAGAGAAGCATGGATAACAACGAATGTGTTGTTGCGTTTTTTTTTTTATTTCAAACGTGCGTTCGAAACTATTAACCGTAGCTTACGGATAGATAAACTAAGTAGAATGGGAATCAAAGGCAGTGCGTTAAACTGGTTCCGTTCTTATCTGAATAACAGGAAACAGAGAGTGAAATTAAACAACAAACTATCGATTGAAGAGGACACCACGTACGGAGTACCTCAGGGAATGGTACTTGGCCCTCTATTATTTATAATATATATATATACCGGGCTTTTTTTTCGTTTTTACACATATGATTGACAATGTATAACAGGTTGCCTGCATCTACCCGCAATGAATTTCCTATGTGTAATTCTAAAAAAAAAAATAATCAACTCATTAGCGGTCGGTGCAAGCAACCTGTCAATTTTGGCAAATGTTACACAGAGAGGTTATGTTTTTATTCAAGACAATACACGAGAGTATTCGTAATGTATCAAGATCAGCTGATATGTCAACAAATGATTACTTTCTTTGGGGTTACCTGAAAAGTAAAATTTTTAATGACGTACAAATACATAACGTAGATGAATTGAAAGGCCGTATACGTACTTCATGTAATGGCATAAATCCATAATACGTTACGAATACTCTGCGTGTCTTCAAAAACTCTGCCGTGTATTGCCTTGAATAAAAACATAACCTCTATATGTAACATATGCCAAAATTGACAGGTTGCTTGCACGGACGCCGCTAATGAGTTGATTTTTTTTTTTAGAATTACACATAGGAAATTCCTTGTGGGAAGATGCAGGCAACCAGTTATACATTGTCCATCATATGTGTAATAAGGAAAAAAGCCCAGTATATATATATATATATATATATATATATATATATATATATGACATTTGAGAAGTAATCAATTTTTGTCAAGTACATCTTATTGCAGATGACATAATGCTTTTTTTGACGGGGCCGCTAAATGAAATAGGAACAATGTGTAAAAGAGTAAATGAGATTCTTGGGAGAATATTTTACTGGCTACGTGATAATAGTCTATGCATAAATATTAATAAACCAAAAAGTATGATTTTATCAGATAAAAAAATTGATGAAAGTGTTGAACAAAAAATTAATAATATTGGTATTGAGATGGTGACAGAAATAAAATATCTGGGGGTGATATTGGACAATAAATTAAATTTCAAAAGCCACTGCGGCTACATACTAAATAAAATGTAAAAAAAAACAATCTGCTTGGTCGCCTAAGAAAGGATTTAAGTATGAATGTGTGTGTTATATTGTATAAACAAGTCGTAGCACCTCACTTCGAATTCTGCCCCAATTTTCACCTTCAAAAGGGTGACATAGGGGCCATTCAACGCATTCAAAATAAAGCCATGCGTATAATACTTAAAGTGAACAAATATACACATATCAGGGATATGCTTCAGGTTTAAAGATTCATGAACGTAAAGCAGAGAATAACGTATAAAGCTCTTATTTTTGAACAGAACATGAAAATGGGAAATCTGCCAGAATACACTACAAAAAAACTAAAATATATAAGCAATGTTCATGGATTTGAAACAAGGCAAGTGTCTCATTTTTATGTTGAGGAGGTTAGGACCGACAAAGCAGAAACATCTTTCTATTCAAGGGGATTGAAAATATACGCTGGGATGCCGTGTAAAATGAGGAAAATAAGGGCCGTGTGAATCTAATATTCATCTGTATAAAGCAAAGATGAGGGAGTATGTTTGTCAAATGGACCTGTAAGTAGCGCAAAAGATTGTAGGGTGAAAAATATGTTTGCTTATTGTATTTTATTTTTATTTTTGTTGTTATTTGTTTGATTTGTATTTATTTTTTGAAATATGTATGCAGCTTTCTGCTAATAAATATAATAATTATTATTATCTTTAATAATTATAGAAATATCGGAGTTTTTAGAAAATCACGATTTTTAGTTTATTTAGATTAATTTCTAAACTGCTCTGACTTTTGAAAACTTTTCAACATAATCTGAACCTGCGTACAAAACTGCATAACGTTGCCCATTTAACCAGATCTCTAGCTTTCAAAATAAGAAAAATACGCATACAATCCTACTCTATTTAAGACACCCTGTATATGCAACAAAATGTGCGTTCCCTTTGTCATCAGGGTACCATCCATGACCATGAATCAGAAATACCAAGTCTCAGAAAGGTCCAGTTTATCAGGCCCCAGGATTTTATGATTTGCTTCATCTGAGCATACGTACCTTTAACACCTTTAAACTACCTTTAATAAAATTTATACACATCCTGCAAGAACATGCGTTCTATGGCTGTCAAGAGTTTACAAAAACACTGTCTTTCCCGCATTGAAAAAAAAATTTGACATGTATAACTACCTGTGTTCATAAACATTAATAAATTATCTATTTATATATGATCTGGAATGTATTAATGGTAATGCTGCCAATACGAATTATTCTACTAAATGTTACCTATCATAATTCATAAATCAGTAACGAGCTCATTTGATCTTCATTATTCTGCAATGCGGAAAATACCACTTCTTCGAAAACATTCCGAAGGGATCGGGATCCAATTTCGACCGACCTCGCCTCCTCGGCGCTCGCGAACGGGGATCAACCATTTACACATCCGAACGTAATCCACTATGTAAATCATGCCCGCGACCTTTCCCCGCACGGAAAAGGTCACCTCATGGGCGCAAGACTCTTCAAGGAGCAGAGCAGATCGCCGCGGCGATCCTATGAAGTACGGACGAGACCCGGACTTAATTTTATTATTAACCGGCGAATCGCTCCCATCCACTGCCACTTCATCATTTATGGATTTTTCGTGAGAAAGAGCGGCATTTGCATTTCTAGTTGCGCCACCTCGATTGGCTTGCGCAATGGCCCGCAATTAATTACGCCAGTACGAGGAGGAGAATAATTTAATAAATAAATAAAATCACACGCATACATGTACAACTGGACTAGGACTTAACGATTTTAAGCACGATCTTCTGGGGAACGGCCTTCTTTGGGGGAGCCTTCTTCTTGGAGTGCCTATGGTGGCGGGGTTTGCGATGGCTTGCGCCATCGTAGGACTTCGGCGTACGGAAGAAACTCTCCTTCGAGTTAAAAGATGTTGAAAAGTCGTTAGTCTCGAAGGGCTGGCGAGGACGCGGACCACCTTTCCTTGGAGGCTTCTTAAAGGCGTCTACAACATCATAAGTTAGCGACGGGTATTCCATGTTAGCCGATTCAAATTCTGGAGCGTAATTGAAACGGTTAAACTTGTGCTGGTTTTCGTAGAAGTGCGATGGCGGTGTTGGATATGGCAGCTTAAGCGACCCAAATGAATTTTGGTAGTTTTTCTTATTAGAATAAGGGAACTGATTTAAATTTTGCTGGTAATCGTTTTGGGATTTAACTGGGTTGCTGTTTATATGTGCATCGGGACCAAAATCAAATTGCTTTAAGGTGTGCAAAGTTTGTTTGTTATAGTTCTGTGTAGCTCCAATGTCGCGTATTTGCGCTGCATGTGCTTCTATCGTAGGATGGAGCATAGAAGGCGACATCATTGGAGTGGCCGTGGAGTGGAAACTCGGTGAATTTAACTTATACTCATATTGGGGCGGTTGTGCCAATGTTGGTGTCGGTTGTGTAGCAATTTTCGCCAGCAACTCCCTCATCAATTTCATCACCTCTTGTTGCGCATTGGGTGGTTCCTGTGGATAACTTCCTGCAATTGGAGTTCCATACGAAGTTGATGGATACGTCACTGCATTAATTTGGGATTGTTTAGCCTGTTGGTCGCGTACTAAACTAAGGAAGTCCGTGTTTGTAGCCGGGAGATTCATATACGAGCTTACCATTGATTGAAAGTTATCCCTTGTAATCCCTGATTGCATATCAATTGGAGGTAATATACCCAATTTTGCTATATCAAAGCTGTTGCCATCTCTGTTTATACTCGTCTTGTCAAATTCCTGACGACTGAGCGGCGATACTCTTGGAAACATAGCCATGTTCTTGATGTAGCTTAGGTAGGAATCTTCATCCCATTTGGAGGTAGGCAGTTGGGCTTCTTCTGCGGTGAAATATCTTACGACTGGCTGAAAGCTGCCCATATTTGCGTGTGCCGCAGTCAGCATCGTCAACAGAATTACCTGAAACCACACGAATACAAAATTACGACGGGTGAGGACAGCATATGATCCACTTACATGGAGCATTCTTGCGATGAGTACCGTGTCTACACTGTTCACGGATTTCGACAAGTTTCGGTTTTATACCCGCATGACGAACGATTTCACTCAGCTCCATTGAAACACATTTAATCGAGTTAATATTGATGAAGCCCCTTAATTGTTCTTTCACTTTAACTTTCTTATTATAATCAACGGAGTGTAAATCATATTTCATGTTTGCATAGAATTTTGCACCAATAATGACACATGTTTATATTATAACAATATAATAAAAAATAATTACACCTATACAACACGACTTTCCAATATAAAAAAAATCTCTCATTTAGGAAATATCTCGCATATGCGTTAACACCATGACCGCTAAGAAACGTAAGGCGCCTATGTGTAAAAATAATGTAGGCGCCCCCTTGATATATTCTCAGTAATAGAAGAATTGGGAAATAACTCAATAAATGTAATCATTTATAAAAAAACACTGCATTAGTTAACAATCTATTAAAATTAAATATATAATTTATTGTATTCAAATGATGTCGAATAGTAAACATATTACATTAGATCAGGGGTCCCCAAAACTTGATGGCAGAAAGTCTACGTAACAATTTTGTAAAATCTGCGCGGACCTGATATACTCTTACTCTATTGTATATGTTATTAATACATCTATACCTACAATCCAACAACTATAATTAATGATTAAATATTAAAATTGCGGATGATTTATTAAAAATGACGAATTTTGTAAGTCAAGACTCTATGAGAAGTATACAAGCAGCTTCTGAAAGGTTTTCTGTTTTTTCCCAATTTTCTGAAAATGTATTTAATTAATTTTCTAATACACCTAAAATACTCGAATAAAATTCATAAAGAAAGCAAATAATCGCATAAAATGTATGCAATGTGCAGAAAAAATCAGAGGTTGCTACAACTATATACAGGGTGTTAAAAAAAGAGTGTAAAATATTTAAGGAGCTAGTAGTATGAACCACAATAAAAAAAAGTCTTGATAAAGATGGGTCCTCAAAGTAACAGTTTCGGAGATATGAAAGATTATTCTTTTTTGCCTCCTTTTCTATTTTGCTAAAACTTGCATTTTCTTATCATAGTTGGCTGAATTTTGTGAAGCAAACATTCAGTATTTAACAGTTGTTGTTAGTGCATACGTTTTTATTGCTATGGCTGTTTACTCTGATGCAGAATTAGCCGACATGCATTTCATTTTACGTTTCTCCAGATCATTTTTCAATTTTCGTTAGAGAGCATTTAGACCAAACTTTGTCACGTAGTTGGTAGGAAGCGGCGGACCTGTTTTATGGCCTGCAAGATCGCCTGATTTAAACCCTCTAGATTTCTTTCTTCGGGGATATTTGAAAACTTTAGTCTATGCCATACCATACCATACACTCTATGGTACTCCTGTAAATAGCCTCCAGGAGCTGCATCTAAAAATTAATCAAAAGTACCAACAAGTCGGAAATCCGAGCCAATGAGGGTGTTTTAGAAAGACTTCAGAATATCCTTCAGACAAAGATGTCTCACCTGCTTGGAAATGGAACGAGTTCACTTCGAATATCTTCTGTAACTCTGTTCTTTCTTTTTGTGCTAGATGCTCCCTTTGTTTGTTTGCACATAATCAATAAGTATTAAATAATTACAAATAGGCAAATACATGTTACAAACAAGAATAATCTTCCATATCTCCGAAACCTTTGCTGTGAGGACACATGTTTATGAAGACTTTTTTTTATTGTGGTTCATGCTAATACCCCTTAAATATTTTACACTCTTTTTTTAACACCCTGTATATAAATACTTGATATTTCAGAATTGTTGCGAATTTTTTGAAAACTTGCCTGTCAATCTAGAACAACAATCTAGAACAAACAGCGAGAAAATTGCATAAAATAGAATTTAATCAAAATATTAAAATAAATACTTCCTTATTTACAAAAAAAAAAATCACAAAAAAAAAGTTCACTTCGAACATCTTCTGTAACTCTGTTCTTTGTTATTTTTCTAGTAGCTCCCTTTGTTTGTTGCCTATAATCAATAAGTAATAACTAATTACAAATAGGCAAATAAATGTTTCAAACAAGAATAATCTTGCATATCTCCGAAACCGTTACTTTGAGGTCACATGTTTATCAAGACTTTTTTTTATTGTGGTTCATACTACTAGCCCCTTAAATATATTACACTTTTTTTTAACACCCTGTATATAAATACTAAGTGTTTCAGAATTGTTGCGAATTTTCTGATAACTTACCTGTCAATCTAGAACAAGATTCTTGAACAGCGAGAAAATTGCATAAAATTGAATTGAATCAAAATATACAAATAAATACTGTCTTATTTACAAAAAAAAATCATATATATTTGAGAAATTGAAATTTGAGAAAAATTTATGAAAATTTCTGGAATGTGGTTTCAACAGAAGCAATATCAAAAATTTTAGGCAAATTTCAGAAATTCTATATAACGAACGAATCTTGAAACAAACGAATGTGGAAAACCAGAACAGGTTATTAAAGTTGCAGAAAAAATGTTCATTTGTTTTTATAAAAATTATTATTACAATATACAGATAAATGTTATAAACTGTCAGCACTTATTGCTTTTAACAAACAAGTTGTCAAAACATATTTGATGTTGAGAAGTATTTTGAAGAATCGACGCCAGATTTATGACTGCCCGCTCACTCAAAGCAAATTGAGAGGTTTCACAGGTGTCCTTTTATACTGCACCATTTGAAATCGAATCGTATAGGTGCCGTACTTATAATGAACATCTTACAGAAATGTGTCCCGAATTATGGCTCAAAATTTCCTCATCGATAGACAGATTGTGAGAAAAAGTCCAAGTTGAAGATTGATTTCATTGGTCATACGTAAAATGGGTCGTCATTTTGAAAATGTATCATTTTTGTCCAGTTAATTATTATCTAACAAATCTATGTATATTAAAGGAAAATAAGACATAAATTTAACAAAAATGAAAATTTTATTGATACTCAACAATTGTTTTGCTTGTTACACCCTTCTCAAGAGTTAATAGAATAAAAAATTCTGGGAAACTTATACCAAGTGTGGTATTTTTCTTTATTTAGTATGTTTCGAAAACTCGTAATTTTGATATATAATTTTTACAAATATATTTAATATCAAAGAATGCATCGTATGGTTTTCTGTTTTCTTGACAGAAACTATTTCAGCTTTTGACAGTGACAGTGATAATTTTTCTTGAAGAAACCATTTATAGATTTAATCTATTGTTAGTGAAAGTAGTATATCTACCAGAAAATAGCCAGGAACTAGGAACCAGGAAGAGGAATACCAGGAAATTTGACATTTTTCTACAGTCATCCGAGTTAAATAATGACATAATTTTCTGACAATTGAAGAAAAATATATTTTTTTATAAGAATCAAATGATCACATTTTTCATAAAAAATCTATAAGAATTCAATGACAACAGCTCTAAGCAATGTTAAACAATAACACTACAGTTTTTCTTTTGTAACCAAATAAATAAATTTTATTCGGGACAAAATTATCACATATTTGTTCAAAAATTCCATAAAAAATGGAAATTCAATGAAAACAGCTCTAAAGAATGTCAAACACTGAAGCTTCACGTTCATCCACACATTTTATCACAAATTATCGTCAGCACGTTTTCAAAAACAAAATATATTTTTTGAAAATAAATTATGCTGACGTTCATTTCAGGAGTAACCAGTCTCAATAATGTCATTTTGATTAAAAAATCACGTCGATGTAGATTTAAACATTTTAAGTACATATTTATTTTTACAAATAATAAACAAATGTACCTTAATTCATACATTGATAATATATCACTATAAATAAACGATAAAACATATTATGATCTCAATTAAAAAAAAAAAATAGTAAATGTTCAAACATAATTTATTTTTGAAAAATATATTTTGTTTTGGAAACGTGCTGACGTAAATATATGTTTGTTACACCTCTAGATTGTATTTGTTTTAAGCATTAAAACAAGGTACCGTACAGTAATACTGTATATGGGGGTATTACTGTACGGCCACCTGACCAGGTAGAGGGATGCTCATGATTTTTTCATTTGGTCAGGTAAACAATGCTGTTTTCTGTCGTCACCATGTTTTAGTCAATATCTTGGTATTATTATTAAGGTTTTTTTTAAACAGCGATTCAGTGATAGAGATCTCTCCAGAGATAGGAAACATGACACTACTATAGGCATATCAATACGAACGGCGCGGCGAATTTTGCCCACTAATCTTAAATTACACCCATCCATCTTTGTGGCGCAGTAAACAAGCAAAATTCTTGTTACAGGGTCCAGAGTAATGGACCCACTGACCAGAGTAATGGAAAACTTCCACAAACGACTGAATATGTGGATCGCAATCCAAGGCCTCCATCTGATCGATATCATGTTTAAAACTTAACACAAAAAAATGCATTGTATGTGCTTTCAATATATTAAAAGCTGTTTTTCGTATCTTTTACCGTTTTTTTCAGAATTTACCTTTGAAATGTGGTATTTCATACTTTCGCACCCTGTATAAATAATGAATATGTAGTATGTCATTATTTTCACAATGTAAAAAGTACTTACCTAATTTTCAATTATTCTCACTGCACTAAACGTTTGTACTTTTAAACACGAACAGATATTGACGAAAGTCAGTCTTTTCACACTAGTAAAAATTTAAAAAGAAATTTGTGTTATAATTTTGTGCTAGAGAGGTTTTGTGCTTTATGCTTTAAATTTTGTGGTCATCCCGTTTTCAAGGTATTTAATATTAAAAAACAAAAATCTACAAAAATTTAATGTTTTTCTATGGCATAATTATGTACTAATAAATCCCAATTTGATCCATGTTTTAAAAATTCATGTTGGCGACGAATTTTTTTTTTATAAATTGAATTTCTCGAAAATGGGATGAGCACAATATTTAAAAAGATTGGGCACAAAATTTGCTCTCGCTAGCACAAAATTATAGCACAAATAAAATTAAAATGTTATTTGTGTGTCTCAGGAGTGAAGTTGACGAGTAATTATTTAAAATTGAAGATCTTAAAGACAGAATGGGTACGAATTTTAAAATATACGGCATAAAATTTGGCCTCGCTAAATGTTGACAACAAGTATTAAAAATTAAAAATAAATTAAAATTGAAAACCAAACGTAAATAAAACGTAACTAAACGACTTAAGTTTCATGCTATGGAGACCCCGTGAATACCCGGACAGTATGGAACAATAACAAACTTAGTAGTAAGATTTTCGACTAAGAATTATGACCAACATTGCCACGTATAGTTTTTTGTCTAATTTAAAAAGACTCTGTATGGCCGATAACCCAAAGTAGAGTAAACTCAACATTTTAATAAGTCATCAAAATAGGAACATTTTTGAATATTTGGGTAAATATTTTGTATTATGCAAATAGAACGTTATATAGTTAAAAAAAAAGCAAATATTAGTTTTGCCACAATTAAAAAAAAAATGAATACAAATATTATATACATATGGATATAGTATTTCTATTCACATTTTTATGGATACGGATATATACAGGGTGTTCCTAAATAACGCCGCCGGCCATAACTCCTTTAATTATTGACCGATTTCAATAAAACAAAAATTAAATTAAATGGCTCCACATGTTCTACAAAGGGGCCATAATTTTCTTTTTATGCAAAATCAACTTTTGTTACAGCGATAATCAACTTTTTTTTTCAATTGGTTACATATATTTTCTTTTTTTTTTCAGGTAGGGATTATTTTTGTGAATCCAAAAATGTATAACAAGTTAGCTCTGATGGAATATTTGTTATAGAAAAATAATGCTTGCTAACATAAAGTTGCTTTTTTGTAAGTTTATCAAGTGTGCGATGGGCACAAAGTGAACACAAAAAACAGTATAAGTCATCTAAGTAATAGTGTGTTAAATTCTCTTTTTTGTTGGTCCAATTTTTGTGAAATAACTCAAGTGATGGCTAACAATATTAACAATCGATTGACTGACATGTTACAAGTGAATTTCGAATGCAATAAAAATCGCGATCAAGCAGTGCTCCTGTATATGGACCATTTTCCGAACAGAGAAGTCCCAGAACCTGGAAAATTTGGAAGACTTGAAAAAAAATTATTTTAAGAAACTGAAGAGAGAGGAACGAATATTTCGTAGAAATGTGAAATTAGATGTACTTGGTGTGCAAGAAAATCCAAGAACATCTATTCGGGAAATTGCAAATAAAATTGGTACATCAAAACGAACTGTAAATGCAATTCTTAAGAAACACAAATACAAACCATACATACCTCAAAAAGTAGATGGATTGGAGGAAAATTATCCTGGTCGAAGACAGCAATTTTGTGATTTTTATTTAAATATGATGCAAAGAGATCAGATTTTGTATAGAAAAATCGTTTGGGCAGATGAATGCACTTTTTGCAGTAATGGCATTTATAATAGAAACATCCATCGATATTGGGGACAGGAAAACCCAATTGTTTTCGTAGAAAATAATTTACGAAGATTTAGTGTGAACGTAAGGTGCGGTATTTTGGGTGCTCGATTGATTCGGCCATTTTTCATAGACGGCAACCTAAATCAAGATAAATACCATCAACTGTTGACTGAAGATGTTCAACAAGTTTTAGACGCTTTGCCTCTTACAGAGCTCAATTGACTTTATTTTTAACAAGATGGGGCAACACCGCATAATGCCAGAATAAATATTAACTATTTAAACGAAAAATTTGGTGAAAAGTGGCTTGGAACGTATGGTCCAATTCGGTGACCTGCGCGTTCGCCTGATCATACACCACTCGACTTTTGGCTTTGGGACTATGTTCAAGATCATGTTCATCTAACACATCCAGCTAGTGAAGAAATTCTTAGAAAATCCTACAGATATCCAGGAACTGGTAAATAATGGCGACCTATCGGATATTAATGTATGCATTGGAGATGAAGTTGAAGTAGATGAAGAATTTGATTTAGAGCTAAATAATATAAGACCAGGTCCTGATGTGATTAACAGAGCAGAAATTGAAGGAATTAATAAAAGTATGCAAGTACAACATGATAGTAAAAATGAAGAAGGTAGTTCGGATGAAGAAAACTTAGACCAACCCCTCTCAGAACTTCGAAAAATAAGACAAGTAAATTGGAAGAAAAGTTCATTTACACCTCCTAACATAATAGAATTCGAAACATCAATTCCAAGTAAACACAATATTACAAAACCTGAATGTCCTCTAGAGTACTTTCTGAAATACATACCCAATAATGAGTTCGATAAAATGGCATATTTTACCAATCTGTATACTGTTCAACAAGGAAAAACATTCAGATATACATCTGCATCTGAAATTAAAAAAATGTTTGCCTTACATATAGTTATTGGATGTCTGAAGAAATTCCCAAGGATAAGGATGTATTGCGAACGGGTTCTTGGGATTGGCTGCTTCTTGAAAACATGTCTAGGGATAGATTTTTCCAGTTAAGAAGTTGCTTACACTTAGTAAATAACCTGGGTAAACCAGAAAATTGCACCGACAGCGAGTTGCTGATGGTTTGATAAGTGTAGAAAACCCTTTATAAAAAATTAAATGTGGCCGACCTTCTTCTTCTTCTATCCCTTCACCAACTGTAACACGTAAGCGTGGAGAAAATTGTCCATTACAAGAAATCCAAAACGATAGAACTGATCATATGCCTCAGTTTGAGAACAATAAAGAAGCTACTCGTTGCAAGTTTCCAGGATGTAAAGGCCGAACGCATGTTTTATGTGATACGTGCAAGATACATTTATGCTTGATAAGAGAGAGGAACTGTTTCACCAAATTTCATAGACAATGAAAATTAGTCTGGTTATGTTTTGTACGATTTGTACATGTACATGTACATAATTATTTTTGAATAAATAATAACAAAAAAATTAAAATAATCCTTTTTTTTTACTTTATAAAGGTCCCTAATAATTTATTAAAGTAAAAAAATATTTTTTTTAACTACTCAATCAAATTCAGGTTTGAAGGGGTTCAAAATATCAACATCTGGTGTTTACTCATATTATATGGTTCTTGTCAATATTTCATACATTATTCAAAAAACAGCCACGGAAAATAAATTAGCTCTTTTTGGATTCACAATTTAGTTCTTATTAGTTCTTTCAACACACTTTAGTCATCTATTTTATTTCTACAATTTTCTTTACTACGTCCCTCGCAGTGTTGAGTACTTAAATCATTTTAGCCGATTTTAAAATATATTTATATTTGCAACTTTTTTTTAATTCCTCGGGCCGCTGCAAATACTAATTTCAATCTTTATTTATCAAAAACACATCAAGTTTATTTTATTTTGATTATTCATTATTTTTTGTATTGCCGTATTTGTATACATTGTTAAAGTATGTATATATTTTTGTTTAAATAAATTATCTTTTAATAAATTATCAGTAAGGCAAGTTCATCAATATAAAAATGTATCAAACATATTATACAAATAATTTAATGTGACTTTAAATTTCTTCCAAAACAATCTCTTACAAAAAACATAAATTTGCAACACACTGAAATCGATCAGATGTTCAACAACATGCATACATATTTGGTTTCGCTATATAAATATGCTTAGTATTGTGATACATCTCCATCAATTTATTTAACGCCCTCGAGGTAATTACACCTCTTATAAGCTATACAATTTCCGTTATAATATATACGTTTTAGTGATTAGAGATGCACGTTTCTATTGGTTGCCCCGTGCTTGTCGAAGATATGTCATGCATTAATATTAATTAAACGGTGTTGTAACTGTCAGCCATGAGTAATGATTTAATAAGGTAGTTTTAATTATTGTACACGGTAATGTACGCGCCAGAATTGAATTGCAAATAAGTGCTCACGTTTCTTGTGCAGACAAATTTGTTTTCAATGTACCGAAATCAAATTTCTAATGAATTCGTTGATAATTAATCGATTCACAACCTGCTATATCACGATGTGCAATGAATGAGTTGTTTTTGCAGAATTTGTCTGGTATGCTACTGCTGATATAATCTCAGGGAATAAAAATAACCTGATAAAATATTTCAATTAAATGTTGATTCATGTGCACTCCAATATTAATTTCAACCCAAATGCGATTGTTTACATTTAGTTCCAGCCCGAAGACACCGTTGTGTTTATTATTTATTATTACACGGTAATAATAAATATGTTTAATTATTACACACGTAATCGGGGTATATATATATATATATATATATATATATATATATATATATATACCGCGCTTTTTTTATCCCTGAACATAGGCTATGTTCAGTTTTAAAATGGCAGTATCAAATGCATTGCTAAAATTCAATCGTTATGCAACCAAAATTACAAGCCGCGTGAAACTCGGTCATTTCAAGTGTCAAAACTGTTGACAAAAAATTTATTCAACGCAAGAAAGTGTTTAAATTTGGCAATTATATCGAGCTGGCTGGTATACGGATTGTGCGAGATTAATTTCAGTGTACTATCCTGCGACACCAATCCCGTTCAATCAGCAATCATCAACCGTTAATCCTGAAATAATAACTCATTTGCGAAATGGAAGTTATTGGTTCTTCTTTGGCATAACATAATAAATTTCATTTAATTTCTTCAATTGAAATATAGCATTTAATAGTACTTATGTACCTACTATTAAATTTTGCCATTATATTAGAAATTGTTTCGATTGATTGGATTCGTCTGTCAAAATTCTATTTATCTATTTATCTATTTCCAGCTCGGTACCATTTAAATTTGAATATTTGAGTACTTTCTTTGGTTGAACACATTTCTCAAAACAGTGTTAACATATGAAATGATCCATTTGCATGCGCCAGTAATTTCGGTTGCATAACTCTTGAATTTTAGCATTTGATATTGTCGTTTTAAAACTGAACATAGCATAATTTCAGAGATAAAAAAACGCCCGGTATACAAGGCACCCCCTTTAAAGCGTGACCTCAGAAGATTTTGGAATATATAACCTATTCTTCTCCTTTAATGTATACACGAAGTTGTTTCTGAGTTGATTGATAACTTACCTAATCCAAAATCTTCAGGGGTCATGCTGTAAAGTGGGCCGATGTATTGCATTTTGTTATTTTTCTTTACAGGAAGAATTTCTCTTAGTTCAGGATCTAAGTAAGAAGCCGCAGTATAATTCCAATATAGGGTGGCCCAATTTGGATGTTTCTATAGGAGATCTCTGTAACTAGAAGAGATAGAGAAAATCGAATGGCGTATCCTCGATCGCTTTTTTTCAAGACAAACTCAATGGGGAAAATAAAAATTGTCTATCGTCTTTTGTTTTCGAGTTATAGCCAAAAACTCATTACTTTCCATTTTCGATTTTTATCAATATTTCATTTATTTATTATTTCATTAAGATAAGAGATGCATGTTCTTTAGGCACTCTTTTACGGTGAATTGAATGAGTTGTATAGAATTTTGATATATTCGTTAATAAACAAGATACAATACAAAGTTGTGTTTTTTTAAATAGAAGTCATAGTTGGCTTTTACCTTGATAAATAGGGTCTTTTTTTTTTCTCTTTTCAATGATGTATCACATGTGGATGTTATAATTGCATTTTGCTCAAATCTATTAAAATTCTATCAAAATGTCATACGTTCTCTTATTGGGCGTAGTAGACTTGTTTTGGTTTAAATTGTTTGATTGTCAAACTAACATATTTGACGTGATCTTTTTACTTCGAAGTATTTAACAATGGCGTACAAAAATTATGAAAAATGTTATATGTCGAAATGCTTTATTCAAAGCAATAACAATTCTATATTTCTAACACAATGGTGCACCTCGACATAAATTTCTATTATTATATCTAAATTTTGCGGCAAATTGGTTAGAAACTAATGGACCCGTGATATGGCTACCACGATCACTTGACTTGACGCCGTTAGGTTTCTTTATTTGGGGACATATAAATGAGAGTAACTATAAAATTCAATATATATCTTCGATATTTTTATTTATGTGTGATATGTGATCATCTTTTATCGCGGTTTCCAATATCTTATACAATTTTCTGATTTGTCAATATTTATTTGTACTCACAAATAATATTTTTTTATATAGATTTTATGTAACTTATGTATACCACTATGTATTGTTGAATCTACCTATACACATATTTTATGATAGTCAATTATTTATACGTTACACTGTATACCTCTTTTTTCATGACTTGTGTAAACCTATTGGTAACATTAATAAAGATTATTATTGAGCATAAGGGACAAATTATAGAAATGAGAACAAAATTTCAATGATTGTATAAATTCAATTTCAAATTTTTACATGCATAATGTTAAAGTGTTCTTAACAGATGCAACACATGTATTTTAAATAATTGACATCAATTTGAACATTTTTTGTAATTTAAATATTGTGTCTATGCCTGTCAAAGATCCATTGACGGGCTTTTCGTTTAATCTTTGAAACATTAATTTATTGGGTATTATTCCTTCTAGAATCTAGATAGAGATTAAAATATGTTTCCACGACAATATGATAATTGTTATTTATTTAATAAATCATTCTAGCATATAAAATGTTGCATTCATTTGGCATTTTATAATTTACAGGTGGCAAATGTATGTGTTTGTTAATAAATAATTTGACTCCAAACAATACAAGCCTACAGTACTAGTCATACCAATACAATACCGGTCGATTACTCCCAATAAGAGAACATATGACGTATTGATAGAATTTTAATAGATTTCAACAAAAATGCAATTATAATATCCACATATCATACATCATTAAAATTGAGAAAAAAATAACCTATTTAATATTGCCAATGCCAACTATGACTTCTATTTAAAAAAACACAACTTTGTATTGTATCTTGTTTATTGACGAAGATATAAAAATTCTATAAAACTCATTCAATTCGACGCAAAAAAGTGCCTCAAGAACATGCAATTGTTATCTTAATAAAATGATAAATAAATGAAATATTGATAAAAATCGAAAATGGAAAAAATGGGTTTTTGGCCATAACTCGAAAACAAAAGACAATATCCAATTTTTATTTTCACCATTGAGTTAGTCTTGAAAAAAGGGATTGATGATACGCCATCCGATTTTCTCTATATCTTCTAGTTAACGAGATCCCCTATAGAAACATTCAAATTGGGCCACCCTGTACAATATACATGTGTTGCTTTGAAATTTTTGACTCCGTCTTTTAATCTACAGTCTTACGTAAATTTTATTATCGCTGAGTAAAATAATAAACTGTAAATCCATATATGAATTTCAATTGTACATTCTATTTTTACTTAGTTGTTTTATTTAACGACGACCTATTTCTGCTGCTATGGCTAAATACCGTCGCCATGGAGCGATCCTGCACACGTTTCGCCTCCGCGTCATTCATATCGGGTTCTTTAACGTGCACGTACAACTTAACAGTACACGGGATCGCCTGCTTCAGTTCCCCTCCAAAGGAACGGCACTTGATGCTTGAGAATGTTAATCGCCAGAAATTATCGAGCCTACGGGGTTCGAATCTGTGACCCTTGGCACGAGAGGCAAGTGCGCTAACCTCTAGGCCACTATCGACCAAGAATATAAGTGACGTTAGCAATCGACTACTAAAATTGTATTTTAAAAATGTTATCGTATAGATTTATAGCATATAGTGATTTTACATGGCAATTTTAAAGATATAAAACAAATTTCTACAAAATAACACCTTCTTAATTATGAGCCAATAATTGAAAACAAAATTTAGCAACTAATTATACATTATTTATTATGATTAAATAACGTTTTTAAATTACGATGACATTTTCTATGGTCACGAAATCTTTTGACACTCACTAAAGCAAGTCGTTCTCAACTCTTATTAGTCTTGCTCGTTTTTGCCATGACCATAAATAAATGATTTATACGTGTAATTCATCACTGCATAATTGGCGATATTCTTTCCACTTCCCACATCTAAATGCCGACCCTTTCCTCGGCTTGGAATGCTCCTCGTCGGTATTTGTAAAATTCGCCAGCCATAAAACTCACCTAACATCCTTTGTTTACGATTTCGACATAATTATCTTTTAAATGCAGGTCTAATTAGAATTTATTTAAATGTCCCATTTGAATACGCGCTATGAAATCAGTACTTTACTTTCACCCCGCGCCCGGAATCATATTTAAATAATTAATAAGCAATTTAACGCAAACGTGGTCGCTCGCTTGTCTGCGTTGGACTACTTCTTCACTTTTTCCGCATTGCTTCACAATTCACTTTTGTAGGTTTGTTGTAATTACCGGCGAATTACAATTTTAATTAATAGTTAACAGTAATGGTGTTATATTAAGAATACAAACCGTAATAACTATATGTGTCGCAAGTTGCAAAGAGGTAATTTAACAACACGAGTATGTATGCACGCATAGTTAATCTGGAACCCAAGACAATGTTGGGTTACATACATACTCGAAACAATACGATTATGTATGCACGCAAAGTAAATCTAGAACCCAAGTAAATATTATATACATGGTGTCCGAGAACAGTTCTTACCAACAATATGCCGCAAGTGCCTACTGAGGAAGCTAAACCCCCTTGAAGTCGAGTCCCAAAAAATACTGAAAAATTGCTGAAGAGTAGGTGAAATACTAACCCATGACAGTGGAATACCTGAAAGTTTCATTGAAGTTGCAGAAAAATTAGTTATATCATCAAACTATGTAAAATACACAAGCTGAACTTTCAGCATTTTCAATTAAATATGATGAGTTTCGATATACACTCAGATGCAAAAAAACGGGTCATTGGGTCATTGTTTGCAAAAAACCCATTTAAAAAAAATTGTTGGTATAGACCTTTGAATGAAAGTTTTAGTGTTTTACAATCAAAGAGACCATCAGGATGTAGAAAAAAAAACAACATATGATACTTATCAGTTTATTTAATAAGCGAAAATAACATTTAAAGGTATGCGTTCTTCACTATCTATTGCTCATTCGGCATTATGCATTGAGGATCAACGTGGCTGCTGGGTTTTGACTTGTTTGTTGTCGATTAACTGTCATTTTCATCATTATTAATCTCTGTTAAGTTTATTTTGCAAAAATGCATGTTCTTTCATGTATACGTACATTATCGTTTTCGCTTATTAACGTTAAATAAATAAATAATAAGTACCATATGTTGCTTCTTTCTACATCCTGACGGTCTCTTTGTTGTAAAACACTAAAAATTTTATTCTTAGGACTATACCAACATCAAAATCAAATTAAAAAATGGTTCTTTTGCAAGAAATGACCCAATGACCCCGTTTTTTGCATCTGAGTATAGTTACAAAACATTTTATAAAGGTTTCAGATAAAACTAAGCAGTTTTGTGGAGATGGAAAAATTCCAAAATAGGTAATCAATCAAAATATCAGGATTTTAATTTCCTAGAATTAGTCTACAATTTTAGTCAAAATATCAAAAGTATTAGGAGGTAAAGTTCAAAAATCTATTGTTCTGAAACTGAAGAATGTGCAAAACCAGAAATATGTATTAAAGTTTTGTTGAGATTAAATTCTAAAATCCAAAATATGCAATCAAATTATCAAGAAAGTTAAGCCCAGAATATTAATCAAAATATCAAAGTATTAAAAGGTTGAAAACTGCGGATATTGTACTAATAACGAAAACTGCCCGAAAATGTAATTCAAAAAGTCTACAAAA
This sequence comes from Othius punctulatus, assembly GCA_951805005.1. NCBI lineage: Eukaryota > Metazoa > Arthropoda > Insecta > Coleoptera > Staphylinidae > Othius > Othius punctulatus. Next base: position 22,333,993 of record OX638140.1, on the reverse strand, counting down.
ATTGTTTCTGAAATTTCCTCAATTATTTATAAAGTTGCTCGAAACTTGGAAAACAACAAATTTGGAAAACATAAAAAAATAATGTGGTGATTTCAGTGCCGGTTTAAGGTAGTTTACCGCCCGGTGCTAAAGCCTGATGCCCCGGCCAGAAAAAATGGTTAGCAAATTTTTTCCTGAATAGTTTAACTATTTAAAAGACTGTTTTCTAGCTTTTATTGAAGCAAAGTATTCAATATTTCCTGTTATTTCTATTAATACTTATTATTTTTTGCCAACGAGTAAATTTTTTCTTGGAAAATAGAATTTATTAAGTAGGTCTTAACCCTTTTAAGAGTAGAAAAGGAACGTTCACCGCTTGAGTTTGTGACGATTATAGAGAAAAAAATAAGCAGACAAATATTTATATTGGTAAATGAAGATATTAACTTATTATCTTATAAAACTTCAACCAATTCCAACATTTATGAAATAAATTTGATGTGAAACTTTAGTTAAAAAATGATATTATTTTAAATATCGCGGAGAAAATAATTGCACGTCAAAAGTGCCTCGTATTTCAATCTCGTAATAAGTATACAGTGTGTCTCGGTGACTACCAGATATAGCAAAATTAACATTGGAAAATAACATCTTTCTAAGTGGCCAAAACAAAATATTTAAAATGAGCAGAACTATATTTCTGTCAAATAATGTTCATATTACATAATTATTTAAAGGATTATTGATACTTAAATGGTGATAATTGTAATGAGTCAGGATATTCTAAAAATAACTATCTGACAGTAATGTAAATTTGATTAATTCAACTACCTGCTGCCTCATTTGTGACAATCACATCTTTAGATACAGCGAAGCAATGGTTGATCCTTAAATAATTCACCAATGTTAATTTTACTATGGCTGAAAGTAACTGAGATACCCTTCATATTAACATTTTCTCAAAAACATTTCTAAAGATATGTATTTGACGCACCATGTGTATTTCAACCTTTAGGTAGTTGAGGAGCCATAGATTAAAATTAAAGAAATTGGGTGTAAAAAAAATATTACATTAACCAATTCCACCACAGGTAGTGGAGCAGTACGGATTATTATTATTATTATTATTATTTCAGAAAAATAACTTCAAAATGTAGTGTGTCTTAGCTATTCAGGTGAAGCACTTGATTGCATAAACCAAATTATCCGACCTTTAAACTTATTGCAGTATTGTAAATGATTAAATACGATTTTTTTAATTAAAAAGCATTCAACAGGTAACATACTTGTATGAAAAAGTTAAATTATGGTAGGTGAAACGTACATTCTAAGAATTTAATTGGTTTCTGAATTTACCTATTACAAATCTTTCAATCAAATTCATGCATATTGTATATTTGTTAATATAATATGGCATAACACTACATTGTAGTTTGTGATTGAATTTTTGTCACTATAGAATCATAACTTACCAGAGTTTCCTTCATCTTATTATTCTCAAAATTGTTTATTTTTTCGTTCGATTCGTCCATATTTTCTTTGTTTTCATCCTCGTTTCTTTTCTTGTTAGTTTCATTGTTAAATTTAATTTTTAAATCTTCGATTATATCTTCGTACATTTCTGTCAGTCGCTCGCTTATGTGCGACTCAGAAATTTCTAAATAAAATCACCATGTAACATTTAACGATTTATATTTTATAATTATATTTGTTTCTTATTTAATTTAGAGTATATGATAGAATACCATGATACAATGAACGGAATCAATTGCTTCTAAGGAGACTCAATTTTGTCAACAATTTTTTATAAGGTAATGTGGAGAGTTTTATATGATGGAGATATGCAATGTCATTCCTCATCCATTCATTGTATCATCTACATCTGTTAGTTATCGCCTTCTTGTGCAAATTATCGTCTTAAATTAGTTATTAGTATATATGTTATTTCATTGCATAATTTCATAAAATAGAACTTACCTGGTTCATTGTTTTGCTTACTTTTACTAATATATATTACATTAGCAAGTTCTACTAACTGCCGTCCTCTTAATTGAGGCAAACATTTTTCCATACTGTTAGAATTCGACATCTCTTTACCGCAGAGGAATCACAACTGATCAAAACTACATTATAATATACTTACTGGCTCCGTTACAGTTGACAACATTGCCGGAGGTAAAATCGTACGTTTAATATGGCAAAAAAAAAAAATCGGTGGCGGAATCGCGCTTTTCACGTACGGAGGTGAAATCGAATGTTGAATGTAGCTAATAATTGTATATAAAAACATTTTCAATTTATTACCCCTCTTTTGATATTCTGAAAGTTATATTTGATAAATTACATAAAAGTAATAATTAGAGTCCCAGCACGATTATTTCTGATGGAGGTGTGGTCGCCTTATGTGTGTATGGAGGCGAACACGATACAAATTCACATATATATATATATATATATATATATCATCTACATATATATATATATATATATATATATATATATATATATATATATATCATCTACATATATATATATATATATATATATATATATATATATATATATATATATATATATATATATTCAGCTGGGATTTTAAATAACAGAATTATCGGCCCATTACAAAATTAAAAATATTTATATCTGCTAATTACTAAGGTAGATCCTGCAGATGAAGAAGTTGCGAGGGAAAAGTAGGAGATCTGATTTCGACACGACGAATGTCTGCGCATTTTGGCTTAGATATTCGAAATTATTTTAGATGATTCATTTCCATATCGTTTGATAGATAAAGGCAGTACTATTAATTGGCCAGCCAGATCTCCGGATTTAGCACCCTGTGACTACTTTCTGTGGGGTTACCTTGAGAATAAAATTTACAGACGATGCCATCCGAATATTAATTCTTTGAGAGAGGAAATTCTTTTGGATTGTGCTTTAATTTATGCAAGGTAACTATCTAATATTAGAAGATCTTTTTATAATAGATAGATGGAGATATTGTTATGTCAAAACTGATAGCTGTTTGAATATTTATTATAAATTAGTTACACTTACGGTGGTTTAGCGGCGTTTTACAAAGGTTTACCAAGGTTACTTAGATTAAACCACCGTTAAACCGCGGCTTTCATTTTTATGAATAACACAGTAACAGTGTTATTCATAAAAATTTAAACCGTGGTTTAGTGGTAGTTTAGCCGTATTTTACAAAGAGTTGCCAAGATTACTAAAATTAAACGACTTTTAAACCACGGCTTAAATTTGTATGAATAACACTATAAGCATCTATCTAGGTATGTTAATTTTTATTAATGTTAAAAGTTTCAAATGTTCTTGCATTATTTGTAATTATCGTTGTAGAAGGGGTATCGATCTGTTATTCAACTCAACAGCAAACAAATTTCATGTTTCGCATGAAAACACTACTAATGAACCAATTTTATTTTTCGTGGTTGTACCTTACTACGAAGATCTACTATATTCTATATTCCATAGAAATTGATGTATAATTAAACAATATTAAAAGTCATCCGTTATCTCCAGCATTGAGCAGAAATTTCAGAAATCGTTCAAAACAATATTAATCTTTTTGGCCAGGTTTGCTAGTGAACACACGGTATAGTATACAGGTATGTAGGTTTCCTCATGTGTTGCCTTCCGCCAAACAGTTTAGATAAACCTGTGCCAGGTTATTTATATAAAATAAGTACAAATAAATTGGTACTACCGATACGCTTGTATCCAGATGTGACCATCTTAGGATATACATTCGGCTTTCTAATATGATTTATTTTTCAATTGATGCAAATATAATTATTTTATTATAATTTTTATAATATATTTGACTAACCAGTATATTATACACTAGTGATGGGCGAATAGTAACTATTCGTTACATAAGTATTCGTTACATTCAAGTATTCGAAGTAACGAGTACCAGAATATATAAATACTCGTTACTCGTTACTATTCGATTGGTCGCGAGTACCGGCCCAGCCGCACAGTCCCGCATAGTGCGAAAATCCGAACCAACGATAATACTCGTTACTCGTTACTATAGAGAACAGCCGAACCGAGTATTGCTTACCGGGCAATTTTATAAGTTTTGTTTACATTACATTTATATTGCTGTGGTTTCGTGACTTTTTATAATGTCATCTAGAAAACGAAGTAGTTTATGGTTGCATTTTAGTGCAATTAATAGCGAAAATAAATGTTGGTTTCTCATATATATGCAATACAAAAATTTGTAGTAAGAATGTTCTAATACTAAATAATAGTGTAAGTTATAATAAATGTTCATATTTAAATAAATATTTTAATTTTATCGCTTATTCGTTGATTGCAAAGAATGCTCGTAGATCCGCTCGCAGACCCGCACATTGCGCCGCTCGGTAGTCGGTACAATACCGCACATCGTTACTAACTGGATCCGATACGCGATCGGTTCTTACCATGTAACGAGTAACGAATACTGAGTAACGAGTATTTGTACCGAAAGGAACGATTCGCACGCTCCCAAACCCGCACACTGCGCAACTCGGTAGTCGGTACAATACCGCACATCGTTACTTACTAACTAGATCCGATACGCGATCGGTTCTTACCAAGTACCGAGTAACGAATACTGAGTAACGAGTATTCGTACTGAAAGTAACGATTCGTTACAAGTATCCAAAAGTAACGATTTCGCCCATCTCTATTATACACATCGAAACAATTATTGAATCATTTAGATAGATAATAATATATTTCAAATAACAGTAACTATTACATGGTTGGCAAAAATCTTTACAAACTATTTTTGATGTAGTAAGTTATATATAATTATAGGTCTGGTGTCGAAACTAGTCCCCTTATCATTAATTTAGAAAGCAGTTATACAAGTTTTTTAAACGGCATATTGTTTTACAAAGTGGGAAATGTTATAAATGTATTTTTGATGCGTGACAAATAATGTAGGAATACTAATTACGAGAATAAATGAGAAACACTTTATAATAAATTTGTAAAATTACAGCTCTACCTGTCATCCTCGTTTAACTACAACTTCAATATCAATATGTTAGCTGCAATTAAATTATTTACTTTGACTGATTTAACCTATAGAATTATCTCATTTACTAATTTTCCATTCTATGTGTGTCGGATTTTGTCGTTGTGAGGCGAGATATTATCAAGATGAGTCCCTTATTCTACAAACGAAACCTTTTTAGGAGCTAATAATTGAATTATTTGAAACTTTATAAACCATTATAATATACATAAAACTCACCACAGTTGGGGAAAGAGAAGTACAGAAAACATGCGTTATTTAATTTTGTATTTCATATTCTTCCGTAATTAAGCGACTAGTGAAAATTAAATAACATACCGTAACTTACATTTGGTGCAACATGAGATTTGGAAAAATAGAAAAAATAATTGATGTGTTTAACTTTACCGAACATGGTTATAGTGGAAGCCCATAGCTGTTTATGATTGTGGGGGCTTGCTTGTCGTGAATGTTGAAGTTGTAGGTGCTGACGATTGGGATTTCTGGACCCCAGATTTCTGGACGACCGAACTCATCGAGTTGGGGCTGCACTTTAGCAGGTGCATAAGAAGTTTTAACAGTGGGAACACTGTAAATTGCTTGGAGCTTGGGTGCTTTCTTCACTGCAGGTGCTCCATAAACTGTACTTGGTGCTGAGTATGGAACGTATTTCACGATTGGGGCTGGAAGTGGGTAGTCATACTTTGTGACCACTGGAACACCATATACATTAGCTGGCTTATAGACTTTCCTTACTTCAGGTACTCCATAAATTGGAGCTGGAGATGGGTACGGTGTGTATTTCACAGTTGGAGCTGAAAGTGAGTACCCATACTTGGTTACCACTGGAGCTACTGGAATACCGTAGACTTCTGAAGGTTTTGGAATCGCTTTAAACTCAGGGGCACCATATACTTGAGCAGGCTTGGGATATGGGTATGGTGCGATATTTCTTGTTGCTGCTGGGATCTTGTACTCATATTTGCTGACCAGAGGTGCGCTAAGAGTTTTCAACTCTGGTGCTCCGTATACTGCGTGAGGAACGCCATATTCGCCTGAAAGCGATTGAAAGTCGGCGTAAACCCCAATAAGGCTTGTTGCGAAAAAAATGATGAGCTGAAACATTATTATCTAGCTACAATTTTTAGCATTATCGACCGAAAATAATGATTACCAAATTTAAGAAATGCTATGATTTTATAATTTTCACTGATCAAAGTAAAATGTTAGATGTAATAAAAGTGCAATTATATCTTGCAGATAAAAAATAACACCTTTTCTACTCAACACATTAATTACTTCTAAATATGCACATTTCAATCGCAATGCAATCATCTTCAGTTTGTTTGTTCAAAATAGATTTGTTTTCAATTGATCATTGTTTTTGCACTGGTTGTGCATTCCAATAGGTGTACAATTAAATATATATATATATATATATATATATATATATATATATATATATATATATATATATATATATATATATAAGTATACAGTAGGCATGCTTTAAAATACATAATTGGAAGTAAGTAAAATAATTTTCTTTTATTCCATTTTTGGTCCATCACATATCACAGACAAATATAACGATTTTTTTTTATCATCAATTCTCTAAATTCAAGAATGTATTAAAAAAAAATCATATGGTTTGAAGCGTGACGTAAAATCAAGTGATTTAAATCACATCTAAACTGGCATAAACTGATCAGAAATATAAAAAAAATCAAATAAATCATGATTTGATTTTTTCTTATATCATTATTTTGATTTTTTTTAAAATCATTATTTTGATTTTTATTTTAAATCATGATTTATTCCAACTCTGATCTACAACGAACTTTAATACACTGCGTCGCATTACCGTTTAAAATTGAGTAAGACAACACTTGTCACAATGTCTAGTAATGTTACTAATGTTATCACTATTATAATTTAGAAAAATATATATTCGCAAAATATGTTTCGCAATTATAATCTACTTATTAACATTATTATTGTTATTATTATTAATATTAATATTTGTATTTTTATTATTAATATTATTTTAATTATTGTTACTATTATTCTTATGACTGTACTTACGGGATGCATCCTGTGTGGTTTTTTAAGTTAACTGATTTCTCGATTCGTAAGTTTTTGGTTTTATACCATTTTACGTATCAGCCGAGCTCGAGGCGATGATTGTTGTTTCCCGATAAACGGATTTTAACTTCCCCTTCACTACCCGAAGATGCACGTGAGTAGAAAATAACAATCGTTATTTATGAATGGACGGACGAGGATTCATTTTGGACAGCCCAATATTTAATTTTCACAAGTTAATGACATATTTGTTTATCGATTAACTACGTATGATAAAGCTTAAACGCGTGTGTTCGTGTTTATCTTTTATTATGTATTCTTGTATATTTAGTAAATTAGTTGATATTTCATCTAATCGCCATAAGGTTTAAAATTCAAAAATAAAACACCTACACGTTGATATTAGTACAGCAAAAAATATAGTTAGACCTCTGATCACAAGAAGAATATTATTTATGGTGGTGAAGAGTTAGAGCTCATGTTAAACGATAATTCCGGCAATTTTTCAATATAAAGGAACGCAGTATAGAAGAAAACAAAGAGCAACATAATACCCTGAGAAGAGAGAAAAGGATATTCTAATTGATCTTAAGTTATAAACATTGGTTATCTGAAGCTAATTACAAATAACTTATTAATATTATTATAAGAAATCATTGTTTCATGGATAAAAAAATATATAAAAGATTTATTCAAGAATTCGGATCTATAAATTATTTCCAGACGTATGGTGATTTCATAATTCGTTTATAATTATGTATGGCTAATAGTTAGGAAGTGTATTTCCCACTAATAGTTTATATTAATTTTCCACTATTTCTAAAGATATAATTAGTATATCCGCAGCGAAAATAACGAAAACGAAAAATAAATAAAATATTAGTTCCACACTATGAGAGCAAACTGAGATAAAGATGATTCATAAAAATATAAAATAGCTCAATAAACGAATGACGATACATTCAGAAGATCTTCCATAGAGATTTTATTGCACACACGTGTTAATGCAGACATTTTCTTAGACACTAATTATATATAATATTACACTTACATTACACCACTAGTAGTGTAAAATCATTAAATGTTAATCAAATAAAATGTTATTGAGAATATTGAATTTACTTACTTACTATTTTTTGAATATAGCAGTAATGGTCCATTTAGATCAAATGGACCATAATAACACATTAGGGTTTAGAAAGAAATAAAAAATTCCGGATTCCGATGAAGTTAATAATTATACAATGGATAACGTAGACCTAGAAATATATTGCTCGAGTAGTTTCTAACCTCTTTACGTTATTACGTTATTAAGTTATCCCAAATTTGTAACAACGAGCTCTTAATATATAATCATAAATCACTCGCTATAACATCTAATATAAGCGTAAGAATAAATTAAATATCCTACCAGCTCAATTTTTAAAACCAAAATTATATCTGTAAAATTTGTTATAATAACAAATAAACTATTTGTCGTCAAGTCCAAAATCATTACGAAATCATAGAAAAATGTTTTTCACCTTTTTACCTTTTCAATATAATATAATTTTGTTTGAAATATTATTTGAATTTAATATTTTTTGAATTATTTTTCAAATTTTTATTTTCTCAATGTTAATTATAACATTTAATACAGTTATCAAATATAGTTATAGTATTCTTTTAATTTTCCATTAAGCTCATTCAAGTATTGTAATTAAGAAAACTGAGGTTTAGTCACCACCTGACTTTTATATATGATCAAATGATCATTATAGTTATTTTTGTAAAAAGCACATAAGTTAGGACTTTATGTGAGCTTTGAAATTTAAGGTCCGAGCGAACGAGCGATCAAGAGCTATAAATAAGGCGAATTCATAAAGTCCAATTATGTACATACAAAGCTTTATGTTCGACTGCTTATATTCGGTATAGTTAAACAGCATGTAGACACAGCCAAGCACTTCTGAATAAGAAGACGCGACAATGGCTTTTATTTGTTAGATACTTGAAGGTTGTCAAATTAATTAAAAAAAATTACCAAAATCAAGACGTACAGATTTTTTTAAATTAAGTCTTCCTATTTGTTCCTATTTGTTATTTGTTCGTATATCACGGAATATCACGTTTTATATGTTTCGCGGATACATTTCGAATGTTTCCGTGACTACACTACTCGCAATTTCTTTTACTTGTGACGTGCCTGCAGGGCTATCAGCGCGTTAGGCCGCGGAGCGAGTGGAGGGTCCCTTCGAAGCAGCGACGAGGGCCAGGCTCTCGGTGTCGGAGAGTGGCGGGGGGGGGGGGGGGGGTTTAAAAAGGCTCCACGTAATTTTAACCTCGCCACTACTTCGTCGCAAAGGGGGGCTCCACCCTACCTGCGAGGGTTGACTGCAGACAGTCAGCGAAGTTCAGAAATTACGAACTGTCGCAACGGCTGACCATCTGGCGTCCACACCACCAGATTTAAATCTCGCAATGAGAATAGAAACTTAAACTGAAAAGAATGCCCGATTGAGAAAACGTGGGGTGAACACAGGTGTGACTTTTGTGGTGTAAAATATCTGCGTTTATTCACACAAAGGACAGGACACCGTGCCTACGCTTCCTGAAAGAAATCCCTCCGTCCGCAACACTATTGCGCAGGGTCCACTAGATTCGGCCGAATCCCGCGAACACGTAATCGCGCGATGCGAAGGGCCGTCGGAGCCACCTCCTCCTTGCAAGAACGCAAAACACGTACGGCACGAAACACGCAACTCAAATTTTACACAAAAGAAAAAACGATATATCAAAATGAGATTACAACAATAAGTGAGAACAAAAAAATATATAAAGATCTGGCCTGCGTTCCTCGCGGCGACTTCGCTGGCGGTTCTGGGCTCGGCTCCTGGACGTGCGGCGGCCGGTAATCGTCGGGAACGCCGTCGCTAAATTCCAGACCTCAGAGCAACTCTGGCAGGATGGTCGCTGCCCCTAGCCACGAACCTGGCTGGCTGGGTTACTTAGCACTTACCCAAAAAAACGCTCTGATGTTTTGAGCGTGTCGAGTTGAGTAGTCTCCCTTGCCTTGTGCCTGGTGCCGTCAATCCTTCTTAGGGTGGTTAAAGGAGGACACGTTTTCAAACCCCGGAAACCGGTTGTCGATAGACCAAAGAAAAACTGTGACCTCGTGTCACGTCTGCACTCTAGGGAAGGTGACTAGTTTCTACCTCATGGTAGCGTCTCGCCGACGATTTTAAAAATCACACGCATATAGGAAACACGTCACGTTTAAAAAAACGTGTGCGGAACGGTTGCCTACGGTGGCGACCCAGGCGCGCAATTAATAATCGAGACAGTTTCCGTCGGAGGCAGAACCGGACCGTTACATACTTCCTAAATACATAAAATGAAATGTTTGTTATTCAAAAACATATCGAACGTTACAGCTTTTATCAAAATAGCTAAAAGTATCAAATATGTGAGCAAATAGCAGTTGGACTATCAAGCGTTTCATTAACAAAATTAATGTACTGTTATGATATTTTTCAATCAAAACTTATTTATTATTCATATTACGCCGTTGGGTATATAAATGTTCTGTTTCTTAAAAAAAAAATCTCTTGGTTCAAAGTGGGATCAAAACACTCATGGTCCTCGTTCTCGTACGGTGCGCACTAGGGTGGACCTTATTTGTGGACCTCGTAATTGTTATCACGACACCTTCTAGAATTATGCCACTAGGTGAAAAAAAAATGTGTGCAAAATTTGAGATCGATTGAACAACGTGGCACATCTAATTTGAAACTTTTAATATTTTTAAAATGTTAAAAAAATATATGTTTTAAAATGTTTTTGAATTTTTATTTTTCTTCTTTATATGCATATTAAAAAATATATATATTATTTCATTAAAAAATCTTGAAATCTTCCAAATGTAAAAAAATGACTTGAAAGAAAAATATTATCTATGCCAATATATGTGTCATTTCAAATCATGCATATTTTTTCTTAAGAGTTTTTCAATATACCTACCGGTTATACATATATCATATCGTGGGTTCAGAATTATAATTAGGTAACTCAAAAAGCGGAGTTTTGAGTAATACACAAATTAGTTTTCACGCTTCAATTATTTTTAATTACCGATACATCTAGTGAATCGTACTATTACTTCTTTCTTTAATTTAATCATGTTGAAGAGATGTATACGGAGATCTGGGAATATACATTTTATATTATAATTCATTATTATTAATAATTAATTATTCAAAGGGTAAATACCTTGTTTTAGCACTGATCATAACCGATTTTTGTAGATTAGCTAGAAGGTCAGACTGAAATAAAACTGTACTTAACACTTCAAAATACCTTAATATTTGGACACTACAATACAAGTATTAACATTATTACTCTAAAATAAATGGCAAAAGACGCAAAAAATCGTGAAACAGAGTGATAACTGAAATGTATAATTCTAAATCTAACTGCCATTAAAAAAGTAGACTAAATATATTCTTGGAAGCAAGAGTTACTTTTCATTCCTCTTCGGCTGCAATCGTAGACGATGGTAGATTTACATGAAATGTGTAATAATCTTTGCTGATTGCAAGAGGTTTGCAAGAAAAACGGAACAACACGTCATTGTACTTACTTCTTGTAATACACCTAGGTGTCTCATATAGAGTTTTGCAAAGTCAGGTGTGAGGACTGCCTTGTACAGTGTGAGCAACAATGCTTGAGGTTTGATAGACAAGCAACCAAATACGCATGTTGGTATAACTGAAATTATAAAAAGAATATCCCCTAGATTTTTGTTTCCAGTGGCGTAGCAAACAACAAACAATACAACAACAAAATGAATTAAATATTAAATCATTTTTACATATTTTTAAACGTTACAATAAAAGTTTACAACAAATATTGAAAATGGCGACCTTCGTTTTCAAGGCAGATGTTAATTCTACGTTTAATATTATCAATTACATATTGAAGCTGCTCAGGAGTTCAATCTCTTCTTCAATTGCTTCTTGGAGTTGGTTTAGGTTGTGCATCCTATTTTTAAAAACATTATTTTTCAAATGTCCGAAAATATAAAAATCACATGGCGTGAGGTCTGGTGAACGTGGTGGCCATAATTCTGAGCTTACCAATCGATCATCGTAAAATTCCCTTAATTAATTAATTGTCGCAAACGCAGTATGAGCAGTGGTGTTCCGTCTTGCTAAAAATAACCCATTATTTGTTCATCATCATGCACCTGATTAAGAAATGCATCCAGGATGATTGTTCGGTAACGCTCCGCATTGATTGTTTCATTGAAAAATATTGGGCCAATTATCCGACGTCTCGAAATTGCTACTCAAACACCAATTTTAAGTGGATGTAAATCTGTTTCGATGAACGTATGAGGATTTTCTGTAGGCCATGTACGATCATTTTGGCTGTTCACATATTCTGATAAGTGAAACCACGCCTCATCAGTGAAAAAGGTCCTGTCCAGCATATCGTTATCATTTATATGCTGATTAAACCAATTGCAATAATCAATTCTTTTTTGAAAATCAAGTGGGTGAAGTTGTTGGACTACCGATACCTTATACGGGTGCAAATGGAGATTTTTCTTCGCGACTTTTCGGCAACTCCCATACGATACTCCTGTAAAGGGATTTAAATATTAAAATTTGTATGCCATAAAGACCACATGAATTATAAAAAATAACTTTTTTGCCTAAAATAAAGAACCAACCTGTTTGTGCTGAAAGTTTTCTTATAGATTTTGTTGGACTTTGTTCAAGCCGCTGTTGGACATCGGCAATAATCTCTTATGATAAGGTAGACGGTCTTCTAGTTGACATGCCCTTACAAATACAATTATTTCCTTCAAAGCGGTGAATAATACGAGTTTTATACTGGATAAATATTTTGTAAGTAATGTTAACATCGGGGAAGGCTTCGTTACATTGATTCATGCACGATTGTAATGAAAATGTCCATGTTCCGTCTTCATTAAGTGTTTTACTTCGATAATGAGCCTTCAGGATGAAGGCATCATGTTGTGTTATAAAAACCATTGCAATAGGAAAGCGATTTCACTTAAACTCTGTAAATTTAGAACAAAACTTATCTTTTATAATTTTATAACCTTAAAAAATGCAAATCACTTACCAGAAATCAAAGATTTACTCAGAGTAGTCCTGATAAGAACTGATGTTTATGAAGCAGAAGACAAAATAACTATATGCGAAGAATTGGCACAATGGTAATAAAAAATAATACGACGCGGGCGGCACCGGGCTGGGGCTATCAAATCTTTTGACTGTACAGTAAATTTAATTAATAATAAACTTGGAGCGAAGAAATTCCCCAGATTTTTCGGCGGGAAATTTAACTTTACTTCAATCATTGTTGTTCACTCAGTATTAGTGCTGCACTCTACCACATACAACTCTGGCTCATTAAAACTCTCCTTGAATTTGAATGTGTAAGGATGCTTTGCCTCAAATCTGATGAAGCACATTTTTTGTCAGTGGGTCAGCCTATCCACTGATGTTTTTCTTTGTAATGTAAAGTTTGTCTGGGCAAACTTTTTCCAGTCAAAGAAAAAAATGTTGTTAATGACGGTATAAGCTTTGTTCCCCTTTATGCGTGCAATGCGGGCTATGGTTTTCCAATCACCTGGCCAATATGCCTTTCCTACACGCTTATACTCCGACAAAATAGTCGACAAAATAGCCAACAAAATAGCCGACAAAATAGCCGAATGCATTGAAATATACTCAATTTCTCACGTACCCCATATGCACTAACGTTTCTCCTTCTACTGGATGAATCAGTCTTTGTTTTTGTTTCAACTTTATTCGAGTTGCTGTTGATAAAATCTCGTTGTCGTTGATAACTTCCCAGATTTCAGTATGCAGAGAACAGTTCCAGTCTTTTATCAAGCGACAACCTTGTTTGACATTTCATTTTGCACTGGGATCTGCACGGAGTAACTCTAGTTATCCATTTTTTTCACTGAGAAAAATCGGACTTCCAATTGCAAAAACTAAATATCTTTAGTTGCCTAAATGCTGCATTGAAAACATACTTCATTTTCTATTTATCTAGTTTGGAAATTGTTCACAATATACTGTGGTAGATAACAAAAATTCGATAAATTTTGAGATACCTAATTATAATTCTGAACCCACGATATATATAGTGTATTACGCAATGTGACCTTATTTTTAATATATTTTTTCCCGTTGATTTTTTTGTTTCGAAAAACCGACCGTTAATAGTTATTTAAGCATTAAGAGAGGTAAGTATCTTTTACCAGTCGAGGTCGAGTTTGTGCCCGAGCGACAGCGAGGGCTAGCAATGAAGACCGAGACTGGTCAAAACTTACCTCTCAAATTGCTTATAACTGTTTTTCCACTCCTGAAGTTGGTTTAATTGTTTGTGTTTGATTTATTTATTTTCGCAACATGAACGAAATGTCAGTACGGCTTTGGTTGCTAGGACTATTTTTCTAACAAAGTGTGAATGTCAGAAATTGCATACGTTCAGTTGTAAAATGAATTCCAATGAAAACAAACAAGAAATGGCAATTGAAGAAGCTGCAGATGCCGCCTGTTCCTTCCTACTGCCGGAGAAGTCTAATGGGGTGTTATCAAAAGTGTTTTAAAGACTGGTGCCAGAGAAAGAACGCTATTGAAATAATTTTACTTACTTCCCTGAGGGAAGTAAGTGAATACTTACTTCCAGTTGCTCATAGTAACCAAAGCTTTATCGGTAAGTGGGACTTACTTCCACTAAATCAATGTTATAACAGTGTACTTACCATGCAAGGAGTGGAAAAAATGGTTTATTGACAGTGACTTTCATTTTAAGGCATAATAATTATTGAGTAACTACGCTATATTTCAAATTTGTTTACGTTGGAAGTCAGATTAAATAAATTAATAAATAAAGCAGTTCTCATAGTGCTAATTATTTAAAATCAACGCGAAAATATTGTAATCAACACGAATATTAATGGCGATTACCAATCTCGGTTATTGTCTGGATTATTAATCGCAATCATTAAGTCTAGTTGCCTAAATAACTTTATTTCGGTATTAAAATGCAACAATAAAAAAAAATAGCGTAAACTATGCGATGCGTGGATGTCTGAATGTTCTATTGCAGGTTCAGTTTGGGAGATGAAGAAACTGGAATTAGAGATGTTTGCATTTTTTTAGCTTATTTATACGTTCAAGCATGGGCGTTAGTCTCTAATGCTGTAGAAGCACCTTGCCAAGATTTGCAAATTTATGCAAAATCGTCAGGCGTACGCCGAAATCGACTAAAATATAAGTCGAACGGCGTTAACAAAAATTTGTAACCATCAGTGGTATTTAGTACCAGAAACAGTTGCGAAGTCATTTTTTAACAGTCAAATATCTGTAGACACAAGAAGACGAATGGTCTTAAATACAATGATATTTTTGAAGAACTCGTGAAGAAACGTGCAATGCTACTGAAATATGTTGGCGAATACATAAATCAGGGGATCAAAAACCAAATTTCTGAAGAATCTCTGACACTTTTTGAACGATTTTCATTGCCAACGTAATTCCTTGAGAAGGGTCCTTCTATATGGGAGAATGATGGCGGATTTAAGAGAGGCGCTGAAATTGTAAAAAGACTCAAGGTTGTTAATGATGTTGCAGAACGAGGAGTTAAACTCATGCAGGATTATTAATAATGAATGAAGTTCTAACTAAAAACGAGGAGGAGAAACAATGTATACTTCAAATCGTTGCGGACCATCGACGCCTATTCCCAGATACAAAAAAAGTACATTATCGAAATAATTGTAAATATGTTACTTACTTATTGTAATAAAAATTAAATCTAGTTACTACAACGGAAGTTTCTCTATTCTCTATAAAAAATTGTCTCTTGTGTCTTCTCTTGTGCCACGAACACAATGAATTTAGGAGTGATCCGGAAAAAAAAATCGCTATACAAGGTCGGGTTTTCAAAATTTCAAACTCAATGTGCCACGTCTTCTCGTTGCCCATCGATTTCAAACTTGACACTTTATTGTCGAAAAGCCAATGCATCCACAGAGAGTGACAGTTTGCTGCGGATTGTGGAGTGGTGGCATCATTGGACCATTTTTCTTCGAAAATGAGACTAGGAACAACGTTTCGGTCAACGGTAAGCGTTACAGAGCCATGTTATTCGACTTTTTTTTACTGAAATTGAAGACATGGATTTGGACGATCTCTGGTTCATGAACCTGCATGCAGGATGGCGCGCCATACCACACAGCCCATGCCACAGTCGATCTTTTGCGCACCAAACTCCCACATCGTGTTATCAGCCGTCTTGGCAATGTCAATTGGCCGCCTCGGAGCTGCGATTTGACCCCTTTGGATTTTTTTTTTGTGAGAAACCTTGAATGACCCATGTTATGCCTACAATCCAGAAACGATTCAAGCACTTCAGGACAATATCATCCAAGCAATCCATGAGCTACAACCCGAAACCATCAACAAGGTCTTGGAAAATTGGAGTGACAGAATGTGCTACTGCAAAGCCAGCCGAGGCAGCCAGTTGAACGAAGTTGTGTTCCATAATTAATGGGAATGTTTGCTCTTACTAATAAAGCCATAATACCAAAAAAAAAATATCTTGTTCATTTTATTGCATTTTTAAAAAGAAACTTGTATCTGGCCCACCCCTTATATGGGAAACACAATACAGGATACAACGAACAAGCTTTAAGTTCTAACATTCAAATTTACTAACCTAATGTACAAATATTACTACATTAACCAACTAAAATTAAATAAAAAATTCTTGATCGTTAGGTACGATGACGGAACAATAATTAATGAAATACTTAATAACGATCCGATCGAAAATACAGATCTGCAAATTATGTATTTGATCGTCTCTCACATACCAATAGAATCCCGCGAAGATTAGGAAGATTCGAATCTATCTTGCTGCATTTGAGTTTATGTGTGAAATGTCTATAACATGCTGCTGGATGGGCCTGATGATGAAGGAAGTGTGCTCACTTCGCTCCCGATTAGCCTGAATGATGCAGCAACACATAAAATTAATTTAATAAGAAATAAACTTAAAATATCATCACAGTATAGTACTTAAAAGGTCACAACAAGTAAAATAGCTATTTGTATTACAACCTTACCTTAGATTTTGATCAAATATCCGCGGGAGGAAATGATGCAATTTGCCCCCGAGTAATACATATGATTTTTTACCACCTTTCACAGTATTTTGATTAAATATTATATTTTCTTGTGCACGACAATTAAAACACCAAATGTCAAAATATAATATTTAGAATAAGTATATTGTTAAAAATCAAAATATACAAGAAACGTACGAATTTACGGCTACCGTTGCGTTATGAACCGGTTGAATAAAATACGTAATGGATTGAATACGGTTAACAAATCGGGTCCGTGGTTCATAGGAGATCATGTTGAATGTTTAAACTTAACCAAAAATACTAAAATAATATGTAGCTATTCAAGTTTTCGTCTTTTAAAAAAACATTATTAGAACTTATAAAATTTAAAAAAAAACGTATATGGTTGATAAGATGGCAGAATAATTTGGTCACCAAGTGTTGCGCCTTCCACTTTATTACTGTGTTTTCAATCCAATTGAGCTGATATGGTCAACTTTAAAAAGAAATTTGCGGAAAAATAATGCACATCCCAAAATGAGTGAAGAAATAATTCAACTTATTGAGCAATAACATTTCAAGTACTATTTGGAAAAACTGCATCGATCAGGTGATTAAAATTGAAAACGATTATAGAACTCTTAGTGTACCAAATCTAATTATTAATGTTCAAAGTAAAAGTGATAGCGATGAATCAAGTTGTGCGGAATAATATTTGCTAGTTACATTATAATTCATGAAAAAATTACCTGATGTTAACGTCGTTGATTTTTTAACGCAATGAGCAAGTCAATAATGTTATGGGTAACTTAAGTTATTTGTTTCGCGAATCATATTGTATATAGATTTTCTATAAAATTATAACTACATTTGTAAAACACAATTAATTATATGTACACTTAAAAATACAATGAAAAGTACAATTTAATGATAATGAATCACTGATGTTAATTTTCTACGGGGCACTGAATCTTTATTTTCTGATGCCGGCTCTGGACTCTGTTCTCTTCCCATTACCCGTCATAAAATTCCGTTCGCACAATGGAGCGCAATAAACACCCTTAGTAGGTAGATTTTCAATTTCAAGTAAAAACACTATACCACAATTAGCCGGTCGCATTTTCACTATATTCGTTGAATATATCAATGTCAAATTTTGACTGATATAATGACAGATGTTTGATGTATTTTAATATTTAATTAAAAATTATTGTAATTGTTCTAGTAGTAAAAAAATAGTATATACACCACGGTTGTGAATACTATTACAGCGTCGGGTCATGTAACCCTCAGCGCTATCAATAAAAGAAAACCATTCGCTATTATTGCCGCTATTTAATTTTTCTATTCTAAGTATCATTGTAAGGAGGCAAAGTTGTTTGCCTCAAGCATATGAGCCAAAGTTGTTTGCCTCCCATGGGAGGAAAAGTAGAACATACCTCCCTCATATGAGGGACGGAAGTGTGTACTTTGTATTAAGGGAGTAGAAAGTACACACTTTAGATAAACTTAAATATACAGAGTTGAAGAGATTTCGTTGCTGCATCATTCAGGCTAAACGGGAACGAAGTGAGGGCATAACCTTCATCATCAGACCCAACCAGCAGCTTGTTATAGACATTTCACTCAAAAACTCAAATGCAGTGAGGTAGATTCGAACCTTCCTAATCTTCGCGTGATTCTTTTGGTATGTGACAGACGATGAAAGACATAATTGGCAGATCTGAATTTTCGATCGGATCGTTATTAAGTATTTATTTTATTATTGTTCCGTTTATTTGGTTAATGTTGTAATATTTGTTCATTAGGTTAGTAAATTTGAATATTAGAACTTGAAGCTTGTTCGTTGTATCGTTTATTGTGTTTCCCATATCTTTGATCCCACTTTGAACCTTGAGATTTCTTTAAAAGAAACGTTTATATTCCCAACGGGGTAATTTGAATAATTAGTAAGTTTTTGTTGAAAAATATCATAACAGTACATTAATTTTGTTATTGAAACGCTTAGTAGCCTAACTGCTATTTGTTCACATATTTGATACTTCTAGCTATTTTGATAAAACCTGTAACGTTCGATATGATTTTGAATAAAAAATATTTTATTTTATGTATTTAGGAAGTAAAAGAAAACATTCGAAATGAATCCGTGAAACATATAAAACGTGATATTCCGTGACATATGAAACAAATAAGACTAACTTTAAGAAAACTCTATACTTCCTTGATTTTGTTAATTTTTAAACCTTCAAATATCTAACAAATAGAAGACATTGTCGCGTCTTATTATTCAGAAGTGCTTGACACAGTTATGCATGAAGATAGGTATAGGACATTGTACATGAAATATGTCTAGAATTTTTTGAAGAATCAAAAAATTGAATAATATACCAGGTGTTGCATTTCAAATAAGAAAGTTGGTATTGGCCACAGTCACATGACACACCCTGTATAAAAAGTTTTTGTTGAAAAAAATGCGCAACTAACAATAACAATCGACGTGTCCTAGCGTTTTTTCGAACACGCCCCCATTTATTTATTATTGAATTTATTCCATTTGGCTGATACACCCTGTATATAATTAGTGTCTAAGAAAATGTCTGCATAAACACGTATGTGCAACAAAATTTCTATGGAAGATCTTAGGAATGTATCGTCATTCGTTTATTGACCTATTTTATATCATCTTTATCTAAGTTTGCTCTCATACTGTGGAACTAATGTTTTTTTTCTTTTGCGTTTTCTTTATTTTCGCTGCAGATATACTTATTATATCTCTATAAATAGTGGAAAAATATTATAAACCATTAGTGGGAAATACACTTCCATACTATTAGCCACATATAATAAGCGAATTTTGAAATAACCATTTGTCAGGAAATAATTTATAGATCCGAATTCTTGAATAAATCTTTTATATATTTTTTTTTACTCATAAAACAATGACTTCTTATAATAATATTATTACGTTATTTGGTTATTCAGATAACCAATGTTTATAACTTAAGATCAATTAAAATATCCTTTTCTCTCTTCTCAGGGTATTATGCTCCTCTTTGTTTTTTTCTATACTGCGTTCCTTTACATTAAAAAATTGGCAGAATTATCGTTTCACAATTGATTATTTTTCATCTCTTCACCACAATAAATAATATTCTTCGTGTGATCAGAGGTGTAACTATATTTTATTTTTTCTGTACTAATGTCAACGTACAGGTGTTTTATTTTTTAAATTTTACACCTTATGGCGATTAGATGAAATATCAACTAATTTACTAAATATACAAGAATACATAGCAAAAAAACACATAAGTTTTAACTTTATCATACGTAGTTAATCGAAAAACAATTAGTTCATTAACTTGTGAAAATTATATATTCGGCTGTCCAAAATTAATCCTCGTCCGTCCATTCGGAAATCTTTTTCTTCTTCTTATGAACCTTCTTCCGAAGGTTGGCGATCCAAATAGCAGGCCTTATTTTCGACACTGCTGCACGGAAGATTCTGTTGATGTGCAGCCAAACCGTAGGTCGACGTAGGTCTTTAAGCCACGAGTTCTGTCTTCTGCCGACCGATCTTTTACCCTTGATTTTCCTTTCCATTATTGTTTGGGGTAGCTCGTATCTTCTCCCCCTTAATATATGGCCAAGGTACTCTGATTTTCGTTTCATTATAGTGAATATGAGTTAACAGTATTTGTTCATGCGAGTTAGTACCTCGGTGTTCGTTACTTTTTGTACCCATCTCAACAACATCTCAAACGCATCGATTCTCTTTTCCATTCCTGGGTTTCGCATTCGCATTCGCATTCGCATTCATAAATAACGAAGGTATTTTCTACTTACGTGCATCTTCGCGTAGTGAAGGTGAAGTTAAAACCGTTTATCGAGAAACAACAATCATCGCCTCGGGCTCGGCTGATACGTAAAATGGTATAAAACCAAAAACTTACGAATCGAAAAATCAGTTAACCTAAATAACCACACAGTATGCATCGAGTAAGTACATTCATAATATTAATAATAATAATAATAAAAATACAAATATTAATATTAGTAATAATAATAAAAATACAAATATTAATATTATTAATAATAACAATAATAATGTTAATAAATAGATTATAATTGCGAAACATAGTTTGCGTTTTTTTTTTTCTAAATTATAATAGTGATAACATTACTAGACATTGAGCCAAGTGTTGTCTTACTCAATTTTAAATGGTAATGCGACGCAGTGTATTAAAGTTCGTTCTAGATCTGAGTTGGAATAAATAATGATTTTAAAAATAAATCAAAATAATTAAAATAATAATAAATAAAAAAACAAATAAATCATGATTTATTTGATTTTTTATATTTCTGATCAGTTTTTGCCAGTTTAGATGTGATTTAAATCATTTGATTTTACATCACGCTTGAAATCATATGACATGTTTTAATAAATTCTTAAATTTGAACCAGAAATGATAAAAATATCGTATATCTGTCTGTACTATGTGATGGACCAAAAATGGAAGAAAGAAAATTATTTTACTTACTCCCAATAATGTATTTTAAAGCATGCCTACTCTACAGTTACAATATATTTTTAATTGTACACCTATAGGAATGCACAACCAGTGCAAAAACAATGATCAATTGAAAAAAAACTATTCTGAACAAACAAACTGAAGATGATTGCATTGCGATTGAAATGTGCATTTAGAAGTAATTCATGTAATGAGTAGAAAAGGTGATATTTTTTTATCTGCAAGATATAATTGTACTTTTATTATATCTAACACTTTACTTTGATCAGTGAAAATTATGAAATTATAGCCATTTTTAAATTTGGTAATCATTATTTTTGGTCGATAATGCTAAAAATTGTAGCTAGATAATAATGTTTCAGTTCATCATTTTCTTCGCAACAAGCCTCATTGGGGTTTACGCCGACTTTCAATCGCCTTCAGGCGAATATGGCGTTCCTCACGCAGTATACGGAGCACCAGAGTTGAAAACTCTAAGCGCACCTGTGGTCAGCAAATATGAGTACAAGATCCCAGCAGCATACCCATATCCCAAGCCTGCTCAAGTATATGGTGTCCCTGAGTTTAAAGCGATTCCAGTAGTATCCAAGTATGGGTACTCACTTCCAGCTCAAACTGTGAAATACACACCGTACCCATCTCCAGCTCCAATTTACGGAGTACCAGAAGTAAGGGAAGTCTACAAGCCAGCTCATGTATATGGTGTTCCAGTGGTCACAAAGTATGACTACCCACTTCCAGCCCCAATCTTGAAATACGTTCCATACTCAGCACCAAGTTCAGTTTATGGACCACCTGCAGTGAAGGAAGCACCCAAGCTCCATGCAATTTACGGTGTGCCCACGGTAAAAACTTCTTATGCGCCTGCCTTTTAAAGTTTATATTCTAAGTATTATTTTAGGGAGGCAAAGTAGTTTGCCTCCCACATATGAGGGAGCCAAAGTTGTTTGCCTCCCATGGAAGGAAAAGTAGAACTTTCCTCCCTCATATGAGGGACGAAAGGGCGTACTTTCTATTACGGGAGTAGAAAAAAAATGATTTCCGTTGAACAAAATATACCCTTTCCATTTGTACTAAAATAAATAAAATTTGAGACATTTGACTTATAAAATAGTAAAAATTTTCCTTTTATGCATTTAACGCCATATTTGTGGACACATACTTCCACAAGAATGTAAGCCATGATCTGATATTCCAGCATTGCAATGTCCTATAGTTGGTTGGTAAATCAGTAAAAGAACCACTTACCAACTGTATCAGTTTTTGAGTTACATGCTGCCAAAATATGGCATAAACATCGCGCATTTTGATTTTACGGCTACTTTCAGATTACATTGTGATTGGTGTATTGCTTTCTGAGTGTTGGTACTATTTTCATATTAATCAGCAGCATCGCCAAAATTTGATCTAAGGTGTCGAATTTCAGCTTCATATCTAATCTATATGAGCCGTGAAAACATGTGAAACTTTGCGAAATTCTCGCGGCGGCGCTTCGAGTTTGGTGTGACCACCATAGGAAAGGCTGCAGTGACTCAGATATTTGATATTTGGAGATAAAACTTCACAGAAGTACGTTTCAAATATGCATATACATCCATTCTAATTGGCGTCAAAATTAGAGATGCTCGAGTGGGGAATATTTTCAAAACTGGTCCACTTGACATGGAACGACCTAGTTCTAAAATATTAATTTTAGAACTGGGCCTCTGTATATCGTAAAATATTGTTCGTTGGTAGGAAAACTTACTGGGAAGTAAATAGAAAAGTGGACGAAAAATTCTACGAAATAGACTGGTGTAACGGCTGATACTGCAAATACAATCAAACATTTATATACAGTAGGGGTTCCCAACCTTTTTGGCAGAATGGCCACATGGAAAGTTTGTATATTTTGCGCTAGCCTGATCTACTTTTATCTGTATATGTACATGATATTAATGTATTGTGTTGTTCTGTTACACTGAAAAGCCCCACTTTCGGGTTCTCAAAATGTGATGTTTTAATTTTAAATTTTAAATGCGTGGTTATGAAAAATAAGTTTGTTTATAGTTAGCTCTCATCTCAGGGTGAAGAAGTTAGGTTCCTTAGATAAAAGCTTGGAAATAAATTAGAATATTGGTTGTTCAAATTGAGTTTTATTAACATAAATTGTAAAACATGATAACAAAAAAAAAACTTTCATCAGCAAAACTATCAAATGATTAACTCAAACTCAAAATGAACGAAATCAAAATTATATAATACCTACGCTCTGAGATCAACAAAACTACATTCCTAAACTAAAATCCGGTTAGCACAATCAGCGCATATGTTTGTGTTGAATCGATACCTTTTTGTTTGGAAACTTTTCAGTTGGTAGTGCACACAAAGGTAAATGTATTGACGATCCTTTTCTTAGATTGGCTATGCTGTGGTATAACGTCAATGATGCACGAAGTTGTAGTTCATCCAAATCCCCAACCAGCAACGTTGATCCCTGCAAACAGCTTCACAGGAAATTCGCAATCCAATAATCTGTTAGATAACTTTTTTAATTTGTATCACAATTAATAGAATGTGTCTCCAATTGTTCAAATCGTTCGAAGGAACTTTTATAAATGTAATCTAAATTTTAAAAATTTATTTAAATTTGCATAATTTATCACAGCATTCATATTTTATGAAACTACTCTCTCAATGTGCTTAATTCATAATCTTAAAAAACATAATACTTATTAATATCATCTTTTAAAACTGAATCTGGAACAATTTGAACTTTCTGAATCCAATACACATTCAATACATGTTACACACGTTCATAATGTCCATGTTCATAAAATGAAAAATGTACAAGGGCTCTCATCTAACTGCAGAATCATACTGTACCTTATTACTTGCAGATCATTAATACTTTCAACCCTTGCAATGCACCCCCCCTAAATTCGTTTATTTTGTAAAAATTTTAATATTTGTGTTAATTTCTATTTTAGTTTTGCCTGATGATGACTTAATTACTAAAACCGGTTGCAAATAAATATTCAAAATTGCTGTTTATGATGTTGTTTGTGCAGTGCTTTATTCTGGTGTTTATTTTAAACTAATTTATATATTTTTTTCTTGTTTTGTTAGATCGTGTTTATAACAATAAACAAATTTGTAACTGAATTACTACTTTAAGTAAATTATTTGTATTATTTTTTTTTCTTTTTTCATGACTTACTATTATTGACCTGTGCTTTGTGAATTTGAATATGTATATACCACTTTGAATTAAATTTATTTTATTATTAAATATATAATTATTATTATTACATATTATTATTATTTTTATTATTGTTATTATTATTATTATTATTATTATTATTATTATTATTGTTATCATTTGAAAGGAAAGTTACAACCATTTTTCATAACGTAGTTTTGAGGTCAAAATCTTTGAATTTAATTTTTATCTCAGAAATGAAAAAAATAAAAGGTATGCATACATCTCTGCAATATATGTTCCAAATTAAACGGGAGAGCCATAAACATAATATAAGGTGTTCCCAAAAAAAAAAAAAAGTTGATGGCTACTTCCGGTAGAACCAGAAGTGAAAGAATGTTGAAAGAATTTCACTTGAGGAGAACGGTACCAGCTACGTTTGGATAAATGTTTCCATATTTTTATTTTATCGGGAACCCCATACATTTTTAATGGACGGTTTCTGTGGGACACCTTGTACAGGATGTTCGAACGCTCCGGGAACGGTCAACTACGGGGTGTTATTAATCAAAATATCAATAATTGTTTTATACAAAAGTAATGTACAATAATAAGTTCCACTTTATAAAAATATTGAAATTTATACAGGGTGGTTCATATATAAGTTACAGACTAAACTAGTTTTTTTTAAATGGAACACTCTATATATCTTTTCAGTTTTGTTTCCTATGAGCACAATTAAAATGATATAAGATAATTGCGGTTGAAACCTAACCATTTCCATATTATTCAGATGTTTACACAAAAATGTATGCAATTTCATTATTTTTTCCTGCACTTATTAGTGAAATTAACGAGCCCTAATTCGATGTGTAATTTTATTTAGGACCTTTTGGCCTACATTTGACATACAATAATACATTTTCATCTGATATATACCTCACGATATCATACAGGGTGATCGATATTTGCAAACTGCACCATTTGTTCGTTTTTTTAATGGAACACCCTATATATTATTTCATAGTATAAAAGTCCATTAAATAAGCTTTCATTTCATATAGATTATTCCAATACTGAAACCCAACAGTTACTCCAATATTTCGGAATTTATTCGTAATTTACATACTGTTGTCAATTATTGTCTGTTGTTAGCTTCAGTAATAATAATAACAAAATGACACATACCGACTTAACATTAACAAGTAATTAAATTATTAAAAATTATCAAACCTATCAATTAAGATGCTTATTTGATTTATGCTGATGAGATACCGTTTGAAGTTTAGTTAACTAAATCAATCGCACTCATTGCAGTCTGTAAGATTCGTTCAAATTTATTTGAAAGTGAATTCTTATTAAGTGAAGTATGAATATTTCTGAACAGGATATGGTCGATAAGACCTGTATCCTTGATGATATTTGGGAATGTTATAAAATTTGTAATTTGCCATCGCAAGTATATGGAACTTGAAGGAACTACCCTGAGAGATGTTGGCCTTCAAAAGATTACAGGAAAGATTTGAGGCAACAGGAAATGTAAATTACCCCAAACGTGTGCAAAACAAACCTGTTTGAAACCCAACAAAAGAATTACCTACTGGTTTTAACGTCCGTTGTGGAAAAACCAAACAAGATTACATGAAATCATTACAATATGGAATTAGCTTATCATCAAGTTGCAGAATTTTGAAGACAAATTTCATCCCTACCACGTCCATCTATAGCAGCACCTTGGAGAAGCAAATTTTCATGCCATAGTTGTTTTCTGTCACTAAGCACTCAATGCCATGGAAAATAATGAACTTTTTTTTAATTTTGTTTAATTTTTAAAGCATTTGTAATAAATCAGTTTTCACTACTTATACCTATCAATTTTACATTTTTTTTTATATAAATTTCTGATTTACCAACAAAAATTGCAAATATTCCGAATATATCCTGAAATATTAGAGTAACTATTAGGTTTGGGTATAGGAAACCCGACATCAAATGAAATATTATTTATTGAATTGATTTATGAAAATAATGAAAATTTATTATTGAAGGTCAACTATCAATAAAACTACACAACGAATTAGAGCTTACTAGCTCCACGAATAATCATCAATAAGACTAGAAAAAATGAATAAAATTGTTTACATTTTTGTATAAACATCTGAATAACATGCAAACGCTTAGGTTTCTACCCTTATAACCCAATTTTATTTTAATTCTGTAGTCACACATACATGATCCAAAAATGTAAAAATATGTAGGGTATTCCATTAAAAACAAAGTTAAGTGTGTAACTTTCATATGAACTACCCTGTATAAATTTCAATATTTTTACGAAATGCAACTGATTATTGTACATAACTTTTGTATAAAACAATTTTTGATACTTTTATTAATAACCCTGCAGTTGACCTTTCCCAGAGCGTTGGAACACCATTTATATGGTCCGTTTTTTAGATGTACCTTATGTTGCTTTATATTGGTCAAAACAAAAACCACTACAAAAATGACTTCAGATCTCTACTATCATTTGTTTTGGATATGCGACGGATCAAATTTAATATTTATGAAAATATTTTAATGGAACCTACGAACTTAATAATGAATACCTGCGTCCGATTTGATTTTTTGTAAGTTATTTGCTTTCTCATTAAAAAATATGAATATATTAATATTGGGCCACCCTTGTTTTGTACACAACCGGTCTACTGATAATAACAATATTATGTCAAAATATTAGTTATACTCGTATAGAGTGTCATACCAAGCAACATCCAAATTAATGTGAACTTTCTCTTGTTATAAGCAATTTTTTTTAAATAACTTAAAATAGCTGAATACTGGCCAAACCAAACGCATTTGTATATAGATAAGTTTTGTTAAATCGTCGTTTTTTGATCCCAGCAATCTGTGGTTAAGCCATGTCCACGTAATTTAGAGACACCTTGTATAAACGAAATTGTCAATATTTCTCCTATTTTGTGCATTCATTATTTTTTTTTTTATTAAACTGTGTTCTGTTTCAGTTAAATGTGTTTTTATAATCACTTTTTACCACATAATTTTCTTTTCGTTGAATTACCCGACAACTAATTTCATATTTTATTATTATATTAATATTAAGTAAGTGTAGGTAGTAAGACTAAAGCTGTGAGACTAAAAGTGATTATTTTTATACCACATAATTTTCCTTTTGTTGAGTTACCCGACAACAAATTTCATATTTCATTATTATATTAATATTAAGTAAGTGTAGGTAGTAAGACTAAAGCTGCATATATATATGTATATATATATATATATATATATATATATATATATATATAAAAATCTTTAAACAAACAGTAAAATATATTATATATATTTGCAACATTTTTGTGGTAGTATAATCAAAGCTATGATTAATGGATAATGGATAATGGAACTAAAATAGTTCATATTAATAAATCATTTACTTTTATGCATTTCAGCATTAGTGCATTGTTTTTAAATATAGAAGTGAAAGCAACGTTAGTTGTTTGGAAAATTTGGATTCACATCACTGCATTCTAAAATTAACCTGTTTTGCATTATAATTAAAGTTTATGAGTTGTCGAGGTAGTCTGCTTATTTAATTAATAGAATTTTCCATTGGCAAAGGGTAATAACTAGGATTTCGATAAACAAAAAAAATATCAGTTTTAATTCTCATAACCATAATCATTTATTCGATTATTTCGCACTTTATCAGGATTATTGTTAGTACATAAACTAATAAAATTATTAAATAATAAATGCTTTACTTATAACCTACAATGTATATGATACAATACAAAAAAAACATTTAGCAGTAGTTAATAAAACCTGTGGGAATTCTTCTTACAATGGTAAGCCGTAAACTCCATGGGGTTGTGGGTAGGGGGCAACGGACTTCGTGAATTGAGGTACACCGTATACCTCTTGGGGCTTGTATACCTGGTAGGCAGGTGCGTATGGAGCTGGAGTTGTAGCTGGGATTTTGAACTCGTACTTGCTTACAACCGGGGCTGCAGCAGTCTTCAGCTGAGGGACTCCGTAGACTTCCTGTGGCTTGGCTGCTGCGTACGGGGCGTACTTAACAACGGGTGTTGCAGCAGGGTACGGCGCAAACTTTGGTACACCGTAAACTTCCTGGGGCTTGTACACCTTGGTGATTGGGGCTGGAATGTTGTATTCATATTTACTCACGACCGGGGCTACTGGAACCTTGTATTCTGGTACACCGTAGACAGTCTGGGGCTTGTACACTCTGGTGGCTGGTGCTGGGTAGGGTGCGAATTTTGGAGTGTTGGCTGGGATTTTGTATTCGTATTTGCTCACGACTGGGGCTACCGGAGCTTTGTATTCTGGTACACCGTACACTGTCTGGGGTTTGTACACCTTAGTGATTGGGGCTGGATATGGGGCGAGCTTCGGGGCTTCAGTGGCTGGAATTTTGAATTCGTACTTGCTGACAACTGGTGCTCCGTAGATTTCCTGTGGTTTGGCTGCTGGGTATGGGGCAACTTTGTACTCTGGTACACCGTATACTTCCTGTGGCTTATATACCTTGGTTACTGCAGCTGGGTATGGGGCCAATTTTTGGGCTGGAATCTTGAAATCATATTTGCTCACGATTGGAGCTACTTTGTATTCTGGTACACCGTAGACAGTCTGGGGCTTGTATACTTTGGTGTTTTGGGCTGGATAAGGAGCTAAGTACGAGGTTTTGATGGATGGAATTTTGTATTCATATTTGCTTACTACGGGTGTCTTGTACTCGGGAACGCCGTAAACGGTCTGGGGCTTGTACACCTTTGTAACGGGGGCAGGATACGGGGCATACTTCGGGGCTTCAGTGGCCGGAACTTTGAACTCGTACTTGCTGACAACTGGTGCACCGTAGATTTCCTGAGGTTTGGCCGCTGGGTATGGAGCAACTTTGTACTCTGGCACTCCATACTCTGTGTGGGGCTTATACACTTTCGTAACTGGAGGAATGTTGAATGCGTATTTGCTGGTGATTGGAGCTGCCAGAGTTTTGTACGCGGGTACACCATAAACTTCCGCTGGCTTCGCTGCTGGATATGGAGCGACCTTCAGTATTGGTGTGGCTGCTGGATACGGCTTGGGGGCCTCGATTTTGTACTCGTATTTGCTCACTGCGGGCGTTTTCACTTGAGGAACACCGTATACTGCTTGTGGATATGGAGCGTACTTGGTGATGGGGACTGCAGCTGGGTACGGGGCGAACTTGAGAGATTCAGTTGCTGGAATGTTGAAGTCATATTTGCTGATTACCGGGGTCCTGATCTCATCAAGTGGTAATCCATACTCCTTCTGCGGCACGAACACCGGGTAATCTGCGTAGGCCCCTACAAGGCACACCGCTAAGAATAATCCTCTCTGCAAAAAAGAAAACACAAAATATTACCAATGCTCGCTCAATACATCGACCTACTTACTAAAAACATATTGATATTTTGAACTCCGAGAATGGACTGATTTTTGTACTGTCGATTTTTCGTTTTATACCATTTTCAAGTGTCCGATTTGCCCGTGGGTGTCGATTGTTTTTTTCCGGAAATACGCGTTTTTGAAGGTGCCTTCGCGACAGTACATTCCTATTACACGATAAGATCACGTTTTATTCTAAGCAACATTAGGTTAATTGTCGAGGCGCAATTAGACCGCCTTCGAAGAAAACGTACCATTAAAAAATTGCCCGACGTGTATTACCTTGGCATATGTTCGACATTAATGCTAATCAAAACTAATAAATCTCATAACTCATTGCGTTTTGCGAGATTGAACTCCAGAGGAATGCGCTCCGCATTTCCAAAGGGATGCCTCCAGAGACTCTTTCACCGCTAACAATGAATAGGCGTTATTCACTTTTAATGCCGAGTGTTGGGCGAGTAATTACTTGCAAATTTCTCATGCAGCTCGCGAAAAACGAATTGATTATTTTTAAACTTCGTGAGTAATTGCTTCGTTAATATCTAACAAGTTTTATGACTTTTTCTATAAAATGCATCCAATCATTTATCCGAATACATATTACAATACAAAGACATTAATAACCTAGCAAAAACAAAATGTCAAGAATACATCAAAAATATTATAGCTAGCAATATTTATTGCTCCCAGTTTTGCTGAAATCGACATTAACATTTATATTATTTTTTCTAATTAGCATTATGAAAATGCTCATTATGTGTATTGAGTCTCATCATTAAACAACACTTTAATCCAAAGGGCGAATAAAATGTTTATATTTTCACTTTATCCACTATAACCATTGACATCGTGAATAAAGTTAAAAAATACGTAACTTCACACTATCCTTGAAATTTTCGTTGTCACCTGACAATGTGAGACTTTGCACAATTTTTTAAATTTTAATAACTAATTGTAAAAAAATTTGTATGTTACACGTGAATAAATCAATTTTATCCACTCGAAAACATTATCGCACTAGGGTTCGCCTCTTGCGCTAAACTGTTTTTTTTTTGTGGATAAAATTCGACTTTATTCATTTATACCATAAATAGCTATTTTATTTCCTATTTTTTCGTACACCAAATTTACATGTAAATCAGAAATATCATACCTATTTTAAAATTTAAAGCAGGTCACCAACCCTTTGATCCACTTACCTTAAAAATCTTAATGCCGAAAGACATTAATAACCTAGCACAAACGATATGTTAAGAATACATCAAAAATATTATAGCTAGCAATATTTATTGCTCCCAGTTTTCCTGAAATCGACATTAACATTTATATTATTTTTCCAATTCGCATTATTAATATACTCATTATGTATATTTAATCTCATCATTAAAACAACACTTTAATCGAAAGGGTGAATAAAATGTTTACATTTTCACTTTATTCACTATAACCATTGACAACGTGAATAAAGTAAAAGAATACGTAACTTCACACTATCCTTGAAATTTTCGTTGTCACCTGACAATGTGACACTTTGCGTAAATTCTTCAATACAAATAACGAATTGGAAAAAGCTTGTATGATTCACGTGAATAAAGCAATTTTATTCATTTGAAAATATTATCGCACTAGGCTTCGCCACTTGCGCTAAACTGTTTTTTCGTGGATAAAATTCGACTTTATTCACTTATACCATAAATAGCTATTATATTTCCTATTTTTTTGGTACACCAAATTTACATGTAAATCAGAAATATCATACCTATTTTAAAATTTAAAGCAGGTCACCAACCCTTTGATCCACTTACCACTTGAAGGCTAGTTATTGTTTATTGTTGTTAATTTAGTTTTTAAGATTTTCTGCATCTGAATGTTTTCTTTCCTTACAATTAAAAGTAATCAATTCATAATTTTCTTGCCAAACTCTCAATGCTATTTTAATAAATATTTATGTACATTGTGGCCAAATTTGGATGCTTCTATAGGGGATCTCGGTAACTAGAAGAGTTAGAGAAAATCGGATGGCGTATCCTCGATTTCTTTTTTTAAGACCACCTCAATGGTGAAAACAAAAATTGGCTATCGTCTTTTATTTTGAAGTTATGGCCAAAGGCTCATTATTTTCCATTGTCGATTTTTATCAATTTTTCATTTATTTCTCATTTTATTAAAATAAGAGTTACACGTTCTTCAGGCACTTTTTTACCGTGTATTGAATAAGTTTTACAGAATTTTAATATATTCGTTAATAAACAAGATAGAATACAAATATGTATTTTTTTAAATACAAGTCGTAGTTGGCATTGGCCTTAATAAAAAGGTATTTTTTTCTCTTTTCAATGATATATCACATGTGAATGTTATAATTGCATTTTTGTGGAAATCTATTAATATTGTGTCAACACGTCATATATTCTCTTATTGGGCGTAGTAGACTGGTAGTAGGCTTGTATTGTTTAGAGTAAGATTATTTATTGAAAATGCACACATATGCTATCTGTAATTACAAAATACCACGTGAATACAATATTATATATGTTAGAAAGGTTTAAGAGATATATAACAATTATCTTATTGTCTAGGGCAGCGGTTCTCAAAGTGCCGCGGCACCCTGGGGTGCCGCGAGCGTATGCCAGGGGTTCCGCGGAAATAATCAAGAGAAGTTGGCTAAAAATGGTGAAATTATTAAATAAAGAAGGCATAATGATACTTTTAAGTTAAAATTTAAGTTGTCTTTTTTCGCCACTGTCGAAAAGAGTTTCTTTTTTGTTTCACACTAAGACATGTTTCATATTGTATAAAATGCCAACCGTAACGTAAAAAAAAATATGCTTGTATTTATTTAGAGGTACGTATATGTTTGCGAATTTTTATTCGCTCGGCTGGAATCGAAGGCATGACCCTAAGCAATTTCACGAAACTTTGCGTCACTATTCAGCATAATTTTTTTTTTATTTGAGTCCCAATTTTTATTGCAGAATTATGGACAATTGGCTAAAAAGTGGGTCTTTAAAACGGAAAGGTGGTGAACTCACTGAAGCTTCTGATAGTCGTTTAATTCAATGACAACCAGCATTATCGGTGGAGACGAAATGTCCCAGCAGACAGCTGCGAGCCTAGAACATCCAAGTTGCTCTGCCTCAGTTCGCGGAAAGGCAATTCACGACCAAAAGAAAAAAATAAGAAAATATGATTCTAACTCACGTTGTATGGCTTTGTTCGGGTTGGGAGTTAAAAGGCACCGGAAGGGCAATGCGTTAACTGTCTTAAAATTGTTGCTAATGGCTGCTTGGTTCGATCCAAATTAAAGAGATATCAGGAATGCATTCATTTTGATTTACTACATAAAGGTGAAGCAATCTTCAAACGCCACGCCTTATCTCTTCAGGTAGGGTCATCCATGATGGAGAGAATTTATAAAAATAAAAATATTTACGCAACTGAAGCTTCATTTATTATCAGTTCACACATTTCAAAAGCTGGGAAGCCCCATACTATTACCGATGTTGTAAATTGCATGTTAGGTCCAGACATGGCTAAGAAGATTGATACTATGTAGCTGTCAAATAGCACTAAAAGCAAGCACATTTACAC
Source organism: Othius punctulatus (assembly GCA_951805005.1). Classification (NCBI taxonomy): domain Eukaryota; kingdom Metazoa; phylum Arthropoda; class Insecta; order Coleoptera; family Staphylinidae; genus Othius; species Othius punctulatus. Next base: position 22,299,980 of record OX638140.1, on the reverse strand, counting down.
AATTTCAGAGTCTGTGGAGAACGAGCTAATAAGATGATTGAAAACTTGTGAATTGTTTCGTTTACAGCTTGATGAAAGTACCGACGTTTCGGGATTTACTGTTCTTCTTGTGATTAAGGTATCCATTCGAAATGCTAATAGATGAAGAACTTTTGATGAGTGAAGTGCTTGAAATTTACACCACTGGCGACGAAATTTTCAAAGCTATCGAAAAATGACTTGGAATGGATCAAGTGTGTGGATATTTGCAGCGATAGCTCAGCTGCAATGGTTGGAAAAGTGAAGGGAGCCGTGTCAAGGATGAAGCAAGTAGCAGGAAATGCCACTGGCAGCCACTGTGTCATCCATCAACATTCCCTGACAACTAGAAGAATGAAATTTAGAAGTCGTATTGGATGGTGCTGTGAAGATAATCATGTTAAGAGCCGCCCACTTCAAACACGCATATTAAAACTTACAGCTGAAGATCTGGGTATGGACCACTTCCACTTTTTGCAGCACACATAAGTGCAGTGGCTATCGAGGGGAAAATTTTTAGCCAGATTGTTTGATCTAAAAGATGCATTGGTAGTCACATTTACAGAACATCTATTTATCCAACAATAAACTGATGTCCATTGGCTGCTTAAAATGGGATACCTTTCCGACATATTTGAAAAGTTAAATGAAACTACTACTTCTCTTGAAGGGAAAGAAGGAGCACAATTGGAGAAAGTTAAAACCTTGCGGAAAATAATAACATTTTTTCGTGTTTTGAGAGCAGAGACATCTCCAACTTTCCTCGGTTGCAAGAATTTGCAAAGCAAATCAGATCAACCTTCAAACTAACTTCCTCGAAATTGTTATTGCCCACTTGCAAGATTAGGAAAGAAGCATATTTGATTATTTTCCCGACATTGACTCTGATGACATCTACAGCTGGATGATTAACCCGTTTTCCTGCGGCCCGAAACATAAACACTGCTTGATATCAGCGAAGACGGCGGTTTAAAAAAGTTATACCGTGAACGAAACCAAGAAGCGTTCTGGATGCAGCTATATTCAGAAAATAATGGTGCAGGTTAGGCTGACGCTGCAGACGTCAGAAATGGCGGACGTCATTATACGTCAACTTATTTTTGTAGTGAGTCTGCATTTTCAACATATCGTACCCCGGCAAGAAAAGTGACATAACTGAAAAATGCAGTTTTTGAGAAATAACGAAAAGAGTCCAAATTTTAATATTTTTTGTTTACTAAATTTGAATTTCGACCCTAGATAAGGTCACTACTTAAAATAATAAATGAAAAAAAAGTTTGAATTATCTGTTTAATTAGGATAATAGTGTGGCCTGTACGCAAGCCGATTCAATTCTGAAACTGCGTATAGGTCATACATAATTAGTAAACAATTTACAGAAAATGTGGGGACACACCATACGTATTTAACACTGACATAATCTCAAAATGGGTAGTTTTTGAGTTGTGACACTGTTCTCGCCGGGGTGCGATATGTTTACATAAAAAAGAGATACAGAAATAAACTTTCTGGGTCAAAAGTGATTTGAGGGTTAAATTAACTAAACCTCCGATAAACATAAACAAAATAATGAAAAATTCTTCAAAACCATTTTATTCGTCACATTAAAGACAACTGAGCATTAAATTTGCACTGTTTTATTTATTCCTTTCCAAAATATTTAAACTGCTTTAAGGTCCGTTCACTGAATGGTAAGTAAATTACTTACCGTTTTGTTAGACGTAGGAACCAGTAACGACAACTTACTGTCATGGAAATAGACATGGTAAACTGATAAAAACAACCTATCGTGCAAAAAAGTTACAACCTATCGTGCCAAAGTGCAGTTTGTAAAATTATTTTGTAAAATACAGGAACCACCAGAACCAACTGCGACAAAAATATTTTCATATGCTGTTTCTGATATACAGATGGGCTTTGTCATATTTAAAGGCAGTTTAATCTAACGTAATTGATAACCGAATCACTTTTACATTTATCTAAATCACAAATATTTTCCAAGTAGTTATTTGACTTAAATTTTATTTATCAACAGAAAATGACTCCAGTTCTGAGTTTACAATAAAAGGCAGAAATTGTGTCAAAAACCATCACCATATTCAGAAATTAAATTATTTTGACGTCAAAATATTAAGGTGTTTTGATTATTGATTATAACAAATTGCGTTTAAACCCTTCAATAAATTAGCAAATATTTTATGCAATGCAAAAGCTAAATTGATCGCTTAAATTATTCTGGAGATTCTGAATTAGCATGTTCCCGTAGTTTCAAAAAACAGTATGCCGAACATTTTCGCGCTTTTAGACATAATCAAAATTGTAATGCATTCGATAATCATAGTTTTGTATACAGGGTTATTCAAATTCGATTACCACTATGGGGATATCGGAAACGGTAAGAGATACGAAGTCGGTTAAATTGGGGCAAAGTTGCGTAATCATATGGGGAATAAAATTAAATATAGATAATTAAAAAGATTTCAATGATTGCTGAGATTTTTTTTTTAATATTTTTTTTGTAAAATCTTATTTATTTTTTCCTGTCGTTACTTGAAGAGATATTAAAAAAATATTAATACATCTCCATTGCCACTTTATCTCATCTACAACACGGGAATTTTAGATTTTGGATCAGACGTTTCGTGTGAGTGCAACCGTCACCAAGTTTAAATTTTTAAATACGGACTTGCAATGTTTATTTTCATTTTGAGTTTTACTCGTCTCTACTGTTACAATGATGTGCAACACATGTGAGGTTTTAATAACGTTTTAATATGAAAATAAATCAAAATCTACAATTAGCACTAAACTGGATTTAAAAAATAAAAATATAAACTAGAGTGCCATACAGTGCCAACAGTTTAAAATCGGAAACATTATTATAAACGTTAAATTGCATCTTATGCAACACTAAGTTTTTAACAAGAAATACATACATTTACATTTACATTACATTTAATACTAATATTATTACTAAATAGAATTTAACAATTGAATACGAATTTTAGGTGATAAAATAATGAATAATAATTTAATAATAAATGTTCAAATATATTGCCATTCTCTCTAATGCAAAGGGCTGCTCTGCGTCGAATATTATTCACTGCTCGTTGTATATCACGCTGCCTTACACTCATAAAACTTTCTAAAATGTTTGCCCGCATTTCATCAATATTATTCGGCACTCTGTGATAAACTTTATTTTTTAACATGCCCCACAAAAAAATCTAATGGCGATATGTCTGGCGACCTAGCTGGCCATTCGATAGGTCCACGGTTACCTATTCACCTATTTTGAAATTTCTCACTTAGATACTCTCTAACTGCCCTAGAATTATGTGGAGAAGCCCCGTATTGCTTCAACCATATAAAATTTAGTCGACGGAGAGGTATTTTCATGATAAATTCTTCTAATTCCTTCCTGAGGAATGGTCCTATAATTATGTCTCCCAACAGACCAGCCTAAACATTAATACCAAATCTAACTTGGTTTCTAACTTCGGTATTTGATGGTGGATTGACTGTTGACTAGATGTGTTCATTTTTTCTATTGAAAAGTCCACAATTTGTGAACTTACATTCATCTGAAGAAATTATCATCGGGGGGGGTCTTCGCAGGGCGCGACCTCGCGCTTTGCGACGCGAAGTGTTAATTACCCCCGAGATTGGCCCGGAACATAACTAGCTCAGTTTTTTTTTTCCGGAGAGCGCACGGTTTACTTATCTGATAGCCGCTGGGACCTTCTGCAGGAGGAGACGGCAATGGGGCCTCCGGGAGCGGCACGACGTCGGCAACACTATCTAGCACTTTGGATTGCGGCGGGGGGGGGTGAGCAAATAAAGTCGGGGTTGCACGTTAAGGGTTTAATATATCGTTAATGACAAAAAAAAAACCAAATGAATAAATGAGAGAATGATAATGAAAAAATAATATGGAAATGAAGTCAAATAAGGTGAGGAGTGAGGTGCGGAGTGGATTGCGTGTGTGTTGATGTGTGGGTGTGTGTGTTGGTCAGAAGACGTGCTGACGAACTCCTAGTGGTTGTCGCTGGAGCGGTGAGTGTGGCGGTCGAGAACGGCACGTACGGCGACCAAGACGTGACTTGTGTGGTCGAGATCCGACTCGTGTCGTGGATGAGAACCAACTTGTCCCGCGATCGGGAATGGACTGACTGTCTATTTGGGGGATGTTTCCTCCCTCGCGCACCTTCAACTTAGAGGCTGCGCATGCGTATTTTGTGTGTTGTGTGTTGCGATGTAAGAAAGGGGGGCGGGCTAACATTTTGGATGAAGGCGCATGTCGACGGGGATTAACTTATTTTGGAAAAATAAATGAATAGACGCGAGTTTAAATGAGGTTCGGATTATGTTAATTAAGTAATGGTTAACTATGTGATTAAATGCGGCGAGTGAATGAAACGATGGGTCTTATGAAGTCACAGGCATGAAATACGGTTTTCCCTGATCGTGCTAAATTGGGGGTGCCATTGTCGGCGGTACTTCGCCGACAAAGCGCATTAGGGGGCCGGGTATTCCAAACGTAACAGCCGGGATTACGACGAGTGCCGACGATGGGTTTTCCCTGAAATCGGCAGAAAAACCAGGGAAAGGTAATTAGGGTAGGCCATGCCGGTGACAAAACGGCCCCGAAAAATAAGTTAATTTCCGTATGTCGGGAGTAAAGAAAAAAGGGAAACGAATCGCAAAAAAATGAATCTATATAAAAGTAAAAACCACGTGGTGTCCGACCGACGTGGAAAAAAAAATATCCGCTTAAAAAAACTCCACAAAGCGAGGCGGGAGAAAAAGCAATAACAATGCCTGAATGATGGGTGATGAGTGGTGATCCGTGGACGGCGTCTTCGGCGAGGTGTAGGCGCCAGGGCCGTTACGGACTTGCCACCTGGACTTCTTGGAGTCCGACGTGGTGTAACTAGAGAATGGTCTCGCGCCTGGGCGGAAATAATGGGTCTCGCCCAGGGCGGAAATGGTTGTGTGTATGTGGTGAAAGGTGCGAGTTGCCGTGTGTGTGGCTTGCACTGCGTGCTCGTACCCTGGAAGGCGGCTACGCTGCGAGCACGTATGACCGGGGCTCGGCAGGGGGCGGGCGCTGCGGTCATGTGGTGGTTCCGTCCGGTTACCACCGCGGGCGGTCATGGGGCCTCTGGCCGCGGTCGGGCTCTGGGGAGGGGCCATGTCGGCGCTGGGTGGACTTCCGGCGTCCTGGAGTTGGCAACAGCCGACGGCAATGGGGCCTCCGGTGTCGCGTGGTCGTCGCTGCGTGGAGGAGGTGGCCTCAGGGGCGGCCTGGAGGTCCCTGGATGGCAATGGGGCCACAGGGTTTGGTCCTCGTCAGGGCACGCGCTGCCTGGGGAGGAGTCCTCGGCGACGGTTGATGTCGGTGGAGATGGGCGCCACGGTGTGTATGTGCTGACCGGCACACCGTCCGGTCGTGTGTAGGTTGTTACTGCTGCGATGCGGTGCCTGTGAACAATTAAAGCACATGTGCGCGTCCGCGGGACGCGTAAAAAAAATGTTCCGATGGCATTGGTGGCGATGGTGAGCAGTAGCTGGTGAAAAAGAGTCAATGTCAGAAAGAAATGTTTGAGCGGAGTTGAGTTGTGCGGGGCGGATGCCCCACCTACACTACGTGATCCTCGGCGATCACGTCTTCGCGACGTTGTCGCGGATTGGTCCGGCGCTGAACGTCCGGAAAAGGGGGCCGGCGATTTGGAGATCGTCCGGGGCACTTACACTACACTTAACTAGAACTAAAACTATACACATGGAACAAATGTACACTTAGTCTAGAATTAAAAACGAAAGGGAAAAAAAATGAGAGTCTGCGTGGGAAGAGAAGATCTAATGTTCAGGAGGACGTAGGGGCGTTCTCAGAGGGCTGAGGGCGGCGCGCTGTCGCTGGTGAGCGTGGGTGCGCTCACTGCACTCCGGGAGGCGGCGTTCAGGCGCGTTCTTCGCCCTAGACGCCATGCCTGCTTCCACGTGAAAATCCAGGGGCGGCATGGGGGCGGCGTGGTTACTCACTGGCACTTCGTTCTTGGTGGCGAAGCCCATGAGGGTCCGCGTCGTAACTTTCGACGGAGGTGGCCCGGCATGGGGCTACTGTCCGCTCTGTGGGGGCTGCTGCTTGCTCGCAGGCAGTGGAGTCCACGGAGGTGGCGTCTTGGCGGTCGGGGTTGGTGTCTCGGCGAGCGCTTCCGAGAGCGAGGAGCGCGACGCAGGTTGCGGCGGGATCACCTGAATCACCTGAGCGCCAGCCAGCAGGTGTGAATCCCCCTGCATCGTGTGGACCAACGTTGTCGGTGGAGCCGCTGGCAACCGTGTCCGGGGGCGCGGTTGGGGCCGGCTTCGCGGTGCGTGAATCTCCGCCTCTACGAGAATCGTATTAACGGAGAGTACGTGTTGTGACGCCGGTGGCAGCAACTGTGGGGGCGGCAAGACGTGGGGGTCCCGATTTTCCGGGCAGGAATGCACGGGCGGAACTGATCTGAGTTCCGATAGCGACGACGTCAGAGGCGGCAACTGTGGGGACGGTATTGGCGGCGGGCGAATGCTGGCGTCGCGAGCATCGGCCGTGATGGGGGCTTCATCACGGCCGGCATTCAGTTTCCCGAATGCTGGGGCCAGCGGGCAGCGGGATTCGGGCAATCACGGTGCCAGTGCCTCGTGCCCGGCGGGCAATAGCGGCATAATGGCACCTGGGGGTCATCGCGCGGGGTCACGCTGGTTCGCGGCTGGCGTGACTGCGATTGCGGGGGCGGCCGATCGCGTCTCTCCCGGTGCTCGCGTGGAGGTTGGCGCGGCTGCGGGTGCTGCAGGGACGGCCGGCGGTCGTTGGCGGCAGCTGGAGGCGGTCCGGTCGTCCGTCCTCGGTGCCGAAGTCCTAGCGCTATCGCTAGCAGGGAGTGCAGGTCCCGGGGCTTCTCAGCGGCGGCCCGCCGGAGTTCCTCGTTGGCCAAGCGAAGCACCAGCTTTACCAACAGGTTCTCCCGCTCATCTGGCAACCATCTCCGTGCCTGGGAGATCTTCTTCTGCACGAAGGAATGGGCCGCGGTTGACCCTTGGGTGCCCGACCAGAAGTCCTGAAGTTCGTCGATCTGGACGTTATCATCCGCGAACGACTCCCTCAGGGAGAAGCACATTTCGGGCCAGGGTTCGTTGTTCTCGACAACGAACCTGAGAACTTCTCTGGCATCGCCCTTGAGCCATCGTCCGGCGATTCGCGTCCAATCACGCCTGGCCACGCGAGCTTCGAGAAGAACCTCTTCCGCTACCTCAATGCCGGGGTGGCTCGTGAAGGTGACGTGCATCGTAGCCGTCGTCGCGATAGCGTGGCTGGGCTGGCGCGTGGCGCTCGGCAAGGGGCTGGTTGTGGCGCTCGGCGCCGTCATCGTGGTGGCGCGGGTTGTGGCGCTCGGCGCCGTCATCGTGGCGGCGCGGGTTGTGGCGCTCGGCGCCGTCATCGTGGCGGCGCGGGTTGTGGCGCTCGGCGCCGTCATCGTGGCGGCTCGGGTTGTGGCGTTCGACGTAATGGGGCTCAGCGTCGGAGTCTGACATCGTGGTCGCAAGGGCAAGACCCTGGAGGCGGCGCGATTGTCTGGGGGCGAGCTCGGCTTAGCGGCCCCGGGTGGCTCGCGATGTTACGCACGAAAATTGAAAATGCATTTTCCGTCGTGTTATGCACTGACACACGGCGGGAGAGGCGCACTATTTACACGGGCACTTGCGAGATAATCTATCCAAAATAAACAACTGAACAACAAACAAAACTAGGAAAACAGCGCACAGTGTCGCTGCTCGGCGCACTGGAAGAAAAGTTTGGGTGCAAACACAAATGTCACAGCGGAGTTCTGGGGCAGCACTCAGTCTAAAACCCGAAAGAAAAAATAGATCCACGAAAATGCACAAGAAATCGCAGCGCCCTGTTAGAAAACACAATGTCACGTTCTAGCGCAACGAATAAGCGCGCACAAAAAAAGTACTGAGTGTTTTAATATCACACGAGGTCGGCGGCGGCCCCGGGAGACCTCGCGTTACTTGAATCGTCTCTGGCGGTTCACCAGGTCTAGCAAAAGACGTGCTGGGTCATTCGGCCCCGAGGTGGGCGCCACTTATCATCGGGGGGGGTCTTCGCAGGGGAGCGGGCTCGCGCTTTGTGCCGCGAGGGGTTAGTTACCCCCGAGATTGGCCCGGAACATAACTAGCTCAGTTTTTTTTTTCCGGAGAGCGCACGGTTTACTTATCTGATAGCCGCTGGGACCTTCTGCAGGAGGAGACGGCAATGGGGCCTCCGGGAGCGGCACGACGTCGGCAACACTATCTAGCACTTTGGATTGCGGGGGTGGGGGGGTGAGCAAATAAAGTCGGGGTTGCACGTTAAGGGTTTAATATATCGTTAATGACAAAAAAAAAACCAGATGAATAAATGAGAGAATGATAATGAAAAAATAATATGGAAATGAAGTCAAATAAGGTGAGGAGTGAGGTGCGGAGTGGATTGCGTGTGTGTTGATGTGTGGGTGTGTGTGTTGGTCAGAAGACGTGCTGACGAACTCCTAGTGGTTGTCGCTGGAGCGGTGAGTGTGGCGGTCGAGAACGGCACGTACGGCGACCAAGACGTGACTTGTGTGGTCGAGATCCGACTCGTGTCGTGGATGAGAACCAACTTGTCCCGCGATCGGGAATGGACTGACTGTCTATTTGGGGGATGTTTCCTCCCTCGCGCACCTTCAACTTAGAGGCAGCGCATGCGTATTTTGTGTGTTGTGTGTTGCGATGTAAGAAAGGGGGGCGGGCTAACATTTTGGATGAAGGCGCATGTCGACGGGGATTAACTTATTTTGGAAAAATAAATGAATAGACGCGAGTTTAAATGAGGTTCGGATTATGTTAATTAAGTAATGGTTAACTATGTGATTAAATGCGGCGAGTGAATGAAACGATGGGTCTTATGAAGTCACAGGCATGAAATACGATTTTCCCTGATCGTGCTAAATTGGGGGTGCCATTGTCGGCGGTACTTCGCCGACAAAGCGCATTAGGGGGCCGGATATTCCAAACGTAACAGCCGGGATTACGACGAGTGCCGACGATGGGTTTTCCCTGAAATCGGCAGAAAAACCAGGGAAAGGTAATTAGGGTAGGCCATGCCGGTGACAAAATTATAGTGTTTAAAAAATGATCATTATTTTCAATACGCTCACAAATCCAATTACAAAACTGCAACCTCCGTTCACCACCACCAGGAAATCAACTCTGGGAAATGTGAATTTTGTAGGGTTTCAAATTATATTTTCTAAGAATCCGCCAGACTTTTGTTTGTGGCAAATTTAAATTAACTGCTACTTCATTGGTCGACTTCGACGGATCGTTTCTTATCTACAATAAATACCTGATTTTTAGATCACGATACGCATTTACAATTTTCTAGCTACCTCTTGGAGAACCATCTCCGTTTCATCTTTCAAAACACGGTTTCCATAAGGCATTCTGGGTTTCTTGAAAGATCCATACTGCCCTAAATTGTAATCCATTTTTTTAAACAAAGTTTGGGATGGCTCGGGTCTTTCGGGATACACTTGTAAATAGTTTTCACTTGCTCGAGCAGAGTTTATCTTACAATGATAGTAAATTCTTAACATATCTCTTTGTGTTCGTTAGAAAACATTTTTAAGAAGTAACTAAACACCGTTGACAGTAAACAATGTCCAGTTTTATTGTTTTGATCAATGTCTCCAATTTTAAACTGTTTTCATGGCACTCTAGTTTATATTTTAATTTTTTAAATCGAGTTTAGTGCTAATTGTAGATTTTGATTTATTTTTATATTAAAACGTTATTAAAACCCCAAGTGTTGCACATCATTGTAACATGAATGAGTATAACTCAAAATAAAAATAAACATTGCAGGTCCGTATTTAAAATTTTCAATTTGATGACGGTTGCACTCACACGAAACGTCTAATCCAAAATCTAAAATTCCCATGTTGTAGATGAGAAAAAGTGGCAATAAAGATGTATTTATATTTTTTTAATATCTCTTCAAGTAACGACAGGAAAAAATAAATAAGATTTTGCAAAATTTCAATTTTCTTTTTAAATCTTAGCTATCATTGTAGTTTTTTTAATTATCTTTATTGAATATTGTTCCCTATATGATTACGCAACTTTGCCTTAATTTAACCGACTTCGTATCTCTTACCGTTTCCGATATCCCCATAGTGGTAATCGAAATTGAATAACCCTGTATATGCATTTCCACAAATCGAAAACTTAAAAATATTACATAACTGATCGAAGGCACGCAGATTAATCTTCTAGAAGCCGTAGAAATTCATAAACGTAATAATAATCTGCTCGTTAACCAGTCGAATGAGGAAACGGACGTAATTTGCACACCGCTTTTTAAAACTATATAAATAGTTAAGCGATTTGTCAAAACTCTACCTGAGTAGATTTTTTTTAATTTATGGGATGCATAGATAATAGGGACCCAAAGCCCCTTCAGGTAAATTTTAGATTGCCGGTCACTCAGATGACTGAACGCCGAAGTCGTCCGAATGGAGCTTCGTCTCTGGCGTTCTGGACGAGACAAAGATGGCGAACCGCGGGCTCTTAGCGACAGAGACATTCTTAAAGTCCATGAGTGTACGGGCGATGAGAGGAGCAGATGTGGGTTCCGACCAGCATATGGTGAGAGGGAAAATAAAGATTAAGCTAGCCAGTATAAAAAAACCATCAATGGAAAAGCGAGAAAGATACAATGTACAATGGCTGAAAGATGGCAGTGAGTGTGCAGAAGAGTATAGAACAAAATTGAGAGAAGTAGCCAACACAATCCCAAATCCAGAAGAAAGTACTATTGAAGAATTATGGGAAAGATATAAATGCATATATAAACAAACGGCTAAGGAGGTAATAGGGATACAAAAAAGAACCAATAAACCATGGCTGTCTCAAGAAACGTGGAAGAAAATAGAACAACGAAGACAAATAAAACACAATATAATAGAGAAAGACCAAGAAGACAAAGAGCGATTAAAAAGAGATTATAAAGAAAAAGATAAAGAAATTAAAAGAAGTGCCAGGAGAGATAGGATAGAGTACCAAGAGGATCTACTTGTGGAAGCAGAAACAGCGGCGAGACAAAATGATTTAAGAACTTTATATAAAACAACAAAGAAATTGAGTGAAACTGGAACAACAAGCACCGTCATGCGAAAAACAAAGAGGGTAAAATATTAAAAAATGAAAAAGAAATAATTGCAAGGTGGCTAGAATATTTCAGAGAAGTATATGCTAAGAAAGAGATAGAACAAGAACTAGAAGAGGAAGAAATAAGCGAGGAACTAAACTTACCAATAACAGAATTTACACATGAGGAAATAAACAATGCAATTAAACAACTAAAAGGAGGAAAAGCAGCCGGAATAGATAACATCACGGCAGAGGTACTAAAAGCAGACAGAGAAACCTCAACAAACATTCTGTACATACTAATAAACAAGATATGGAAAGAAGAGAAAGTACCCGAGGAATGGAAGAAGGGAATAATTGTTAAAATACCGAAAAAAGGAGACCACATGAAGTGCGAGAACTGGAGAGCTATAACGCTGCTGAATGTACCAAGTTAGGTAATGACAAAGATAATGCTGAAGAGGATGAAAGGAGAAATAGACCGAATACTTATACCTAACCAAGCCGGATTCAGGGGAAACAAAGCATGTACAGATCACATAAGATGTGGGACACACTAAGAAGATACGGACTTCCGTCCAAGTACATCAGAGTAATAAGAATTTTCTACGAAAATTATACCGCGCAAATTATGCATAATGGGCAACTAACTGAACCAATAAGCATAGACAGCGGAGTGCGACAAGGATGCATATTATCGCCAACAATATTTCTGATACTGGTGGATTGTATTATGAAGAAAACAATACGAAACAAAACAGGAATAAGATGGAATGCTTTCAGCCAACTTGTTGATCTAGAATTTGCCGATGATGTAGTTTGATATCTGAAAAAAGACACATGCAGAAGAAGACCGAAAAACTGTCCAAAGAAGCAAAAGAGATTGGACTCAGCACAAATACAAAGAAGACAAAAATAATAAAAATAAACACTGAACGAGAGATGGGAATATTTGTTGAGGAAGAAGAAATGAGAGTGTGCAAAAATTCTGCTACTTGGGGAGTATACTAGATAAAAATGGAAGAATAGAAGAAGAAGTGAATGCAAGAATAAACAAGGCACATAATGCGTTCTACATGTTAAGGAAAATTTGGGGTTCCAATGAACTAACACTAGCAACTAAAGTCAGAATATTCAATACGAATGTGAAAAGCATACTATTGTATGCATCAGAAACATGGAAAACAGAAAAGAGAGTCATAAAGAAGACACAAACATTTGTAAATAAGTGCTTAAGGAAGATTTTAAAGATATACTGGCCAAACCGTATAACGAACAAAGAACTATGGAAAAAAACTAAACAAGAATCAGTAGCAATAACGATTAATAGAAGAAAGTGGAAGTTTATTGGGCATACCTTGAGGAAAGATGGGAATGACATAACAAAACAAGCCTTAGATTATCAACCAACAGGGAAGAGGAAAGTGGGCAGACCAGCAGAATCATGGAAGAGAAGTACAGCAAAAGAGATAGAGATGAAGGAAATAACATGGGGAGAAGTAAAATCAGCAGCGAAAAACAGAGAAGAGTGGAGGAAGTTCGTAGAAGCCCTATGCTCCGATCGGAGCCAAGAGGATTAAAGTAAGTAAGTAATCTACCTACTGCCTCACACATTTCTACCTAATCAATTTTGTCTCCACTTGTGCAAACTGTCAAAATAAGAATGAAAAACAAACTTCATAGCAATCCATAGCAACCCATAGACTACTATTTATTATTTTAAAATGTGTTTGATTTAATTTGTAGGTACATAATTGAGCTTGCCCACCTTTTAAGCTACAGCCACCTTCATCTAAAACAATTAGATGGCACCCCCCCCCCTACTTGTGATACATCGTTAGAAAGCTCTTGAAACTTGCTTTCTAGTCATAATTAATACTATATGATTTGGTCAACTAGTTTTGGAATTATGTGCAAATAAAGTGCAAAAGTGTTCAATTAATTAAATTCAAATAACGTGATAAAGTGAATGTTGGAAATGGTTTTCTTGTTTTCTAAACAAAAATATGGCCTGGTCTCATACTCCTCGAGACGTTTCTCAAAGGTTTGTCTAGTAATAGCTCCATATTATTGTGCTATTCTTTCTCGTAATTGTTCAATAGTATTTGGTTGCGTTTTATAAACTACAGACTTTAAGTGACCCCATCAAAAATACCTAGAGGTGTTAAATGTTATGATCTAGGATGCCATTCGATAGGCCCTCTTCTTCCCATCCACTGATTTGGATAGTGACGCTCTAACCATGCTCTAACTAGAAGTACATAGTGAGGAGGTGCACCATCTTGTTGAAAATGTAATGTATTTTCGGTAAGTCCATAATTTCCATGTTCATATGTTTGGTTTTCAACCCCATGAAGTACGAGAGGCCCAATGAAGTCATCCAGCAAATTAGCATAAATTTTGCCGTTCAAATTTTCATTCATTTCCACAGCGAATTTTTGTTTTATGAATCCCTTGAAATCTGTAGTATATAAAACATAAATGAAAAATTAACAGGATACTATTGATACGTGATACGTGGATACGTGGAACAATTACGAGAAAGAATAACACAAGAATGTTGAGCTATTACTAGACAAACCTTCAAAAAGTTCGCGAAGAGTTTGAAAAGAGGCTATATTTTTGTTTAGAAAACAATGGAAGCCATTCCAACATTTACTTTAACATGTTATTTGAATTTAATACATTGAACACTTTGGTACTTTATTTGCACTTAATTCCAAAACTAGTGTACCAAATCATATTGTATTAATAATAACTGGAATGAATTTTTCAACAGCTTTCCAACGATGTATCACAAGTAGGGGGCTGCCATTTAATATTTTTAGAAGGCTGTGGCTTAAATGGTAGGCAGGGGGTCTACACCACCTACGCTATTTTGGTTCCCCCTCAAAACTACCCAAACGGTTTTAAGCAAATTTAAAAATAAACATTATTTTTTTAAAAAAAGATGGTGGCAACTTTTGAAATTGACACCCTGTATAAATGCTTCTATACAGGGTGAGTCAATAGGACGGGCAGGCTCGATTACATATACACCGTTAATAATATTGAAATGAACCAAACGGCACTGTAAACTAGAGGCCAAAGTGCAGTTTGTAAAATTATGTTGTCATATACAGGCGGTTCCAGTTTTGCAGGGCAGCGTTGGACCTAGTTTTTTTAAATGGCCACCGCTGTTTAAATTTACCCTTTTTTGGGCTTTATAAATCCCCTTTATATGTAGAAGTTGTTTATGTTTTTCTAAAATTTAATGCATTTCCAGGCACTTATTACAAAAATCGCATGGCACATGTTTTTTAAGATATCGGGGTGGGACTTTGCCAGCTCCTAAACAACTGTCGGGATATCTTCTGGTGGCAAGATCGTCGATTTGCATTGTGGCATCACCTTGCTGTGGGATATTAATTTTGGTAAACTTTGTAGGGCCATAACTTAATTTTTTTAAGTAGGACACCCTATATTTCATTACTTAGACGTATTCGGCATCTCATTTTACTTCTGCTTTGCGCCTTATATTTTTTCTTAAAAGTTCATATTTTGAGAAATAATTTGGATTTTCTGAAAAATGAACCCAGATTTCATCGATATAAACTTATCGTGCATTGAATATAAATTGTTTGTGTCTTGTCAACATCAACGTGATATTTGTTCATTATCGGATGTACGAAGTAGAAGTTACTACCAGGGAAAATATGCAGGAAAGAATTAGAGATGCTTTCCGTAGCATTGATCATGTCACATTAGAAACAGTGAATGATTCATTTTTAAAAAGAATTGGCGAATGTATTGCACAAGAGGGCCGTCATTTTGAACACTTTTTATAATGTTATAATTATTGTATAGTTAAATGTTATTTATGTTATGTTGTAATGTTATAGTTTAATTCAAATGTTTTTGCTATTAATTTGTTATGTCTCGATAGATTCTGGTCACCAGCAACGGTTTGCGCTGCCACCGTGTACATAGACCATTTCCACCATTTCATTATGAGAAAAATTAATTAAGGAAATGCGTTAAGAAAAATAAAACGTGTCGTACATTAAATGCCTCTTTGACGTTTGCATGACAGAATTACGTGATTTTCATGCCACGCTAAGTTTATATAGATGAGGTCTGTGTAAATTTTTAAGAAAATCAGAATTATCTCTCAACTATCAACTTTTAAGAAAAAAATATAAGGGCAAAAAATATGTAAACAGAGACCCTGAATAGGACTAAGTTCTGAAACACAGGGTGTGCCATTATAAAAAATCAAGTTGTTAAACTTCATATCAAGTTGGTAAACTTCAAAGTTTACCAAAATTAATGTGTCACAGCAAGGTGATGCCACAGTGCAGATAGGCGGTCTTGTCGCCAGAAGATACCTCAGTCAGTTGTTTAGGCTCAGGCAAAGTCCCAACTTGATATCCCAGAAACCAAGTGCCCTGCGATTTTTTTAATAAGTGCCTGCAAACGCATTAATTTTTAGAAAAACGTGAACAACTTCTGAAAGGTTCAAGCAAATTGCAAAAACTGAACGGATTTATAAAGTCCAAAAAGACGCAAATTCAAATACGTAAATTTATATAGGGGGTGCTATTTAAAAAAAAAAACTAGGTCGAAGGCTGCCCTGCAAAAATGGAACATCCTGTATATGGCAAAATAATTTTACAAACTGTACTTTGGCCTCCCGTTTGCAGTGTATTTTGGTTCATTGCGATATCATTAACGGTGTACTTGTAATCAAGCCTGCATGTCCTATTGACTCACCCTGTATAGTATACTATATTTTACTACATATTTTATTGTTATATAATCACAGGAGTTGCATCTTTTGACACTCATTATCTCGTGACAACAAATTACAAACGTGTTTTGATATTATTCGTTTAGAATATTGAAAAGTTCTGTTCAGATAACTCTGGTTCGTTTAGCACAGCGGTGGGCAAAGTGTTCAGCTGAAGGGCCGCTATATAATAAATTTAAATTGGGAAGCGGGCCACACAAACAAACATTAATTTTTTCATAATTTATTCAAAACGAAAAATGAGTTCTCTAAATAATGTTTATAACACATTATCAATAGAAAGTTTATAATTTTTTTTAAACATGAGAATAATACGTTTCACATAAACTATATTCCAAATATAACAATAATAATAATAAGCCTTTCTATACATAATAACTTATGAAACAATTTTTATATAAAAATATAGTTTTTAATGAGGGGAGTGCAACTGTTTCTTTTATTTTGCTATCTTATGTATAATTGTTTTTTTTTTTATATAGAAATCTTTAATACTGCCTGAACATGTTCATCCGTTAAGCGTGTTCGTGCAACTGTTTCTTTTATTTTGCTATTTGATCTATAATTGGATATAATTATTTTATAGAAATCCTCAATACTGCCTGAACATGTTCATCCGTTAAGCGTGTTCGTACGGATTTTTTATTAAGTTTAATTATTGAAAAGGTTTGTTCGCGATTATTATGTCGAATCTAAAAGGATAATCAGTTTTCCGGTGTACCATATAATGGTGTAGGGTGTCTATTACAGTATTTTTTACATATGTACAAATTTTGCCCACTCCTTTTTGTTTTTCGCTATTGTTCTTGGATCTGCCCATGATTTTGCTCCGCGTTTTTCAAAATCTCGTTTATGGAGTTGTTCAATGTTTGTCTTGGTCTTCGTCTGCTTCTTCGTTTTCCTGGTCTGGCTTCCCATATTCTCTTAACTGGTCATGTGTTTCTCATTCTTTGTAGATGACTTTACCAACTCAGTTTTCTTCTTGCTATTAATTCCTCTAACGATTCTACTTCCAACTCTTCTCTGATTTGGATGTTTCTGATGTTGTCCCTCCTTGTAACGCCTCTTACTCTTCCGAGGTATTTCATCATAGTAACCTTATATTTGCTCTTTTCTTTCTTGGTTAGTGTCCATGATTCGCAGCTATATATTAATATCGGTCTAAAAACCGATTTGAATACTTTTATTTTTGTCTGACAGGATATTTCGTGTTTATTTATGAACATCGTGTTCAGCGCGTAGTAAGTTTTCATTGTCTTTTCTATTCTGCTGTTTATCTTCGTTTCTTGCTTGCCATCCTTATTTATTTCTACTCCCAGATATATCATGGTTTCCACTTGTTCTATGTTTGTGTTGTCTATTCTAATGTTTATTTTTGTAGGTTCCCCGATTACCATTACTTTTGTTTTGTTTATATTCATCTTCATATCATATTCTTTTAGTACCTTATTCCATATGTTGAGGCTGTATTGTAGATCGTCTTCCCCTTTCGCTATTATTATTACATCATCCGCGAATGCCCCTTCCGAGACTTCCACTCTCTGCATATTTTGGTACCCAATCAGTATTTTTTTGGTTTTCTGATCCAAAATGATAAGCATTTTATTTGCAAAATTTTGGTTGTTTTTCAAATAAGGTAGAATCTAAAAACTTGTAAATCACGCAAATATATTCGTTGCGATGCAATTCATTCAAAATCGGATTACACTGGAAATGAATTCAATTAAGTTGTAGATCGCAATATTTATCTCCGTCGAAAATGGATCACGCACTATTGATAAATTATTTTCAATTTTACGAAGATCGCCAAATGTACGAAAACAGTCGTTTTTTAAATTGATAAACGTATCCGTGCCAACGTATTCTTTGAATTTTCTATCAGAAATGTTAGTGTGTGCTAGGTCGGAACATGATCGTGGTTTATATTAAATAATTGTTGTAAAAATAGATTCAATTTAATTTAGAATGCATATAAGCTTAATATCATGTCACGATAAATGCGAAATCACAAAACCAATTGTGATCAGCCAGTTATGGAAAGTTGTATTTCATTTCATAAAAAAGGAAAATATCGTCTTTAATGGCGCAAATTCGATGCAGGACTTTGCCTAAGCGAACTTGGTTGTGATAAAGAACAGCTTTATATTCTGAATTAAGATCCTCGAGTAACTTTTTGAATAGGGTCTTCCTGAAAAAAAATAATATAACCTTTTTGTGTCTTAACGTAAAGTTTATAACCTGTAATTAAACATCCCACAGAGAAAACCTTTGGTTTTCATTGTAACTTATCAACAAACAACATACAATATCGTAAAACTTACACATTTTGTCACGTGACCGACGAAACGCTGTAATGGGCCGAGCGGCATTGTGACGTCTTTGCGCATGTTGGCGATCGGGAGTCAGTGCATAAGGGATAGGAATCGTGGATTAATACGACTTAGAATCCAGTCTGAGATAAAATAAGTTCTGATGGGTTAGTAAAGGGACAGACAGATAATCTGATAGAAGTTCACGTGTTAATGGTTCCCGAATTTTTCTCAAAAAGTGAATTTTTCAACGTAGCCGAAACGCGTGGAGTCGCATATAATTTTACAAATCCTCTTTCAGCTGTAAGAACAAATAAAATACTGTATAAACTTTGCAATACCTACATCTCAAGCCTACATCTCATACGAATTGGTAATGCTGATTTCAAAATTTGTAATTATTAATCATCTAATCAAATTTCTAAAATCAACAGTTTGCTACAAATATTGTTTCAACATGTTTTTTAGTTTTAACTAAACGTTTGTGTAAGAACATATTGTACAAAATCTCACAGTACTTTAAAAAAGTAATAATGATATGGAAGGTATTGTTTTAGAATGGAACCCACAAAACTATTTTGAGGTTATGTTATTACTAATGTATATATATAATCGGAAATCCCCTTGAATACCCATTACTAATGTTGATAGTTAATTATATATATTTATCGAATTTCGTCGATAATTTATTGAAAAATTATGTACTTACATTAAAATGGTCTTCACAAAAATAGTGAGACGTCAAAGTGACACTCGCGGAATCACTTCGGACTTGTTGTAACCCCCTTTTCCGTATATCCCCTGTTGGGACGTTTATAAACAACTTATTTGATTCGCATTTACTGCTGCTATCACATCCAGGCACAATGCAATACTTATTCGTCCTTTTTTTCGTAAAACCGACGTTTTCTTTCTGTCGCTCCATTGTAAGCAATACTACAGCTGAACGCCACGTGCGTTGTGACGTCACAGCAACATGGCGGGCTTTCGGGACTTTTTCAAACGCCGTTAATTTTAAAATCGTGTTTGCCAATTACAACGATTTGTCTCAGCACAAAAATTAGTGCCAAGGATGTTTTTAATGTGTCTAGAGTTCAGTTTCAAGGTTTTTGAAAAGTCGCGGAAGACCCTATTGTCTAAGTGTTCTTCGTATCGTTTATCAAAACTTCGGGCTGTTTTTCCTGCATATACACTATTGCCTGTATTCTGAACAAGAAATTTCATATACTCCAGATTTCTTTAATGGGTCGATTTTGCTTTGTGATGAAAAAATTGGCAAGTGTATGAAATTCAAATTTTAGCCTGAATCCTGAGCCTATATTATGTGTTAGTAAAATAATGTACTATTATTAGCTAAAAAAAAAAACTATGGACACTCTACTCTTATTTTCTTATTATCTTTCTTATTTTCAAAGCTAGAGATTTGCTTAAATAGGCAATGTTGTGCAGTTTTGTATGCTTTTTCAGATTATGTTGAAAAATTTTCAAAAGTCCGAGTAGTTTAGAAATTATTCTAAAAAAAACTGAAACTCGCGATTTCTAAAACATCCCTTATGTCCATAATTAATAAAGATGCGGAAAAAAGTTTAAAATAAAAGTTACTTTGTTCGATTGCGCAAACTTAAGATCTTCAAAATGAAGGTTTCCTAGATATCAATTGCAGCTTTCTTATTGTAAATGGTCGCCATATTTGATTTTTACACGTCTAAATCAACTTTTTTTTTCTTTCCACGATGTGTAACAACCTATGTCAAAATAAAAATATGAGAAATCGTCTAATTTTTATGTTTATTTTTTAAATTAATTTTAAAATAAATGTAAAAAATATATAAAATGTAATACTGATACGATAAGTCTTAACAGAGTGATAGGTTTATTAATTATGGAGTTACAGACGTCATAAGCTGAAAATACTTTACAGGGCAGAATTGTTGAAGTAAACAAAAATCAAAATAATTTGGTTTGTTGATTCTACACCTGATATAAGTCGTATGCAGTTGTAATAATAATAATAATTATAATAATAATAGTAAACCATTGATAATAAACTATTTCCAATGCATTCTCCAATTCTCAGAGAATGTGGACGGAAATTAAGAAGTAGAATATCTCCAAGAAATCATGTTGTGGTGAATACGCGCGATTTATTTGAGCACGCATTGGCAATAGTATGTACCACAGCTTGAGTGTATTTTATTTTTCATTTTACTAATGGTTTATCAGCAAAAAAACAAAGTATGTGTAAAAGAGTAAAATATTATTAGGAGTTGCTGAGACCTAATTTATTCAGTTCGCTTCTTAACAAGATGGTCGGTAAATTGTATGTTAAATTTTGCTAGACAGATTGACAGTACAAGGCATGTTTTTAAAGTAAGAATCGATTCGATGTTGATCAAAAACAAGCACAGCGGACCTTATTTTACCTTTCTATATAATTTCCGAGTCTATTAAGACACTTAATGTATCGTGCGTGTAATTAGCTTTTACATTCCATCCTGATAGCCCGCCAGATTTGACAACCATTGCTGCACGGGCAGTAAACATTTTCGGTACCCAGCGAATATTCAATGAGCACAACTTCCGATAATTTAATCATTCTACATATAGAGAAGTGTTCTCTAAGAGAACATTTTGCATTTCGAAATTTAAAATTTGAATATCTTCTATTTGGAAATTGATTGTATAGTGATAAAATTGTAAAACTAAGTTATCTTTACTGACAGACGGTCGCCCACTTTGTCACTCATTGTCAGTGGCGCGTTATCCTATGGGCAAATTAGGTATTTTCCCAGGGCTCCCAGCATGAGAGGGGCATAGGTGGATCCTCTCTGACGCTCAATATGATTAATTTTACATATTGTTTTAAATTTAAAAAAAATGTATACGAAACCATAAATATATACCGGAAAATATACCGGAAATAAAATTTCTGTCCCAGATCTGCGATAAAAAAAATGACACTGTACATGGGGGTCCCAATTTTAAAATTGCCTAGGGCCCCATGAAGCCATAACGCACCGCTTCTCATTGTGCACGTTTGTACGGCCTTTTTTAAATGGCCCAACCCAGTTCCTTACCATGCCATCGCTCATAGCTGTGTCTCCATAAATGTATCTGATCTTTCGATGAATTTCAACTGCTTTTACATCCGTTGCATTTTAGAAACTAATTATCACAATCGGCGGGATTTTTAATAATCTTGAACATTTGAAACACGCATTAAATAGTAGTTTAATGAACTAGTGTATTAAAAAGACGATTAATATTTGAGATAATGGCTTACACTGGTATACAAGGTTTTGGACTGGAGCAACCAAATAGAATTTTTAAGTTAATTTGGTACGCTGAATTCGAATTTGTAATTGTTTTTTTTCTATCAAGTTAGGTTTGCGAGATATAAAATTACATTGTTTTCGTATGTTTTCAATAAAAATTCTTCAATTTATTCAAAAATAAATGAAATTTCAAAAGTAAATGGCAGTGTTTGAACATCGTTTGTATTTATTTGGGTAAGTTTCACGTATTAGAGTCCAACAATAATCTCCCAGCATACTTTTGTCCCAAAATCGTTGATAATTTCTTTCAATTTTCATTAAATCTTGATGAGCACGTTTTCCTTGTTCATCACTCACCGCACCCAGGTTTTTGATTCTTTGATTAACATTGTGAGAAATAATCATCATTCAAAACTTCCTGATTTGAGGACCTACAAATATGCCTTCTTTAATTTTAGCATATGAAATTATAGGAAAAACTGCTAACAAATGTTTAAAAGTAGCACCATCTTTATTCAGAGCCTTGACAAAGTTTTTGAAAAGACCTAGTGTTATATGCAGTGGTGGAAGTAGAACGTCATTTGGATCAATTAGTGGATTATTTGAAATGTTTTGTTTTCCAGGAGAATACTCTGTTCCTTGTGGCCAATCTGTTCTGGTGTAATGATGACTTGTAGCTCAACTATCCCATAGACAAAGGAAACAACATTTTGTGAAACCTCCTTGCATGCCAGGAAACAAACCAATGACCTAAATAAATTTGATTCAATTAAAACTTGGAATTTACGATGTACATAGAACATTCAATCACATACCTTTAAATCACCACATATGTTCCATTTATGATATTCGAATGGGAGCAATGTTAAAATTTGAGTAATTGATTCGTAATTTTCCTAAGTATTGATAGCATGAGCAATTGGTACGGATGTTTTTTTATTTCCATTGTGAAAAAGAAGAGTCTTTATACCCAATAAAGCCGTGAATGAATAATCTCCATTCATTGTTTTCATATGGTTGGTTCATTTTTTGAAATACACCTTGAATGTGGTTACAGTAGATAATAGTGTTTTTCTTCTCAAAATATGCAGCCAATTCCAAGCTTCTTTCTCTATTTACTTTCTCTCTGTTACTTTTGTCCCAACTGCAAGATGTTTCCATTGTTGCATAAGTGAAGCCAATAATTCTGCGTCTTGCTTTAATAAATGTAAATCACGAACTAGATCATTAAGTTCAGCTTGAGCCACTAAATGCCATTCATTAGACTTTTCGTTGCATACAAACTACCACTGCTGGAAACAATGTCATTGAAAATGATTCCGAAGTACTGCTTGTAGTACCACAAACGACAGACAATAGATCATCTGGTAATCGTTGAACTGGTTTTGAAACAGATGAAACACTTGCGTATTGCACACTTGTTCGATTTTTCACATTGATCCCAACAAGTTTTGATAAACAAACATAACAATCGGTTTGGAAATTACTTTGCTGTCTCTATATTAGTGGAACTGATAAGTCGAAATATTTCCTCTCGCCATTCGACCACTTGTATAAAATAGCAATAGAAACTATTGCAAAAACATGTCGATCTCCACGTTTTGTCTAAATTTCTGACAGCAAAACGTAATGTAAATATGCATATTTTAACGGTTCTGTTATTACATTTTTTTCCAACCATATGTTTACTACAAACAAAGCAGAAATAGCTTGAATTAGTAACACATGATCTACTTGACATATTTAAGCACTATTATTATAAAGATAAAGAATAAATGTGGGTTTCCGTCAAATTACTTTACAGTAGCGCCATCCATGAACTAGATCTGATAGCGCAATTCTAAATAAATTATAAATCTAAGTAAATTTGAATTCTACGCACCCTAATTACTAGGAAAACACCCTCCTCTTTATCAGTCAATTTTTTTTATTTGAAATTGTAGACCAGTGTTATTAATTTAGTTACAATACTTTTACGTTGACTATACAAACACACATACAAATGAACGTATACGAATACAAATATAGAAACGAATAAATAAATAAACAAACATACGAACAAATATAGAAACATACAAACATAGAAATATACAAACAAACATACAAACATACAAATAAACAAACGAACAAATATACAAACGCACAGGTATGCATACAAACATACACACATAACTACTAAATGTGTCGAATCATAACAGAGAAATACTCAAATTTCGTGTTATGCAAGAAAATATAAGATCAATCGCACAGAATTTAGACAAGTTACAAATTTACCTAAGTGAATTAGACAAAGAAGTAAACTGCATTGTACTGTCTGAAACATGGAAAATAGGTAACTTAGAAATATTCAAAATAAGGGGTTATGATATGTTTTATAATGAAGGTACCGTAAACTAAAAAGATGGGGTGAAAGTATACATAAAACAAACAATAAATTCTGTAGATTCCATTGTCAACATTGGGGAATATCGCATTATACAAACTAAGTTAGAGACTAACAATAATAAAATATTAATATCATCACTGTACAGACCTCCCTCAATAAATGCGTCACTTTTTCTCGATAACTTACCGGAATATTTAAATTGTTATAAGGAAATAGTAGACTATCATATTTTTGTGGAAGATATAACTATAGAGATTCTAAAAGAGAGCGAAGAATCTATGGCTTACCTCAATATTTTAAGTGAACATAGTCATATAAGTATAATAAACACAATTAGAAGTGAATACTCAAAAACTTGCCTGGGTCAAATATTTGTTAAATCAATCGGTAATATCAATGAAACATATGAGCCCTTCACTGTTAAAATACACGTAACTGATCATTATGCGGAACTAATAAATATAACGTTTTTAAACATGAAAAACTAGAAAACAACACAGTACAAAGCTACAAAGAAAAAATATTAGGGTCATAATCTACGCCAAATTAAGAACTGAACTTAAAAATCACAACTTCCAACATCTCTATGACAAAGAGAACGTAGACGAAATCTCATCGATGTTCGTCAAATTACTATGTGAGAATATTAACCTATCCACTTATACAGTCAAAATTAATAAAAATGAGATCATACGGAAAAACTGGATTTCAGTTTAACTAGGCCTGACTGGCCCAGTCAAGTCAATTAATAAAAGATATGTACTCTATAACAAACAACAAGCTTATAGTAAATGGAAAAACCTTCAAATGTGAACAAATAATAAACAAAGGAGGTGAAAACGAAATTAAGGAAAAAGGAAGGACAATGAGTCAGAGATCGCCGAGTAATCTCAACGACGAAGGGCTAAAAAAGACCTCGCATATGGATTCAAAAAACTAAGCTTGGGCAGTATAGATACACAAAACCAAGATACCAACAGCAATGAACTAAGGAACAACGATTATGGAAACAAAAATCTAAAGAAAGAAACAGGCATAAATACAAGAACTATTAAATATTTCGGTTGCTGGAATGTGAGAACTATGTATGAACCAAGCAAAACAAATCAAATAACAAGGGAAAAGTAGAAGTATAAGCTTGATATTTTGGGGCTAAGCGAAACAAGATGGCTGGGAAATGGTGAAATCGGACTAGAAAGAGACAAATGGATTATATACTCAGGTAAAATGGAAGAGCGAGCGAAACATGAATATGGCGTCGCATTGTTGATGAGCAAAGAGATCATTAATGGAATGGGAAGGTGTATCTGATAGAATCATTACGGCCAGATTCAGAGCAAGATTATTTAACATCGCAATCATAAACATATATGCACCAACAAATACGGAAGAGCAGGAAGCGAAGAACACATTTTACGAGCAACTACAACAAACATACGATCAGATTAGAAATAAGCACAAAAAGGACACTATAATTCTAATGGGCGACATGAACGCCAAAATTGGTAATACACACAATAACACTGGAAGAGAGGATGTAATGGGCAGGGAAGGGGTGGGCCAAATAAACGAAAATGGCAAACTATTCGTGGATTTCTGTGCAACAAATAACCTAGTTATTGGAGGCAGCATTTTCCCACACAAAGAAAGTCACAAAATAACATGGACGGGCCCTGGTGGGCGTGTAAAGAATCATATTGATCACATTTCCATCGACAAAAGATATGGAAGCTTCTTACAAGTTGTACGTGCAATGCATGGGGCAGATGTTGGATCAGATCACGCTCTAGTGAGGGCAAAACTAAAAGTTAAAATAAAGGCAAGAAATGAACCCAACAAACCTAAAAGGCGAAAGTACAACATACAAGACCTCAAAGACGAAGAAACGCGAAAGAAGTTCGAATCAACAGTGAAAGCAAAACTAGGAAACAGCAGTGATATGGGAAATATGAACATGGAAGAACTTTGGAAATCCTACAAGGAAGCAATAAAAACAGCCGCGGAAGAAACAATAGGCATCAGAAAAAACAACAGGAAAACATGGATGACTAAACATACATGGGATCTCATCGAAGAAAGAAATTTAATCAAACACAAAATACTCAGCGAACAGTGCCCAGAGAGAAGAGTTAATCTGCAGAGTCAGTATGTTAACAAGAATAAACAAATAAAGAAGAGTGCAAGACGTGATAAAAGAAAAGAACGAGAAATACTGTTACTTGAAGCTGAAAAGGCATCAGGAGTGAATGACATGAAGACACTATACAATATAACGCGAAAGATGGCAGGGAGCAGAGGTATCACAACCACACAAATAAAAGATAAGCGAGATAACATACTGAAAACTGAGAAACAGATTATAAATAGATGGCTAGAGTATTTCACGGAAATCTATTCAAAGAAGGAGAAGGAGGTGTTAGATGAAGAAGAGCTAGTGGGGTCAACAGAGAACTTGGTACCGGAACTAAAGATAAAAACAGGCAGGATTAGATAACATCTCAGGAGAATTGATAAAGGCAGGAGCAGAAGCTTCCGCCGAAGTACTGCACCTATTGTTAAACAAAATATGGACGAAAGAAAAAAATCCAGTAGATTGGGTGGAAGGCCTTATAATAAAAATTACAAAAATGGGCGACAGGAAAATATGCCCTACACTCCCTGGAGGAGTAATAGGACCGAAGAAGAGACTCTATAAGAGGCATAAGAGTAGCCCCCTAAACGCAGCATTAAAATCGGATTAGGTATTTAAACTGCAGGAATCTCTTAAAATCTCGTAAACACCTTAATCAAAACAAGAAAACATAATTACTACAACAATCAAATAGATCGTGGCTGAAAATACATTAAAACGTTATGGAAAACTTTCAGGAATGTAAGTAATATGTCAAATAAATCAAACTCTATAATAAAAAACGCGACATAGATGATGATAATATTTACACGAATGATCTTTAAAAGGCATATTATTTTAATATTTATTTTGGTAATATAGGAACCAAATTGTCTGAACAAATTCAAAAACCGGACCTACCCCCACCTAACCGATCACCCACTACTAGATCATTTTTTCTAGGACCTACAAATAATACAGAAATCATTAATATTATAAAATCTTAAAAAAATAATGAGGCACCAGGCATTGATAGTATAAAACCGAAAACCTTAAAAGAAATACAGGAAGAAATAGCCGAACCACTGGTATTTTTAATTAACAAAATTATTGAAAGTGGCTCATGTCCTCCCAAAGTGAAAGCTACAATAGTTAGATTTTTATATCAAAATGGTAGTAAGAGCCTTGTAGAAAATTATAGACCGATCTCATTAATCACAAACCTAATTACTTAATGAAGCACAATCTCTTATCACAAAATCAATCTGGATTTATGGAATAAAAATCAACAGAGGATGCAATTTATTCTCTTACTGCTAATATTTACAAACGTCGTGATAAAAAGAAGCCTTGCCTAGGACTGTTTCAGGACCTTGCAAAAGTCTTCGATACAGTCTGTCATAAGCAGCTACTTGAGGTCCTAGAAAACTATGGCTACAGATAGAAATCTTAAACTATTTAAAAGTTATTTAGTCGATCGTTGTCAATACGTAAAATTAAATGAAGCACCTAGTAGCATGTAACAAATAAAGTGCGATGTCCCCCAAGGCACGGTACTAGGTCCTATATTTTTTATACTGTACTTAAACGATTTGGTTGAAAGTGAAAAATTCTAAGTTAAAATAATACGCTACGAAGACAATACGGTTATCTTTTATCAATAGTAATTCTTGGAATGAACTAAGACAAATAGCAGAATGAAACAAATTTTGTAATTGGACTAGTCATCGGAAACTAACAATAAATTTAAAAACAAAACTTCTTACTTCTTTCTACTTCTTACCCTTTGCCAGTCATAGAAATAGTCTACCCAACTTTGAGAAACTAAAGATAAGCTTGAATGGAAAAAATGCGGATATTAAATCAACAACTGAAATAAAATATTTAGGTCGAGTAATCCACCACCACTTAAGGTGGGACAACATATAGAGAGTGTCATCAAAACCCTTAGGTCACTGTTGTATAAGTGTAAATATATAACTCAATATTTTAATCAACAACAATGTAGAACAATTAACAATTCTCTAATAGAGTCACGCTTAAGCTATGGAATTCTTGGGTGGTGTGAAGCGGCTTTCACACAAGTAAAAAAAAATATAACTTATTCAAAAGACGTTCATAAAATCGATCTATAAAAAGCATAGACTATTTTCGAGCGATGCACTCTACGTAGAAGTTACCCTATTAGACATAAGACAATTATATATTTTTATGGTCTTATTATATTACCATAAAAACAAAAGTACCCTATCTTAAGTTGACAACCTCTACTCAACCCAGAATCAAACTAACAATTCATCAAAAACACTAAAAAGGTGAAGAATGCGCATGTGTCCTGATACATGAGCCGTGCTTCGAGGATTGCTTAAGCACAGGTGGTATTTTATACTGTTGTTGGTATTATTGTGTGTATTGTTTGGGTTATTGTTGCATCGTTCTTGCTCATGCGGGAACAAATGCGAGGTGCGTTTGCTGCTTTCAAAGACGCCGTTTGGTCTTTAACACTTTCCCGGGCGGCAGCGCGCTTGGGCCTCTTACGGAGGGGTAAAGTACCGACTCTGGCTGATCGTAAACTCTCCCTGAAATGGAGGTAGTTAGCTATTCCGAAAGAGTAAGGTATATGCAGTGCTGTCGTTAGGAAAATATTAAGATCGATGGGTCAACACCGGTGAGTATTGGTATTACTGTGTGTGGTTATTGTTGTCTGGCCATCATTCAAGAATGCGCATGTGTTCTAAACATTTCTAGGCCGCTCTTCGGGGTTGCCTATGAGTTCACTTTATTCTTCGAGTGCTTCGAGGGTTGCTTAAGAGTAGGTGGAACTTTATACCGTTGTTGATGGTATTATTGTGTGTGGTGTTTGGTTATGGTTGCATAATTTTAACTGATGCAGGAACGAACGCGAGGTGCGTTATCTTCTTTCAGAGAGTATCTCTGGTCTTGGGCCGTGCTTCGAGGAATGCTTAAGCACAGGAAGTACTTCATAATGTTGTTATTAGTATTATTGTGTATGGTTATTGTTGTCTGGCCTTCATTTAAAAATGCGCAAGAGTTCGAAACATTCCCGGGCCGCTCTTTGGGGGTTGCCATGAAGTTCACCTTTTTCTTCGAGTGCTTCGAGGGTTGCTGATTAATCGTGGGTCGTACTTCATACTGTTGTTATTAGTATTAATGTGTGTAGTGTTGGGTTACTGTTGCATCATTATTGCTGATGCGGGAACAAATGCAAGGTACGGTAGATGCTTTCAAAGAGGCCCTTTGGTCTTAAACACTTTCCCGGGCGGCAGCGCGCCAGGGCCTCTTACGAAGTTTGGCTGATCGCAAACACTCTCTAAAATAAAGGTAGTCGGTTATTACGAAAAAGTCAGGTACATGCAGTGCTGTCGTTGGGAAAGTATTAAGATCATTAAGACCAGTTTCATTTGCACCTGCAAAGGTGAAGAATGCGCATATGTCCAAATACTTGAGCTGTGCTTCTAGGGTTACTTAAGCGTAGGTGGCACTTTATACTGTTGTCGTTGGTATTATTATGTGTGGTGTTGGGTTATTGTTGCATCATTCTGGCTGATGCGGGAACTAATGCGAGGCGCGTTTTCTGATTCTAAAGAGGCTCTTTTGTCTTGGGCCGTACTTCGAGGGTTGCTTAAGCACAAGTGGTACTTCATATTGTTGTTGTTGGTATTATTGTGGATGATTTTTGTTGTCTGGCTATCATCTAAGAATGCACATGTGTCCGAAACATTCCCGGGCCGCTCTTTGGGGGATGCTTAGAAGTTAACTTTTTTCTTCGAGTGCTGCGAGAGTTGCTTAAGCGTGGGTGGTACCTCATACTGTTGTTGTTGTTATTATTGTGTGCGGTGTTGAGTTACTGTTGCATCGTTTTTGCTTATGCGGGAATAAATACGAGGTGCGTTTCCTGCTTTCAAAGACGCCGCACAGTGGGACAGGAGCGATTATGGCCGGACAAAAATCTGAAATCTTGTATTTGGCTTTTTCACACTTAAAGTCGACAAAAAAACATCAAAGTGTAGATTCAATTATTTAAAATGTAGGAAGGGGAGCTTTTTTTATTTTCAAACGTAAAAATCGCGCTAATCATGAATGTAGGTCAGTTTTTTGAAAGAAAATCAACAGTGGTGTTATTAAATGAAATTTTAAATGAAATTGACATTCCACAGTAATTTAATCAAAATTAAAAAAAATATATGTAAGTAGAATAGTGACTTTGTTTCGTTTTTGATTGGACGCGCCCTACATTCATACCATTAACTCCGAAGGTGGCAAAAGGTGGCACATGAACGAAATGGCATATGATAGATAAAGGTTGAGAGCATACTTTGCCATACAATTACATACAAGCGTAGGTGGCACTTTATACTGTGGTCGTTAGTGTTCATATGTGTGGTGTTGGGTTATTGTTGCATCGTTTTAGCTGATACGGCAACAAAAGGAAGGTGCGTTTGCTGATTTCAAAGAGGCCCTTTGGTCTTTAACACATTCCTGGGCAGCTACGCGCCTGGACCTCTTACATAGGAGTAAAGTACTGACTCTGGCTGATCGTAATCCCTCTCTGAAACAAAGGTAGTCGGCTATTACGGAAGAGTCATGTATATGTAGAAATGTTGTTGGGAAAATATTAAGATCGATAGGTCAACACTGGTTAGTAGTATACGCGGGTTTCATTTACACCTGCAAAGATGAAGAATGTTCATGTGTCCTGATACTTGAGCCGTGCTTCGAGGGTTGCCTAAACATAGGTGGCACTTCATACTGTTGTTGGTATTATACTGTGTGGTGTTTGGGTTATTGTTGCATCGTTTTTGCTGTAGCGGGAACAAATGCGAGGTGCGTTTGCTGCTTTCAAAGAGGCCCTTTGGTCTTTCACACTTTCCCGGGCGGCAGCGCGCCTAAACCTCTTACGGAGGGGCGAAGTACCGACTCTGGCTGATCGTATACGCTCTCTGAAACGGAGGTAGTCGGCTATTATGAAAGAGTCAGGTATATGCAGTGCTGTCGTTGGAAAAGTATTAAGATTAATGGGTCAACACTGGTTAGTAGTATACGCGGGTTTCATTTGTACCTGCAAAGGTCAATACTGCGCATATGTCCAGATGCTTTACCCGTGCTTCAAAGTTGTTTAAGCATAGGTGGCACTTTATACTGTTGTTGGATTTTTGTGTGTGGTGTTTGGGTTACTGTCGCATCGTTCCTGCTGATGCGGGAACAGATGCAAGGTGCGTTTTCTGCTTTCATAGAGGCCCTTTGGTCTTTAACACTTTTCGGGGAGGCAGAGCGAATGGGCCTCTTACGGAGGGGTGGAGTACCGACTCTGGCTGATCGTGAACCCTCTCTGAAACTAAAATAGTCAGCTATTACGAAAGAGTCAGGTATCTGCAGTACTGTCGTTGGAAAAAGATTAAGATCAGTGGGTCAACACTGGTTAGTAGTATACGCGGGTTTCATTTGCACCTGCAAAGGTAAAAAATGTGCATGTGTCCAGATACTTGAGCCGTGCTTCGACGGTTGCTTAAGCATAGGTGGCACCTTATACTGTTGTAGGTATTATGGTGTGTGGTGTTTGGGTTAATGTTGCATCGTTCTTTATGATGCGGGAACATATGCGAGGTGCGTTTGCTGCTTTCAAAGAGGCCCTTTGGTGTTTAACACTTTTCCGGCGGCAGCGCGCCAGGGCGTCATACGGAGGGGTGAAGTACTGACTCTGGCTGATCGTAAACCCTCTCTGAAACGGAGGTAGTTGGCTATAACAAAAGAGTTAGGTATATGCAGTGCTGTCGTTTGGAAAGTATTAGGTTAAATCTGTCAACACTGCCTTGTAGTATACGCGGGTTTCATTTGCACCTGCAAAGGTGAAGAATGCGCATGTGTTCTTATACTTGAGCCGTGCTTCGAAGGTTCCTTAAGCATAGGTGGCACTTTATAGTGTTGTTGGTATTATTGTGTGTGGTGTTTGGGTTATTGTTGCATCGTTCTTCTTGATGCGGGAACAAATGCGAGGTGCGTTTGCTGCTTTCAAAGAGGCCCTTTTGTCTTTAACAATTTCCCGGCGGCAGCGCGCAAGGGCCTTTGATAGAGAGGTGAAGTACTGACTCCGGCTGATCATAAACCCTCTTTCAAATTGAGGTAGTCGGCTATTACGAAAGAGTTAGGCATATGCAGTGCTGTCGTTGGGAAAGTATTAGGATAAATGGGTCAACACTGGTTAGTAGTATACGCGGGCTTTATTTGCACCTGCAAAGGTGAAGAGTGCAAATATGTCCAGGTACTTGAGCCGTGCTTCGAGGGTTCCTTAAACATAGGTGGCACTTTATACTGTTGTTGGTATTATTGTGTGTGGTGTATGGGTTATTGTTGCATCGTTCTTGATGATGCGTAAACAAATGCGAGGTTTATTTGCTGCTGTCAAAGAGGCCCTTTGGTCTTTAACACTTTCTCGGCGTGAGCGCGCATGTGCCTCTTACGGAGGGGTGAAGTACCGACTCTGGCTTATCGTAAACCCTCTCTGAAGCGGAGGTAGTCGGCTATTACGAAAGAGTCAGGTATATGCAGTGTTGTCGTTGGAAAAGTATTAAGATCAATGGGTCAACACTGGTTAGTAGTATACGCGGGTTTCATTCGCACCTGTAAAGGTGAAGAATGCGCATGTGTCCAGATACTTGAGCCGTGCTTCGAGGGTTTCTGAAGCATAGGTGGCACTTTATACTGATGTTGGTATTATTGTGTGTGGTGTTTGGATTATTGTTGCATCGTTTTTGCTGATGCGGGAACAAATGCGAGGTGCGTTTGCTGCTTTCAAAGAGGCCCTTTGGTCTTTAACACTTTCCCGGCGGCAGCGCGCCAGGGCTTCTTACGGAGGGGTGAAGTACCGACTCTGGCTGATCGTAAACCCTCTCTGAAACGGAGGTAGTCGGCTATTACGAAAGAGTCAGGTATATGCAGTGCTGTCGTTAGGAAAGTATTGAGATCAATGGGTCAACACTGGTTAGTAGTAAACGCGGGTTTCATTTGCACCTGCAAAGGTGAAGAATGCGCATGTGTCCTGATACCAGAGCCGTTTTATTGTGTGTAGTGTTTAGGTTATTGTTGCATCGTTCTAGCTGATGCGGAAACAAATGCGAGGTGCGCTTTTTGCCTTCAAAGAGGCCCTTTGGTCTTTAACACTTTCTCGGCGGCAGTGCGCCTGGGTCTCTTACGGAGGGGTGAAGTACCGACTCTGGCTGATCGTTAACCCTCTCTGAAACGGTGTTAGTCGGTTATTACGATAGAGTCAGATAAATGCAGTGCTGTCGTTGGGAAAGTATTAGGATCAATGGGGCAACTCTGGTTAGTAGTACCCGCGGGTTTATTTGCACCTGCAAAGGTGAAGTATGCGCAAGTGTCCAGATACTTGAGCCATGCTTCGAGGGTTGCTTAAGCATAGGTGGCACTTTATACTGTTGTGGGTATTATTGTGTGAGGTGTTTGAGTTATTGTTGCATCATTCTTGCTGATGCGGAAACAAATACGAGGTGCGTTTGCTGCTTTCAAAGAGGCCCTTTGGTCCTTAACACTTTCCCGGCGGCAGTGCGCCAGGGCCTCTTACGGAGGGGAAAAGTACCGGCTCTGGCTGATCGTAAACCTTCTCTGAAACGAAGGTAGTCGGCTATTACGAAAAAGTCAGGTATATGCAGTACTGTCGTTAGAAAGTATTGAGATCAATGGGTCAACACAGGTTAGTAGTACACGCGGGTTTTTTTTGCACCTGCAAAGGTGAAGAATGCGCATGTGTGGCACTTACTGATGTTGGTATTATTGTGTGTGGTGTTTGGGTTATTGTTGCATCAGTCTGTCTGATTCGGGAACTAATGCGATGTGCGTTTTTTGCTCAAGGTCAAGAATGCACAAGTGTCCATATACCTGGGCCGTTTTTCGAGGGTTGCGTACACGTAGGTGGTACTCCTTACTGTTGTTGTTGGTATTATTGTGTGTGGTGATCGATTATTAATGCATCATTCTGTCTGATTCGGTAACTAATGCGAGGTGCGTTTTTTGCTCAAGGTCAAGAATGCACAAGTGTCCATATACCTGGGCCGTTTTTCGAGGGTTGCGTACACGTAGGTGGTACTCCTTACTGTTGTTGTTGGTATTATTGTGTGTGGTGATCGATTATTATAGCATCATTCTGTCTGATTCGGGTACTAATGAGAGGTGCGTTTGCTGCTTTCAAAGAGGCCCTTTGGTCTTTAACACTTTCCCGGGCGGCAGCGCGCCAGGGCTTTTTGCGGAGGGGTTAAGTACCGACTCTGGCAGATCGTAATCCCTCTCTGAAAAGGAGGTAGTCTGCTATTACGAAAGGGTCAGGTATATACAGTGCTGTCGTTGGGAAAGTATTAAGATCGTGGGTCAACACTGGTCAGTAGTATTCGCGGCTTTCATTTGCACCTGCAAAGGTCAAGAATGTGCATGTGTCCATATACTTGGGCCGTTTTTCGAGGGTTGCGTGCACGTAGGTGGTACTCCTTACTGTTGTTGTTGGTATTATTGTGTGTGGTGATCGATTATTAATGCATCATTCTGTTTAATGCGGGAACTAATGCGAGGTGCGTTTTTGCTCAAGGTCAAGAATGCACAAGTGTCCATATACCTGGGCCGTTTTTCGAGTGTTGCGTACACGTAGGTGGTACTCCATACTGTTGTTGATGGTATTATTGTGTGTGGTGATCGATTATTAATGCATCAATCTGTTTGATGCGGGAACTAATGCGAGGTGCGTTTTTTGCTCAAGGTCTAGAATGCACAGGTGTCCATATACCTGGGCCGTTTTTCGAGTGTTGCGTACACGTAGGTGGTACTCCATTCTGTTGTTGTTGGTATTATTGTGTGTGGTGATCGATTATTAATGCATCATTCTGTCTGATTCGGGAACTAATACGAGGTGCGTTTTTTGCTCTAGGTCAAGAATGTGCATGTGTCCATATACTTGGGCCGTTTTTCGAGGGTTGCGTACACGTAGGTGGTACTCCATACTGTTGTTGTTGGTATTATTGTGTGTGGTGATCGATTATTAATGCATCATTCTGTCTGATTCGGGATCTAATGCGAGGTGCGTTTTTTGCTCAAGATCAAGAATGCACAAGTGCCCATATACCTGGGCCGTTTTTCGAGGGTTGCGTACACGTAGGTGGTACTCCTTACTGTTGTTGGTATTATTGTGTGTGGTGATCGGTTATTAATGCATCATTCTGTCTGATTCGGGACCTAATGCGAGGTGCGTTTTTGCTCAAGGTCAAGAGTGCACAAGTGTTCATATACCTGGGCCGTTTTTCGAGTGTTGCGTACACGTAGGTGGTACTCCATACTGTTGTTGTTGGTATTATTGTGTGTGGTGATCGATTATTAATGCATCATTCTGTTTGATGCGGGAACTAATGCGAGGTGTGTTTTTGCTCAAGGTCAAGAATGCACAAGTGTCCATATACCTGGGCCGTTTTTCGAGTGTTGCGTACACGTAGGTGGTACTCCATACTGTTGTTGTTGGTATTATTGTGTGTGGTGATCGATTATTAATGCATCATTCTGTCTGATTCGGGAACTAATACGAGGTGCGTTTTTTGCTCTAGGTCAAGAATGTGCATGTGTCCATATACTTGGGCCGTTTTTCGAGGCTTGCGTACACGTAGGTGGTACTCCATACTGTTGTTGTTGGTATTATTGTGTGTGGTGTTCAATTATTGATGCATCAATCTGTTTGATGCGGGTACTAATGAGAGGTGCGTTTGCTGCTCTCAAAGAGGCCCTTTGGTCTTTAACACTTTCCCGGGCGGCAGCGCGCCAGGGCTTCTTGCGGAGGGGTTAAGTACCCACTCTGGCAGATCGTAATCCCTTAATCCCTCTCTGAAAAGGAGGTAGTCTGCTATTACGAAAGGGTCAGGTATATACAGTGCTGTCGTTGGGAAAGTATTAAGATCGTGGGTCAACACTGGTCAGTAGTATTCGCGGGTTTCATTTGCACCTTCAAAGGTCAAGAATGTGCATGTGTCCATATACTTGGGCCGTTATTCGAGGGTTGCGTATACGTAGGTGGTACTCCATACTGTTGTTGTTGGTATTATTGTGTGTGGTGATCGATTATTAATGCATCATTCTGTTTGAAGCAGGAACTAATGCGAGGTGCGTTTTTTGCTCAAGGGCAAGAATGCACAAGTGTCCATATAACTGGGCCGTTTTTCGAGGGTTGCGTACACATAGCTGGTACTCCATTCTGATGTTGTTGTTGGTATTATTGTGTGTGGTGATCGATTATTGATGCATCATTGTGTTTGATGCGGGAACTTATGCGAGGTGCGTTTTTTGCTCAAGGTCAAAAATGCACAAGTGTCCATATACCTGGGCCGTTTTTAGAGGGTTGCGTACACGTAGGTGGTACTCCTTACTGTTGTTGTTGGTATTGTTGTGTGTGGTGATCGATTAATAATGCATCATTCTGTTTGATGCGGGAACTAATGCGAGGTGCGTTTTTTGCTCAAGGTCAAGAATGCACAAGTGTCCATATACCTGGGCCGTTTTTCGAGGGTTGTGTACAGGTAGGTGGTACTCCATACTGTTGTTGTTGGTATTATTGTGTGTGGTGATCGATTATTAATGCATCATTCTGTTTGATGCGGGAACTAATGCGAGGTGCGTTTTTTGCTCAAGGTCAAGAATGCACAAGTGTCCATATACCTGGGCCGTTTTTCGAGGGTTGCGTACACGTAGGTGGTACTCCTTACTGTTGTTGTTGGTATTATTGTGTGTGGTGATCGATTATTAATGCATCATTCTGTCTGATTCGGGAACTAATGCGAGGTGCGTTTTTTGCTCAATGTCAAGAATGCACAAGTGTCCATATACCTGGGCCGTTTTTCGAGGGTTGCGTACACGTAGGTGGTACTCCTTACTGTTGTTGTTGGTATTATTGTGTGTGGTGATCGATTATTAATGCATCATTCTGTCTGATTCGGGACCTAATGCGAGGTGCGTTTTTGCTCAAGGTCGAGAGTGCACAAGTGTCCATATACCTGGGCCATTTTTCGAGGGTTGCGTACACGTAGCTGGTACTCCATACTGATGTTGTTGGTATTGTTGTGTGTGGTGTTCGATTAATAATGCATCATTCTGTTTGATGCGGGAACTAATGAGAGGTGCGTTTTTTGCTCAAGGTCAAGAATGCACAAGTGTCCATATACCTGGGCCGTTTTTCGAGGGTTGTGTACACGTAGGTGGTACTCCATACTGTTGTTGTTGGTATTATTGTGTGTGGTGATCGATTAATAATGCATCATTCTGTTTGATTCGGGAACTAATGCGAGGTGCGTTTTTTGCTCAAGGTCAAGAATGCACAAGTGTTCATATACCTGGGCCGTTTTTCGAGGGTTGTGTACACGTAGGTGGTACTCCGTACTGTTGTTGTTGGTATTATTGTGTGTAGTGATCGATTTATAATGCATCATTCAGTTTGATTCGGGAACTAATGCGAGGTGCGTTTTTTGCTCAAGGTCAAGAATGCACAAGTGTCCATATACCAGGGCCGTTTTGCGAGGGTTGCGTACACGTAGGTGGTACTCCTTACTGTTGTTGTTGGTAATATTGTGTGTTGTGATCGATTAATAATGCATCATTCTGTTTGATGCGGGAACTAATGCGAGGTGCGTTTTTTGCTCAAGGTCAAGAATGCACAAGTGTCCATATACCTGGGCCGTTTTTCGAGTGTTGTGTACACGTAGGTGGTACTCCATATTGTTGTTGTTGGTATTATTGTGTGTGGTGATCGATTAATAATGCATCATTCTGTCTGATTCGGGCACTAATGCGAGGTGCGTTTTTTGCTCAAGGTCAAGAATGCACAAGTGTCCATATACCTGGGCCGTTTTTCGAGGGTTGCGTACACGTAGGTGGTACTCCTTAATGTTGTTGTTGGTATTATTGTGTATGGTGATCGATTATTAATGCATTATTCTGTCTGATTCTGGAACTAATGCGAGGTGCGTTTTTTGCTCAAGGTCAAGAATGCACAAGTGTTCATATACCTGGGCCGTTTTTCGAGGGTTGCGTACACGTAGGTGGTACTCCTTATTGTTGTTGTTGGTATTATTGTATGTGGTGTTCAATTATTGATGCATCAATCTGTTTGATGCGGGTACTAATGAGATGTGCGTTTGCAGCTTTAAAAGATGCTCTTTGGTCTTTAACACTTTCCCGGGCGGCAGCGCGCCAGGGCTTCTTGCGGAGGGGTTAAGTACCGACTCTGGCAGATCGTAATCCCTCTCTGAAAAGGAGGTAGTCTGCTATTACGAAAGGGTCAGGTATATACAGTGCTGTCGTTGGGAAAGTATTAAGATCGTGGGTCAACACTGGTCAGTAGTATTCGCGGGTTTCATTTGCACCGGCAAAGGTCAAGAATGTGCATGTGTCCATATACTTGGGCCGTTTTTCGAGGGTTGCGTACACGTAGGTGGTACTCCATACTGTTGTTGTTGGTATTATTGTGTGTGGTGATCGATTATTAATGCATCATTCTGTTTGATGCGGGAAATAATGCGAGGTGCGTTTTTTGCTCAAGGTCAAGAATGCACAAGTGTCCATATTACTGGGCCGTTTTTCGAGGGTTGCGTACACGTAGCTGGTACTCCATACTGATGTTGTTGTTGGTATTATTGTGTGTGGTAATCGATTATTGATGCATCATTCTGTTTGATGCGGGTACTAATGAGATGTGCGTTTGCTGCTTTCAAAGATGCTCTTTGGTCTTTAACACTTTCCCGGGCGGCAGCGTGCCAGGGCTTCTTGCGGAGGGGTTAAGTACCGACTCTGGCAGATCGTAATCCCTCTCTGAAAAGGAGGTAGTCTGCTATTACGAAAGGGTCAGGTATATACAGTGCTGTCGTTGGGAATTTATTAAGATCGTAGGTCAACACTGGTCAGTAGTATTCGCGGCTTTCATTTGCACCTGCAAAGGTCAAGAATGTGCATGTGTCCATATACTTGGGCCGTTTTTCGAGGGTTGCGTACTCGTAGGTGGTACTCCATACTGTTGTTGTTGGTATTATTGTGTGTGGTGATCGATTATTAATGCATCATTCTGTTTGATGCGGGAACTAATGCGAGGTGCGTTTTTTGCTCAAGGTCAAGAATGAACAAGTGTCCATATTACTGGGCCATTTTTCGAGGGTTGCGTACACGTAGCTAGTACTCCATACTGATGTTGTTGTTGGTATTATTGTGTGTGGTGATCGATTATTGATGCATCATTCTGTTTGATGCGGGAACTAATGCGGGGTGCGTTTTTTGCTCAAGGTCAAGAATGCACAAGTGTCCATATACCTGGGCCGTTTTCTGAGGGTTGCGTACACGTAGCTAGTACTCCATACTGATGTTGTTGT
Source organism: Othius punctulatus (assembly GCA_951805005.1). NCBI lineage: Eukaryota > Metazoa > Arthropoda > Insecta > Coleoptera > Staphylinidae > Othius > Othius punctulatus. The sequence continues at coordinate 22,260,461 of OX638140.1, read as the reverse complement.
TGGTATTATTGTGTGTGGTGATCGATTATTGATGCATCATTCTGTTTGATGCGGGAAGTAATGCGAGGTGCGTTTTTTGCTAAAGGTCAAGAATGCACAAGTGTGCATATACCTGGGCAGTTTTTCGAGGGTTGCGTTCACGTACCTGGTACTCCATACTGATGTTGTTGGTATTATTGTGTCTGGTGATCGATTATTAATGCATCATTCTGTCTGATTCAGGACCTAATGCGAGGTGCGTTTTTTCTCAAGGTCAAGAGTGCACAAGTGTTCATATACCTGGGCCGTTTTTCGAGTGTTGCGTACACGTAGGTTGTACTCCATACTGTTGTTGTTGGTATTATTGTGTGTGGTGATCGATTATTAATGCATCATTCTGTTTGATGCGGGAACTAATGCGAGGTGCGTTTTTTGCTCAAGGTCAAGAATGAACAAGTGTCCATATTACTGGGCCGTTTTTCGAGGGTTGCGTACACGTAGCTAGTACTCCATACTGATGTTGATGTTGGTATTATTGTGTGTGGTGATCGATTATTGATGCATCATTCTGTTTGATGCGGGAACTAATGCGAGGTGCGTTTTTTGCTCAAGGTCAAGAATGCACAAGTGTCCATATACCTGGGCCGTTTTCTGAGGGTTGCGTACACGTAGCTAGTACTCCATACTGATGTTGTTGTTGGTATTATTGTGTGTGTTGATCGATTATTGATGTATCATTCTGTTTGATGCGGGAACTAATGCGAGGTGCGTTTTTTGCTAAAGGTCAAGAATGCACAGTGTCCATTTACCTGGGCAGTTTTTCGAGGGTTGCGTTCACGTACCTGGTACTCCATACTGATGTTGTTGGTATTATTGTGTCTGGTGATCGATTATTAATGCATCATTCTGTCTGATTCGGGACCTAATGCGAGGTGCGTTTTTGCTCAAGGTCAAGAGTGCACAAGTGTTCATATACCTGGGCCGTTTTTCAAGTGTTGCGTACACGTAGGTTGTACTCCATACTGTTGTTGTTGGTATTATTGTGTGTGGTGATCGATTATTAATGCATTATTCTGTTTGATGCGGGAACTAATGCGAGGTGTGTTTTTGCTCAAGGTCAAGAATGCACAAGTGTCCATATACCTGGGCCGTTTTTCGAGTGTTGCGTACACGTAGGTGGTACTCCATACTGTTGTTGTTGGTATTATTATGTGTGGTGATCGATTTTTAATGCATCATTCTGTTTGATGCGGGAACTAATGCGAGGTGCGGTTTTGCTCAAGGTCAAGAATGCACAAGTGTCCATATACCTGGGCCGTTTTTCGAGGGTTGCGTACACGTAGGTGGTACTCCATACTGTGGTTTTTGGTATTATTGCGTGGTGTTCGGTTATTGTTGCATCATTCTGGCTGATGCGGGTACTAATGAGAGGTGCGTTTGCTGCTTTCAGAGAGGCCCTTTGGTCTTTGACACTTTCCCGGGCGGCAGCGCGCCAGGGCTTCTTGCGGAGGGGTTAAGTACCGACTCTGGCAGATCGTAATCCCTCTCTGAAAAGGAGGTAGTCTGCTATTACGAATGGGTCAGGTATATACAGTGCTGTCGTTGGGAAAGTATTAAGATCGTGGGTCAACACTTGTCAGTAGTATTCGCGGCTTTCATTTGCACCTGCAAAGGTCAAGAATGTGCATGTGTCCATATACTTGGGCCGTTTTTCGAGGGTTGCGTACACGTAGGTGGTACTCCTTACTGTTGTTGTTGGTATTATTGTGTGTGGTGATCGACTATTAATGCATCATTCTGTCTGATTCGGGAACTAATGCGAGGTGCGTTTTTTGCTCAAGGTCAAGAATGCACAAATGTTCATATACCTGGGCCGTTTTTCGAGGGTTGCGTACACGTAGGTGGTACTCCATACTGTTGTTGTTGGTATTATTGTATGTGGTGTTCAATTATTGATGCATCAATCTGTTTGATGCGGGTACTAATGAGATGTGGGTTTGCTGCTTTCAAAGATGCTCCTTGGTCTTCAACACTTTCCCGGGCGGCAGCGTGCCAGGGCTTCTTGCGGAGGGGTTAAGTACCGACTCTGGCAGATCGTAATCCCTCTCTGAAAAGGAGGTAGTCTGCTATTACGAAAGGGTCAGGTATATACAGTGCTGTCGTTGGGAAATTATTAAGATCGTAGGTCAACACTGGTCAGTAGTATTCGCGGGTTTCATTTGCACCTGCAAAGGTCAAGAATGTGCATGTGTCCATATACTTGGGCCGTTTTTCGAGGGTTGCGTACACGTAGGTGGTACTCCATACTGTTGTTGGTGGTATTATTGTGTGTGGTGATCGATTATTAATGCATCATTCTGTTTGATGCGGGAACTAATGCGAGGTGCGTTTTTTGCTCAAGGTCAAGAATGCACAAGTGTCCATATTACTGGGCCATTTTTCGAGGGTTGCGTACACGTAGCTAGTACTTCATACTGATGTTGTTGTTGGTATTATTGTGTGTGGTGATCGATTATTGATGCATCATTCTGTTTGATGCGGAAACTAATGCGAGGTGCGTTTTTTGCTCAAGGTCAAGAATGCACAAGCGTCCATATACCTGGGCCGTTTTCCGAGGGTTGCGTACACGTAGCTGGTACTCCATTCTGATGTTGTTGTTGGTATTATTGTGTGTGGTGATCGATTATTGATGCATCATTCTGTTTGATGCGGGAACTAATGCGAGGTGCGTTTATTGCTAAAGGTCAAGAATGCACAAGTGTCCATATACCTGGGCCGTGTTTCGAGGGTTGCGTTCACGTAGCTGGTACTCCATACTGATGTTGTTGTTTGTATTATTGTGTGTGGTGATCGATTATTGATGCATCATTCTGTTTGATGCGGGAACTAATGCGAGGTGCGTTTTTTGCTCAAGGTCAAGAATGCACAAGTGTCCATATACCTGGGCCGTTTTTCGAGGGTTGCGTACACGTAGGTGGTACTCCATACTGTTGTTGTTGGTATTATTGTGTGTGGTGATCGATTATTGATGCATCATTCTGTTTGATGCGGGAACTAATGCGAGGTGCGTTTTTTGCTAAAGGTCAAGAATGCACAAGTGTCTATATACCTGGGCCGTTTTTCGAGGGTTGCGTACACGTAGCTGGTACTCCTTACTGTTGTTGTTGGTATTATTGTGTGTGGTGATCGACTATTAATGAATCATTCTGTCTAATTCGGGAACTAATGCGAGGTGCGTTTTTTGCTCAAGGTCAAGAATGCACAAGTGTCCATATACCTGGGCCGTTTTTCGAGGGTTGCGTACACGTAGGTGGTACTCCTTACTGTTGTTGTTGGTATTATTGTGTGTGGTGACCGATTATTAATGCATCATTCTGTCTGATTCGGGACCTAATGCGAGGTGCGTTTTTGCTCAAGGTCAAGAATGCACAAGTGTCCATATACCTGGGCCGTTTTTCGAGTGTTGCGTACACGTAGGTGGTACTCCATACTGTTGTTGTTTCTATTATATTGTGTGGTGATCGATTATTAATGCATCATTCTGTTTGATGCGGGAACTAATGCGAGGTGCGTTTTTGCTCAAGGTCAAGAATGCACAAGTGTCCATATACCTGGGCCGTTTTTCGAGGGTTGCGTACACGTAGGTGGTACTCCATACTGTGGTTTTTGGTATTATTGTGTGGTGTTCGGTTATTGTTACATCATTCTGGCTGATGCGGGTACTTATGAGAGGTGCGTTTGCTGCTTTCAAAGAGTCCCTTTGGTCTTTAACACTTTCCCGGGCGGCAGCGCACCAGGGCTTCTTGCGGAGGGGTTAAGTACAGACTCTGGCAGATCGTAATCCCTCTCTGAAAAGGAGGTAGTCTGCTATTACGAAAGGGTCAGGTATATACAGTGCTGACGTTGGGAAAGTATTAAGATCGTGGGTCAACACTGGTCAGTAGTATTCGCGGCTTTCATTTGCACCTGCAGAGGTCAAGAATGTGCATGTGTCCATATACTTGGGCCGTTTTTCGAGGGTTGCGTACACGTAGGTGGTACTCCATATTGTTGTTGTTGGTATTATTGTATGTGGTGTTCAATTATTGATGTATCAATCTGTTTGATGCGGCTACTAATGAGATGTGCGTTTGCTGCTTTCAAAGATGCTCTTTGGTCTTTAACACTTTCCCGGGCGGCAGCGCGCCAGGGCTTCTTGCGGAGGGGTTAAGTACCGACTCTGGCAGATCGTAATCCCTCTCTGAAAAGGAGGTAGTCTGCTATTACGAAAGGGTCAGGTATATACAGTGCTGTCGTTGGGAAAGTATTAAGATCGTGGGTCAACACTGGTCAGTAGTATTCGCGGGTTTCATTTGCACCTGCAAAGGTCAAGAATGTGCATGTGTCCTTATACTTGGGCCGTTTTTCGAGGGTTGCGTATACGTAGGTGGTACTCCATACTGTTGTTGTTGGTATTATTGTGTGTGGTGTTCAATTATTGATGCATCAATCTGTTTGATGCGGGTACTAATGAGAGGTGCGTTTGCTGCTTTCAAAGAGGCCCTTTGGTCTTTAACACTTTCCCGGGCGGCAGCGCGCCAGGGCTTCTTGCGGAGAGGTTAAGTACCGACTCTGGCAGATCGTAATCCCTCTCTTAAAAGGAGGTAGTCTGCTATTACGAAAGGGTCAGGTATATACAGTGCAGTCGTTGGGAAAGTATTAAGATCGTGGGTCAACACTGGTCAGTAGTATTCGCGGGTTTCATTTGCACCTGCAAAGGTCAAGAATGTGCATGTGTCCATATACTTGGGCCGTTTTTCGAGGGCTGCGTACACGTAGGTGGTACTCCATACTGTTGTTGTTGGTATTATTGCGTGTGGTGATCGATTATTAATGCATCATTCTGTCTGATTCGGGACCTAATGCGAGGTGTGTTTTTGCTCAAGGTCAAGAATGCAGAAGTGTCCATATACCTGGGCCGTTTTTCGAGTGTTGCGTACACGTAGGTTGTACTCCATACTGTTGTTGTTGGTAGTATTGTGTGTGGTGATCGATTATTAATGCAGCATTCTGTTTGATGCGGGAACTAATGCGAGGTGTGTTTTTGCTCAAGGTCAAGAATGCACAAGTGTCCATATACCTGGGCCGTTTTTCAAGTGCTGCGTACACGTAGGTGGTACTCCATACTGTTGTTGTTGGTATTATTGTGTGTGGTGATCGACAATTAATGCATCATTCTGTCTGATTCGGGAACTAATGCGAGGTGCGTTTTTTGCTCAAGGTCAAGAATGCACAAGTGTCCATATACCTGGGCCGTTTTTCGAGGGTTGCGTACACGTAGGTGGTACTCCATACTGTTGTTGTTGGTATTATTGTATGTGGTGTTCAATTATTGATGCATCAATCTGTTTGATGCGGGTACTAATGAGATGTGCGTTTGCTGCTTTCAAAGATGCTCTTTGGTCTTTAACACTTTCCCGGGCGGCAGCATGCCAGGGCTTCTTGCGGAGGGGTTAAGTACCGACTCTGGCAGATCGTAATCCCTCTCTGAAAAGGAGGTAGTCTGCTAATACGAAAGGGTCCGGTATATACAGTGCAGTCGTTGGGAAAGTATTAAGGTCGTGGGTCAACACTGGTCAGTAGTATTCGCGGCTTTCATTTGCACCTGCAAAGGTCAAGAATGTGCATGTGTCCATATACTTGGGCCGTTTTTCGAGGGTTGCGTACACGTAGGTAGTACTCCATACTGTTGTTGTTGGTATTATTGTGTGTGGTGATCGATTATTAATGCATCATTCTGTTTGATGCGGGAACTAATGCGAGGTGCGTTTTTTGCTCAAGGTCATGAATGCACAAGTGTCCATATTACTGGGACGTTTTTCGAGGGTTGCGTACACGTAGCTGGTACTCCATACTGATGTTGTTGTTGGTATTATTGTGTGTGGTGATCGATTATTGATGCATCATTCTGTTTGATGCGGGTACTAATGAGATGTGCGTTTGCTGCTTACAAAGATGCTCTTTGGTCTTTAACACTTTCCCGGGCGGCAGCGTGCCAGGGCTTCTTGCGGAGGGGTTAAGTACCGACTCTGGCAGATCGTAATCCCTCTCTGAAAAGGAGGTAGTCTGCTATTACGAAAGGGTCAGGTATATACAGTGCTGTCGTTGGGAAATTATTAAGATCGTAGGTCAACACTGGTCAGTAGTATTCGCGGGTTTCATTTGCACCTGCAAAGGTCAAGAATGTGCATGTGTCCATATACTTGGGCCGTTTTTCGAGGGTTGCGTACACGTAGGTGGTACTCCATACTGTTGTTGTTGGTATTATTGAGTGTGGTGATCGATTATTAATGCATCATTCTGTTTGATGCGGGAACTAATGCGAGGTGCGTTTTTTGCTCAAGGTCAAGAATGCACAAGTGTCCATATTACTGGGCCGTTTTTCGAGGGTTGCGTACACGTAGCTAGTACTTCATACTGATGTTGTTGTTGGTATTATTGTGTGTGGTGATCGATTATTGATGCATCATTCTGTTTGATGCGGGAACTAATGCGAGGTGCGTTTTTTGCTCAAGGTCAAGAATGCACAAGTGTCCATATACCTGGGCCGTTTTCCTAGGGTTGCGTACACGTAGCTGGTACTCCATTCTGATGTTGTTGTTGGTATTATTGTGTGTGGTGATCGATTATTGATGCATCATTCTTTTTGATGCGGGAACTAATGCGAGGTGCGTTTTTTGCTAAAGGTCAAGAATGCACAAGTGTCCATATACCTGGGCCGTTTTTCGAGGGTTGCGTTCACGTAGCTGGTACTCCATACTGATGTTGTTGTTTGTATTATTGTGTGTGGTGATCGATTATTGATGCATCATTCTGTTTGATGCGGGAACTAATGCGAGGTGCGTTTTTTGCTCAAGGTCAAGAATGCACAAGTGTCCATATACCTGGGCCGTTTTTCGAGGGTTGCTTACACGTAGGTGGTACTCCATACTGTTGTTGGTGGTATTATTGTGTGTGGTAATCGATTATTGATGCATCATTCTGTTTGATGCGGGAACTAATGCGAGGTGCGTTTTTTGCTAAAGGTCAAGAATGCACAAGTGTCCATATACCTGGGCCGTTTTTCGAGGGTTGCGTACACGTAGCTGGTACTCCTTACTGTTGTTGTTGGTATTATTGTGTGTGGTGATCGACTATTAATGCATCATTCTGTCTGATTCGGGAACTAATGCGAGGTGCGTTTTTTGCTCAAGGTCAAGAATGCAGTAGTGTCCATATACCTGGGCCGTTTTTCGAGGGTTGCGTACACGTAGGTGGTACTCCTTACTGTTGTTGTTGGTATTTTTGTGTGTGGTGATCGATTATTAATGCATCGTTCTGTCTGATTCGGGACCTAATGCGAGGTGCGTTTTTGCTCAAGGTCAAGAATGCACAAGTGTCCATTTACCTGGGCCGTTTTTCGAGTGTTGCGTACATGTAGGTGGTACTCCATACTGTTGTTGTTGGTATTATTGTGTGTGGTGATCGATTATTAATGCATCATTCTGTTTGATGCGGGAACTAATGCGAGGTGCGTTTTTGCTCAAGGTCAAGAATGCACAAGTGTCCATATACCTGGGCCGTTTTTCGAGGGTTGCGTACACGTAGGTGGTACTCCATACTGTGGTTTTTGGTATTATTGTGTGGTGTTCGGTTATTGTTGCATCATTCTGGCTGATGCGGGTACTAATGAGAGGTGCGTTTGCTGCTTTCAAAGAGTCCCTTTGGTCTTTAACACTTTCCCGGGCGGCAGCGCGCCAGGGCTTCTTGCGGAGGGGTTAAGTACCGACTCTGGCAGATCGTAATCCCTCTCTGAAAAGGAGATAGTCTGCTATTACGAAAGGGTCAGGTATATACAGTGCTGTCGTTGGGAAAGTATTAAGATCGTGGGTCAACACTGGTCAGTAGTATTCGCGGGTTTCATTTGCACCTGCAAAGGTCAAGAATGTGCATGTGTCCTTATACTTGGGCCGTTTTTCGAGGGTTGCGTACACGTAGGTGGTACTCCATACTGTTGTTGTTGGTATTATTGTGTGTGGTGATCGATCATTAATGCATCATTCTGTTTGATGCGGAACTAATGCGAAGTGCGTTTTTTGCTCAAGGTCAAGAATGCACAAGTGTCCATATTACTGGGCCGTTTTTCGAGGGTTGCGTACACGTAGCTAGTACTCCATACTGATGTTGTTGTTGGTATTATTGTGTGTGGTGATCGATTATTGATGCATCATTCTGTTTGATGCGGGAACTAATGCGAGGTGCGTTTTTTGCTCAAGGTCAAGAATGCACAAGTGTCCATATACCTGCGCCGTTTTTCGAGGGTTGCGTACACGTAGCTGGTACTCCATACTGATGTTGTTGGTATTATTGTGTGTTGTGATCGATTATTGATGCATCATTCTGTTTTATGCGGGAACTAATGCGAGGTGCGTTTTTTGCTCAAGGTCAAGAATGCACAAGTGTCCATATACCTGGGCCGTTTTTCGAGGGTTGCGTACACGTAGGTGGTACTCCATACTGTTGTTGTTGGTATTATTGTGTGTGGTGATCGATTATTAATGCATCATTCTGTTTGATGCGGGAACTAATGCGAAGTGCGTTTTTTGCTCAAGGTCAAGAATGCACAAGTGTCCATATTACTGGGCCGTTTTTCGAGGGTTGCGTACACGTAGCTAGTACTCCATACTGATGTTGTTGTTGGTATTATTGTGTGTGGTGATCGATTATTGATGCATCATTCTGTTTGATGCGGGAACTAATGCGAGGTGTTTTTTTTGCTCAAGGTCAAGAATGCACAAGTGTCCATATACCTGGGCCGTTTTTCGAGGGTTGCGTACACGTAGCTGGTACTCCATACTGATGTTGTTGGTATTATTGTGTGTGGTGATCGATTATTGATGCATCATTCTGTTTGATGCGGGAACTAATGCGAGGTGCGTTTTTTGCTAAAGGTCAAGAATGCACAAGTGTCCATATACCTGGGCCGTTTTTCGAGGGTTGCGTACAAGTAGGTGGTACTCCATACTGTTGTTGTTGGTATTATTGTGTGTGGTGATCGATTTTTAATGCATCATTCTGTTTGATGCGGGAACTGATGCGAGGTGCGTTTTTTGCTCAAGGTCAAGAATGCACAAGTGTCCATATACCTGGGCCGTTTTTCGAGGGTTGCGTACACGTAGGTGGTACTCCATACTGTTGTTGTTGGTATTATTGTGTGTGGTGATCGATTTTTAATGCATCATTCTGTTTGATGCGGGAACTAATGCGAGGTGCGTTTTGCTCAAAGTCAAGAATGCACAAGTGTCCATATGCCTGGGTCGTTTTTCGAGGGTTGCGTCGTACGCGTAGGTGGTACTCCATACTGTGGTTTTTGGTATTATTGTGTGGTGTTCGGTTTTTGTTGCATCATTCTGGCTGATGCGGGTACTAATGAGAGTGGCGTTTGCTGCTTTCAAAGAGTCCCTTTGGTCTTTAACACTTTCCCGGGCGGCAGCGCACCAGGGCTTCTTGCGGAGGGGTTAAGTACCGACTCTGGCAGATCGTAATCCCTCTCTGAAAAGGAGGTAGTCTGCTATTACGAAAGGGTCAGGTATATACAGTGCTGACGTTGGGAAAGTATTAAGATCGTGGGTCAACACTGGTCAGTAGTATTCGCGGCTTTTATTTGCACCTGCAAAGGTCAAGAATGTGCATGTGTCCATATACTTGGGCCGTTTTACGAGGGTTGCGTACACGTAGGTGGTACTCCTTACTGTTGTTGTTGGTATTATTGTGTGTGGTGATCGACTATTAATGCATCATTCTGTCTGATTCGGGAACTAATGCGAGGTGCGTTTTTTGCTCAGGGTCAAGAATGCACAAGGGTCCATATATCTGGGCCGTTTTTCGAGGGTTGAGTACACGTAGGTGGTACTCCTTACTGTTGTTGTTGGTATTATTGTGTGTGGTGATCGATTATTAATGCATCATTCTGTCTAATTCGGGACCTAATGCGAGGTGCGTTTTTGCTCAAGGTCAAGAGTGCACAAGTGTTCATATACCTGGGCCGATTTTCGAGGGTTGCGTACACGTAGGTGGTACTCCTTACCGTTGTTGTTGGTATTATTGTGTGTGGTGATCGATTATTAATGCATTATTCTGTCTGATTCTGGAACTAATGCGAGGTGCGTTTTTTGCTCAAGGTCAAGAATGCACAAATGTTCATATACCTGGGCCGTTTTTCGAGGGTTGCGTACACGTAGGTGGTACTCCATACTGTTGTTGTTGGTATTATTGTGTGTGGTGTTTAATTATTGATGCATCAATCTGTTTGATGCGGGTACTAATGAGAGGTGCGTTTGCTGCTTTCAAAGAGGCCCTTTGGTCTTTAACACTTTCCCGGGCGGCAGCGCGCCAGGGCTTCTTGCGGAGGGGTTAAGTACCGACTCTGGCAGATCGTAATCCCTCTCTTAAAATGAGGTAGTCTGCTATTACGAAAGGGTCAGGTATATACAGTGCAGTCGTTGGGAAAGTATTAAGATCGTGGGTCAACACTGGTCAGTAGTATTCGCGGGTTTCATTTGCACCTGCAAAGGTCAAGAATGTGCATGTGTCCATATACTTGGGCCGTTTTTCGAGGGTTGCGTACACGTAGGTGGTACTCCATACTGTTGTTGTTGGTATTAATGCGTGTGGTGATCGATTATTAATGCATCTTTCTGTCTGATTCGGGACCTAATGCGAGGTGTGTTTTTGCTCAAGGTCAAGAATGCACAAGTGTCCATATACCTGGGCCGTTTTTCGAGTGTTGCGTACACGTAGGTTGTACTCCATACTGTTGTTGTTGGTATTATTGTGTGTGGTGATCGATTATTAATGCATCATTCTGTTTGATGCGGGAACTAATGCGGGGTGTGTTTTTGCTCAAGGTCAAGAATGCACAAGTGTCCATATACCTGGGCCGTTTTTCGAGTGTTGCGTACACGTAGGTTGTACTCCATACTGTTGTTGTTGGTATTATTGTGTGTGGTGATCGATTATTAATGCATCATTCTGTTTGATGCGGGAACTAATGCGAGGTGCGTTTTTTGCTCAAGGTCAAGAATGCACAAGTGTCCATATACCTGGGCCGTTTTTCGAGGGTTGCGTACACGTAGGTGGTACTCCATACTGTTGTTGGTGGTATTATTGTGTGTGGTAATCGATTATTGATGCATCATTCTGTTTGATGCGGGAACTAATGCGAGGTGCGTTTTTTGCTAAAGGTCAAGAATGCACAAGTGTCCATATACCTGGGCCGTTTTTCGAGGGTTGCGTACACGTAGCTGGTACTCCTTACTGTTGTTGTTGGTATTATTGTGTGTGGTGATCGACTATTAATGCATCATTCTGTCTGATTCGGGAACTAATGCGAGGTGCGTTTTTTGCTCAAGGTCAAGAATGCAGTAGTGTCCATATACCTGGGCCGTTTTTCGAGGGTTGCGTACACGTAGGTGGTACTCCTTACTGTTGTTGTTGGTATTTTTGTGTGTGGTGATCGATTATTAATGCATCGTTCTGTCTGATTCGGGACCTAATGCGAGGTGCGTTTTTGCTCAAGGTCAAGAATGCACAAGTGTCCATTTACCTGGGCCGTTTTTCGAGTGTTGCGTACACGTAGGTGGTACTCCATACTGTTGTTGTTGGTATTATTGTGTGTGGTGATCGATTATTAATGCATCATTCTGTTTGATGCGGGAACTAATGCGAGGTGCGTTTTTGCTCAAGGTCAAGAATGCACAAGTGTCCATATACCTGGGCCGTTTTTCGAGGGTTGCGTACACGTAGGTGGTACTCCATACTGTGGTTTTTGGTATTATTGTGTGGTGTTCGGTTATTGTTGCATCATTCTGGCTGATGCGGGTACTAATGAGAGGTGCGTTTGCTGCTTTCAAAGAGTCCCTTTGGTCTTTAACACTTTCCCGGGCGGCAGCGCGCCAGGGCTTCTTGCGGAGGGGTTAAGTACCGACTCTGGCAGATCGTAATCCCTCTCTGAAAAGGAGATAGTCTGCTATTACGAAAGGGTCAGGTATATACAGTGCTGTCGTTGGGAAAGTATTAAGATCGTGGGTCAACACTGGTCAGTAGTATTCGCGGGTTTCATTTGCACCTGCAAAGGTCAAGAATGTGCATGTGTCCTTATACTTGGGCCGTTTTTCGAGGGTTGCGTACACGTAGGTGGTACTCCATACTGTTGTTGTTGGTATTATTGTGTGTGGTGATCGATCATTAATGCATCATTCTGTTTGATGCGGAACTAATGCGAAGTGCGTTTTTTGCTCAAGGTCAAGAATGCACAAGTGTCCATATTACTGGGCCGTTTTTCGAGGGTTGCGTACACGTAGCTAGTACTCCATACTGATGTTGTTGTTGGTATTATTGTGTGTGGTGATCGATTAATGATGCATCATTCTGTTTGATGCGGGAACTAATGCGAGGTGCGTTTTTTACTCAAGGTCAAGAATGCACAAGTGTCCATATACCTGGGCCGTTTTTCGAGGGTTGCGTACACGTAGCTGGTACTCCATACTGATGTTGTTGGTATTATTGTGTGTTGTGATCGATTATTGATGCATCATTCTGTTTTATGCGGGAACTAATGCGAGGTGCGTTTTTTGCTCAAGGTCAAGAATGCACAAGTGTCCATATACCTGGGCCGTTTTTCGAGGGTTGCGTACACGTAGGTGGTACTCCATACTGTTGTTGTTGGTATTATTGTGTGTGGTGATCGATTATTAATGCATCATTCTGTTTGATGCGGGAACTAATGCGAAGTGCGTTTTTTGCTCAAGGTCAAGAATGCACAAGTGTCCATATTACTGGGCCGTTTTTCGAGGGTTGCGTACACGTAGCTAGTACTCCATACTGATGTTGTTGTTGGTATTATTGTGTGTGGTGATCGATTATTGATGCATCATTCTGTTTGATGCGGGAACTAATGCGAGGTGTTTTTTTTGCTCAAGGTCAAGAATGCACAAGTGTCCATATACCTGGGCCGTTTTTCGAGGGTTGCGTACACGTAGCTGGTACTCCATACTGATGTTGTTGGTATTATTGTGTGTGGTGATCGATTATTGATGCATCATTCTGTTTGATGCGGGAACTAATGCGAGGTGCGTTTTTTGCTAAAGGTCAAGAATGCACAAGTGTCCATATACCTGGGCCGTTTTTCGAGGGTTGCGTACAAGTAGGTGGTACTCCATACTGTTGTTGTTGGTATTATTGTGTGTGGTGATCGATTTTTAATGCATCATTCTGTTTGATGCGGGAACTGATGCGAGGTGCGTTTTTTGCTCAAGGTCAAGAATGCACAAGTGTCCATATACCTGGGCCGTTTTTCGAGGGTTGCGTACACGTAGGTGGTACTCCATACTGTTGTTGTTGGTATTATTGTGTGTGGTGATCGATTTTTAATGCATCATTCTGTTTGATGCGGGAACTAATGCGAGCTGCGTTTTGCTCAAAGTCAAGAATGCACAAGTGTCCATATGCCTGGGTCGTTTTTCGAGGGTTGCGTCGTACGCGTAGGTGGTACTCCATACTGTGGTTTTTGGTATTATTGTGTGGTGTTCGGTTTTTGTTGCATCATTCTGGCTGATGCGGGTACTAATGAGAGTGGCGTTTGCTGCTTTCAAAGAGTCCCTTTGGTCTTTAACACTTTCCCGGGCGGCAGCGCACCAGGGCTTCTTGCGGAGGGGTTAAGTACCGACTCTGGCAGATCGTAATCCCTCTCTGAAAAGGAGGTAGTCTGCTATTACGAAAGGGTCAGGTATATACAGTGCTGACGTTGGGAAAGTATTAAGATCGTGGGTCAACACTGGTCAGTAGTATTCGCGGCTTTTATTTGCACCTGCAAAGGTCAAGAATGTGCATGTGTCCATATACTTGGGCCGTTTTACGAGGGTTGCGTACACGTAGGTGGTACTCCTTACTGTTGTTGTTGGTATTATTGTGTGTGGTGATCGACTATTAATGCATCATTCTGTCTGATTCGGGAACTAATGCGAGGTGCGTTTTTTGCTCAGGGTCAAGAATGCACAAGGGTCCATATATCTGGGCCGTTTTTCGAGGGTTGAGTACACGTAGGTGGTACTCCTTACTGTTGTTGTTGGTATTATTGTGTGTGGTGATCGATTATTAATGCATCATTCTGTCTAATTCGGGACCTAATGCGAGGTGCGTTTTTGCTCAAGGTCAAGAGTGCACAAGTGTTCATATACCTGGGCCGATTTTCGAGGGTTGCGTACACGTAGGTGGTACTCCTTACCGTTGTTGTTGGTATTATTGTGTGTGGTGATCGATTATTAATGCATTATTCTGTCTGATTCTGGAACTAATGCGAGGTGCGTTTTTTGCTCAAGGTCAAGAATGCACAAATGTTCATATACCTGGGCCGTTTTTCGAGGGTTGCGTACACGTAGGTGGTACTCCATACTGTTGTTGTTGGTATTATTGTGTGTGGTGTTTAATTATTGATGCATCAATCTGTTTGATGCGGGTACTAATGAGAGGTGCGTTTGCTGCTTTCAAAGAGGCCCTTTGGTCTTTAACACTTTGCCGGGCGGCAGCGCGCCAGGGCTTCTTGCGGAGGGGTTAAGTACCGACTCTGGCAGATCGTAATCCCTCTCTTAAAATGAGGTAGTCTGCTATTACGAAAGGGTCAGGTATATACAGTGCAGTCGTTGGGAAAGTATTAAGATCGTGGGTCAACACTGGTCAGTAGTATTCGCGGGTTTCATTTGCACCTGCAAAGGTCAAGAATGTGCATGTGTCCATATACTTGGGCCGTTTTTCGAGGGTTGCGTACACGTAGGTGGTACTCCATACTGTTGTTGTTGGTATTAATGCGTGTGGTGATCGATTATTAATGCATCTTTCTGTCTGATTCGGGACCTAATGCGAGGTGTGTTTTTGCTCAAGGTCAAGAATGCACAAGTGTCCATATACCTGGGCCGTTTTTCGAGTGTTGCGTACACGTAGGTTGTACTCCATACTGTTGTTGTTGGTATTATTGTGTGTGGTGATCGATTATTAATGCATCATTCTGTTTGATGCGGGAACTAATGCGGGGTGTGTTTTTGCTCAAGGTCAAGAATGCACAAGTGTCCATATACCTGGGCCGTTTTTCGAGTGTTGCGTACACGTAGGTTGTACTCCATACTGTTGTTGTTGGTATTATTGTGTGTGGTGATCGATTATTAATGCATCATTCTGTTTGATGCGGGAACTAATGCGAGGTGTGTTTTTGCTCAAGGTCAAGGGTGCACAAGTGTCCATATACCTGGGCCGTTTTTCGAGTGTTGCGTACACGTAGGTGGTACTCCATACTGTGGTCTTTGGTATTATTGCGTGGTGTTCGGTTATTGTTGCATCATTCTGGCTGATGCGGGCACTAATGAGAGGTGCGTTTGCTGCTTTCAAAGAGGCCCTTTGGTCTTTAACACTTTCCCGGGCGGCAGCGCGCCAGGGCTTCTTGCGGAGGGGTTAAGTACCGACTCTGGCAGATCGTAATCCCTCTCTGAAAAGGAGGTAGTCTGCTATTACGAAAGGGTCAGGTATATACAGTGCTGTCGTTGGGAAAGTATTAAGATCGTGGGTCAACACTGGTCAGTAGTATTCGCGGGTTTCATTTGCACCTGCAAAGGTCAAGAATGTGCATGTGTCCATATACTTGGGCCGTTTTTCGAGGGTTGCGTACACGTAGGTGGTACTCCTTACTGTTGTTGTTGGTATTATTGTGTATGGTGATCGACTATTAATGCATCATTCTGTCTGATTCGGGAACTAATGCGAGGTGCGTTTTTTGCTCAAGGTCAAGAATGCACAAGTGTCCATATACCTGGGCCGTTTTTCGAGGGTTGCGTACACGTAGGTGGTACTCCATACTGTTGTTGTTGGTATTATTGTATGTGGTGTTCAATTATTGATGCATCATTCTGTTTGATGCGGGTACTAATGAGATGTGCGTTTGCTGCTTTCAAAGATGCTCTTTGGTCTTTAACACTTTCCCGGGCGGCAGCGTGCCAGGGCTTCTTGCGGAGGGGTTAAGTACCGACTCTGGCAGATCGTAGTCCCTCTCTGAAAAGGAGGTAGTCTGCTATTACGAAAGGGTCAGGTATATACAGTGCTGTCGTTGGGAAATTATTAAGATCGTAGGTCAACACTGGTCAGTTGTATTCGCGGGTTTCATTTGCACCTGCAAAGGTCAAGAATGTGCATGTGTCCATATACTTGGGCCGTTTTTCGAGGGTTGCGTACACGTAGGTGGTACTCCTTACTGTTGTTGTTGGTATTATTGTGTGTGGTGATCGATTATTAATGCATCATTCTGTTTGATGCGGGAACTAATGCGAGGTGCGTTTTTGCTCAAGGTCAAGAATGCACAAGTGTCCATATACCTGGGCCGTTTTTCGAGGGTTGCGTACACGTAGGTGGTACTCCTTACTGTTGTTGTTGGTATTATTGTGTGGTGTTCGGTTATTGTTGCATCATTCTGGCTGATGCGGGTACTAATGAGAGGTGCGTTTGCTGCTTTCAAAGAGTCCCTTTGGTCTTTAAAACTTTCCCGGGCGGCAGCGCACCAGGGCTTCTTGCGGAGGGGTTAAGTACCGACTCTGGCAGATCGTAATCCCTCTCTGAAAAGGAGGTAATCTGCTATTACGAAAGGTTTAGGTATATACAGTGCTGTCGTTGAGAAAGTATTAAGATCGTGGGTCAACACTGGTCAGTAGTATTCGCGGGTTTCATTTGCACCTGCAAAGGTCAAGAATGTGCATGTGTCCTTATACTTGGGCCGGTTTTCGAGGGTTGCGTACACGTAGGTGGTACTCCATACTGTTGTTGTTGGTATTATTGTGTGTGGTGATCGATTATTAATGCATCATTCTGTTTGATGCGGGAACTAATGCGAAGTGCGTTTTTCGCTCAAGGTCAAGAATGCACAAGTGTCCATATTACTGGGCCGTTTTTCGAGGGTTGCGTACACGTAGCTAGTACTCCATACTGATGTTGTTGTTGGTATTATTGTGTGTGGTGATCGATTATTGATGCATCTTTCTGTTTGATGCGGGAACTAATGCGAGGTGCGTTTTTTGCTCAAGGTCAAGAATGCACAAGTGTCCATATACCTGGGCCGTTTTTCGAGGGTTGCGTACACGTAGCTGGTACTCCATACTGATGTTGTTGGTATTATTGTGTGTGGTGATCGATTATTGATGCATCATTCTGTTTGATGCGGGAACTAATGCGAGGTGCGTTTTTTGCTCAAGGTCAAGAATGCACAAGTGTCCATATACCTGGGCCGTTTTTCGAGGGTTGCGTACACGTAGGTGGTACTCCATACTGTTGTTGTTGGTATTATTGTGTGTGGTGATCGATTATTAATGCATCATTCTGTTTGATGCGGGAACTAATGCGAAGTGCGTTTTTTGCTCAAGGTCAAGAATGCACAAGTGTCTATATTACTGGGCCGTTTTTCGAGGGTTGCGTACACGTAGCTAGTACTCCATACTGATGTTGTTGTTGGTATTATTGTGTGTGGTGATCGATTATTGATGCATCATTCTGTTTGATGCGGGAACTAAAGCGAGGTGCGTTTTTTGCTCAAGGTCAAGAATGCACAAGTGTCCATATACCTGGGCCGTTTTTCGAGGGTTGCGTACACGTAGCTGGTACTCCATACTGATGTTGTTGGTATTATTGTGTGTGGTGATCGATTATTGATGCATCATTCTGTTTGATGCGGGAACTAATGCGAGGTGCGTTTTTTGCTAAAGGTCAAGAATGCACAAGTGTCCATATACCTGGGCCGTTTTTCGAGGGTTGCGTACACGTAGGTGGTACTCCATACTGTTGTTGTTGGTATTATTGTGTGTGGTGATCGATTTTTAATGCATCATTCTGTTTGATGCGGGAACTGATGCGAGGTGCGTTTTGTGCTCAAGGTCAAGAATGCACAAGTGTCCATATACCTGGGCCGTTTTTCGAGGGTTGCGTACACGTAGGTGGTACTCCATACTGTTGTTGTTGGTATTATTGTGTGTGGTGATCGATTTTTAATGCATCATTCTGTTTGATGCGGGAACTAATGCGAGGTGCGTTTTGCTCAAAGTCAAGAATGCACAAGTGTCCATATGCCTGGGCCGTTTTTCGAGGGTTGCGTACGCGTAGGTGGTACTCCATACTGTGGTTTTTGGTATTATTGTGTGGTGTTCGGTTTTCGTTGCATCATTCTGGCTGATGCGGGTACTAATGAGAGGTGCGTTTGCTGCTTTCAAAGAGTCCCTTTGGTCTTTAACACTTTCCCGGGCGGCAGCGCACCTGGGCTTCTTGCGGAGGGGTTAAGTACCGACTCTGGCAGATCGTAATCCCTCTCTGAAAAGGAGGTAGTCTGCTATTACGAAAGGGTCAGGTATATACAGTGCTGACGTTGGGAAAGTATTAAGATCGTGGGTCAACACTGGTCAGTAGTATTCGCGGCTTTCATTTGCACCTGCAAAGGTCAAGAATGTGCATGTGTCCATATACTTGGGCCGTTTTTCGAGGGTTGCGTACACGTAGGTGGTACTCCTTACTGTTGTTGTTGGTATTATTGTGTGTGGTGATCGACTATTAATGCATCATTCTGTCTGATTCGGGAACTAATGCGAGGTGCGTTTTTTGCTCAAGGTCAAGAATGCACAAGTGTCCATATACCTGGGCGGTTTTTCAAGTGTTGCGTACACGTAGGTTGTACTCCATACTGTTGTTGTTGGTATTATTGTGTGTGGTGATCGATTATTAATGCATCATTCTGTTTGATGCGGGAACTAATGCGAGGTGTGTTTTTGCTCAAGGTCAAGAATGCACAAGTGTCCATATACCTGCGCCGTTTTTCGAGTGTTGCGTACACGTAGGTGGTACTCCATACAGTTGTTGTTGGTATTATTGTGTGTGGTGATCGATTATTAATGCATCATTCTGTCTGATTCGGGACCTAATGCGAGGTGCGTTTTTGCTCAAGGTCAAGAGTGCACAAGTGTTCATATACCTGGGCGGTTTTTCAAGTGTTGCGTACACGTAGGTTGTACTCCATACTGTTGTTGTTGGTATTATTGTGTGTGGTGATCGATTATTGATGCATCATTCTGTTTGATGCGGGAACTAATGCGAGGTGCGTTTTTTGCTCAAGGTCAAGAATGCACAAGTGTCCATATACCTGGGCCGTTTTTCGAGGGTTGCGTACACGTAGCTGGTACTCCATACTGATGTTGTTGGTATTATTGTGTGTTGTGATCGATTATTGATGCATCATTCTGTTTGATGCGGGAACTAATGCGAGGTGCGTTTTTTGCTCAAGGTCAAGAATGCACAAGTGTCCATATACCTGGGCCGTTTTTCGAGGGTTGCGTACACGTAGGTGGTACTCCATACTGTTGTTGTTGGTATTATTGTGTGTGGTGATCGATTTTTAATGCATCATTCTGTTTGATGCGGGAACTAATGGGAGGTGCGTTTTGCTCAAAGTCAAGAATGCACAAGTGTCCATATGCCTGGGCCGTTTTTCGAGGGTTGCGTACGCGTAGGTGGTACTCCATACTGTGGTTTTTGGTATTATTGTGTGGTGTTCGGTTTTCGTTGCATCATTCTGGCTGATGCGGGTACTAATGAGAGGTGCGTTTGCTGCTTTCAAAGAGTCCCTTTGGTCTTTAACACTTTCCCAGGCGGCAGCGCACCAGGGCTTCTTGCGGAGGGGTTAAGTACCGACTCTGGCAGATCGTAATCCCTCTCTGAAAAGGAGGTAGTCTGCTATTACGAAAGGGTCAGGTATATACAGTGCTGACGTTGGGAAAGTATTAGGATCGTGGGTCAACACTGGTCAGTAGTATTCGCGGCTTTCATTTGCACCTGCAAAGGTCAAGAATGTGCATGTGTCCATATACTTGGGCCGTTTTTCGAGGGTTGCGTACACGTAGGTGGTACTCCTTACTGTTGTTGTTGGTATTATTGTGTGTGGTGATCGACTATTAATGCATCATTCTGTCTGATTCGGGAACTAATGCGAGGTGCGTTTTTTGCTCAAGGTCAAGAATGCACAAGTGTCCATATATTTGGGCCCTTTTTCGAGGGTTGAGTACACGTAGGTGGTACTCCTTACTGTTGTTGTTGGTATTATTGTGTGTGGTGATCGATTATTAATGCATTATTCTGTCTGATTCTGGAACTAATGCGAGGTGCGTTTTTTGCTCAAGGTCAAGAATGCACAAGTGTCCATATACCTGGGCCGTTTTTCGAGGGTTGCGTACACGTAGGTGGTACTCCTTACTGTTGTTGTTGGTATTATTGTGTGTGGTGATCGATTATTAATGCATCATTCTGTCTGATTCTGGAACTAATGCGAGGTGCGTTTTTTGCTCAAGGTCAAGAATGCACAAATGTTCATATACCTGGGCCGTTTTTCGAGGGTTGCGTACACGTAGGTGGTACTCCATACTGTTGTTGTTGGTATTATTGTGTGTGGTGTTCAATTATTGATGCATCAATCTGTTTGAAGCGGGTACTAATGAGAGGTGCGTTTGCTGCTTTCAAAGAGGCCCTTTGGTCTTTAACACTTTCCCGGGCGGCAGCGCGCCAGGGCTTCTTGCGGAGGGGTTAAGTACCGACTCTGGCAGATCGTAATCCCTCTCTGAAAAGGAGGTTGTAGTATTTTATCGTTCGGGTAAACGGGAAGTCAGTAATAATACACAATTACACGAACTTAATACTTATACTTTATTGTGCATGCGTACAGGTGCCCTCGTGCTTGGGAACTGTCTCTTCATCGCAGATGTCGCCACTTCCCAATGCACTTTGCGCATCTATACAAAACGTGCATTCCACATATACATATACATGTTTCATACATTACATCCGTCCCTCCTAAATTGAGACTGAAATACATAAAAGAAATACACTTGATTATTTAATTAATTAATATTGAAGTCTGTTAGGAGGAAGTCGTTTCCTTTGTGGCCTAACCGGAATTTCGTTTTCCGATTCGCTTGGACTACGCGACTCGGTAATTGTTTCTAAAGTTTCTATCAACGGTTCCTCGGCCTTTTCAATATTGATTTCCGATTCACTATTGGCTTCGATATCGTTACTTAATACCGTTTCACCTTCTACCACGACACTAGAATCTGGCGCACTAGAATCTGGCGCACTAGAATGCAACAATTGATCTACATGCCGTTTCCACAAGGTGTCACCTATTTGTACTTGGTATGTGTTTACGCCCAATGTTTTAATGATTTTTGCTGGACTCCAACACGGTTTCACAGAACGGTAGTCTCGTGCTAAAACATATTCACCTATCGTGAAAATTCGTTCTCGCTTTCCCCTGTAATGTTTGGTGTTGCGGTCCTGGCTCATTTTTAAATTTCTTGTAATATTGGTCGCTCCCTTATTTGGCCGTGATAGACAATTGGGTTTAATAAAATCTAACCTAGTACGTAATGGACGCCCTAGCATTATTCTTGCTGGAGACTCTCCCGTAGAGCAATGCTCAGTGTTGCGATAGTGCATTAGAAATCTACTTAAAATTGTGTCTATATTGACGTTTTTATTAATTTCAAATTCTTTTAAGAGATACGATTTCAATGTCTTTACACTATTCTCCGCTGCTCCATTTGAAGCTGGATGATACGGAGGTGAGTTTATACTTTTAATGTGGTTCATTTGTAGGAATTGTTTAAATTCCGCAGAGACTAGTTGTGGTCCATTGTCTGATACTAAAATTTTTGGAATACCAAACCGGGCGAATAGTTCTCTTAATTTTGATATTGTTTGAATCGTTGTTATTTTTTTTAAAGGATATACTTCCAACCATTTGGAATAAGCATCCGTTATGACTAAGTAATTTAAATTGTTAATTGGCCCTAAATAGTCAACATGTAATCTCTCCCACACACCATCTGGGATTTCCCAACTTCTGAGAGGTGTCTTTGGGGGATTAGACTTAAATTTTTGACAAATCTGACAAGATTTACACATTTCTTCTATATCCTTGTTTAGAGAAGGCCACCACACATATGACCGAGCTAACGATTTGGTTTTTACTATACCCATATGCGTGGCATGTAATTCGTTTAAGATTTGAGTTTGTAATTTTTCTGGAATAATGACTCTATATCCCCACATTAATATGTCCTCTACGATGTTGATTTCATTGTTCCTATTATAAAATGGCTTAAATTTGGCTTCACAACTTTGTGGCCAACCGCTCATTGTATAACTGAACACTTGCTTTAATATTGTATCTTTTTTACATTCACTTTTAATGTTTTTCACATTTAAAGGTAGATTTTTGCATTCGGAAAGGTAATTCACGTGATGGTAATTATCCTTTTCCTGCTCCTCTGTGCTTTTTATGGGCATTCTTGAAAGGAAATCTGCATTGTTGTTTTGTGATTTCACATATTTAATATTAAAATCGAACGCGCATAAAAATAAAGCATATCTTTGTAATCTATTAGCTGCCATCATCGGTATGCCTTGCTTAGGTCGAAAAATTGAAATAAGAGGCTTATGATCAGTCAATAATTCGAAATTACGTCCGTAAAGATATTGATAAAATTTCTTGACGCCAAAAATTATAGCTAGAGCTTCCTTATCAATCTGTGAATACTTTTTTTCTGCCGATGATAAGGTTCGCGAGGCGTACGCAATCGGTCGCTCTACGCCGTTATCGTATACATGAGATAATATAGCTCCTAAACCAAACTGCGAAGCATCCACTGCTAATTGGAGTCTCAATTGTGGGTCATAATGTACCAAAAAATTATCTGACATTAATACGCTTTTAATTTTTTTAAATGCAGTCATACAATTTTTTGACCAATCCCATGGTGCATCTTTTTTAATTAGCGCATACAAGGGATGTACAATATCGGGCATGTTTGGTACAAAACGATGGTAATAGTTAATCATCCCTAAGAATGACTTTAATTGGGTAACCTGTTTAGGTACCTCCATCTGTTTGATAGCATCCAAAATGCGCTGAGATTTATGTAACCCATCTTTATCAATTGTATGCCCCAAATATTCTATTGAATTTTGAAAAAAGGTACATTTTTCCCTTTTTATTGTAAGTCCTGATTTTTCTAATATCGTTAAGACATTATGTAACCGGGATATGTGCTGTTCTTGTGTTTTACCGGTAATTAAAATATCGTCCAAGAACACACTAACGCCCTCTAGTTTTCCTAGCAAGTTATCCATTATTCTTTGAAATTGTGATGGGGCAGACGTTATACCAAATGGTAATCTATTGTACATGAATGTTCCTCTATGGGTGGAAATCGTTGTATATTTTCGTGATTTTGGGTCTAGCATTACCTGTTGGTAGGCATGCGACAAATCTAATTTACTAAATTGTTGCCCCCCCTTGTAATTTTGCAAACAAGTCTTCAATACGTGGTAATGGATACCGATCCACATCTAAATGGGGATTTAAGGTAACCTTGTAATCTCCACATATTCGCACTGTATTGTCATTTTTTGAAATAGGTACGATTGGTGTTCCCCATTCACTATTTTCGACTGGAGAAAGAACACCTTCCTTAATTAATCTATCCAACTCCCGATCAACCTTCTCTTTTAATGCAAATGGTAATGCGCGTGGTCTACAAAATCGCGGAGTTGTTCCTGGTTTACACTTTAAACATATCTGTGCTTTACTGAAAGTTCCCAATTTATCCGTAAATACTTGTGGATATCGTTTAACTAATAGATATGTGCAATCCTGTTTACGGTTGTTCAAATAGTTTAATTTTCTGAACCCCAAATTAAATTTATGTAAGAAATCACGACCTAATAATGGTGGACCTCCTCTTTTAATGACGTAAATATCTAAATAATTATTTGCATTATTATATTTTATATTTACTGATATTTTTCCTACAGGACATATCTGTCCGCCTGTGTAATTTGTTAAAGTCTCATTTGTTTTCAATAATGGACATTTATTTTTAAATAATTGTGACCATGTTATGCACGAAACCACCGAAACTGCTGCTCCGGAGTCTATTTCCATCTGCAAGGGGACCCCGTTGATAAAAACATCAATCAAAATTGGGGAATTGTTTCCCATTGCCATTGAAAATAGTTCCCTTGTGGGTGTATCTAGATAATTAAAATTAGGTTTGTTTTTTCTACATACGCTTCGTAGGTGACCCTTCTTTCCACAGCCATTACATATGCATTCTTTATACCGACAATTGTTTGGCGAGTGATTGTTCCTCCCGCAGCGCGTACATTTCTGCTCCGACAGAGATGTATTTCGAACAGCTGCTCCGCGAATTCCTTGCGAACTGCTATCGCTGCGTCTACCTCTGTGCTGCGGCGGTCCGGGTCCCATAGCCGTCGAAGAAGTTCCTCGTTGACCCATCCTATACAGCTGCTCCGTCTTGATGTGAACTGCCCTGGTGTCGTCCACGTCGTTGATTCCGTACCCCATGTGCGCGGACTCCGTTATCTTTGCGATTTCCAAGGCCTTTTAAATGTTAACGTGTTATCTTCAGTAAACATTCTGTCGCGAATTTTTCCTGCTTCTAGACCCATTATAAATTTATCTCGCAATGCCGTTTCGAGATGTGTGCCGAAATTGCAGTCAGCCGATAAGTTTTTTAGTCTAGCCGCAAATTGTTGCAGCGTTTCAGGTAGCGCTCTGCCTGCTGCATAAAATTTAAAGCGCTCCGGAAAAATCGCTTTCTTGCTTGAATAAAAATCGTCCATGCACTTGATAATATCGTCGTACTCACACCTGTTTGGGACTTCGGGAAATACCAGATCCGTTAGCAACTTATACGCACTCTGCGATAAACTATTTAATATTATCGCACGTTTTATTACTTTGTCTGAGATGGAGTTTGCGATGAAAAACTGTTGCATGCGTTCCTTGTGATAGTGCCATTCACCATCATTTGGATTAAATTCGCACTGTATACCGATTGTCACTTTACGGTCTTTGTCCATGTTTGCGATTCCGCACGTGGTCGCCATACTATTTTCCGCATCCATCACCGTACACACACTATAATTGTCCTTTATGCGTTCACTACTTTGTAATGTCGTACTTAATCCTCGTCGCCACTGTAGTATTTTATCGTTCGGGTAAACGGGAAGTCAGTAATAATACACAATTACACGAACTTAATACTTATACTTTATTGTGCATGCGTACAGGTGCCCTCGTGCTTGGGAACTGTCTCTTCATCGCAGATGTCGCCACTTCCCAATGCACTTTGCGCATCTATACAAAAAGTGCATTCCACATATACATATACATGTTTCATACATTACAGAGGTAGTCTGCTATTACGAAATGGTCAGGTATATACAGTGCTGCCGTTGGGAAAGTATTAAGATCGTGGGTCAACACTGGTCAGTAGTATTCGCGGCTTTCATTTGCACCTGCAAAAGTCAAGAATGTGCATGTGTCCATATACTTGGGCCGTTTTTCGAGGTTTGCGTACACGTAGGTGGTACTCCATACTGTTGTTATTGGTATTATTGTGTGTGGTGTTCAATTATTGATGCATCAATCTGTTTGATGCGGGTACTAATGAGAGGTGCGTTTGCTGCTTTCAAAGAGGCCCTTTGGTCTTTAACACTTTCCCGGGCGGCAGCGCGCCAGGGCTTCTTGCGGAGGGGTTAAGTACCGACTCTGGCAGATCGTAATCCCTCTCTTAAAAGGAGGTAGCTATTACGAAAGGGTCAGGTATATACAGTGCAGTCGTTGGGAAAGTATTAAGATCGTGGGTCAACACGGGTCAGTAGTATTCGCGGGTTTCATTTGCACCTGCAAAGGTCAAGAATGTGCATGTGTCCATATACTTGGGCCGTATTTCGAGGGTTGCGTACACGTAGGTGGTACTCCATACTGTTGTTGTTGGTATTATTGCGTGTGGAGATCGATTATTAATGCATCATTCTGTCTGATTCGGGACCTAATGCGAGGTGTGTTTTTGCTCAAGGTCAAGAATGCACAAGTGTCCATATACCTGGGCGGTTTTTCAAGTGTTGCGTACACGTAGGTTGTACTCCATACTGTTGTTGTTGGTATTATTGTGTGTGGTGATCGATTATTAATGCATCATTCTGTTTGATGCGGGAACTAATGCGAGGTGTGTTTTTGCTCAAGGTCAAGAATGCACAAGTGTCCATATACCTGCGCCGTTTTTCGAGTGTTGCGTACACGTAGGTGGTACTCCATACAGTTGTTGTTGGTATTATTGTGTGTGGTGATCGATTATTAATGCATCATTCTGTCTGATTCGGGACCTAATGCGAGGTGCGTTTTTGCTCAAGGTCAAGAGTGCACAAGTGTTCATATACCTGGGCGGTTTTTCAAGTGTTGCGTACACGCAGGTTGTACTCCATACTGTTGTTGTTGGTATTATTGTGTGTGGTGATCGATTATTGATGCATCATTCTGTTTGATGCGGGAACTAATGCGAGGTGCGTTTTTTGCTCAAGGTCAAGAATGCACAAGTGTCCATATACCTGGGCCGTTTTTCGAGGGTTTCGTACACGTAGGTGGTACTCCATACTGTTGTTGTTGGTATTATTGTGTGTGGTGATCGATTTTTAATGCATCATTCTGTTTGATGCGGGAACTAATGCGAGGTGCGTTTTGCTCAAAGTCAAGAATGCACAAGTGTCCATATGCCTGGGCCGTTTTTCGAGGGTTGCGTACGCGTAGGTGGTACTCCATACTGTGGTTTTTGGTATTATTGTGTGGTGTTCGGTTTTCGTTGCATCATTCTGGCTGATGCGGGTACTAATGAGAGGTGCGTTTGCTGCTTTCAAAGAGTCCCTTTGGTCTTTAACACTTTCCCGGGCGGCAGCGCACCAGGGCTTCTTGCGGAGGGGTTAAGTACCGACTCTGGCAGATCGTAATCCCTCTCTGAAAAGGAGGTAGTCTGCTATTACGAAAGGGTCAGGTATATACAGTGCTGACGTTGGGAAAGTATTAAGATCGTGGGTCAACACTGGTCAGTAGTATTCGCGGCTTTCATTTGCACCTGCAAAGGTCAAGAATGTGCATGTGTCCATATACTTGGGCCGTTTTTCGAGGGTTGCGTACATGTAGGTGGTACTCCTTACTGTTGTTGTTGGTATTATTGTGTGTGGTGATCGACTATTAATGCATCATTCTGTCTGATTCGGGAACTAATGCGAGGTGCGTTTTTTGCTCAAGGTCAAGAATGCTCAAGTGTCCATATATTTGGGCCGTTTTTCGATGGTTGAGTACACGTAGGTGGTACTCCTTACTGTTGTTGTTGGTATTATTGTGTGTGGTGATCGATTATTAATGCATTATTCTGTCTGATTCTGGAACTAATGCGAGGTGCGTTTTTTGCTCAAGGTCAAGAATGCACAAGTGTCCATATACCTGGGCCGTTTTTCGAGGGTTGCGTACACGTAGGTGGTACTCCTTACTGTTGTTGTTGGTATTATTGTGTGTGGTGATCGATTATTAATGCATCATTCTGTCTGATTCTGGAACTAATGCGAGGTGCGTTTTTTGCTCAAGGTCAAGAATGCACAAATGTTCATATACCTGGGCCGTTTTTCGAGGGTTGCGTACACGTAGGTGGTACTCCATACTGTTGTTGTTGGTATTATTGTGTGTGGTGTTCAATTATTGATGCATCAATCTGTTTGAAGCGGGTACTAATGAGAGGTGCGTTTGCTGCTTTCAAAGAGGCCCTTTGGTCTTTAACACTTTCCCGGGCGGCAGCGCGCCAGGGCTTCTTGCGGAGGGGTTAAGTACCGACTCTGGCAGATCGTAATCCCTCTCTTAAAAGGAGGTAGCTATTACGAAAGGGTCAGGTATATACAGTGCAGTCGTTGGGAAAGTATTAAGATCGTGGGTCAACACGGGTCAGTAGTATTCGCGGGTTTCATTTGCACCTGCAAAGGTCAAGAATGTGCATGTGTCCATATACTTGGGCCGTATTTCGAGGGTTGCGTACACGTAGGTGGTACTCCATACTGTTGTTGTTGGTATTATTGCGTGTGGAGATCGATTATTAATGCATCATTCTGTCTGATTCGGGACCTAATGCGAGGTGTGTTTTTGCTCAAGGTCAAGAATGCACAAGTGTCCATATACCTGGGCGGTTTTTCAAGTGTTGCGTACACGTAGGTTGTACTCCATACTGTTGTTGTTGGTATTATTGTGTGTGGTGATCGATTATTAATGCATCATTCTGTTTGATGCGGGAACTAATGCGAGGTGTGTTTTTGCTCAAGGTCAAGAATGCACAAGTGTCCATATACCTGCGCCGTTTTTCGAGTGTTGCGTACACGTAGGTGGTACTCCATACAGTTGTTGTTGGTATTATTGTGTGTGGTGATCGATTATTAATGCATCATTCTGTCTGATTCGGGACCTAATGCGAGGTGCGTTTTTGCTCAAGGTCAAGAGTGCACAAGTGTTCATATACCTGGGCGGTTTTTCAAGTGTTGCGTACACGTAGGTTGTACTCCATACTGTTGTTGTTGGTATTATTGTGTGTGGTGATCGATTATTGATGCATCATTCTGTTTGATGCGGGAACTAATGCGAGGTGCGTTTTTTGCTCAAGGTCAAGAATGCACAAGTGTCCATATACCTGGGCCGTTTTTCGAGGGTTGCGTACACGTAGCTGGTACTCCATACTGATGTTGTTGGTATTATTGTGTGTTGTGATCGATTATTGATGCATCATTCTGTTTGATGCGGGAACTAATGCGAGGTGCGTTTTTTGCTCAAGGTCAAGAATGCACAAGTGTCCATATACCTGGGCCGTTTTTCGAGGGTTGCGTACACGTAGGTGGTACTCCATACTGTTGTTGTTGGTATTATTGTGTGTGGTGATCGATTATTAATGCATCATTCTGTTTGATGCGGGAACTAATGCGAAGTGCGTTTTTTGCTCATGGTCAAGAATGCACAAGTGTCCATATTACTGGGCCGCTTTTCGAGGGTTGCGTACACGTAGCTAGTACTCCATACTGATGTTGTTGTTGGTATTATTGTGTGTGGTGATCGATAATTGATGCATCATTCTGTTTGATGCGGGAACTAATGCGAGGTGTTTTTTTTGCTCAAGGTCAAGAATGCACAAGTGTCCATATACCTGGGCCGTTTTTCGAGGGTTGCGTACACGTAGCTGGTACTCCATACTGATGTTGTTGGTATTATTGTGTGTGGTGATCGATTATTGATGCATCATTCTGTTTGATGCGGGAACTAATGCGAGGTACGTTTTTTGCTAAAGGTCAAGAATGCACAAGTGTCCATATATTTGGGCCGTTTTTCGAGGGTTGAGTACACGTAGGTGGTACTCCTTACTGTTGTTGTTGGTATTATTGTGTGTGGTGATCGATTATTAATGCATTATTCTGTCTGATTCTGGAACTAATGCGAGGTGCGTTTTTTGCTCAAGGTCAAGAATGCACAAGTGTCCATATACCTGGGCCGTTTTTCGAGGGTTGCGTACACGTAGGTGGTACTCCTTACTGTTGTTGTTGGTATTATTGTGTGTGGTGATCGATTATTAATGCATCATTCTGTCTGATTCTGGAACTAATGCGAGGTGCGTTTTTTGCTCAAGGTCAAGAATGCACAAATGTTCATATACCTGGGCCGTTTTTCGAGGGTTGCGTACACGTAGGTGGTACTCCATACTGTTGTTGTTGGTATTATTGTGTGTGGTGTTCAATTATTGATGCATCAATCTGTTTGAAGCGGGTACTAATGAGAGGTGAGTTTGCTGCTTTCAAAGAGGCCCTTTGGTTTTTAACACTTTCCCGGGCGGCAGCGCGCCAGGGCTTCTTGCGGAGGGGTTAAGTACCGACTCTGGCAGATCGTAATCCCTCTCTGAAAAGGAGGTAGTCTGCTATTACGAAATGGTCAGGTATATACAGTGCTGCCGTTGGGAAAGTATTAAGATCGTGGGTCAACACTGGTCAGTAGTATTCGCGGCTTTCATTTGCACCTGCAAAAGTCAAGAATGTGCATGTGTCCATATACTTGGGCCGTTTTTCGAGGTTTGCGTACACGTAGGTGGTACTCCATACTGTTGTTATTGGTATTATTGTGTGTGGTGTTCAATTATTGATGCATCAATCTGTTTGATGCGGGTACTAATGAGAGGTGCGTTTGCTGCTTTCAAAGAGGCCCTTTGGTCTTTAACACTTTCCCGGGCGGCAGCGCGCCAGGGCTTCTTGCGGAGGGGTTAAGTACCGACTCTGGCAGATCGTAATCCCTCTCTTAAAAGGAGGTAGCTATTACGAAAGGGTCAGGTATATACAGTGCAGTCGTTGGGAAAGTATTAAGATCGTGGGTCAACACGGGTCAGTAGAATTCGCGGGTTTCATTTGCACCTGCAAAGGTCAAGAATGTGCATGTGTCCATATACTTGGGCCGTATTTCGAGGGTTGCGTACACGTAGGTAGTACTCCATACTGTTGTTGTTGGTATTATTGCGTGTGGAGATCGATTATTAATGCATCATTCTGTCTGATTCGGGACCTAATGCGAGGTGTGTTTTTGCTCAAGGTCAAGAATGCACAAGTGTCCATATACCTGGGCGGTTTTTCAAGTGTTGCGTACACGTAGGTTGTACTCCATACTGTTGTTGTTGGTATTATTGTGTGTGGTGATCGATTATTAATGCATCATTCTGTTTGATGCGGGAACTAATGCGAGGTGCGTTTTTTGCTCAAGGTCAAGAATGCACAAGTGTCCATATACCTGGGCCGTTTTTCGAGGGTTGCGTACACGTAGCTGGTACTCCATACTGATGTTGTTGGTATTATTGTGTGTTGTGATCGATTATTGATGCATCATTCTGTTTGATGCGGGAACTAATGCGAGGTGCGTTTTTTGCTCAAGGTCAAGAATGCACAAGTGTCCATATACCTGGGCGGTTTTTCAAGTGTTGCGTACACGTAGGTTGTACTCCATACTGTTGTTGTTGGTATTATTGTGTGTGGTGATCGATTATTAATGCATCATTCTGTTTGATGCGGGAACTAATGCGAAGTGCGTTTTTTGCTCATGGTCAAGAATGCACAAGTGTCCATATTACTGGGCCGTTTTTCGAGGGTTGCGTACACGTAGCTGGTACTCCATACTGATGTTGTTGTTGGTATTATTGTGTGTGGTGATCGATAATTGATGCATCATTCTGTTTGATGCGGGAACTAATGCGAGGTGTTTTTTTTGCTCAAGGTCAAGAATGCACAAGTGTCCATATACCTGGGCCGTTTTTCGAGGGTTGCGTACACGTAGCTGGTACTCCATACTGATGTTGTTGGTATTATTGTGTGTGGTGATCGATTATTGATGCATCATTCTGTTTGATGCGGGAACTAATGCGAGGTACGTTTTTTGCTAAAGGTCAAGAATGCACAAGTGTCCATATATTTGGGCCGTTTTTCGAGGGTTGAGTACACGTAGGTGGTACTCCTTACTGTTGTTGTTGGTATTATTGTGTGTGGTGATCGATTATTAATGCATTATTCTGTCTGATTCTGGAACTAATGCGAGGTGCGTTTTTTGCTCAAGGTCAAGAATGCACAAGTGTCCATATACCTGGGCCGTTTTTCGAGGGTTGCGTACACGTAGGTGGTACTCCTTACTGTTGTTGTTGGTATTATTGTGTGTGGTGATCGATTATTAATGCATCATTCTGTCTGATTCTGGAACTAATGCGAGGTGCGTTTTTTGCTCAAGGTCAAGAATGCACAAATGTTCATATACCTGGGCCGTTTTTCGAGGGTTGCGTACACGTAGGTGGTACTCCATACTGTTGTTGTTGGTATTATTGTGTGTGGTGTTCAATTATTGATGCATCAATCTGTTTGAAGCGGGTACTAATGAGAGGTGCGTTTGCTGCTTTCAAAGAGGCCCTTTGGTCTTTAACACTTTCCCGGGCGGCAGCGCGCCAGGGCTTCTTGCGGAGGGGTTAAGTACCGACTCTGGCAGATCGTAATCCCTCTCTTAAAAGGAGGTAGCTATTACGAAAGGGTCAGGTATATACAGTGCAGTCGTTGGGAAAGTATTAAGATCGTGGGTCAACACGGGTCAGTAGAATTCGCGGGTTTCATTTGCACCTGCAAAGGTCAAGAATGTGCATGTGTCCATATACTTGGGCCGTATTTCGAGGGTTGCGTACACGTAGGTAGTACTCCATACTGTTGTTGTTGGTATTATTGCGTGTGGAGATCGATTATTAATGCATCATTCTGTCTGATTCGGGACCTAATGCGAGGTGTGTTTTTGCTCAAGGTCAAGAATGCACAAGTGTCCATATACCTGGGCGGTTTTTCAAGTGTTGCGTACACGTAGGTTGTACTCCATACTGTTGTTGTTGGTATTATTGTGTGTGGTGATCGATTATTAATGCATCATTCTGTTTGATGCGGGAACTAATGCGAGGTGCGTTTTTTGCTCAAGGTCAAGAATGCACAAGTGTCCATATACCTGGGCCGTTTTTCGAGGGTTGCGTACACGTAGCTGGTACTCCATACTGATGTTGTTGGTATTATTGTGTGTTGTGATCGATTATTGATGCATCATTCTGTTTGATGCGGGAACTAATGCGAGGTGCGTTTTTTGCTCAAGGTCAAGAATGCACAAGTGTCCATATACCTGGGCGGTTTTTCAAGTGTTGCGTACACGTAGGTTGTACTCCATACTGTTGTTGTTGGTATTATTGTGTGTGGTGATCGATTATTAATGCATCATTCTGTTTGATGCGGGAACTAATGCGAAGTGCGTTTTTTGCTCATGGTCAAGAATGCACAAGTGTCCATATTACTGGGCCGTTTTTCGAGGGTTGCGTACACGTAGCTAGTACTCCATACTGATGTTGTTGTTGGTATTATTGTGTGTGGTGATCGATAATTGATGCATCATTCTGTTTGATGCGGGAACTAATGCGAGGTGTTTTTTTTGCTCAAGGTCAAGAATGCACAAGTGTCCATATACCTGGGCCGTTTTTCGAGGGTTGCGTACACGTAGCTGGTACTCCATACTGATGTTGTTGGTATTATTGTGTGTGGTGATCGATTATTGATGCATCATTCTGTTTGATGCGGGAACTAATGCGAGGTACGTTTTTTGCTAAAGGTCAAGAATGCACAAGTGTCCATATATTTGGGCCGTTTTTCGAGGGTTGAGTACACGTAGGTGGTACTCCTTACTGTTGTTGTTGGTATTATTGTGTGTGGTGATTGATTATTAATGCATTATTCTGTCTGATTCTGGAACTAATGCGAGGTGCGTTTTTTGCTCAAGGTCAAGAATGCACAAGTGTCCATATACCTGGGCCGTTTTTCGAGGGTTGCGTACACGTAGGTGGTACTCCTTACTGTTGTTGTTGGTATTATTGTGTGTGGTGATCGATTATTAATGCATCATTCTGTCTGATTCTGGAACTAATGCGAGGTGCGTTTTTTGCTCAAGGTCAAGAATGCACAAATGTTCATATACCTGGGCCGTTTTTCGAGGGTTGCGTACACGTAGGTGGTACTCCATACTGTTGTTGTTGGTATTATTGTGTGTGGTGTTCAATTATTGATGCATCAATCTGTTTGAAGCGGGTACTAATGAGAGGTGCGTTTGCTGCTTTCAAAGAGGCCCTTTGGTCTTTAACACTTTCCCGGGCGGCAGCGCGCCAGGGCTTCTTGCGGAGGGGTTAAGTACCGACTCTGGCAGATCGTAATCCCTCTCTGAAAAGGAGGTAGTCTGCTATTACGAAATGGTCAGGTATATACAGTGCTGCCGTTGGGAAAGTATTAAGATCGTGGGTCAACACTGGTCAGTAGTATTCGCGGCTTTCATTTGCACCTGCAAAAGTCAAGAATGTGCATGTGTCCATATACTTGGGCCGTTTTTCGAGGTTTGCGTACACGTAGGTGGTACTCCATACTGTTGTTATTGGTATTATTGTGTGTGGTGTTCAATTATTGATGCATCAATCTGTTTGATGCGGGTACTAATGAGAGGTGCGTTTGCTGCTTTCAAAGAGGCCCTTTGGTCTTTAACACTTTCCCGGGCGGCAGCGCGCCAGGGCTTCTTGCGGAGGGGTTAAGTACCGACTCTGGCAGATCGTAATCCCTCTCTTAAAAGGAGGTAGCTATTACGAAAGGGTCAGGTATATACAGTGCAGTCGTTGGGAAAGTATTAAGATCGTGGGTCAACACGGGTCAGTAGTATTCGCGGGTTTCATTTGCACCTGCAAAGGTCAAGAATGTGCATGTGTCCATATACTTGGGCCGTATTTCGAGGGTTGCGTACACGTAGGTGGTACTCCATACTGTTGTTGTTGGTATTATTGCGTGTGGAGATCGATTATTAATGCATCATTCTGTCTGATTCGGGACCTAATGCGAGGTGTGTTTTTGCTCAAGGTCAAGAATGCACAAGTGTCCATATACCTGGGCGGTTTTTCAAGTGTTGCGTACACGTAGGTTGTACTCCATACTGTTGTTGTTGGTATTATTGTGTGTGGTGATCGATTATTAATGCATCATTCTGTTTGATGCGGGAACTAATGCGAGGTGTGTTTTTGCTCAAGGTCAAGAATGCACAAGTGTCCATATACCTGCGCCGTTTTTCGAGTGTTGCGTACACGTAGGTGGTACTCCATACAGTTGTTGTTGGTATTATTGTGTGTGGTGATCGATTATTAATGCATCATTCTGTCTGATTCGGGACCTAATGCGAGGTGCGTTTTTGCTCAAGGTCAAGAGTGCACAAGTGTTCATATACCTGGGCGGTTTTTCAAGTGTTGCGTACACGTAGGTTGTACTCCATACTGTTGTTGTTGGTATTATTGTGTGTGGTGATCGATTATTGATGCATCATTCTGTTTGATGCGGGAACTAATGCGAGGTGCGTTTTTTGCTCAAGGTCAAGAATGCACAAGTGTCCATATACCTGGGCCGTTTTTCGAGGGTTGCGTACACGTAGCTGGTACTCCATACTGATGTTGTTGGTATTATTGTGTGTTGTGATCGATTATTGATGCATCATTCTGTTTGATGCGGGAACTAATGCGAGGTGCGTTTTTTGCTCAAGGTCAAGAATGCACAAGTGTCCATATACCTGGGCCGTTTTTCGAGGGTTGCGTACACGTAGGTGGTACTCCATACTGTTGTTGTTGGTATTATTGTGTGTGGTGATCGATTATTAATGCATCATTCTGTTTGATGCGGGAACTAATGCGAAGTGCGTTTTTTGCTCATGGTCAAGAATGCACAAGTGTCCATATTACTGGGCCGTTTTTCGAGGGTTGCGTACACGTAGCTAGTACTCCATACTGATGTTGTTGTTGGTATTATTGTGTGTGGTGATCGATAATTGATGCATCATTCTGTTTGATGCGGGAACTAATGATAGGTGCGTTTTGCTCAAAGTCAAGAATGCACAAGTGTCCATATGCCTGGGTCGTTTTTCGAGGGATGCGTCGTACGCGTAGGTGGTACTCCATACTGTGGTTTTTGGTATTATTGTGTGGTGTTCGGTTTAAGTTGCATCATTCTGGCTGATGCGGGTACTAATGAGAGGTGCGTTTGCTGCTTTCAAAGAGTCCCTTTGGTCTTTAACACTTTCCCGGGCGGCAGCGCACCAGGGCTTCTTGCGGAGGGGTTAAGTACCGACTCTGGCAGATCGTAATCCCTCTCTGAAAAGGAGGTAGTCTGCTATTACGAAAGGGTCAGGTATATACAGTGCTGACGTTGGGAAAGTATTAAGATCGTGGGTCAACACTGGTCAGTAGTATTCGCGGCTTTCATTTGCACCTGCAAAGGTCAAGAATGTGCATGTGTCCATATAATTGGGCCGTTTTTCGAGGGTTGCGTACACGTAGGTGGTACGCCTTATTGTTGTTGTTGGTATTATTGTGTGTGGTGATCGACTATTAATGCATCATTCTGTCTGATTCGGGAACTAATGCGAGGTGCGTTTTTTGCTCAAGGTCAAGAATGCACAAGTGTCCATATATCTGGGCCGTTTTTCGAGGGTTGAGTACACGTAGGTGGTACTCCTTACTGTTGTTGTTGGTATTATTGTGTGTGGTGATCGATTATTAATGCATTATTCTGTCTGATTCTGGAACTAATGCGAGGTGCGTTTTTTGCTCAAGGTCAAGAATGCACAAGTGTCCATATACCTGGGCCGTTTTTCGAGGGTTGCGTACACGTAGGTGGTACTCCTTACTGTTGTTGTTGGTATTATTGTGTGTGATGATCGATTATTAATGCATCATTCTGTCTGATTCGGGACCTAATGCGAGGTGCGTTTTTGCTCAAGGTCAAGAGTGCACAAGTGTTCATATACCTGGGCCGATTTTCGAGGGTTGCGTACACGTAGGTGGTACTCCTTACCGTTGTTGTTGGTATTATTGTGTGTGGTGATCGATTATTAATGCATTATTCTGTCTGATTCTGGAACTAATGCGAGGTGCGTTTTTTGCTCAAGGTCAAGAATGCACATATGTTCATATACCTGGGCCGTTTTTCGAGGGTTGCGTACACGTAGGTGGTACTCCATACTGTTGTTGTTGGTATTATTGTGTGTGGTGTTCAATTATTGATGCATCAATCTGTTTGAAGCGGGTACTAATGAGAGGTGCGTTTGCTGCTTTCAAAGAGGCCCTTTGGTCTTTAACACTTTCCCGGGCGGCAGCGCGCCAGGGCTTCTTGCGGAGGGGTTAAGTACCGACTCTGGCAGATCGTAATCCCTCTCTGAAAAGGAGGTAGTCTGCTATTACGAAAGGGTCAGGTATATACAGTGCTGTCGTTGGGAAAGTATTAAGATCGTGGGTCAACACTGGTCAGTAGTATTCGCGGCTTTCATTTGCACCTGCAAAGGTCAAGAATGTGCATGTGTCCATATACTTGGGCCGTTTTTCGAGGTTTGCGTACACGTAGGTGGTACTCCATACTGTTGTTGTTGGTATTATTGTGTGTGGTGTTTAATTATTGATGCATCAATCTGTTTGATGCGAGTACTAATGAGAGGTGCGTTTGCTGCTTTCAAAGAGGCCCTTTGGTCTTTAACACTTTCCCGGGCGGCAGCGCGCCAGGGCTTCTTGCGGAGGGGTTAAGTACCGACTCTGGCAGATCGTAATCCCTCTCTGAAAAGGAGGTAGTCTGCTATTACGAAAGGGTCCGGTATATACAGTGCTGTCGTTGGGAAATTATTAAGATCGTAGGTCAACACTGGTCAGTAGTATTCGCGGGTTTCATTTGCACCTGCAAAGGTCAAGAATGTGCATGTGTCCATATACTTGGGCCGTTTTTCGAGGGTTGCGTACACGTAGGTGGTACTCCTTACTGTTGTTGTTGGTATTATTGTGTGTGGTGATCGATTATTAATGCATCATTCTGTTTGATGCGGGAACTAATGCGAGGTGCGTTTTTGCTCAAGGTCAAGAATGCACAAGTGTCCATATACCTGGGCCGTTTTTCGAGGGTTGCGTACACGTAGGTGGTACTCCTTACTGTTGTTGTTGGTATTATTGTGTGGTGTTCGGTTATTGTTGCATCATTCTGGCTGATGCGGGTACTAATGAGAGGTGCGTTTGCTGCTTTCAAAGAGTCCCTTTGGTCTTTAAAACTTTCCCGGGCGGCAGCGCACCAGGGCTTCTTGCGGAGGGGTTAAGTACCGACTCTGGCAGATCGTAATCCCTCTCTGAAAAGGAGGTAGTCTGCTATTACGAAAGGTTTAGGTATATACAGTGCTGTCGTTGAGAAAGTATTAAGATCGTGGGTCAACACTGGTCAGTAGTATTCGCGGGTTTCATTTGCACCTGCAAAGGTCAAGAATGTGCATGTGTCCTTATACTTGGGCCGGTTTTCGAGGGTTGCGTACACGTGGGTGGTACTCCATACTGTTGTTGTTGGTATTATTGTGTGTGGTGATCGATTATTAATGCATCATTCTGTTTGATGCGGGAACTAATGCGAAGTGCGTTTTTCGCTCAAGGTCAAGAATGCACAAGTGTCCATATTACTGGGCCGTTTTTCGAGGGTTGCGTACACGTAGCTAGTACTCCATACTGATGTTGTTGTTGGTATTATTGTGTGTGGTGATCGATTATTGATGCATCTTTCTGTTTGATGCGGGAACTAATGCGAGGTGCGTTTTTTGCTCAAGGTCAAGAATGCACAAGTGTCCATATACCTGGGCCGTTTTTCGAGGGTTGCGTACACGTAGCTGGTACTCCATACTGATGTTGTTGGTATTATTGTGTGTGGTGATCGATTATTGATGCATCATTCTGTTTGATGCGGGAACTAATGCGAGGTGCGTTTTTTGCTCAAGGTCAAGAATGCACAAGTGTCCATATACCTGGGCCGTTTTTCGAGGGTTGCGTACACGTAGGTGGTACTCCATACTGTTGTTGTTGGTATTATTGTGTGTGGTGATCGATTATTAATGCATCATTCTGTTTGATGCGGGAACTAATGCGAAGTGCGTTTTTTGCTCAAGGTCAAGAATGCACAAGTGTCTATATTACTGGGCCGTTTTTCGAGGGTTGCGTACACGTAGCTAGTACTCCATACTGATGTTGTTGTTGGTATTATTGTGTGTGGTGATCGATAATTGATGCATCATTCTGTTTGATGCGGGAACTAATGCGAGGTGTTTTTTTTGCTCAAGGTCAAGAATGCACAAGTGTCCATATACCTGGGCCGTTTTTCGAGGGTTGCGTACACGTAGCTGGTACTCCATACTGATGTTGTTGGTATTATTGTGTGTGGTGATCGATTATTGATGCATCATTCTGTTTGATGCGGGAACTAATGCGAGGTACGTTTTTTGCTAAAGGTCAAGAATGCACAAGTGTCCATATATTTGGGCCGTTTTTCGAGGGTTGAGTACACGTAGGTGGTACTCCTTACTGTTGTTGTTGGTATTATTGTGTGTGGTGATCGATTATTAATGCATTATTCTGTCTGATTCTGGAACTAATGCGAGGTGCGTTTTTTGCTCAAGGTCAAGAATGCACAAGTGTCCATATACCTGGGCCGTTTTTCGAGGGTTGCGTACACGTAGGTGGTACTCCTTACTGTTGTTATTGGTATTATTGTGTGTGGTGATCGATTATTAATGCATCATTCTGTCTGATTCTGGAACTAATGCGAGGTGCGTTTTTTGCTCAAGGTCAAGAATGCACAAATGTTCATATACCTGGGCCGTTTTTCGAGGGTTGCGTACACGTAGGTGGTACTCCATACTGTTGTTGTTGGTATTATTGTGTGTGGTGTTCAATTATTGATGCATCAATCTGTTTGAAGCGGGTACTAATGAGAGGTGCGTTTGCTGCTTTCAAAGAGGCCCTTTGGTCTTTAACACTTTCCCGGGCGGCAGCGCGCCAGGGCTTCTTGCGGAGGGGTTAAGTACCGACTCTGGCAGATCGTAATCCCTCTCTGAAAAGGAGGTAGTCTGCTATTACGAAATGGTCAGGTATATACAGTGCTGCCGTTGGGAAAGTATTAAGATCGTGGGTCAACACTGGTCAGTAGTATTCGCGGCTTTCATTTGCACCTGCAAAAGTCAAGAATGTGCATGTGTCCATATACTTGGGCCGTTTTTCGAGGTTTGCGTACACGTAGGTGGTACTCCATACTGTTGTTATTGGTATTATTGTGTGTGGTGTTCAATTATTGATGCATCAATCTGTTTGATGCGGGTACTAATGAGAGGTGCGTTTGCTGCTTTCAAAGAGGCCCTTTGGTCTTTAACACTTTCCCGGGCGGCAGCGCGCCAGGGCTTCTTGCGGAGGGGTTAAGTACCGACTCTGGCAGATCGTAATCCCTCTCTTAAAAGGAGGTAGCTATTACGAAAGGGTCAGGTATATACAGTGCAGTCGTTGGGAAAGTATTAAGATCGTGGGTCAACACGGGTCAGTAGTATTCGCGGGTTTCATTTGCACCTGCAAAGGTCAAGAATGTGCATGTGTCCATATACTTGGGCCGTATTTCGAGGGTTGCGTACACGTAGGTGGTACTCCATACTGTTGTTGTTGGTATTATTGCGTGTGGAGATCGATTATTAATGCATCATTCTGTCTGATTCGGGACCTAATGCGAGGTGTGTTTTTGCTCAAGGTCAAGAATGCACAAGTGTCCATATACCTGGGCGGTTTTTCAAGTGTTGCGTACACGTAGGTTGTACTCCATACTGTTGTTGTTGGTATTATTGTGTGTGGTGATCGATTATTAATGCATCATTCTGTTTGATGCGGGAACTAATGCGAGGTGTGTTTTTGCTCAAGGTCAAGAATGCACAAGTGTCCATATACCTGCGCCGTTTTTCGAGTGTTGCGTACACGTAGGTGGTACTCCATACAGTTGTTGTTGGTATTATTGTGTGTGGTGATCGATTATTAATGCATCATTCTGTCTGATTCGGGACCTAATGCGAGGTGCGTTTTTGCTCAAGGTCAAGAGTGCACAAGTGTTCATATACCTGGGCGGTTTTTCAAGTGTTGCGTACACGTAGGTTGTACTCCATACTGTTGTTGTTGGTATTATTGTGTGTGGTGATCGATTATTGATGCATCATTCTGTTTGATGCGGGAACTAATGCGAGGTGCGTTTTTTGCTCAAGGTCAAGAATGCACAAGTGTCCATATACCTGGGCCGTTTTTCGAGGGTTGCGTACACGTAGCTGGTACTCCATACTGATGTTGTTGGTATTATTGTGTGTTGTGATCGATTATTGATGCATCATTCTGTTTGATGCGGGAACTAATGCGAGGTGCGTTTTTTGCTCAAGGTCAAGAATGCACAAGTGTCCATATACCTGGGCCGTTTTTCGAGGGTTGCGTACACGTAGGTGGTACTCCATACTGTTGTTGTTGGTATTATTGTGTGTGGTGATCGATTATTAATGCATCATTCTGTTTGATGCGGGAACTAATGCGAAGTGCGTTTTTTGCTCATGGTCAAGAATGCACAAGTGTCCATATTACTGGGCCGTTTTTCGAGGGTTGCGTACACGTAGCTAGTACTCCATACTGATGTTGTTGTTGGTATTATTGTGTGTGGTGATCGATAATTGATGCATCATTCTGTTTGATGCGGGAACTAATGCGAGGTGTTTTTTTTGCTCAAGGTCAAGAATGCACAAGTGTCCATATACCTGGGCCGTTTTTCGAGGGTTGCGTACACGTAGCTGGTACTCCATACTGATGTTGTTGGTATTATTGTGTGTGGTGATCGATTATTGATGCATCATTCTGTTTGATGCGGGAACTAATGCGAGGTGCGTTTTTTGCTAAAGGTCAAGAATGCACAAGTGTCCATATACCTGGGCCGTTTTTCGAGGGTTGCGTACACGTAGGTGGTACTCCATACTGTTGTTGTTGGTATTATTGTGTGTGGTGATCGATTTTTAATGCATCATTCTGTTTGATGCGGGAACTGATGCGAGGTGCGTTTTTTGCTCAAGGTCAAGAATGCACAAGTGTCCTTATACCTGGGCCGTTTTTCGAGGGTTGCGTACACGTAGGTGGTACTCCATACTGTTGTTGTTGTTGGTATTATTGTGTGTGGTGATCGATTTTTAATGCATCATTCTGTTTGATGCGGGAACTAATGATAGGTGCGTTTTGCTCAAAGTCAAGAATGCACAAGTGTCCATATGCCTGGGTCGTTTTTCGAGGGATGCGTCGTACGCGTAGGTGGTACTCCATACTGTGGTTTTTGGTATTATTGTGTGGTGTTCGGTTTAAGTTGCATCATTCTGGCTGATGCGGGTACTAATGAGAGGTGCGTTTGCTGCTTTCAAAGAGTCCCTTTGGTCTTTAACACTTTCCCGGGCGGCAGCGCACCAGGGCTTCTTGCGGAGGGGTTAAGTACCGACTCTGGCAGATCGTAATCCCTCTCTGAAAAGGAGGTAGTCTGCTATTACGAAAGGGTCAGGTATATACAGTGCTGACGTTGGGAAAGTATTAAGATCGTGGGTCAACACTGGTCAGTAGTATTCGCGGCTTTCATTTGCACCTGCAAAGGTCAAGAATGTGCATGTGTCCATATAATTGGGCCGTTTTTCGAGGGTTGCGTACACGTAGGTGGTACGCCTTATTGTTGTTGTTGGTATTATTGTGTGTGGTGATCGACTATTAATGCATCATTCTGTCTGATTCGGGAACTAATGCGAGGTGCGTTTTTTGCTCAAGGTCAAGAATGCACAAGTGTCCATATATCTGGGCCGTTTTTCGAGGGTTGAGTACACGTAGGTGGTACTCCTTACTGTTGTTGTTGGTATTATTGTGTGTGGTGATCGATTATTAATGCATTATTCTGTCTGATTCTGGAACTAATGCGAGGTGCGTTTTTTGCTCAAGGTCAAGAATGCACAAGTGTCCATATACCTGGGCCGTTTTTCGAGGGTTGCGTACACGTAGGTGGTACTCCTTACTGTTGTTGTTGGTATTATTGTGTGTGGTGATCGATTATTAATGCATCATTCTGTCTGATTCGGGACCTAATGCGAGGTGCGTTTTTGCTCAAGGTCAAGAGTGCACAAGTGTTCATATACCTGGGCCGATTTTCGAGGGTTGCGTACACGTAGGTGGTACTCCTTACCGTTGTTGTTGGTATTATTGTGTGTGGTGATCGATTATTAATGCATTATTCTGTCTGATTCTGGAACTAATGCGAGGTGCGTTTTTTGCTCAAGGTCAAGAATGCACATATGTTCATATACCTGGGCCGTTTTTCGAGGGTTGCGTACACGTAGGTGGTACTCCATACTGTTGTTGTTGGTATTATTGTGTGTGGTGTTCAATTATTGATGCATCAATCTGTTTGAAGCGGGTACTAATGAGAGGTGCGTTTGCTGCTTTCAAAGAGGCCCTTTGGTCTTTAACACTTTCCCGGGCGGCAGCGCGCCAGGGCTTCTTGCGGAGGGGTTAAGTACCGACTCTGGCAGATCGTAATCCCTCTCTGAAAAGGAGGTAGTCTGCTATTACGAAAGGGTCAGGTATATACAGTGCTGTCGTTGGGAAAGTATTAAGATCGTGGGTCAACACTGGTCAGTAGTATTCGCGGCTTTCATTTGCACCTGCAAAGGTCAAGAATGTGCATGTGTCCATATACTTGGGCCGTTTTTCGAGGTTTGCGTACACGTAGGTGGTACTCCATACTGTTGTTGTTGGTATTATTGTGTGTGGTGTTTAATTATTGATGCATCAATCTGTTTGATGCGAGTACTAATGAGAGGTGCGTTTGCTGCTTTCAAAGAGGCCCTTTGGTCTTTAACACTTTCCCGGGCGGCAGCGCGCCAGGGCTTCTTGCGGAGGGGTTAAGTACCGACTCTGGCAGATCGTAATCCCTCTCTGAAAAGGAGGTAGTCTGCTATTACGAAAGGGTCCGGTATATACAGTGCTGTCGTTGGGAAATTATTAAGATCGTAGGTCAACACTGGTCAGTAGTATTCGCGGGTTTCATTTGCACCTGCAAAGGTCAAGAATGTGCATGTGTCCATATACTTGGGCCGTTTTTCGAGGGTTGCGTACACGTAGGTGGTACTCCTTACTGTTGTTGTTGGTATTATTGTGTGTGGTGATCGATTATTAATGCATCATTCTGTTTGATGCGGGAACTAATGCGAGGTGCGTTTTTGCTCAAGGTCAAGAATGCACAAGTGTCCATATACCTGGGCCGTTTTTCGAGGGTTGCGTACACGTAGGTGGTACTCCTTACTGTTGTTGTTGGTATTATTGTGTGGTGTTCGGTTATTGTTGCATCATTCTGGCTGATGCGGGTACTAATGAGAGGTGCGTTTGCTGCTTTCAAAGAGTCCCTTTGGTCTTTAAAACTTTCCCGGGCGGCAGCGCACCAGGGCTTCTTGCGGAGGGGTTAAGTACCGACTCTGGCAGATCGTAATCCCTCTCTGAAAAGGAGGTAGTCTGCTATTACGAAAGGTTTAGGTATATACAGTGCTGTCGTTGAGAAAGTATTAAGATCGTGGGTCAACACTGGTCAGTAGTATTCGCGGGTTTCATTTGCACCTGCAAAGGTCAAGAATGTGCATGTGTCCTTATACTTGGGCCGGTTTTCGAGGGTTGCGTACACGTAGGTGGTACTCCATACTGTTGTTGTTGGTATTATTGTGTGTGGTGATCGATTATTAATGCATCATTCTGTTTGATGCGGGAACTAATGCGAAGTGCGTTTTTCGCTCAAGGTCAAGAATGCACAAGTGTCCATATTACTGGGCCGTTTTTCGAGGGTTGCGTACACGTAGCTAGTACTCCATACTGATGTTGTTGTTGGTATTATTGTGTGTGGTGATCGATTATTGATGCATCTTTCTGTTTGATGCGGGAACTAATGCGAGGTGCGTTTTTTGCTCAAGGTCAAGAATGCACAAGTGTCCATATACCTGGGCCGTTTTTCGAGGGTTGCGTACACGTAGCTGGTACTCCATACTGATGTTGTTGGTATTATTGTGTGTGGTGATCGATTATTGATGCATCATTCTGTTTGATGCGGGAACTAATGCGAGGTGCGTTTTTTGCTCAAGGTCAAGAATGCACAAGTGTCCATATACCTGGGCCGTTTTTCGAGGGTTGCGTACACGTAGGTGGTACTCCATACTGTTGTTGTTGGTATTATTGTGTGTGGTGATCGATTATTAATGCATCATTCTGTTTGATGCGGGAACTAATGCGAAGTGCGTTTTTTGCTCAAGGTCAAGAATGCACAAGTGTCTATATTACTGGGCCGTTTTTCGAGGGT
This sequence comes from Othius punctulatus, assembly GCA_951805005.1. Classification (NCBI taxonomy): domain Eukaryota; kingdom Metazoa; phylum Arthropoda; class Insecta; order Coleoptera; family Staphylinidae; genus Othius; species Othius punctulatus. The sequence goes on along the minus strand of OX638140.1, from coordinate 22,215,668 downwards.
TGCGTACACGTAGCTAGTACTCCATACTGATGTTGTTGTTGGTATTATTGTGTGTGGTGATCGATTATTGATGCATCATTCTGTTTGATGCGGGAACTAATGCGAGGTGCGTTTTTTGCTAAAGGTCAAGAATGCACAAGTGTCTATATTACTGGGCCGTTTTTCGAGGGTTGCGTACACGTAGCTGGTACTCCATACTGATGTTGTTCGTATTATTGTGTGTGGTGATCGATTATTGATGCATCATTCTGTTTGATGCGGGAACTAATGCGAGGTGCGTTTTTTGCTAAAGGTCAAGAATGCACAAGTGTCCATATACCTGGGCCGTTTTTCGAGGGTTGCGTACACGTAGGTGGTACTCCATACTTTTGTTGTTGGTATTATTGTGTGTGGTGATCGATTTTTAATGCATCATTCTGTTTGATGCGGGAACTGATGCGAGGTGCGTTTTTTGCTCAAGGTCAAGAATGCACAAGTGTCCTTATACCTGGGCCGTTTTTCGAGGGTTGCGTACACGTAGGTGGTACTCCATACTGTTGTTGTTGTTGGTATTATTGTGTGTGGTGATCGATTTTTAATGCATCATTCTGTTTGATGCGGGAACTAATGATAGGTGCGTTTTGCTCAAAGTCAAGAATGCACAAGTGTCCATATGCCTGGGTCGTTTTTCGAGGGATGCGTCGTACGCGTAGGTGGTACTCCATACTGTGGTTTTTGGTATTATTGTGTGGTGTTCGGTTTTAGTTGCATCATTCTGGCTGATGCGGGTACTAATGAGAGGTGCGTTTGCTGCTTTCAAAGAGTCCCTTTGGTCTTTAACACTTTCCCGGGCGGCAGCGCACCAGGGCTTCTTGCGGAGGGGTTAAGTACCGACTCTGGCAGATCGTAATCCCTCTCTGAAAAGGAGGTAGTCTGCTATTACGAAAGGGTCAGGTATATTCAGTGCTGACGTTGGGAAAGTATTAAGATCGTGGGTCAACACTGGTCAGTAGTATTCGCGGCTTTCATTTGCACCTGCAAAGGTCAAGAATGTGCATGTGTCCATATACTTGGGCCGTTTTTCGAGGGTTGCGTACACGTAGGTGGTACGCCTTACTGTTGTTGTTGGTATTATTGTGTGTGGTGATCGACTATTAATGCATCATTCTGTCTGATTCGGGAACTAATGCGAGGTGCGTTTTTTGCTCAAGGTCAAGAATGCACAAGTGTCCATATATCTGGGCCGTTTTTCGAGGGTTGAGTACACGTAGGTGGTACTCCTTACTGTTGTTGTTGGTATTATTGTGTGTGGTGATCGATTATTAATGCATTATTCTGTCTGATTCTGGAACTAATGCGAGGTGCGTTTTTTGCTCAAGGTCAAGAATGCACAAGTGTCCATATACCTGGGCCGTTTTTCGAGGGTTGCGTACACGTAGGTGGTACTCCTTACTGTTGTTGTTGGTATTATTGTGTGTGGTGATCGATTATTAATGCATCATTCTGTCTGATTCGGGACCTAATGCGAGGTGCGTTTTTGCTCAAGGTCAAGAGTGCACAAGTGTTCATATACCTGGGCCGATTTTCGAGGGTTGCGTACACGTAGGTGGTACTCCTTACCGTTGTTGTTGGTATTATTGTGTGTGGTGATCGATTATTAATGCATTATTCTGTCTGATTCTGGAACTAATGCGAGGTGCGTTTTTTGCTCAAGGTCAAGAATGCACATATGTTCATATACCTGGGCCGTTTTTCGAGGGTTGCGTACACGTAGGTGGTACTCCATACTGTTGTTGTTGGTATTATTGTGTGTGGTGTTCAATTATTGATGCATCAATCTGTTTGAAGCGGGTACTAATGAGAGGTGCGTTTGCTGCTTTCAAAGAGGCCCTTTGGTCTTTAACACTTTCCCGGGCGGCAGCGCGCCAGGGCTTCTTGCGGAGGGGTTAAGTACCGACTCTGGCAGATCGTAATCCCTCTCTGAAAAGGAGGTAGTCTGCTATTACGAAAGGGTCAGGTATATACAGTGCTGTCGTTGGGAAAGTATTAAGATCGTGGGTCAACACTGGTCAGTAGTATTCGCGGCTTTCATTTGCACCTGCAAAGGTCAAGAATGTGCATGTGTCCATATACTTGGGCCGTTTTTCGAGGTTTGCGTACACGTAGGTGGTACTCCATACTGTTGTTGTTGGTATTATTGTGTGTGGTGTTTAATTATTGATGCATCAATCTGTTTGATGCGAGTACTAATGAGAGGTGCGTTTGCTGCTTTCAAAGAGGCCCTTTGGTCTTTAACACTTTCCCGGGCGGCAGCGCGCCAGGGCTTCTTGCGGAGGGGTTAAGTACCGACTCTGGCAGATCGTAATCCCTCTCTGAAAAGGAGGTAGTCTGCTATTACGAAAGGGTCCGGTATATACAGTGCTGTCGTTGGGAAATTATTAAGATCGTAGGTCAACACTGGTCAGTAGTATTCGCGGGTTTCATTTGCACCTGCAAAGGTCAAGAATGTGCATGTGTCCATATACTTGGGCCGTTTTTCGAGGGTTGCGTACACGTAGGTGGTACTCCTTACTGTTGTTGTTGGTATTATTGTGTGTGGTGATCGATTATTAATGCATCATTCTGTTTGATGCGGGAACTAATGCGAGGTGCGTTTTTGCTCAAGGTCAAGAATGCACAAGTGTCCATATACCTGGGCCGTTTTTCGAGGGTTGCGTACACGTAGGTGGTACTCCTTACTGTTGTTGTTGGTATTATTGTGTGGTGTTCGGTTATTGTTGCATCATTCTGGCTGATGCGGGTACTAATGAGAGGTGCGTTTGCTGCTTTCAAAGAGTCCCTTTGGTCTTTAAAACTTTCCCGGGCGGCAGCGCACCAGGGCTTCTTGCGGAGGGGTTAAGTACCGACTCTGGCAGATCGTAATCCCTCTCTGAAAAGGAGGTAGTCTGCTATTACGAAAGGTTTAGGTATATACAGTGCTGTCGTTGAGAAAGTATTAAGATCGTGGGTCAACACTGGTCAGTAGTATTCGCGGGTTTCATTTGCACCTGCAAAGGTCAAGAATGTGCATGTGTCCTTATACTTGGGCCGGTTTTCGAGGGTTGCGTACACGTAGGTGGTACTCCATACTGTTGTTGTTGGTATTATTGTGTGTGGTGATCGATTATTAATGCATCATTCTGTTTGATGCGGGAACTAATGCGAAGTGCGTTTTTCGCTCAAGGTCAAGAATGCACAAGTGTCCATATTACTGGGCCGTTTTTCGAGGGTTGCGTACACGTAGCTAGTACTCCATACTGATGTTGTTGTTGGTATTATTGTGTGTGGTGATCGATTATTGATGCATCTTTCTGTTTGATGCGGGAACTAATGCGAGGTGCGTTTTTTGCTCAAGGTCAAGAATGCACAAGTGTCCATATACCTGGGCCGTTTTTCGAGGGTTGCGTACACGTAGCTGGTACTCCATACTGATGTTGTTGGTATTATTGTGTGTGGTGATCGATTATTGATGCATCATTCTGTTTGATGCGGGAACTAATGCGAGGTGCGTTTTTTGCTCAAGGTCAAGAATGCACAAGTGTCCATATACCTGGGCCGTTTTTCGAGGGTTGCGTACACGTAGGTGGTACTCCATACTGTTGTTGTTGGTATTATTGTGTGTGGTGATCGATTATTAATGCATCATTCTGTTTGATGCGGGAACTAATGCGAAGTGCGTTTTTTGCTCAAGGTCAAGAATGCACAAGTGTCTATATTACTGGGCCGTTTTTCGAGGGTTGCGTACACGTAGCTAGTACTCCATACTGATGTTGTTGTTGGTATTATTGTGTGTGGTGATCGATTATTGATGCATCATTCTGTTTGATGCGGGAACTAAAGCGAGGTGCGTTTTTTGCTCAAGGTCAAGAATGCACAAGTGTCCATATACCTGGGCCGTTTTTCGAGGGTTGCGTACACGTAGCTGGTACTCCATACTGATGTTGTTGGTATTATTGTGTGTGGTGATCGATTATTGATGCATCATTCTGTTTGATGCGGGAACTAATGCGAGGTGCGTTTTTTGCTAAAGGTCAAGAATGCACAAGTGTCCATATACCTGGGCCGTTTTTCGAGGGTTGCGTACACGTAGGTGGTACTCCATACTGTTGTTGTTGGTATTATTGTGTGTGGTGATCGATTTTTAATGCATCATTCTGTTTGATGCGGGAACTGATGCGAGGTGCGTTTTGTGCTCAAGGTCAAGAATGCACAAGTGTCCATATACCTGGGCCGTTTTTCGAGGGTTGCGTACACGTAGGTGGTACTCCATACTGTTGTTGTTGGTATTATTGTGTGTGGTAATCGATTTTTAATGCATCATTCTGTTTGATGCGGGAACTAATGCGAGGTGCGTTTTGCTCAAAGTCAAGAATGCACAAGTGTCCATATGCCTGGGCCGTTTTTCGAGGGTTGCGTACGCGTAGGTGGTACTCAATACTGTGGTTTTTGGTATTATTGGGTGGTGTTCGGTTTTCGTTGCATCATTCTGGCTGATGCGGGTACTAATGAGAGGTGCGTTTGCTGCTTTCAAAGAGTCCCTTTGGTCTTTAACACTTTCCCGGGCGGCAGCGCACCTGGGCTCCTTGCGGAGGGGTTAAGTACCGACTCTGGCAGATCGTAATCCCTCTCTGAAAAGGAGGTAGTCTGCTATTACGAAAGGGTCAGGTATATACAGTGCTGACGTTGGGAAAGTATTAAGATCGTGGGTCAACACTGGTCAGTAGTATTCGCGGCTTTCATTTGCACCTGCAAAGGTCAAGAATGTGCATGTGTCCATATACTTGGGCCGTTTTTCGAGGGTTGCGTACACGTAGGTGGTACTCCTTACTGTTGTTGTTGGTATTATTGTGTGTGGTGATCGACTATTAATGCATCATTCTGTCTGATTCGGGAACTAATGCGAGGTGCGTTTTTTGCTCAAGGTCAAGAATGCACAAGTGTCCATATACCTGGGCGGTTTTTCAAGTGTTGCGTACACGTAGGTTGTACTCCATACTGTTGTTGTTGGTATTATTGTGTGTGGTGATCGATTATTAATGCATCATTCTGTTTGATGCGGGAACTAATGCGAGGTGCGTTTTTGCTCAAGGTCAAGAATGCACAAGTGTCCATATACCTGGGCCGTTTTTCGAGGGTTGCGTACACGTAGGTGGTACTCCTTACTGTTGTTGTTGGTATTATTGTGTGGTGTTCGGTTATTGTTGCATCATTCTGGCTGATGCGGGTACTAATGAGAGGTGCGTTTGCTGCTTTCAAAGAGTCCCTTTGGTCTTTAAAACTTTCCCGGGCGGCAGCGCACCAGGGCTTCTTGCGGAGGGGTTAAGTACCGACTCTGGCAGATCGTAATCCCTCTCTGAAAAGGAGGTAGTCTGCTATTACGAAAGGTTTAGGTATATACAGTGCTGTCGTTGAGAAAGTATTAAGATCGTGGGTCAACACTGGTCAGTAGTATTCGCGGGTTTCATTTGCACCTGCAAAGGTCAAGAATGTGCATGTGTCCTTATACTTGGGCCGGTTTTCGAGGGTTGCGTACACGTAGGTGGTACTCCATACTGTTGTTGTTGGTATTATTGTGTGTGGTGATCGATTATTAATGCATCATTCTGTTTGATGCGGGAACTAATGCGAAGTGCGTTTTTCGCTCAAGGTCAAGAATGCACAAGTGTCCATATTACTGGGCCGTTTTTCGAGGGTTGCGTACACGTAGCTAGTACTCCATACTGATGTTGTTGTTGGTATTATTGTGTGTGGTGATCGATTATTGATGCATCTTTCTGTTTGATGCGGGAACTAATGCGAGGTGCGTTTTTTGCTCAAGGTCAAGAATGCACAAGTGTCCATATACCTGGGCCGTTTTTCGAGGGTTGCGTACACGTAGCTGGTACTCCATACTGATGTTGTTGGTATTATTGTGTGTGGTGATCGATTATTGATGCATCATTCTGTTTGATGCGGGAACTAATGCGAGGTGCGTTTTTTGCTCAAGGTCAAGAATGCACAAGTGTCCATATACCTGGGCGGTTTTTCGAGGGTTGCGTACACGTAGGTGGTACTCCATACTGTTGTTGTTGGTATTATTGTGTGTGGTGATCGATTATTAATGCATCATTCTGTTTGATGCGGGAACTAATGCGAAGTGCGTTTTTTGCTCAAGGTCAAGAATGCACAAGTGTCTATATTACTGGGCCGTTTTTCGAGGGTTGCGTACACGTAGCTAGTACTCCATACTGATGTTGTTGTTGGTATTATTGTGTGTGGTGATCGATTATTGATGCATCATTCTGTTTGATGCGGGAACTAAAGCGAGGTGCGTTTTTTGCTCAAGGTCAAGAATGCACAAGTGTCCATATACCTGGGCCGTTTTTCGAGGGTTGCGTACACGTAGCTGGTACTCCATACTGATGTTGTTGGTATTATTGTGTGTGGTGATCGATTATTGATGCATCATTCTGTTTGATGCGGGAACTAATGCGAGGTGCGTTTTTTGCTAAAGGTCAAGAATGCACAAGTGTCCATATACCTGGGCCGTTTTTCGAGGGTTGCGTACACGTAGGTGGTACTCCATACTGTTGTTGTTGGTATTATTGTGTGTGGTGATCGATTTTTAATGCATCATTCTGTTTGATGCGGGAACTGATGCGAGGTGCGTTTTGTGCTCAAGGTCAAGAATGCACAAGTGTCCATATACCTGGGCCGTTTTTCGAGGGTTGCGTACACGTAGGTGGTACTCCATACTGTTGTTGTTGGTATTATTGTGTGTGGTAATCGATTTTTAATGCATCATTCTGTTTGATGCGGGAACTAATGCGAGGTGCGTTTTGCTCAAAGTCAAGAATGCACAAGTGTCCATATGCCTGGGCCGTTTTTCGAGGGTTGCGTACGCGTAGGTGGTACTCAATACTGTGGTTTTTGGTATTATTGGGTGGTGTTCGGTTTTCGTTGCATCATTCTGGCTGATGCGGGTACTAATGAGAGGTGCGTTTGCTGCTTTCAAAGAGTCCCTTTGGTCTTTAACACTTTCCCGGGCGGCAGCGCACCTGGGCTCCTTGCGGAGGGGTTAAGTACCGACTCTGGCAGATCGTAATCCCTCTCTGAAAAGGAGGTAGTCTGCTATTACGAAAGGGTCAGGTATATACAGTGCTGACGTTGGGAAAGTATTAAGATCGTGGGTCAACACTGGTCAGTAGTATTCGCGGCTTTCATTTGCACCTGCAAAGGTCAAGAATGTGCATGTGTCCATATACTTGGGCCGTTTTTCGAGGGTTGCGTACACGTAGGTGGTACTCCTTACTGTTGTTGTTGGTATTATTGTGTGTGGTGATCGACTATTAATGCATCATTCTGTCTGATTCGGGAACTAATGCGAGGTGCGTTTTTTGCTCAAGGTCAAGAATGCACAAGTGTCCATATACCTGGGCGGTTTTTCAAGTGTTGCGTACACGTAGGTTGTACTCCATACTGTTGTTGTTGGTATTATTGTGTGTGGTGATCGATTATTAATGCATCATTCTGTTTGATGCGGGAACTAATGCGAGGTGTGTTTTTGCTCAAGGTCAAGAATGCACAAGTGTCCATATACCTGCGCCGTTTTTCGAGTGTTGCGTACACGTAGGTGGTACTCCATACAGTTGTTGTTGGTATTATTGTGTGTGGTGATCGATTATTAATGCATCATTCTGTCTGATTCGGGACCTAATGCGAGGTGCGTTTTTGCTCAAGGTCAAGAGTGCACAAGTGTTCATATACCTGGGCGGTTTTTCAAGTGTTGCGTACACGTAGGTTGTACTCCATACTGTTGTTGTTGGTATTATTGTGTGTGGTGATCGATTATTGATGCATCATTCTGTTTGATGCGGGAACTAATGCGAGGTGCGTTTTTTGCTCAAGGTCAAGAATGCACAAGTGTCCATATACCTGGGCCGTTTTTCGAGGGTTGCGTACACGTAGCTGGTACTCCATACTGATGTTGTTGGTATTATTGTGTGTTGTGATCGATTATTGATGCATCATTCTGTTTGATGCGGGAACTAATGCGAGGTGCGTTTTTTGCTCAAGGTCAAGAATGCACAAGTGTCCATATACCTGGGCCGTTTTTCGAGGGTTGCGTACACGTAGGTGGTACTCCATACTGTTGTTGTTGGTATTATTGTGTGTGGTGATCGATTTTTAATGCATCATTCTGTTTGATGCGGGAACTAATGCGAGGTGCGTTTTGCTCAAAGTCAAGAATGCACAAGTGTCCATATGCCTGGGCCGTTTTTCGAGGGTTGCGTACGCGTAGGTGGTACTCCATACTGTGGTTTTTGGTATTATTGTGTGGTGTTCGGTTTTCGTTGCATCATTCTGGCTGATGCGGGTACTAATGAGAGGTGCGTTTGCTGCTTTCAAAGAGTCCCTTTGGTCTTTAACACTTTCCCGGGCGGCAGCGCACCAGGGCTTCTTGCGGAGGGGTTAAGTACCGACTCTGGCAGATCGTAATCCCTCTCTGAAAAGGAGGTAGTCTGCTATTACGAAAGGGTCAGGTATATACAGTGCTGACGTTGGGAAAGTATTAAGATCGTGGGTCAACACTGGTCAGTAGTATTCGCGGCTTTCATTTGCACCTGCAAAAGTCAAGAATGTGCATGTGTCCATATACTTGGGCCGTTTTTCGAGGTTTGCGTACACGTAGGTGGTACTCCATACTGTTGTTATTGGTATTTTTGTGTGTGGTGTTCAATTATTGATGCATCAATCTGTTTGATGCGGGTACTAATGAGAGGTGCGTTTGCTGCTTTCAAAGAGGCCCTTTGGTCTTTAACACTTTCCCGGGCGGCAGCGCGCCAGGGCTTCTTGCGGAGGGGTTAAGTACCGACTCTGGCAGATCGTAATCCCTCTCTTAAAAGGAGGTAGCTATTACGAAAGGGTCAGGTATATACAGTGCAGTCGTTGGGAAAGTATTAAGATCGTGGGTCAACACGGGTCAGTAGTATTCGCGGGTTTCATTTGCACCTGCAAAGGTCAAGAATGTGCATGTGTCCATATACTTGGGCCGTATTTCGAGGGTTGCGTACACGTAGGTGGTACTCCATACTGTTGTTGTTGGTATTATTGCGTGTGGAGATCGATTATTAATGCATCATTCTGTCTGATTCGGGACCTAATGCGAGGTGTGTTTTTGCTCAAGGTCAAGAATGCACAAGTGTCCATATACCTGGGCGGTTTTTCAAGTGTTGCGTACACGTAGGTTGTACTCCATACTGTTGTTGTTGGTATTATTGTGTGTGGTGATCGATTATTAATGCATCATTCTGTTTGATGCGGGAACTAATGCGAAGTGTGTTTTTGCTCAAGGTCAAGAATGCACAAGTGTCCATATACCTGCGCCGTTTTTCGAGTGCTGCGTACACGTAGGTGGTACTCCATACAGTTGTTGTTGGTATTATTGTGTGTGGTGATCGATTATTAATGCATCATTCTGTCTGATTCGGGACCTAATACGAGGTGCGTTTTTGCTCAAGGTCAAGAGTGCACAAGTGTTCATATACCTGGGCGGTTTTTCAAGTGTTGCGTACACGTAGGTTGTACTCCATACTGTTGTTGTTGGTATTATTGTGTGTGGTGATCGATTATTGATGCACCATTCTGTTTGATGCGGGAACTAATGCGAGGTGCGTTTTTTGCTCAAGGTCAAGAATGCACAAGTGTCCATATACCTGGGCCGTTTTTCGAGGGTTGCGTACACGTAGCTGGTACTCCATACTGATGTTGTTGGTATTATTGTGTGTTGTGATCGATTATTGATGCATCATTCTGTTTGATGCGGGAACTAATGCGAGGTGCGTTTTTTGCTCAAGGTCAAGAATGCACAAGTGTCCATATACCTGGGCCGTTTTTCGAGGGTTTCGTACACGTAGGTGGTACTCCATACTGTTGTTGTTGGTATTATTGTGTGTGGTGATCGATTTTTAATGCATCATTCTGTTTGATGCGGGAACTAATGCGAGGTGCGTTTTGCTCAAAGTCAAGAATGCACAAGTGTCCATATGCCTTGGCCGTTTTTCGAGGGTTGCGTACGCGTAGGTGGTACTCCATACTGTGGTTTTTGGTATTATTGTGTGGTGTTCGGTTTTCGTTGCATCATTCTGGCTGATGCGGGTACTAATGAGAGGTGCGTTTGCTGCTTTCAAAGAGTCCCTTTGGTCTTTAACACTTTCCCGGGCGGCAGCGCACCAGGGCTTCTTGCGGAGGGGTTAAGTACCGACTCTGGCAGATCGTAATCCCTCTCTGAAAAGGAGGTAGTCTGCTATTACGAAAGGGTCAGGTATATACAGTGCTGACGTTGGGAAAGTATTAAGATCGTGGGTCAACACTGGTCAGTAGTATTCGCGGCTTTCATTTGCACCTGCAAAGGTCAAGAATGTGCATGTGTCCATATACTTGGGCCGTTTTTCGAGGGTTGCGTACACGTAGGTGGTACTCCTTACTGTTGTTGGTATTATTGTGTGTGGTGATCGACTATTAATGCATCATTCTGTCTGATTCGGGAACTAATGCGAGGTGCGTTTTTTGCGCAAGGTCAAGAATGCACAAGTGTCCATATATTTGGGCCGTTTTTCGAGGGTTGCGTACACGTAGGTGGTACTCCTTACTGTTGTTGGTATTATTGTGTGTGGTGATCGACTATTAATGCATCATTCTGTCTGATTCGGGAACTAATGCGAGGTGCGTTTTTTGCTCAAGGTCAAGAATGCACAAGTGTCCATATATTTGGGCCCTTTTTCGAGGGTTGAGTACACGTAGGTGGTACTCCTTACTGTTGTTGTTGGTATTATTGTGTGTGGTGATCGATTATTAATGCATTATTCTGTCTGATTCTGGAACTAATGCGAGGTGCGTTTTTTGCTCAAGGTCAAGAATGCACAAGTGTCCATATACCTGGGCCGTTTTTCGAGGGTTGCGTACACGTAGGTGGTACTCCTTACTGTTGTTGTTGGTATTATTGTGTGTGATGATCGATTATTAATGCATCATTCTGTCTGATTCTGGAACTAATGCGAGGTGCGTTTTTTGCTCAAGGTCATGAATGCACAAATGTTCATATACCTGGGCCGTTTTTCGAGGGTTGCGTACACGTAGGTGGTACTCCATACTGTTGTTGTTGGTATTATTGTGTGTGGTGTTCAATTATTGATGCATCAATCTGTTTGAAGCGGGTACTAATGAGAGGTGCGTTTGCTGCTTTCAAAGAGGCCCTTTGGTCTTTAACACTTTCCCGGGCGGCAGCGCGCCAGGGCTTCTTGCGGAGGGGTTAAGTACCGACTCTGGCAGATCGTAATCCCTCTCTGAAAAGGAGGTAGTCTGCTATTACGAAATGGTCAGGTATATACAGTGCTGCCGTTGGGAAAGTATTAAGATCGTGGGTCAACACTGGTCAGTAGTATTCGCGGCTTTCATTTGCACCTGCAAAAGTCAAGAATGTGCATGTGTCCATATACTTGGGCCGTTTTTCGAGGTTTGCGTACACGTAGGTGGTACTCCATACTGTTGTTATTGGTATTATTGTGTGTGGTGTTCAATTATTGATGCATCAATCTGTTTGATGCGGGTACTAATGAGAGGTGCGTTTGCTGCTTTCAAAGAGGCCCTTTGGTCTTTAACACTTTCCCGGGCGGCAGCGCGCCAGGGCTTCTTGCGGAGGGGTTAAGTACCGACTCTGGCAGATCGTAATCCCTCTCTTAAAAGGAGGTAGCTATTACGAAAGGGTCAGGTATATACAGTGCAGTCGTTGGGAAAGTATTAAGATCGTGGGTCAACACGGGTCAGTAGTATTCGCGGGTTTCATTTGCACCTGCAAAGGTCAAGAATGTGCATGTGTCCATATACTTGGGCCGTATTTCGAGGGTTGCGTACACGTAGGTGGTACTCCATACTGTTGTTGTTGGTATTATTGCGTGTGGAGATCGATTATTAATGCATCATTCTGTCTGATTCGGGACCTAATGCGAGGTGTGTTTTTGCTCAAGGTCAAGAATGCACAAGTGTCCATATACCTGGGCGGTTTTTCAAGTGTTGCGTACACGTAGGTTGTACTCCATACTGTTGTTGTTGGTATTATTGTGTGTGGTGATCGATTATTAATGCATCATTCTGTTTGATGCGGGAACTAATGCGAAGTGTGTTTTTGCTCAAGGTCAAGAATGCACAAGTGTCCATATACCTGCGCCGTTTTTCGAGTGCTGCGTACACGTAGGTGGTACTCCATACAGTTGTTGTTGGTATTATTGTGTGTGGTGATCGATTATTAATGCATCATTCTGTCTGATTCGGGACCTAATACGAGGTGCGTTTTTGCTCAAGGTCAAGAGTGCACAAGTGTTCATATACCTGGGCGGTTTTTCAAGTGTTGCGTACACGTAGGTTGTACTCCATACTGTTGTTGTTGGTATTATTGTGTGTGGTGATCGATTATTGATGCACCATTCTGTTTGATGCGGGAACTAATGCGAGGTGCGTTTTTTGCTCAAGGTCAAGAATGCACAAGTGTCCATATACCTGGGCCGTTTTTCGAGGGTTGCGTACACGTAGCTGGTACTCCATACTGATGTTGTTGGTATTATTGTGTGTTGTGATCGATTATTGATGCATCATTCTGTTTGATGCGGGAACTAATGCGAGGTGCGTTTTTTGCTCAAGGTCAAGAATGCACAAGTGTCCATATACCTGGGCCGTTTTTCGAGGGTTTCGTACACGTAGGTGGTACTCCATACTGTTGTTGTTGGTATTATTGTGTGTGGTGATCGATTTTTAATGCATCATTCTGTTTGATGCGGGAACTAATGCGAGGTGCGTTTTGCTCAAAGTCAAGAATGCACAAGTGTCCATATGCCTTGGCCGTTTTTCGAGGGTTGCGTACGCGTAGGTGGTACTCCATACTGTGGTTTTTGGTATTATTGTGTGGTGTTCGGTTTTCGTTGCATCATTCTGGCTGATGCGGGTACTAATGAGAGGTGCGTTTGCTGCTTTCAAAGAGTCCCTTTGGTCTTTAACACTTTCCCGGGCGGCAGCGCACCAGGGCTTCTTGCGGAGGGGTTAAGTACCGACTCTGGCAGATCGTAATCCCTCTCTGAAAAGGAGGTAGTCTGCTATTACGAAAGGGTCAGGTATATACAGTGCTGACGTTGGGAAAGTATTAAGATCGTGGGTCAACACTGGTCAGTAGTATTCGCGGCTTTCATTTGCACCTGCAAAGGTCAAGAATGTGCATGTGTCCATATACTTGGGCCGTTTTTCGAGGGTTGCGTACACGTAGGTGGTACTCCTTACTGTTGTTGGTATTATTGTGTGTGGTGATCGACTATTAATGCATCATTCTGTCTGATTCGGGAACTAATGCGAGGTGCGTTTTTTGCGCAAGGTCAAGAATGCACAAGTGTCCATATATTTGGGCCGTTTTTCGAGGGTTGCGTACACGTAGGTGGTACTCCTTACTGTTGTTGGTATTATTGTGTGTGGTGATCGACTATTAATGCATCATTCTGTCTGATTCGGGAACTAATGCGAGGTGCGTTTTTTGCTCAAGGTCAAGAATGCACAAGTGTCCATATATTTGGGCCCTTTTTCGAGGGTTGAGTACACGTAGGTGGTACTCCTTACTGTTGTTGTTGGTATTATTGTGTGTGGTGATCGATTATTAATGCATTATTCTGTCTGATTCTGGAACTAATGCGAGGTGCGTTTTTTGCTCAAGGTCAAGAATGCACAAGTGTCCATATACCTGGGCCGTTTTTCGAGGGTTGCGTACACGTAGGTGGTACTCCTTACTGTTGTTGTTGGTATTATTGTGTGTGATGATCGATTATTAATGCATCATTCTGTCTGATTCTGGAACTAATGCGAGGTGCGTTTTTTGCTCAAGGTCATGAATGCACAAATGTTCATATACCTGGGCCGTTTTTCGAGGGTTGCGTACACGTAGGTGGTACTCCATACTGTTGTTGTTGGTATTATTGTGTGTGGTGTTCAATTATTGATGCATCAATCTGTTTGAAGCGGGTACTAATGAGAGGTGCGTTTGCTGCTTTCAAAGAGGCCCTTTGGTCTTTAACACTTTCCCGGGCGGCAGCGCGCCAGGGCTTCTTGCGGAGGGGTTAAGTACCGACTCTGGCAGATCGTAATCCCTCTCTGAAAAGGAGGTAGTCTGCTATTACGAAATGGTCAGGTATATACAGTGCTGCCGTTGGGAAAGTATTAAGATCGTGGGTCAACACTGGTCAGTAGTATTCGCGGCTTTCATTTGCACCTGCAAAAGTCAAGAATGTGCATGTGTCCATATACTTGGGCCGTTTTTCGAGGTTTGCGTACACGTAGGTGGTACTCCATACTGTTGTTATTGGTATTATTGTGTGTGGTGTTCAATTATTGATGCATCAATCTGTTTGATGCGGGTACTAATGAGAGGTGCGTTTGCTGCTTTCAAAGAGGCCCTTTGGTCTTTAACACTTTCCCGGGCGGCAGCGCGCCAGGGCTTCTTGCGGAGGGGTTAAGTACCGACTCTGGCAGATCGTAATCCCTCTCTTAAAAGGAGGTAGCTATTACGAAAGGGTCAGGTATATACAGTGCAGTCGTTGGGAAAGTATTAAGATCGTGGGTCAACACGGGTCAGTAGTATTCGCGGGTTTCATTTGCACCTGCAAAGGTCAAGAATGTGCATGTGTCCATATACTTGGGCCGTATTTCGAGGGTTGCGTACACGTAGGTGGTACTCCATACTGTTGTTGTTGGTATTATTGCGTGTGGAGATCGATTATTAATGCATCATTCTGTCTGATTCGGGACCTAATGCGAGGTGTGTTTTTGCTCAAGGTCAAGAATGCACAAGTGTCCATATACCTGGGCGGTTTTTCAAGTGTTGCGTACACGTAGGTTGTACTCCATACTGTTGTTGTTGGTATTATTGTGTGTGGTGATCGATTATTAATGCATCATTCTGTTTGATGCGGGAACTAATGCGAAGTGTGTTTTTGCTCAAGGTCAAGAATGCACAAGTGTCCATATACCTGCGCCGTTTTTCGAGTGTTGCGTACACGTAGGTGGTACTCCATACAGTTGTTGTTGGTATTATTGTGTGTGGTGATCGATTATTAATGCATCATTCTGTCTGATTCGGGACCTAACGCGAGGTGCGTTTTTGCTCAAGGTCAAGAGTGCACAAGTGTTCATATACCTGGGCGGTTTTTCAAGTGTTGCGTACACGTAGGTTGTACTCCATACTGTTGTTGTTGGTATTATTGTGTGTGGTGATCGATTATTGATGCATCATTCTGTTTGATGCGGGAACTAATGCGAGGTGCGTTTTTTGCTCAAGGTCAAGAATGCACAAGTGTCCTTATACCTGGGCCGTTTTTCGAGGGTTGCGTACACGTAGCTGGTACTCCATACTGATGTTGTTGGTATTATTGTGTGTTGTGATCGATTATTGATGCATCATTCTGTTTGATGCGGGAACTAATGCGAGGTGCGTTTTTTGCTCAAGGTCAAGAATGCACAAGTGTCCATATACCTGGGCCGTTTTTCGAGGGTTTCGTACACGTAGGTGGTACTCCATACTGTTGTTGTTGGTATTATTGTGTGTGGTGATCGATTTTTAATGCATCATTCTGTTTGATGCGGGAACTAATGCGAGGTGCGTTTTGCTCAAAGTCAAGAATGCACAAGTGTCCATATGCCTGGGCCGTTTTTCGAGGGTTGCGTACGCGTAGGTGGTACTCCATACTGTGGTTTTTGGTATTATTGTGTGGTGTTCGGTTTTCGTTGCATCATTCTGGCTGATGCGGGTACTAATGAGAGGTGCGTTTGCTGCTTTCAAAGAGTCCCTTTGGTCTTTAACACTTTCCCGGGCGGCAGCGCACCAGGGCTTCTTGCGGAGGGGTTAAGTACCGACTCTGGCAGATCGTAATCCCTCTCTGAAAAGGAGGTAGTCTGCTATTACGAAAGGGTCAGGTATATACAGTGCTGACGTTGGGAAAGTATTAAGATCGTGGGTCAACACTGGTCAGTAGTATTCGCGGCTTTCATTTGCACCTGCAAAGGTCAAGAATGTGCATGTGTCCATATACTTGGGCCGTTTTTCGAGGGTTGCGTACACGTAGGTGGTACTCCTTACTGTTGTTGGTATTATTGTGTGTGGTGATCGACTATTAATGCATCATTCTGTCTGATTCGGGAACTAATGCGAGGTGCGTTTTTTGCGCAAGGTCAAGAATGCACAAGTGTCCATATATTTGGGCCCTTTTTCGAGGGTTGAGTACACGTAGGTGGTACTCCTTACTGTTGTTGTTGGTATTATTGTGTGTGGTGATCGATTATTAATGCATTATTCTGTCTGATTCTGGAACTAATGCGAGGTGCGTTTTTTGCTCAAGGTCAAGAATGCACAAGTGTCCATATACCTGGGCCGTTTTTCGAGGGTTGCGTACACGTAGGTGGTACTCCTTACTGTTGTTGTTGGTATTATTGTGTGTGGTGATCGATTATTAATGCATCATTCTGTCTGATTCTGGAACTAATGCGAGGTGCGTTTTTTGCTCAAGGTCAAGAATGCACAAATGTTCATATACCTGGGCCGTTTTTCGAGGGTTGCGTACACGTAGGTGGTACTCCATACTGTTGTTGTTGGTATTATTGTGTGTGGTGTTCAATTATTGATGCATCAATCTGTTTGAAGCGGGTACTAATGAGAGGTGCGTTTGCTGCTTTCAAAGAGGCCCTTTGGTCTTTAACACTTTCCCGGGCGGCAGCGCGCCAGGGCTTCTTGCGGAGGGGTTAAGTACCGACTCTGGCAGATCGTAATCCCTCTCTGAAAAGGAGGTAGTATGCTATTACGAAATGGTCAGGTATATACAGTGCTGCCGTTGGGAAAGTATTAAGATCGTGGGTCAACACTGGTCAGTAGTATTCGCGGCTTTCATTTGCACCTGCAAAAGTCAAGAATGTGCATGTGTCCATATACTTGGGCCGTTTTTCGAGGTTTGCGTACACGTAGGTGGTACTCCATACTGTTGTTATTGGTATTATTGTGTGTGGTGTTCAATTATTGATGCATCAATCTGTTTGATGCGGGTACTAATGAGAGGTGCGTTTGCTGCTTTCAAAGAGGCCCTTTGGTCTTTAACACTTTCCCGGGCGGCAGCGCGCCAGGGCTTCTTGCGGAGGGGTTAAGTACCGACTCTGGCAGATCGTAATCCCTCTCTTAAAAGGAGGTAGCTATTACGAAAGGGTCAGGTATATACAGTGCAGTCGTTGGGAAAGTATTAAGATCGTGGGTCAACACGGGTCAGTAGTATTCGCGGGTTTCATTTGCACCTGCAAAGGTCAAGAATGTGCATGTGTCCATATACTTGGGCCGTATTTCGAGGGTTGCGTACACGTAGGTGGTACTCCATACTGTTGTTGTTGGTATTATTGCGTGTGGAGATCGATTATTAATGCATCATTCTGTCTGATTCGGGACCTAATGCGAGGTGTGTTTTTGCTCAAGGTCAAGAATGCACAAGTGTCCATATACCTGGGCGGTTTTTCAAGTGTTGCGTACACGTAGGTTGTACTCCATACTGTTGTTGTTGGTATTATTGTGTGTGGTGATCGATTATTAATGCATCATTCTGTTTGATGCGGGAACTAATGCGAAGTGCGTTTTTTGCTCATGGTCAAGAATGCACAAGTGTCCATATTACTGGGCCGTTTTTCGAGGGTTGCGTACACGTAGCTAGTACTCCATACTGATGTTGTTGTTGGTATTATTGTGTGTGGTGATCGATAATTGATGCATCATTCTGTTTGATGCGGGAACTAATGCGAGGTGTTTTTTTTTGCTCAAGGTCAAGAATGCACAAGTGTCCATATACCTGGGCCGTTTTTCGAGGGTTGCGTACACGTAGGTGGTACTCCTTACTGTTGTTGTTGGTATTATTGTGTGTGGTGATCGATTATTAATGCATCATTTGTGACGTACCTGAAGGGCAGTCGGCGCGTTAGGCCGTGGAGCGAGTGGAGGGTCCCTTTGAAGTAGTGACGAGGGCCAGGCTCTCGGTGTCAGAGAGTGGGGGGGTTAAAAAAAGGCTCCACGTAATTTTACCTCGTTGCTACTTCGTCGCAAGGGAGGCTCCACTCTACCTGCTTGGGTGGACGGCAGACAGTCAGCGAAGCTCAGAAATCACGAACTGTCACAACGCTGACCGTTTGACGCCAACACCACCAGGTGTAAATCTCGCAGTGAGAATAGAAAACTGTAAAACCGTAACTGAATGTAGAAAACTGTAAAGAGAAAACGTGGGGGGGGGCAAAAATAACAGGTGTGAGTTTGGTATGGTAAGATGGCGTTTATTCGCACACACAAGACGGACACCGTGTCCTGCGCTCCTGAAAACAAATACCTCCGAGCGCCACCCTTTCGCGCAGGGTTTACTTTATTCGGCCGAATAAAACAAGCTCCTAATCGCGCGATTGAAAGGGCAGAGGGAGCGACCTTTCTCGTACACTAGCGCAAACACGTACGCCACGCAACACGTAGACGCAATTTACACACAAAACAATAATCGGTAAAGATGGCTCAATCGAGCACACAAAAGAATTATATTATTGGAATTTTTATATCTGGCCTGCGTTATATGGATGGTCTCGCCGTTGGCTGGGTTCAGCCCCGGGATGTCGGCGGTATCCGTCGACGGCGTCTGGGCCAGGTCCGCGGCTTCCAGCCAAGAATGGTTCTGGCCGAGCGGGTTAGCCCGTCGGCAAACGCCTAGAAGCACATGGCCTTAATCAAAATGGCCGGACACGTGGCTTCACGAAGAGGAGAAGAAATAACTACTTACTCGGGTGTTATGAGCGTGTTCCCTGCCCCGTAGTCGATGCCTCAATCCCCCTCAAGGGTGGTTAGCTGAGAACCGTTGATTATTCCCGTAAAACGGATGGTGAAATACCTTATCTGCAACGGTTCTTCTGACACGATCTATCTCGGGCACGAGTCAATGTAGTTCTGCCCGTGGTGGCGCTTTACGCCGGTGAATTTAAAAATCGCTCACCGGGGAGACGCGTCACCACAACAAAAAAATGCAAGCATGGTTGCCTACCGTGTAGGTCTACACGCTAGTTAATTTATTAAAAGCCGTTTCTGCCGAACACTATTTTGGACCGTTACAAATTCCCCCCCAACAAAATTAAAAACTCCGGGAAGCGGATGTTTTTTTTTTCAAACCCCCAAAAAGAAAAATAAACTCATAAAAATGACGAAAGAAAGATAGTACTAGTGGGAGTAACACTCGATGCGTAACCTCGATCATATTCATTAAATCCCCCAAAGGGCTAAGCTAAATAGCTAAACTAGGGAGTCGTCGAAAAATTCCGCAATGCGGCATGTCACTCAAGGACAAAACACGAACGATCCCATAGAATATAAAAGTTTACTCACACCGTATGATTTTAGACAAGTGACAGCCACTAATTACAATCAATCAAACTAACAAAACTAACACAACTCATAGCTTGTCACAACTATCCTAATACTAAACTGAATAACACTAAAAATTATCAACCAAAAATTCGACCTACTCAAAACACACAATACGTAGTGGACATAAGCCTCCTAACGAGATACGGTTGTCGCCATAATACCACCCCCATTTCGGTGGCAGGACCTATCCGAACATACGACGACAACACCCAAAACACACTTAACCGTAGGTGTTCGAGCGTCGTCTCAACTAACTACCACTATTCCAACAATAACTATTATTTGACTGGTCAACATGTATGGCACCCTACAGTCCTGTACCAAAAAAATAAATACCCAAAGGCTTCGAGATTGCCATTATAATCCCGCTATGCGGCTGGTCCCAAAAACTAACCACTATGACCCAACAAATGGCGAATCCCCTGATACAAGCAGAAACTAGGTCCAACAACCATTGATCCACAAATCAAAAAAAGTTTACCAAAAATCAAAATCACAAAAACCCAATCGAGAAGCGATGAAAAATTTTGAAAGTCCGGTGCACTTTGAACTCTGTTGGTGTGCCTCAGAAGATTGTCGCAAAAATCCCGCAAGCGGATGGTTACATAGAACCAACACAACAGATCTCCCGATGCACGATCCCACAGGTTCTAGCATCGATACAATCACTACCAAATAACAAAGTATGGGCTACAAGATTGTGCTACAAAATTTGTGACAGCTTATGAGCGTTAGCAAATTACCAAAAAAAAAGTCATAAGGACATGAATTCAAAATTACTATTACAATTAATTAGAAAAAGTTACAATATTAACGCCAGAAGGGCTGGACGCGACACGAAAATTGCTACAAAAAGTTTAAGCAACGTATCCGCAAGACAAACTAACTTACTAACTCGTTGAACAAACAATAAGTCAAAACGGCATACGCGCCAACTATAGTAAAGTAAAATCATCGACTCACCGCTATGGGTAGCCGGAACAAAAATAACTAACTCACGTTATACAAATACGCGAAACAAAACAGTACGCGATAACTAACAAATTACAAAACCTACAAACATACTGTATAAAAAGACGAGCCGAGTGCGAACAAATAATGGCCGTCGTCAGGATCTCGGAATCATTGGATCCGAATCCACACAAACTACGAAAAAAAAATTAAATCACCCACGCGCTACTGCGAGCTCTCTAACGAAATGAAGAAGAAGGAAAGATATCGAATCGCAACGCACCATGAACATACGAATGGTCGTGGTCTCTAAGGAATCGTCATCAAAAATCCCGTAACTAGACGGATAGTCTACGACTAACAACAATCGATTCCCGCACCCACGAGCAATCGCAAAGCTCAGGTGGTTTGCAACGAATCGACACCAAGGACATGACTAGATAGTCAACAAAAGAAAAGTGAAAAGATGGTTACCTAGGAAAAGAATCGAACACAGCTGCATAATTTCCCTTAGACGCAACCGAACAAAACCAGAAGGAACACATTAAAATCGCGTCATCGCTACGTCACGACGCGATACGCCAATTCTCGCCAGAGTACGGAGTTCCCACCAGAATACGAAGATTATAAAGCATTTCGAAGTGCGTTGGTTATATTCAATTTAATTATCAAAAAAACAGCTACTAAGAGCACCAAAAATAGAAATACTAGCCGTAGTAAGCTCGAACCCACAAAATCATACCCAAAAATCTAACTACCAATCAACCAAATATGTATGATCCGTGGTCGCCCGTTCACTATCTCACTAGTTTCCATAAAAAACAACAATAAATCTATAACCAACGAATATTAAACTAATTTCTACACTATAGCAGAAATCATACCAATAAACACTGAAAACAGGCCAGAAAATTCCCTAAATTAAAAATATTTAAATTTAAAGTTAACGTTAAAGTCAAAATATTTTCTTGTGTGTATTCTAAATTACCCACAAAACTCACAGAAATTCTCAACAACTGACAAAACAACCACCCCAAATTTCCTCAATATACTAAGTGCTGAAGGCTGATTAAAAATTTGAAATACTGTCAAATTTTCCAACTCCCAGTTCAGTTTCCTTGGCGTAAACTTAAGGCCTACCACAAAAATATATTCCCAATCAAAAGGGCACAAAAATAAACCAAAGGGCCAAAAAGTTTTCGCGAAGGGCTGAAGGGTCAAAGTGAAAATTAGTGCCAAAACTACTAACAACGCATAAAATTGAAAAAGGGCACAAAAATTTTCTAAAGGGCAAAAAGGGCCAAAACAAAAATTGAAAAAGGGCTGCAAAATTAATTAAATGAGGTCTATTTAAAATGAAAAACAAAATCCTGAAGGGCTAGAAAAATTTACAAAGGGCTGACAAAACCCTTAAGCCTCAAAAGATGTTAATGAGCTAAATAAATAAAGATACCAATAGCTATTGTTGCTATTGCCCCATACGTTGGGTTCCAAAAACGTGTGACGTACCTGAAGGGCAGTCGGCGCGTTAGGCCGTGGAGCGAGTGGAGGGTCCCTTTGAAGTAGTGACGAGGGCCAGGCTCTCGGTGTCAGAGAGTGGGGGGGTTAAAAAAAGGCTCCACGTAATTTTACCTCGTTGCTACTTCGTCGCAAGGGAGGCTCCACTCTACCTGCGTGGGTGGACGGCAGACAGTCAGCGAAGCTCAGAAATCACGAACTGTCACAACGCTGACCGTTTGACGCCAACACCAGGTGTAAATCTCGCAGTGAGAATAGAAAACTGTAAAACCGTAACTGAATGTAGAAAACTGTAAAGAGAAAACGTGGGGGGGGGCAAAAATAACAGGTGTGAGTTTGGTATGGTAAGATGGCGTTTATTCGCACACACAAGACGGACACCGTGTCCTGCGCTCCTGAAAACAAATACCTCCGAGCGCCACCCTTTCGCGCAGGGTTTACTTTATTCGGCCGAATAAAACAAGCTCCTAATCGCGCGATTGAAAGGGCAGAGGGAGCGACCTTTCTCGTACACTAGCGCAAACACGTACGCCACGCAACACGTAGACGCAATTTACACACAAAACAATAATCGGTAAAGATGGCTCAATCGAGCACACAAAAGAATTATATTATTGGAATTTTTATATCTGGCCTGCGTTATATGGATGGTCTCGCCGTTGGCTGGGTTCAGCCCCGGGATGTCGGCGGTATCCGTCGACGGCGTCTGGGCCAGGTCCGCGGCTTCCAGCCAAGAATGGTTCTGGCCGAGCGGGTTAGCCCGTCGGCAAACGCCTAGAAGCACATGGCCTTAATCAAAATGGCCGGACACGTGGCTTCACGAAGAGGAGAAGAAATAACTACTTACTCGGGTGTTATGAGCGTGTTCCCTGCCCCGTAGTCGATGCCTCAATCCCCCTCAAGGGTGGTTAGCTGAGAACCGTTGATTATTCCCGTAAAACGGATGGTGAAATACCTTATCTGCAACGGTTCTTCTGACACGATCTATCTCGGGCACGAGTCAATGTAGTTCTGCCCGTGGTGGCGCTTTACGCCGGTGAATTTAAAAATCGCTCACCGGGGAGACGCGTCACCACAACAAAAAAAATGCAAGCATGGTTGCCTACCGTGTAGGTCTACACGCTAGTTAATTTATTAAAAGCCGTTTCTGCCGAACACTATTTTGGACCGTTACAAATTCTGTTTGATGCGGGAACTAATGCGAAGTGCGTTTTTTGCTCATGGTCAAGAATGCACAAGTGTCCATATTACTGGGCCGTTTTTCGAGGGTTGCGTACACGTAGCTAGTACTCCATACTGATGTTGTTGTTGGTATTATTGTGTGTGGTGATCGATAATTGATGCATCATTCTGTTTGATGCGGGAACTAATGCGAGGTGTTTTTTTTGCTCAAGGTCAAGAATGCACAAGTGTCCATATACCTGGGCCGTTTTTCGAGGGTTGCGTACACGTAGCTGGTACTCCATACTGATGTTGTTGGTATTATTGTGTGTGGTGATCGATTATTGATGCATCATTCTGTTTGATGCGGGAACTAATGCGAGGTGCGTTTTTTGCTAAAGGTCAAGAATGCACAAGTGTCCATATACCTGGGCCGTTTTTCGAGGGTTGCGTACACGTAGGTGGTACTCCATACTGTTGTTGTTGGTATTATTGTGTGTGGTGATCGATTTTTAATGCATCATTCTGTTTGATGCGGGAACTGATGCGAGGTGCGTTTTTTGCTCAAGGTCAAGAATGCACAAGTGTCCTTATACCTGGGCCGTTTTTCGAGGGTTGCGTACACGTAGGTGGTACTCCATACTGTTGTTGTTGTTGGTATTATTGTGTGTGGTGATCGATTTTTAATGCATCATTCTGTTTGATGCGGGAACTAATGATAGGTGCGTTTTGCTCAAAGTCAAGAATGCACAAGTGTCCATATGCCTGGGTCGTTTTTCGAGGGATGCGTCGTACGCGTAGGTGGTACTCCATACTGTGGTTTTTGGTATTATTGTGTGGTGTTCGGTTTTTGTTGCATCATTCTGGCTGATGCGGGTACTAATGAGAGGTGCGTTTGCTGCTTTCAAAGAGTCCCTTTGGTCTTTAACACTTTCCCGGGCGGCAGCGCACCAGGGCTTCTTGCGGAGGGGTTAAGTACCGACTCTGGCAGATCGTAATCCCTCTCTGAAAAGGAGGTAGTCTGCTATTACGAAAGGGTCAGGTATATACAGTGCTGACGTTGGGAAAGTATTAAGATCGTGGGTCAACACTGGTCAGTAGTATTCGCGGCTTTCATTTGCACCTGCAAAGGTCAAGAATGTGCATGTGTCCATATACTTGGGCCGTTTTTCGAGGGTTGCGTACACGTAGGTGGTACGCCTTACTGTTGTTGTTGGTATTATTGTGTGTGGTGATCGACTATTAATGCATCATTCTGTCTGATTCGGGAACTAATGCGAGGTGCGTTTTTTGCTCAAGGTCAAGAATGCACAAGTGTCCATATATCTGGGCCGTTTTTCGAGGGTTGAGTACACGTAGGTGGTACTCCTTACTGTTGTTGTTGGTATTATTGTGTGTGGTGATCGATTATTAATGCATTATTCTGTCTGATTCTGGAACTAATGCGAGGTGCGTTTTTTGCTCAAGGTCAAGAATGCACAAGTGTCCATATACCTGGGCCGTTTTTCGAGGGTTGCGTACACGTAGGTGGTACTCCTTACTGTTGTTGTTGGTATTATTGTGTGTGGTGATCGATTATTAATGCATCATTCTGTCTGATTCGGGACCTAATGCGAGGTGCGTTTTTGCTCAAGGTCAAGAGTGCACAAGTGTTCATATACCTGGGCCGATTTTCGAGGGTTGCGTACACGTAGGTGGTACTCCTTACCGTTGTTGTTGGTATTATTGTGTGTGGTGATCGATTATTAATGCATTATTCTGTCTGATTCTGGAACTAATGCGAGGTGCGTTTTTTGCTCAAGGTCAAGAATGCACATATGTTCATATACCTGGGCCGTTTTTCGAGGGTTGCGTACACGTAGGTGGTACTCCATACTGTTGCTGTTGGTATTATTGTGTGTGGTGTTCAATTATTGATGCATCAATCTGTTTGAAGCGGGTACTAATGAGAGGTGCGTTTGCTGCTTTCAAAGAGGCCCTTTGGTCTTTAACACTTTCCCGGGCGGCAGCGCGCCAGGGCTTCTTGCGGAGGGGTTAAGTACCGACTCTGGCAGATCGTAATCCCTCTCTGAAAAGGAGGTAGTCTGCTATTACGAAAGGGTCAGGTATATACAGTGCTGTCGTTGGGAAAGTATTAAGATCGTGGGTCAACACTGGTCAGTAGTATTCGCGGCTTTCATTTGCACCTGCAAAGGTCAAGAATGTGCATGTGTCCATATACTTGGGCCGTTTTTCGAGGTTTGCGTACACGTAGGTGGTACTCCATACTGTTGTTGTTGGTATTATTGTGTGTGGTGTTTAATTATTGATGCATCAATCTGTTTGATGCGAGTACTAATGAGAGGTGCGTTTGCTGCTTTCAAAGAGGCCCTTTGGTCTTTAACACTTTCCCGGGCGGCAGCGCGCCAGGGCTTCTTGCGGAGGGGTTAAGTACCGACTCTGGCAGATCGTAATCCCTCTCTGAAAAGGAGGTAGTCTGCTATTACGAAAGGGTCCGGTATATACAGTGCAGTCGTTGGGAAAGTATTAAGATCGTGGGTCAACACTGGTCAGTAGTATTCGCGGCTTTCATTTGCACCTGCAAAAGTCAAGAATGTGCATGTGTCCATATACTTGGGCCGTTTTTCGAGGTTTGCGTACACGTAGGTGGTACTCCATACTGTTGTTGTTGGTATTATTGTGTGTGGTGTTCAATTATTGATGCATCAATCTGTTTGAAGCGGGTACTAATGAGAGGTGCGTTTGCTGCTTTCAAAGAGGCCCTTTGGTCTTTAACACTTTCCCGGGCGGCAGCGCGCCAGGACTTCTTGCGGAGGGGTTAAGTACCGACTCTGGCAGATCGTAATCCCTCTCTGAAAAGGAGGTAGTCTGCTATTACGAAATGGTCAGGTATATACAGTGCTGCCGTTGGGAAAGTATTAAGATCGTGGGTCAACACTGGTCAGTAGTATTCGCGGCTTTCATTTGCACCTGCAAAAGTCAAGAATGTGCATGTGTCCATATACTTGGGCCGTTTTTCGAGGTTTGCGTACACGTAGGTGGTACTCCATACTGTTGTTATTGGTATTATTGTGTGTGGTGTTCAATTATTGATGCATCAATCTGTTTGATGCGGGTACTAATGAGAGGTGCGTTTGCTGCTTTCAAAGAGGCCCTTTGGTCTTTAACACTTTCCCGGGCGGCAGCGCGAGGGCTTCTTGCGGAGGGGTTAAGTACCGACTCTGGCAGATCGTAATCCCTCTCTTAAAAGGAGGTAGCTATTACGAAAGGGTCAGGTATATACAGTGCAGTCGTTGGGAAAGTATTAAGATCGTGGGTCAACACGGGTCAGTAGTATTCGCGGGTTTCATTTGCACCTGCAAAGGTCAAGAATGTGCATGTGTCCATATACTTGGGCCGTATTTCGAGGGTTGCGTACACGTAGGTGGTACTCCATACTGTTGTTGTTGGTATTATTGCGTATGGAGATCGATTATTAATGCATCATTCTGTCTGATTCGGGACCTAATGCGAGGTGTGTTTTTGCTCAAGGTCAAGAATGCACAAGTGTCCATATACCTGGGCGGTTTTTCAAGTGTTGCGTACACGTAGGTTGTACTCCATACTGTTGTTGTTGGTATTATTGTGTGTGGTGATCGATTATTAATGCATCATTCTGTTTGATGCGGGAACTAATGCGAGGTGTGTTTTTGCTCAAGGTCAAGAATGCACAAGTGTCCATATACCTGCGCCGTTTTTCGAGTGTTGCGTACACGTAGGTGGTACTCCATACAGTTGTTGTTGGTATTATTGTGTGTGGTGATCGATTATTAATGCATCATTCTGTCTGATTCGGGACCTAATGCGAGGTGCGTTTTTGCTCAAGGTCAAGAGTGCACAAGTGTTCATATACCTGGGCGGTTTTTCAAGTGTTGCGTACACGTAGGTTGTACTCCATACTGTTGTTGTTGGTATTATTGTGTGTGGTGATCGATTATTGATGCATCATTCTGTTTGATGCGGGAACTAATGCGAGGTGCGTTTTTTGCTCAAGGTCAAGAATGCACAAGTGTCCATATACCTGGGCCGTTTTTCGAGGGTTGCGTACACGTAGCTGGTACTCCATACTGATGTTGTTGGTATTATTGTGTGTTGTGATCGATTATTGATGCATCATTCTGTTTGATGCGGGAACTAATGCGAGGTGCGTTTTTTGCTCAAGGTCAAGAATGCACAAGTGTCCATATACTTGGGCCGTTTTTCGAGGGTTGCGTACACGTAGGTGGTACTCCATACTGTTGTTGTTGGTATTATTGTGTGTGGTGATCGATTATTAATGCATCATTCTGTTTGATGCGGGAACTAATGCGAAGTGCGTTTTTTGCTCATGGTCAAGAATGCACAAGTGTCCATATTACTGGGCCGTTTTTCGAGGGTTGCGTACACGTAGCTAGTACTCCATACTGATGTTGTTGTTGGTATTATTGTGTGTGGTGATCGATAATTGATGCATCATTCTGTTTGATGCGGGAACTAATGCGAGGTGTTTTTTTTGCTCAAGGTCAAGAATGCACAAGTGTCCATATACCTGGGCCGTTTTTCGAGGGTTGCGTACACGTAGCTGGTACTCCATACTGATGTTGTTGGTATTATTGTGTGTGGTGATCGATTATTGATGCATCATTCTGTTTGATGCGGGAACTAATGCGAGGTGCGTTTTTTGCTAAAGGTCAAGAATGCACAAGTGTCCATATACCTGGGCCGTTTTTCGAGGGTTGCGTACACGTAGGTGGTACTCCATACTGTTGTTGTTGGTATTATTGTGTGTGGTAATCGATTTTTAATGCATCATTCTGTTTGATGCGGGAACTGATGCGAGGTGCGTTTTTTGCTCAAGGTCAAGAATGCACAAGTGTCCTTATACCTGGGCCGTTTTTCGAGGGTTGCGTACACGTAGGTGGTACTCCATACTGCTGTTGTTGTTGGTATTATTGTGTGTGGTGATCGATTTTTAATGCATCATTCTGTTTGATGCGGGAACTAATGATAGGTGCGTTTTGCTCAAAGTCAAGAATGCACAAGTGTCCATATGCCTGGGTCGTTTTTCGAGGGTTGCGTCGTACGCGTAGGTGGTACTCCATACTGTGGTTTTTGGTATAATTGTGTGGTGTTCGGTTTTTGTTGCATCATTCTGGCTGATGCGGGTACTAATGAGAGGTGCGTTTGCTGCTTTCAAAGAGTCCCTTTGGTCTTTAACACTTTCCCGGGCGGCAGCGCACCAGGGCTTCTTGCGGAGGGGTTAAGTACCGACTCTGGCAGATCGTAATCCCTCTCTGAAAAGGAGGTAGTCTGCTATTACGAAAGGGTCAGGTATATACAGTGCTGACGTTGGGAAAGTATTAAGATCGTGGGTCAACACTGGTCAGTAGTATTCGCGGCTTTCATTTGCACCTGCAAAGGTCAAGAATGTGCATGTGTCCATATACTTGGGCCGTTTTTCGAGGGTTGCGTACACGTAGGTGGTACGCCTTACTGTTGTTGTTGGTATTATTGTGTGTGGTGATCGACTATTAATGCATCATTCTGTCTGATTCGGGAACTAATGCGAGGTGCGTTTTTTGCTCAAGGTCAAGAATGCACAAGTGTCCATATATCTGGGCCGTTTTTCGAGGGTTGAGTACACGTAGGTGGTACTCCTTACTGTTGTTGTTGGTATTATTGTGTGTGGTGATCGATTATTAATGCATTATTCTGTCTGATTCTGGAACTAATGCGAGTTGCGTTTTTTGCTCAAGGTCAAGAATGCACAAGTGTCCATATACCTGGGCCGTTTTTCGAGGGTTGCGTACACGTAGGTGGTACTCCTTACTGTTGTTGTTGGTATTATTGTGTGTGGTGATCGATTATTAATGCATCATTCTGTCTGATTCGGGACCTAATGCGAGGTGCGTTTTTGCTCAAGGTCAAGAGTGCACAAGTGTTCATATACCTGGGCCGATTTTCGAGGGTTGCGTACACGTAGGTGGTACTCCTTACCGTTGTTGTTGGTATTATTGTGTGTGGTGATCGATTATTAATGCATTATTCTGTCTGATTCTGGAACTAATGCGAGGTGCGTTTTTTGCTCAAGGTCAAGAATGCACAAATGTTCATATACCTGGGCCGTTTTTCGAGGGTTGCGTACACGTAGGTGGTACTCCATACTGTTGTTGTTGGTATTATTGTGTGTGGTGTTCAATTATTGATGCATCAATCTGTTTGAAGCGGGTACTAATGAGAGGTGCGTTTGCTGCTTTCAAAGAGGCCCTTTGGTCTTTAACACTTTCCCGGGCGGCAGCGCGCCAGGGCTTCTTGCGGAGGGGTTAAGTACCGACTCTGGCAGATCGTAATCCCTCTCTGAAAAGGAGGTAGTCTGCTATTACGAAAGGGTCGGGTATATACAGTGCTGACGTTGGGAAAGTATTAAGATCGTGGGTCAACACTGGTCAGTAGTATTCGCGGCTTTCATTTGCACCTGCAGAGGTCAAGAATGTGCATGTGTCCATATACTTGGGCCGTTTTTCGAGGGTTGCGTACACGTAGGTGGTACTCCATACTGTTGTTGTTGGTATTATTGTGTGTGGTGATCGATTATTAATGCATCATTCTGTTTGATGCGGGAACTAATGCGAGGTGCGTTTTTTGCTCAAGGTCATGAATGCACAAGTGTCCATATTACTGGGACGTTTTTCGAGGGTTGCGTACACGTAGCTGGTACTCCATACTGATGTTGTTGTTGGTATTATTGTGTGTGGTGATCGATTATTAATGCATCATTCTGTTTGATGCGGGAACTAATGCGAAGTGCGTTTTTTGCTCAAGGTCAAGAATGCACAAGTGTCCATATTACTGGGCCGTTTTTCGAGGGTTGCGTACACGTAGCTAGTACTCCATACTGATGTTGTTGTTGGTATTATTGTGTGTGGTGATCGATTATTGATGCATCATTCTGTTTGATGCGGGAACTAATGCGAAGTGCGTTTTTTGCTCAAGGTCAAGAATGCACAAGTGTCCATATTACTGGGCCGTTTTTCGAGGGTTGCGTACACGTAGCTAGTACTCCATACTGATGTTGTTGTTGGTATTATTGTGTGTGGTGATCGATTATTAATGCATTATTCTGTCTGATTCTGGAACTAATGCGAGGTGCGTTTTTTGCTCAAGGTCAAGAATGCACAAATGTTCATATACCTGGGCCGTTTTTCGAGGGTTGCGTATACGTAGGTGGTACTCCATACTGTTGTTGTTGGTATTATTGTGTGTGGTGTTCAATTATTGATGCATCAATCTGTTTGAAGCGGGTACTAATGAGAGGTGCGTTTGCTGCTTTCAAAGAGGCCCTTTGGTCTTTAACACTTTCCCGGGCGGCAGCGCGCCAGGGCTTCTTGCGGAGGGGTTAAGTACCGACTCTGGCAGATCGTAATCCCTCTCTGAAAAGGAGGTAGTCTGCTATTACGAAAGGGTCAGGTATATACAGTGCTGCCGTTGGGAAAGTATTAAGATCGTGGGTCAACACTGGTCAGTAGTATTCGCGGCTTTCATTTGCACCTGCAAAGGTCAAGAATGTGCATGTGTCCATATACTTGGGCCGTTTTTCGAGGTTTGCGTACACGTAGGTGGTACTCCATACTTTTGTTATTGGTATTATTGTGTGTGGTGTTCAATTATTGATGCATCAATCTGTTTGATGCGGGTACTAATGAGAGGTGCGTTTGCTGCTTTCAAAGAGGCCCTTTGGTCTTTAACACTTTCCCGGGCGGCAGCGCGCCAGGGCTTCTTGCGGAGGGGTTAAGTACCGACTCTGGCAGATCGTAATCCCTCTCTTAAAAGGAGGTAGCTATTACGAAAGGGTCAGGTATATACAGTGCATTCGTTGGGAAAGTATTAAGATCGTGGCTCAACACTGGTCAGTAGTATTCGCGGGTTTCATTTGCACCTGCAAAGGTCAAGAATGTGCATGTGTCCATATACTTGGGCCGTTTTTCGAGGGTTGCGTACACGTAGGTGGTACTCCATACTGTTGTTGTTGGTATTATTGCGTGTGGTGATCGATAATTAATGCATGATTCTGTCTGATTCGGGACCTAATGCGAGGTGTGTTTTTGCTCAAGGTCAAGAATGCACAAGTGTCCATATACCTGGGCGGTTTTTCAAGTGTTGCGTACACGTAGGTTGTACTCCATACTGTTGTTGTTGGTATTATTGTGTGTGGTGATCGATTATTAATGCATCATTCTGTTTGATGCGGGAACTAATGCGAGGTGTGTTTTTGCTCAAGGTCAAGAATGCACAAGTGTCCATATACCTGGGCCGTTTTTCGAGTGTTGCGTACACGTAGGTGGTAGTCCATACAGTTGTTGTTGGTATTATTGTGTGTGATGATCGATTATTAATGCATCATTCTGTCTGATTCGGGACCTAATGCGAGGGGCGTTTTTGCTCAAGGTCAAGAGTGCACAAGTGTTCATATACCTG
Organism: Othius punctulatus; assembly: GCA_951805005.1. Classification (NCBI taxonomy): domain Eukaryota; kingdom Metazoa; phylum Arthropoda; class Insecta; order Coleoptera; family Staphylinidae; genus Othius; species Othius punctulatus. Next base: position 22,184,038 of record OX638140.1, on the reverse strand, counting down.
GGCCGTTTTTCGAGTGTTGCGTACACGTAGGTTGTACTCCATACTGTTGTTGTTGGTATTATTGTGTGTGGTGATCGATTATTAATGCATCATTCTGTTTGATGCGGGAACTAATGCGAGGTGTGTTTTTGCTCAAGGTCAAGAATGCACAAGTGTCCATATACCTGGGCCGTTTTTCGAGTGTTGCGTCCACGTAGGTTGTACTCCATACTGTTGTTGTTGGTATTATTGTGTGTGGTGATCGATTATTAATGCATCATTCTGTTTGATGCGGGAACTAATGCGAGGTGTGTTTTTGCTCAAGGTCAAGAATGCACAAGTGTCCATATACCTGGGCCGTTTTTCGAGTGTTGCGTACACGTAGGTGGTACTCCATACTGTTGTTGTTAGTATTATTGTGTGTGGTGATCGATTATTAATGCATCATTCTGTCTGATTCGGGACCTAATGCGAGGTGCGTTTTTGCTCAAGGTCAAGAGTGCACAAGTGTTCATATACCTGGGCCGTTTTTCGAGTGTTGATTACACGTAGGTTGTACTCCATACTGTTGTTGTTGGTATTATTGTGTGTGGTGATCGATTATTGATGCATCATTCTGTTTGATGCGGGAACTAATGCGAGGTGCGTTTTTTGCTAAAGGTCAAGAATGCACAAGTGTCCATATACCTGGGCCGTTTTTCGAGGGTTGCGTACACGTAGGTGGTACTCCATACTGTTGTTGTTGGTATTATTGTGCGTGGTGATCGATTTTTAATGCATCATTCTGTTTGATGCGGGAACTGATGCGAGGTGCGTTTTTTGCTCAAGGTCAAGAATGCACAAGTGTCCATATACCTGGGCCGTTTTTCGAGGGTTGCGTACACGTAGGTGGTACTCCATACTGTTGTTGTTGGTATTATTGTGTGTGGTGATCGATTTTTAATGCATCATTCTGTTTGATGCGGGAACTAATGCGAGGTGCGTTTTGCTCAAAGTCAAGAATGCACAAGTGTCCATATGCCTGGGCCGTTTTTCGAGGGTTGCGTACGCGTAGGTGGTACTCCATACTGTGGTTTTTGGTATTATTGTGTGGTGTTCGGTTTTTGTTGCATCATTCTGGCTGATGCGGGTACTAATGAGAGGTGCGTTTGCTGCTTTCAAAGAGTCCCTTTGGTCTTTAACATTTTCGCGGGCGGCAGCGCACCAGGGCTTCTTGCGGAGGGGTTAAGTACCGACTCTGGCAGATCGTAATCCCTCTCTGAAAAGGAGGTAGTCTGCTATTACGAAAGGGTCAGGTATATACAGTGCTGACGTTGGGAAAGTATTAAGATCGTGGGTCAACACTGGTCAGTAGTATTCGCGGGTTTCATTTGCACCTGCAAAGGTCAAGAATGTGCATGTGTCCATATACTTGGGCCGTTTTTCGAGGGTTGCGTACACGTAGGTGGTACTCCTTACTGTTGTTGTTGGTATTATTGTGTGTGGTGATCGACTATTAATGCATCATTCTGTCTGATTCGGGAACTAATGCGAGGTGCGTTTTTTGCTCAAGGTCAAGAATGCACAAGTGTCCATATATCTGGGCCGTTTTTCGAGGGTTGAGTACACGTAGGTGGTACTCCTTACTGTTGTTGTTGGTATTATTGTGTGTGGTGATCGATTATTAATGCATTATTCTGTCTGATTCTGGAACTAATGCGAGGTGCGTTTTTTGCTCAAGGTCAAGAATGCACAAGTGTCCATATACCTGGGCCGTTTTTCGAGGGTTGCGTACACGTAGGTGGTACTCCTTACTGTTGTTGTTGGTATTATTGTGTGTGGTGATCGATTATTAATGCATCATTCTGTCTGATTCGGGACCTAATGCGAGGTGCGTTTTTGCTCAAGGTCAAGAGTGCACAAGTGTTCATATACCTGGGCCGAATTTCGAGGGTTGCGTACACGTAGGTGGTACTCCTTACCGTTGTTGTTGGTATTATTGTGTGTGGTGATCGATTATTAATGCATTATTCTGTCTGATTCTGGAACTAATGCGAGGTGCGTTTTTTGCTCAAGGCCAAGAATGCACAAATGTTCATATACCTGGGCCGTTTTTCGAGGGTTGCGTACACGTAGGTGGTACTCCATACTGTTGTTGTTGGTATTATTGTGTGTGGTGTTCAATTATTGATGCATCAATCTGTTTGAAGCGGGTACTAATGAGAGGTGCGTTTGCTGCTTTCAAACAGGCCCTTTGGTCTTTAACACTTTCCCGGGCGGCAGCGCGCCAGGGCTTCTTGCGGAGGGGTTAAGTACCGACTCTGGCAGATCGTAATCCCTCTCTGAAAAGGAGGTAGTCTGCTATTACGAAAGGGTCAGGTATATACAGTGCTGTCGTTGGGAAAGTATTAAGATCGTGGGTCAACACTGGTCAGTAGTATTCGCGGCTTTCATTTGCACCTGCAAAGGTCAAGAATGTGCATGTGTCCATATACTTGGGCCGTTTTTCGAGGTTTGCGTACACGTAGGTGGTACTCCATACTGTTGTTGTTGGTATTATTGTGTGTGGTGTTTAATTATTGATGCATCAATCTGTTTGATGCGGGTACTAATGAGAGGTGCGTTTGCTGCTTTCAAAGAGGCCCTTTGGTCTTTAACACTTTCCCGGGCGGCAGCGCGCCAGGGCTTCTTGCGGAGGGGTTAAGTACCGACTCTGGCAGATCGTAATCCCTCTCTGAAAAGGAGGTAGTCTGCTATTACGAAAGGGTCCGGTATATACAGTGCAGTCGTTGGGAAAGTATTAAGATCGTGGGTCAACACTGGTCAGTAGTATTCGCGGTTTTCATTTGCACCTGCAAAGGTCAAGAATGTGCATGTGTCCTTATACTTGGGCCGTTTTTCGAGGGTTGCGTACACGTAGGTGGTACTCCATACTGTTGTTGTTGGTATTATTGCGTGTGGTGATCGATTATTAATGCATCTTTCTGTCTGATTCGGGACCTAATGCGAGGTGTGTTTTTGCTCAAGGTCAAGAATGCACAAGTGTCCATATACCTGGGCCGTTTTTCGAGTGTTGCGTACACGTAGGTTGTACTCCATACTGTTGTTGTTGGTATTATTGTGTGTGGTGATCGATTATTAATGCATCATTCTGTTTGATGCGGGAACTAATGCGAGGTGTGTTTTTGCTCAAGGTCAAGAATGCAAAAGTGTCCATATACCTGGGCCGATTTTCGAGTGTTGCGTACACGTAGGTTGTACTCCATACTGTTGTTGTTGGTATTATTGTGTGTGGTGATCGATTATTAATGCATCATTCTGTTTGATGCGGGAACTAATGCGAGGTGTGTTTTTGCTCAAGGTCAAGAATGCACAAGTGTCCATATACCTGGGCCGTTTTTCGAGTGTTGCGTACACGTAGGTGGTACTCCATACTGTTGTTGTTGGTATTATTGTGTGTGGTGATCGATTATTAATGCATTATTCTGTCTGATTCGGGACCTAATGCGAGGTGCGTTTTTGCTCAAGGTCAAGAGTGCACAAGTGTTCATATACCTGGGCCGTTTTTCGAGTGTTGCGTACACGTAGGTTGTACTCCATACTGTTGTTGTTGGTATTATTGTGTGTGGTGATCGATTATTAATGCATCATTGTGTTTGATGCGGGAACTAATGCGAGGTGTGTATTTGCTCAAGGTCAAGAATGCACAAGTGTCCATATACCTGGGCCGATTTGCGAGGGTTGCGTCCACGTAGGTGGTACTCCATACTGTTGTTGTTGGTATTATTGTGTGTGGTGATCGATTATTAATGCATCATTCTGTTTGATGCGGGAACTAATGCGAGGTGCGTTTTTGCTCAAGGTCAAGAATGCACAAGTGTCCATATACCTGGGCCGTTTTTCGAGGGTTGCGTACACGTAGGTGGTACTCCATACTGTGGTCTTTGGTATTATTGCGTGGTGTTCGGTTATTGTTGTATCATTCTGGCTGATGCGGGCACTAATGAGAGGTGCGTTTGCTGCTTTCAAAGAGGCTCTTTGGTCTTTAACACTTTCCCGGGCGGCAGCGCGCCAGGGCTTCTTGCGGAGGGGTTAAGTACCGACTCTGGCAGATCGTAATCCCTCTCTGAAAAGGAGGTAGTCTGCTATTACGAAAGGGTCAGGTATATACAGTGCTGTCGTTGGGAAAGTATTAAGATCGTGGGTCAACACTGGTCAGTAGTATTCGCGGCTTTCATTTGCACCTGCAAAGGTCAAGAATGTGCATGTGTCCATATACTTGGGCCGTTTTTCGAGGGTTGCGTACACGTAGGTGGTACTCCTTACTGTTGTTGCTGGTATTATTGTGTCTGGTGATCGACTATTAATGCATCATTCTGTCTGATTCGGGAACTAATGCGAGGTGCGTTTTTTGCTCAAGGTCAAGAATGCACAAGTGTCCATATACCTGGGCCGTTTTTCGAGGGTTGCGTACACGTAGGTGGTACTCCATACTGTTGTTGTTGGTATTATTGTATGTGGTGTTCAATTATTGATGCATCATTCTGTTTGATGCGGGTACTAATGAGATGTGCGTTTGCTGCTTTCAAAGATGCTCTTTGGTCTTTAACACTTTCCCGGGCGGAAGCGTGCCAGGGCTTCTTGCGGAGGGGTTAAGTACCGACTCTGGCAGATCGTAGTCCCTCTCTGAAAAGGAGGTAGTCTGCTATTACGAAAGGGTCAGGTATATACAGTGCTGTCGTTGGGAAATTATTAAGATCGTAGGTCAACACTGGTCAGTAGTATTCGCGGGTTTCATTTGCACCTGCAAAGGTCAAGAATGTGCATGTGTCCATATACTTGGGCCGTTTTTCGAGGGTTGCGTACACGTAGGTGGTACTCCTTACTGTTGTTGTTGGTATTATTGTGTGTGGTGATCGATTAATAATGCATCATTCTGTTTGATGCGGGAACTAATGCGAGGTGCGTTTTTGCTCAAGGTCAAGAATGCACAAGTGTCCATATACCTGGGCCGTTTTCCGAGGGTTGCGTACACGTAGGTGGTACTCCTTACTGTTGTTGTTGGTATTATTGTGTGGTGTTCGGTTATTGTTGCATCATTCTGGCTGATGCGGGTACTAATGAGAGGTGCGTTTGCTGCTTTCAAAGAGTCCCTTTGGTCTTTAACACTTTCCCGGGCGGCAGCGCACCAGGGCTTCTTGCGGAGGGGTTAAGTACCGACTCTGGCAGATCGTAATCCCTCTCTGAAAAGGAGGTAGTCTGCTATTACGAAAGGGTCAGGTATATACAGTGCTGACGTTGGGAAAGTATTAAGATCGTGGGTCAACACTGGTCAGTAGTATTCGCGGCTTTCATTTGCACCTGCAGAGGTCAAGAATGTGCATGTGTCCATATACTTGGGCCGTTTTTCGAGGGTTGCGTACACGTAGGTGGTACTCCATACTGTTGTTGTTGGTATTATTGTGTGTGGTGATCGATTATTAATGCATCATTCTGTTTGATGCGGGAACTAATGCGAAGTGCGTTTTTTGCTCAAGGTCAAGAATGCACAAGTGTCCATATTACTGGGCCGTTTTTCGAGGGTTGCGTACACGTAGCTAGTACTCCATACTGATGTTGTTGTTGGTATTATTGTGTGTGGTGATCGATTATTAATGCATTATTCTGTCTGATTCTGGAACTAATGCGAGGTGCGTTTTTTGCTCAAGGTCAAGAATGCACAAATGTTCATATACCTGGGCCGTTTTTCGAGGGTTGCGTACACGTAGGTGGTACTCCATACTGTTGTTGTTGGTATTATTGGGTGTGGTGTTCAATTATTGATGCATCAATCTGTTTGAAGCGGGTACTAATGAGAGGTGCGTTTTCTGCTTTCAAAGAGGCCCTTTGGTCTTTAACACTTTCCCGGGCGGCAGCGCGCCAGGGCTTCTTGCGGAGGGGTTAAGTACCGACTCTGGCAGATCGTAATCCCTCTGTGAAACGGAGGTAGTCTGCTATTACGAAAGGGTCAGGTATATACTGTGCTGCCGTTGGGAAAGTATTAAGATCGTGGGTCAACACTGGTCAGTAGTATTCGCGGCTTTTATTTGCACCTGCAAAGGTCAAGAATGTGCATGTGTCCATATACTTGGGCCGTTTTTCGAGGTTTGCGTACACGTAGGTGGTACTCCATACTGTTGTTATTGGTATTATTGTGTGTGGTGTTCAATTATTGATGCATCAATCTGTTTGATGCGGGTACTAATGAGAGGTGCGTTTGCTGCTTTCAAAGAGGCCCTTTGGTCTTTAACACTTTCCCGGGCGGCAGCGCGCCAGGGCTTCTTGCGGAGGGTTTAAGTACCGACTCTGGCAGATCATAATCCCTCTCTTAAAAGGAGGTAGCTATTACGAAAGGGTCAGGTATATACAGTGCAGTCGTTGGGAAAGTATTAAGATCGTGGCTCAACACTGGCCAGTAGTATTCGCGGGTTTCATTTGCACCTGCAAAGGTCAAGAATGTGCATGTGTCCATATACTTGGGCCGTTTTTCGAGGGTTGCGTACACGTAGGTGGTACTCCATACTGTTGTTGGTATTATTGCGGGTGGTGATCGATTATTAATGCATCTTTCTGTCTGATTGGGGACCTAATGCGAGGTGTGTTTTTGCTCAAGGTCAAGAATGCACAAGTGTCCATATACCTGGGCCGTTTTTCGAGTGTTGCGTACACGTAGGTTGTACTCCATACTGTTGTTGTTGGTATTATTGTGTGTGGTGATCGATTATTAATGCATCATTCTGTTTGATGCGGGAACTAATGCGAGGTGTGTTTTTGCTCAAGGTCAAGAATGCACAAGTGTCCATATACCTGGGCCGATTTTCGAGTGTTGCGTACACGTAGGTTGTAGTCCATACTGTTGTTGTTGGTATTATTGTGTGTGGTGATCGATTATTAATGCATCATTCTGTTTGATGCGGGAACTAATGCGAGGTGTGTTTTTGCTCAAGGTCAAGAATGCACAAGTGTCCATATACCTGGGCCGTTTTTCGAGTGTTGCGTACACGTAGGTGGTACTCCATACTGTTGTTGTTGGTATTATTGTGTGTGGTGATCGATTATTAATGCATTATTCTGTCTGATTCGGGACCTAATGCGAGGTGCGTTTTTGCTCAAGGTCAAGAGTGCACAAGTGTTCATATACCTGGGCCGTTTTTCGAGTGTTGCGTACACGTAGGTTGTACTCCATACTGTTGTTGTTGGTATTATTGTGTGTGGTGATCGATTATTAATGCATCATTGTGTTTGATGCGGGAACTAATGCGAGGTGTGTTTTTGCTCAAGGTCAAGAATGCACAAGTGTCCATATACCTGGGCCGATTTTTGAGGGTTGCGTCCACGTAGGTGGTACTCCATACTGTTGTTGTTGGTATTATTGTGTGTGGTGATCGATTATTAATGCATCATTCTGTTTGATGCGGGAACTAATGCGAGGTGCGTTTTTGCTCAAGGTCAAGAATGCACAAGTGTCCATATACCTGGGCCGTTTTTCGAGGGTTGCGTACACGTAGGTGGTACTCCATACTGTGGTCTTTGGTATTATTGCGTGGTGTTCGGTTATTGTTGCATCATTCTGGCTGATGCGGGCACTAATGAGAGGTGCGTTTTCTGCTTTCAAAGAGGCTCTTTGGTCTTTAACACTTTCCCGGGCGGCAGCGCGCCAGGGCTTCTTGCGGAGGGGTTAAGTACCGACTCTGGCAGATCGTAATCCCTCTCTGAAAAGGAGGTAGTCTGCTATTACGAAAGGGTCAGGTATATACAGTGCTGTCGTTGGGTAAGTATTAAGATCGTGGGTCAACACTGGTCAGTAGTATTCGCGGCTTTCATTTGCACCTGCAAAGGTCAAGAATGTGCATGTGTCCATATACTTGGGCCGTTTTTCGAGGGTTGCGTACACGTAGGTGGTACTCCTTACTGTTGTTGTTGGTATTATTGTGTGTGGTGATCGACTATTAATGCATCATTCTGTCTGATTCGGGAACTAATGCGAGGTGCGTTTTTTGCTCAATGTCAAGAATGCACAAGTGTCCATATACCTGGGCCGTTTTTCGAGGGTTGCGTACACGTAGCTGGTACTCCATACTGTTGTTGTTGGTATTATTGTATGTGGTGTTCAATTATTGATGCATCATTCTGTTTGATGTGGGTACTAATGAGATGTGCGTTTGCTGCTTTCAAAGATGCTCTTTGGTCTTTAACACTTTCCCGGGCGGCAGCGTGCCAGGGCTTCTTGCGGAGGGGTTAAGTACCGACTCTGGCAGATCGTAGTCCCTCTCTGAAAAGGAGGTAGTCTGCTATTACGAAAGGGTCAGGTATATACAGTGCTGCCGTTGGGAAAGTATTAAGATCGTGGGTCAACACTGGTCAGTAGTATTCGCGGCTTTCATTTGCACCTGCAAAGGTCAAGAATGTGCATGTGTCCATATACTTGGGCCGTTTTTCGAGGTTTGCGTACACGTAGGTGGTACTCCATACTGTTGTTATTGGTATTATTGTGTGTGGTGTTCAATTATTGATGCATCAATCTGTTTGATGCGGGTACTAATGAGAGGTGCGTTTGCTGCTTTCAAAGAGGCCCTTTGGTCTTTAACACTTTCCCGGGCGGCAGCGCGCCAGGGCTTCTTGCGGAGGGTTTAAGTACCGACTCTGGCAGATCATAATCCCTCTCTTAAAAGGAGGTAGCTATTACGAAAGGGCCAGGTATATACAGTGCAGTCGTTGGGAAAGTATTAAGATCGTGGCTCAACACTGGTCAGTAGTATTCGCGGCTTTCATTTGCACCTGCAAAGGTCAAGAATGTGCATGTGTCCATATACTTGGGCCGTTTTTCGAGGTTTGCGTACACGTAGGTGGTACTCCATACTGTTGTTATTGGTATTATTGTGTGTGGTGTTCAATTATTGATGCATCAATCTGTTTGATGCGGGTACTAATGAGAGGTGCGTTTGCTGCTTTCAAAGAGGCCCTTTGGTCTTTAACACTTTCCCGGGCGGCAGCGCGCCAGGGCTTCTTGCGGAGGGTTTAAGTACCGACTCTGGCAGATCATAATCCCTCTCTTAAAAGGAGGTAGCTATTACGAAAGGGTCAGGTATATACAGTGCAGTCGTTGGGAAAGTATTAAGATCGTGGCTCAACACTGGTCAGTAGTATTCGCGGGTTTCATTTGCACCTGCAAAGGTCAAGAATGTGCATGTGTCCATATACTTGGGCCGTTTTTCGAGGGTTGCGTACACGTAGGTGGTACTCCATACTGTTGTTGTTGGTATTATTGCGTGTGGTGATCGATTATTAATGCATCATTCTGTCTGATTCGGGACCTAATGCGAGGTGTGTTTTTGCTCAAGGTCAAGAATGCACAAGTGTCCATATACCTGGGCGGTTTTTCAAGTGTTGCGTACACGTAGGTTGTACTCCATACTGTTGTTGTTGGTATTATTGTGTGTGGTGATCGATTATTAATGCATCATTCTGTTTGATGCGGGAACTAATGCGAGGTGTGTTTTTGCTCATGGTCAAGAATGCACAAGTGTCCATATACCTGGGCCGTTTTTCGAGTGTTGCGTACACGTAGGTGGTACTCCATACTGTTGTTGTTGGTATTATTGTGTGTGGTGATCGATTATTAATGCATCATTCTGTTTGATGCGGGAACTAATGCGAGGTGTGTTTTTGCTCAAGGTCAAGAATGCACAAGTGTCCATATACCTGGGCCGTTTTTCGAGTGTTGCGTACACGTAGGTTGTACTCCATACTGTTGTTGTTGGTATTATAGTGTGTGGTGATCGATTATTAATGCATCATTCTGTTTGATGCGGGAACTAATGCGAGGTGTGTTTTTGCTCAAGGTCAAGAATGCACAAGTGTCCATATACCTGGGCCGTTTTTCGAGTGTTGCGTACACGTAGGTGGTACTCCATACTGTTGTTGTTGGTATTATTGTGTGTGGTGATCGATTATTAATGCATCATTCTGTCTGATTCGGGACCTAATGCGAGGTGCGTTTTTGCTCAAGGTCATGAGTGCACAAGTGTTCATATACCTGGGCCGTTTTTCGAGTGTTGCGTACACGTAGGTGGTACTCCATACTGTTGTTGTTGGTATTATTGCGTGTGGGGATCGATTATTAATGCATCATTCTGTCTGATTCGGGACCTAATGCGAGGTGCGTTTTTGCTCAAGGTCAAGAGTGCACAAGTGTTCATATACCTGGGCCGTTTTTCGAGTGTTGCGTACACGTAGGTTGTACTCCATACTGTTGTTGTTGGTATTATTGTGTGTGGTGATCGATTATTAATGCATCATTCTGTTTGATGCGGGAACTAATGCGAGGTGTGTATTTGCTCAAGGTCAAGAATGCACAAGTGTCCATATACCTGGGCCGTTTTTCGAGTGTTGCGTACACGTAGGTTGTACTCCATACTGTTGTTGTTGGTATTATTGTGTGTGGTGATCGATTATTAATGCATCATTCTGTTTGATGCGGGAACTAATGCGAGGTGTGTTTTTGCTCAAGGTCAAGAATGCACAAGTGTCCATATACCTGGGCCGTTTTTCGAGTGTTGCGTACACGTAGGTGGTACTCCATACTGTTGTTGTTGGTATTATTGTGTGTGGTGATCGATTATTAATGCATCATTCTGTCTGATTCGGGACCTAATGCGAGGTGCGTTTTTGCTCAAGGTCAAGAGTGCACAAGTGTTCATATACCTGGGCCGTTTTTCGAGTGTTGCGTACACGTAGGTTGTACTCCATACTGTTGTTGTTGGTATTATTGTGTGTGGTGATCGATTATTGATGCATCATTCTGTTTGATGCGGGAACTAATGCGAGGTGCGTATTTTGCTAAAGGTCAAGAATGCACAAGTGTCCATATACCTGGGCCGTTTTTCGAGGGTTGCGTACACGTAGGTGGTACTCCATACTGTTGTTGTTGGTATTATTGTGCGTGGTGATCGATTTTTAATGCATCATTCTGTTTGATGCGGGAACTGATGCGAGGTGCGTTTTTTGCTCAAGGTCAAGAATGCACAAGTGTCCATATACCTGGGCCGTTTTTCGAGGGTTGCGTACACGTAGGTGGTACTCCATACTGTTGTTGTTGGTATTATTGTGTGTGGTGATCGATTTTTAATGCATCATTCTGTTTCATGCGGGAACTAATGCGAGGTGCGTTTTGCTCAAAGTCAAGAATGCACAAGTGTCCATATCCCTGGGCCGTTTTTCGAGGGTTGCGTACGCGTAGGTGGTACTCCATACTGTGGTTTTTGGTATTATTGTGTGGTGTTCGGTTTTTGTTGCATCATTCTGGCTGATGCGGGTACTAATGAGAGGTGCGTTTGCTGCTTTCAAAGAGTCCCTTTGGTCTTTAACACTTTCCCGGGCGGCAGCGCACCAGGGCTTCTTGCGGAGGGGTTAAGTACCGACTCTGGCAGATCGTAATCCCTCTCTGAAAAGGAGGTAGTCTGCTATTACGAAAGGGTCAGGTATATACAGTGCTGACGTTGGGAAAGTATTAAGATCGTGGGTCAACACTGGTCAGTAGTATTCGCGGCTTTCATTTGCACCTGCAAAGGTCAAGAATGTGCATGTGTCCATATACCTGGGCCGTTTTTCGAGGGTTGCGTACACGTAGGTGGTACTCCTTACTGTTGTTGTTGGTATTATTGTGTGTGGTGATCGACTATTAATGCATCATTCTGTCTGATTCGGGAACTAATGCGAGGTGCGTTTTTTGCTCAAGGTCAAGAATGCACAAGTGTCCATATATCTGGGCCGTTTTTCGAGGGTTGAGTACACGTAGGTGGTACTCCTTACTGTTGTTGTTGGTATTATTGTGTGTGGTGATCGATTATTAATGCATTATTCTGTCTGATTCTGGAACTAATGCGAGGTGCGTTTTTTGCTCAAGGTCAAGAATGCACAAGTGTCCATATACCTGGGCCGTTTTTCGAGGGTTGCGTACACGTAGGTGGTACTCCTTACTGTTGTTGTTGGTATTATTGTGTGTGGTGATCGATTATTAATGCATCATTCTGTCTGATTCGGGACCTAATGCGAGGTGCGTTTTTGCTCAAGGTCAAGAGTGCACAAGTGTTCATATACCTGGGCCGATTTTCGAGGGTTGCGTACACGTAGGTGGTACTCCTTACCGTTGTTGTTGGTATTATTGTGTGTGGTGATCGATTATTAATGCATTATTCTGTCTGATTCTGGAACTAATGCGAGGTGCGTTTTTTGCTCAAGGTCAAGAATGCACAAATGTTCATATACCTGGGCCGTTTTTCGAGGGTTGCGTACACGTAGGTGGTACTCCATACTGTTGTTGTTGGTATTATTGTGTGTGGTGTTCAATTATTGATGCATCAATCTGTTTGAAGCGGGTACTAATGAGAGGTGCGTTTGCTGCTTTCAAAGAGGCCCTTTGGTCTTTAACACTTTCCCGGGCGGCAGCGCGCCAGGGCTTCTTGCGGAGGAGTTAAGTACCGACTCTGGCAGATCGTAATCCCTCTCTGAAAAGGAGGTAGTCTGCTATTACGAGAGGGTCAGGTATATACAGTGCTGTCGTTGGGAAAGTATTAAGATCGTGGGTCAACACTGGTCAGTAGTATTCGCGGCTTTCATTTGCACCTGCAAAGGTCAAGAATGTGCATGTGTCCATATGCTTGGGCCGTTTTTCGAGGTTTGCGTACACGTAGGTGGTACTCCATACTGTGGTCTTTGGTATTATTGTGTGTGGTGTTCAATTATTGATGCATCAATCTGTTTGATGCGGGTACTAATGAGAGGTGCGTTTGCTGCTTTCAAAGAGGCCCTTTGGTCTTTAACACTTTCCCGGGCGGCAGCGCGCCAGGGCTTCTTGCGGAGGAGTTAAGTACCGACTCTGGCAGATCGTAATCCCTCTCTGAAAAGGAGGTAGTCTGCTATTACGAAAGGGTCAGGTATATACAGTGCTGTCGTTGGGAAAGTATTAAGATCGTGGGTCAACACTGGTCAGTAGTATTCGCGGGTTTCATTTGCACCTGCAAAGGTCAAGAATGTGCATGTGTCCATATACTTGGGCCGTTTTTCGAGGGTTGCGTACACGTAGGTGGTACTCCATACTGTTGTTGTTGGTATTATTGCGTGTGGTGATCGATTATTAATGCATCATTCTGTCTGATTCGGGACCTAATGCGAGGTGTGTTTTTGCTCAAGGTCAAGAATGCACAAGTGTCCATATACCTGGGCCGTTTTTCGAGTGTTGCGTACACGTAGGTTGTACTCCATACTGTTGTTGTTGGTATTATTGTGTGTGGTGATCGATTATTAATGCATCATTCTGTTTGATGCGGGAACTAATGCGAGGTGTGTTTTTGCTCAAGGTCAAGAATGCACAAGTGTCCATATACCTGGGCCGTTTTTCGAGTGTTGCGTACACGTATGTGGTACTCCATACAGTTGTTGTTGGTATTATTGTGTGTGGTGATCGATTATTAATGCATCATTCTGTCTGATTCGGGACCTAATGCGAGGTGCGTTTTTGCTCAAGGTCAAGAGTGCACAAGTGTTCATATACCTGGGGCGTTTTTCGAGTGTTGCGTACACGTAGGTTGTACTCCATACTGTTGTTGTTGGTATTATTGTGTGTGGTGATCGATTATTAATGCATCATTCTGTTTGATGCGGGAACTAATGCGAGGTGTGTTTTTGCTCAAGGTCAAGAATGCACAAGTGTCCATATACCTGGGCCGTTTTTCGAGTGTTGCGTACACGTAGGTTGTACTCCATACTGTTGTTGTTGGTATTATTGTGTGTGGTGATCGATTATTAATGCATCATTCTGTTTCATGCGGGAACTAATGCGAGGTGTGTTTTTGCTCAAGGTCAAGAATGCACAAGTGTCCATATACCTGGGCCGTTTTTCGAGTGTTGCGTACACGTAGGTGGTACTCCATACTGTTGTTGTTGGTATTATTGTGTGTGGTGATCGATTATTAATGCATCATTCTGTCTGATTCGGGACCTAATGCGAGGTGCGTTTTTGCTCAAGGTCAAGAGTGCACAAGTGTTCATATACCTGGGCCGTTTTTCGTGTGTTGCGTACACGTAGGTTGTACTCCATACTGTTGTTGTTGGTATTATTGTGTGTGGTGATCGATTATTGATGCATCATTCTCTTTGATGCGGGATCTAATGCGAGGTGCGTTTTTTGCTCAAGGTCAAGAATGCACAAGTGTCCATATACCTGGGCCGTTTTTCGAGGGTTGCGTACACGTAGGTGGTACTCCATACTGTTGTTGTTGGTATTATTGTGTGTGGTGATCGATTTTTAATGCATCATTCTGTTTGATGCGGGAACTAATGCGAAGTGCGTTTTGCTCAAAGTCAAGAATGCACAAGTGTCCATATGCCTGGGCCGTTTTTCGAGGGTTGCGTACGCGTAGGTGGTACTCCATACTGTGGTTTTTGGTATTATTGTGTGGTGTTCGGTTTTTGTTGCATCATTCTGGCTGATGCGGGTACTAATGAGAGGTGCGTTTGCTGCTTTCAAAGAGTCCCTTTGGTCTTTAACACTTTCCCGGGCGGCAGCGCACCAGGGCTTCTTGCGGAGGGGTTAAGTACCGACTCTGGCAGATCGTAATCCCTCTCTGAAAAGGAGGTAGTCTGCTATTACGAAAGGGTCAGGTATATACAGTGCAGACGTTGGGAAAGTATTAAGATCGTGGGTCAACACTGGTCAGTAGTATTCGCGGCTTTCATTTGCACCTGCAAAGGTCAAGAATGTGCATGTGTCCATATACTTGGGCCGTTTTTCGAGGGTTGCGTACACGTAGGTGGTACTCCTTACTGTTGTTGTTGGTATTATTCTGTGTGGTGATCGACTATTAATGCATCATTCTGTCTGATTCGGGAACTAATTCGAGGTGCGTTTTTTGCTCAAGGTCAAGAATGCACAAGTGTCCATATACCTGGGCCGTTTTTCGAGGGTTGCGTACACGTAGGTGGTCCTCCTTACTGTTGTTGTTGGTATTATTGTGTGTGGTGATCGATTATTAATGCATCATTCTGTCTGATTCGGGACCTAATGCGAGGTGCGTTTTTGCTCAAGGTCAAGAGTGCACAAGTGTTCATATACCTGGGCCGATTTTCGAGGGTTGCGTACACGTAGGTGGTACTCCTTACCGTTGTTGTTGGTATTATTGTGTGTGGTGATCGATTATTAATGCATTATTCTGTCTGATTCTGGAACTAATGCGAGGTGCGTTTTTTGCTCAAGGTCAAGAATGCACAAATGTTCATGTACCTGGGCCGTTTTTCGAGGGTTGCGTACACGTAGGTGGTACTCCATACTGTTGTTGTTGGTATTATTGTGTGTGGTGTTCAATTATTGATGCATCAATCTGTTTGAAGCGGGTACTAATGAGAGGTGCGTTTGCTGCTTTCAAAGAGGCCCTTTGGTCTTTAACACTTTCCCGGGCGGCAGCGCGCCAGGGCTTCTTGCGGAGGGGTTAAGTACCGACTCTGGCAGATCGTAATCCCTCTCTGAAAAGGAGGTAGTCTGCTATTACGAAAGGGTCAGGTATATACAGTGCTGTCGTTGGGAAAGTATTAAGATCGTGGGTCAACACTGGTCAGTAGTATTCGCGGCTTTCATTTGCACCTGCAAAGGTCAAGAATGTGCATGTGTCCATATACTTGGGCCGTTTTTCGAGGTTTGCGTACACGTAGGTGGTACTCCATACTGTTGTTGTTGGTATTATTGTGTGTGGTGATCGATTATTAATGCATCATTCTGTCTGATTCGGGACCTAATGCGAGGTGTGTTTTTGCTCAAGGTCAAGAATGCACAAGTGTCCATATACCTGGGCCGTTTTTCGAGTGTTGCGTACACGTAGGTTGTACTCCATACTGTTGTTGTTGGTATTATTGTGTGTGGTGATCGATTATTAATGCATCATTCTGTTTGATGCGGGAACTAATGCGAGGTGTGTTTTTGCTCAAGGTCAAGAATGCACAAGTGTCCATATACCTGGGCCGTTTTTCGAGTGTTGCGTACACGTATGTGGTACTCCATACAGTTGTTGTTGGTATTATTGTGTGTGGTGATCGATTATTAATGCATCATTCTGTCTGATTCGGGACCTAATGCGAGGTGCGTTTTTGCTCAAGGTCAAGAGTGCACAAGTGTTCATATACCTGGGGCGTTTTTCGAGTGTTGCGTACACGTAGGTTGTACTCCATACTGTTGTTGTTGGTATTATTGTGTGTGGTGATCGATTATTAATGCATCATTCTGTTTGATGCGGGAACTAATGCGAGGTGTGTTTTTGCTCAAGGTCAAGAATGCACAAGTGTCCATATACCTGGGCCGTTTTTCGAGTGTTGCGTACACGTAGGTTGTACTCCATACTGTTGTTGTTGGTATTATTGTGTGTGGTGATCGATTATTAATGCATCATTCTGTTTCATGCGGGAACTAATGCGAGGTGTGTTTTTGCTCAAGGTCAAGAATGCACAAGTGTCCATATACCTGGGCCGTTTTTCGAGTGTTGCGTACACGTAGGTGGTACTCCATACTGTTGTTGTTGGTATTATTGTGTGTGGTGATCGATTATTAATGCATCATTCTGTCTGATTCGGGACCTAATGCGAGGTGCGTTTTTGCTCAAGGTCAAGAGTGCACAAGTGTTCATATACCTGGGCCGTTTTTCGTGTGTTGCGTACACGTAGGTTGTACTCCATACTGTTGTTGTTGGTATTATTGTGTGTGGTGATCGATTATTGATGCATCATTCTGTTTGATGCGGGAACTAATGCGAGGTGCGTTTTTTGCTAAAGGTCAAGAATGCACAAGTGTCCATATACCTGGGCCGTTTTTCGAGGGTTGCGTACACGTAGGTGGTACTCCATACTGTTGTTGTTGGTATTATTGTGTGTGGTGATCGATTTTTAATGCATCATTCTGTTTGATGCGGGAACTAATGCGAAGTGCGTTTTGCTCAAAGTCAAGAATGCACAAGTGTCCATATGCCTGGGCCGTTTTTCGAGGGTTGCGTACGCATAGGTGGTACTCCATACTGTGGTTTTTTGGTATTATTGTGTGGTGTTCGGTTTTTGTTGCATCATTCTGGCTGATGCGGGTACTAATGAGAGGTGCGTTTGCTGCTTTCAAAGAGTCCCTTTGGTCTTTAACACTTTCCCGGGCGGCAGCGCACCAAGGCTTCTTGCGGAGGGGTTAAGTACCGACTCTGGCAGATCGTAATCCCTCTCTGAAAAGGAGGTAGTCTGCTATTACGAGAGGGTCAGGTATATACAGTGCTGTCGTTGGGAAAGTATTAAGATCGTGGGTCAACACTGGTCAGTAGTATTCGCGGCTTTCATTTGCACCTGCAAAGGTCAAGAATGTGCATGTGTCCATATGCTTGGGCCGTTTTTCGAGGGTTGCGTACACGTAGGTGGTACTCCTTACTGTTGTTGTTGGTATTATTCTGTGTGGTGATCGACTATTAATGCATCATTCTGTCTGATTCGGGAACTAATTCGAGGTGCGTTTTTTGCTCAAGGTCAAGAATGCACAAGTGTCCATATACCTGGGCCGTTTTTCGAGGGTTGCGTACACGTAGGTGGTCCTCCTTACTGTTGTTGTTGGTATTATTGTGTGTGGTGATCGATTATTAATGCATCATTCTGTCTGATTCGGGACCTAATGCGAGGTGCGTTTTTGCTCAAGGTCAAGAGTGCACAAGTGTTCATATACCTGGGCCGATTTTCGAGGGTTGCGTACACGTAGGTGGTACTCCTTACCGTTGTTGTTGGTATTATTGTGTGTGGTGATCGATTATTAATGCATTATTCTGTCTGATTCTGGAACTAATGCGAGGTGCGTTTTTTGCTCAAGGTCAAGAATGCACAAATGTTCATGTACCTGGGCCGTTTTTCGAGGGTTGCGTACACGTAGGTGGTACTCCATACTGTTGTTGTTGGTATTATTGTGTGTGGTGTTCAATTATTGATGCATCAATCTGTTTGAAGCGGGTACTAATGAGAGGTGCGTTTGCTGCTTTCAAAGAGGCCCTTTGGTCTTTAACACTTTCCCGGGCGGCAGCGCGCCAGGGCTTCTTGCGGAGGGGTTAAGTACCGACTCTGGCAGATCGTAATCCCTCTCTGAAAAGGAGGTAGTCTGCTATTACGAAAGGGTCAGGTATATACAGTGCTGTCGTTGGGAAAGTATTAAGATCGTGGGTCAACACTGGTCAGTAGTATTCGCGGCTTTCATTTGCACCTGCAAAGGTCAAGAATGTGCATGTGTCCATATACTTGGGCCGTTTTTCGAGGTTTGCGTACACGTAGGTGGTACTCCATACTGTTGTTGTTGGTATTATTGTGTGTGGTGTTCAATTATTGATGCATCAATCTGTTTGATGCGGGTACTAATGAGAGGTGCATTTGCTGCTTTCAAAGAGGCCCTTTGGTCTTTAACACTTTCCCGGGCGGCAGCGCGCCAGGGCTTCATGCGGAGGGGTTAAGTACCGACTCTGGCAGATCGTAATCCCTCTCTTAAAAGGAGGTAGTCTGCTATTACGAAAGGGTCAGGTATATACAGTGCAGTCGTTGGGAAAGTATTAAGATCGTGGGTCAACACTGGTCAGTAGTATTCGCGGGTTTCATTTGCACCTGCAAAGGTCAAGAATGTGCATGTGTCCATATACTTGGGCCGTTTTTCGAGGGTTGCGTACACGTAGGTGGTACTCCATACTGTTGTTGTTGGTATTATTGCGTGTGGTGATCGATTATTAATGCATCATTCTGTCTGATTCGGGACCTAATGCGAGGTGTGTTTTTGCTCAAGGTCAAGAATGCACAAGTGTCCATATACCTGGGCCGTTTTTCGAGTGTTGCGTACACGTAGGTTGTACTCCATACTGTTTTTGTTGGTATTATTGTGTGTGGTGATTGATTATTAATGCATCATTCTGTTTGATGCGGGAACTAATGCGAGGTGTGTTTTTGCTCAAGGTCAAGAATGCACAAGTGTCCATATACCTGGGCCGTTTTTCGAGTGTTGCATACACGTAGGTGGTACTCCATACAGTTGTTGTTGGTATTATTGTGTGTGGTGATCGATTATTAATGCATCATTCTGTCTGATTCGGGACCTAATGCGAGGTGCGTTTTTGCTCAAGGTCAAGAGTGCACAAGTGTTCATATACCTGGGCCGTTTTTCGAGTGTTGCGTACACGTAGGTTGTACTCCATACTGTTGTTGTTGGTATTATTGTGTGTGGTGATCGATTATTAATGCATCATTCTGTTTGATGCGGGAACTAATGCGAGGTGTGTTTTTGCTCAAGGTCAAGAATGCACAAGTGTCCATATACCTGGGCCGTTTTTCGAGTGTTGCGTACACGTAGGTTGTACTCCATACTGTTGTTGTTGGTATTATTGTGTGTGGTGATCGATTATTAATGCATCATTCTGTTTGATGCGGGAACTAATGCGAGGTGTGTTTTTGCTCAAGGTCAAGAATGCACAAGTGTCCATATACCTGGGCCGTTTTTCGAGTGTTGCGTACACGTAGGTGGTACTCCATACTGTTGTTGTTGGTATTATTGTGTGTGGTGATCGATTATTAATGCATCATTCTGTCTGATTCGGAACCTAATGCGAGGTGCGTTTTTGCTCAAGGTCAAGAGTGCACAAGTGTTCATATACCTGGGCCGTTTTTCGAGTGTTGCGTATACGTAGGTTGTACTCCATACTGTTGTTGTTGGTATTATTGTGTGTGGTGATCGATTATTGATGCATCATTCTGTTTGATGCGGGAACTAATGCGAGGTGCGTTTTTTGCTAAAGGTCAAGAATGCACAAGTGTCCATATACCTGGGCCGTTTTTCGAGGGTTGCGTACACGTAGGTGGTACTCCATACTGTTGTTGTTGGTATTATTGTGTGTGGTGATCGATTTTTAATGCATCATTCTGTTTGATGCGGGAACTAATGCGAGGTGCGTTTTGCTCAAAGTCAAGAATGCACAAGTGTCCATATGCCTGGGCCGTTTTTCGAGGGTTGCGTACGCATAGGTGGTACTCCATACTGTGGTTTTTTGGTATTATTGTGTGGTGTTCGGTTTTTGTTGCATCATTCTGGCTGATGCGGGTACTAATGAGAGGTGCGTTTGCTGCTTTCAAAGAGTCCCTTTGGTCTTTAACACTTTCCCGGGCGGCAGCGCACCAAGGCTTCTTGCGGAGGGGTTAAGTACCGACTCTGGCAGATCGTAATCCCTCTCTGAAAAGGAGGTAGTCTGCTATTACGAAAGGGTCAGGTATATACAGTGCTGACGTTGGGAAAGTATTAAGATCGTGGGTCAACACTGGTCAGTAGTATTCGCGGCTTTCATTTGCACCTGCAAAGGTCAAGAATGTGCATGTGTCCATATACTTGGGCCGTTTTTCGAGGGTTGCGTACACGTAGGTGGTACTCCTTACTGTTGTTGTTGGTATTATTGTGTGTGGTGATCGACTATTAATGCATCATTCTGTCTGATTCGGGAACTAATGCGAGGTGCGTTTTTTGCTCAAGGTCAAGAATGCACAAGTGTCCATATATCTGGGCCGTTTTTCGAGGGTTGAGTACACGTAGGTGGTACTCCTTACTGTTGTTGTTGGTATTATTGTGTGTGGTGATCGATTATTAATGCATCATTCTGTCTGATTCGGGACCTAATGCGAGGTGCGTTTTTGCTCAAGGTCAAGAGTGCACAAGTGTTCATATACCTGGGCCGATTTTTGAGGGTTGCGTACACGTAGGTGGTACTCCTTACCGTTGTTGTTGGTATTATTGTGTGTGGTGATCGATTATTAATGCATTATTCTGTCTGATTCTGGAACTAATGCGAGGTGCGTTTTTTGCTCAAGGTCAAGAATGCACAAATGTTCATATACCTGGGCCGTTTTTCGAGGGTTGCGTACACGTAGGTGGTACTCCATACTGTTGTTGTTGGTATTATTGTGTGTGGTGTTCAATTATTGATGCATCAATCTGTTTGAAGCGGGTACTAATGAGAGGTGCGTTTGCTGCTTTCAAAGAGGCCCTTTGGTCTTTAACACTTTCCCGGGCGGCAGCGCGCCAGGGCTTCTTGCGGAGGAGTTAAGTACCGACTCTGGCAGATCGTAATCCCTCTCTGAAAAGGAGGTAGTCTGCTATTACGAAAGGGTCAGGTATATACAGTGCTGTCGTTGGGAAAGTATTAAGATCGTGGGTCAACACTGGTCAGTAGTATTCGCGGCTTTCATTTGCACCTGCAAAGGTCAAGAATGTGCATGTGTCCATATACTTGGGCCGTTTTTCGAGGTTTGCGTACACGTAGGTGGTACTCCATACTGTGGTCTTTGGTATTATTGTGTGTGGTGTTCAATTATTGATGCATCAATCTGTTTGATGCGGGTACTAATGAGAGGTGCGTTTGCTGCTTTCAAAGAGGCCCTTTGGTCTTTAACACTTTCCCGGGCGGCAGCGCGCCAGGGCTTCTTGCGGAGGGGTTAAGTACCGACTCTGGCAGATCGTAATCTCTCTCTTAAACGGAGGTAGTCTGCTATTACGAAAGGGTCAGGTATATACAGTGCAGTCGTTGGGAAAGTATTAAGATCGTGGGTCAACACTGGTCAGTAGTATTCGCGGGTTTCATTTGCACCTGCAAAGGTCAAGAATGTGCATGTGTCCACATACTTGGGCCGTTTTTCGAGGGTTGCGTACACGTAGGTGGTACTCCATACTGTTGTTGTTGGTATTATTGCGTGTGGTGATCGATTATTAATGCATCATTCTGTCTGATTCGGGACCTAATGCGAGGTGTGTTTTTGCTCAAGGTCAAGAATGCACAAGTGTCCATATACCTGGGCCGTTTTTCGAGTGTTGCGTACACGTAGGTTGTACTCCATACTGTTGTTGTTGGTATTATTGTGTGTGGTGATCGATTATTAATGCATCATTCTGTTTGATGCGGGAACTAATGCGAGGTGTGTTTTTGCTCAAGGTCAAGAATGCACAAGTGTCCATATACCTGGGCCGTTTTTCGAGTGTTGCGTACACGTATGTGGTACTCCATACAGTTGTTGTTGGTATTATTGTGTGTGGTGATCGATTATTAATGCATCATTCTGTCTGATTCGGGACCTAATGCGAGGTGCGTTTTTGCTCAAGGTCAAGAGTGCACAAGTGTTCATATACCTGGGGCGTTTTTCGAGTGTTGCGTACACGTAGGTTGTACTCCATACTGTTGTTGTTGGTATTATTGTGTGTGGTGATCGATTATTAATGCATCATTCTGTTTGATGCGGGAACTAATGCGAGGTGTGTTTTTGCTCAAGGTCAAGAATGCACAAGTGTCCATATACCTGGGCCGTTTTTCGAGTGTTGCGTACACGTAGGTTGTACTCCATACTGTTGTTGTTGGTATTATTGTGTGTGGTGATCGATTATTAATGCATCATTCTGTTTCATGCGGGAACTAATGCGAGGTGTGTTTTTGCTCAAGGTCAAGAATGCACAAGTGTCCATATACCTGGGCCGTTTTTCGAGTGTTGCGTACACGTAGGTGGTACTCCATACTGTTGTTGTTGGTATTATTGTGTGTTGTGATCGATTATTAATGCATCATTCTGTCTGATTCGGGACCTAATGCGAGGTGCGTTTTTGCTCAAGGTCAAGAGTGCACAAGTGTTCATATACCTGGGCCGTTTTTCGAGTGTTGCGTACACGTAGGTTGTACTCCATACTGTTGTTGTTGGTATTATTGTGTGTGGTGATCGATTTTTAATGCATCATTCTGTTTGATGCGGGAACTAATGCGAGGTGCGTTTTGCTCAAAGTCAAGAATGCACAAGTGTCCATATGCCTGGGCCGTTTTTCGAGGGTTGCGTACGCGTAGGTGGTACTCCATACTGTGGTTTTTGGTATTATTGTGTGGTGTTCGGTTTTTGTTGCATCATTCTGGCTGATGCGGGTACTAATGAGAGGTGCGTTTGCTGCTTTCAAAGAGTCCCTTTGGTCTTTAACACTTTCCCGGGCGGCAGCGCACCAGGGCTTCTTGCGGAGGGGTTAAGTACCGACTCTGGCAGATCGTAATCCCTCTCTGAAAAGGAGGTAGTCTGCTATTACGAAAGGGTCAGGTATATACAGTGCAGACGTTGGGAAAGTATTAAGATCGTGGGTCAACACTGGTCAGTAGTATTCGCGGCTTTCATTTGCACCTGCAAAGGTCAAGAATGTGCATGTGTCCATATACTTGGGCCGTTTTTCGAGGGTTGCGTACACGTAGGTGGTACTCCTTACTGTTGTTGTTGGTATTATTCTGTGTGGTGATCGACTATTAATGCATCATTCTGTCTGATTCGGGAACTAATGCGAGGTGCGTTTTTTGCTCAAGGTCAAGAATGCACAAGTGTCCATATACCTGGGCCGTTTTTCGAGGGTTGCGTACACGTAGGTGGTACTCCTTACTGTTGTTGTTGGTATTATTGTGTGTGGTGATCGATTATTAATGCATCATTCTGTCTGATTCGGGACCTAATGCGAGGTGCGTTTTTGCTCAAGGTCAAGAGTGCACAAGTGTTCATATACCTGGGCCGATTTTCGAGGGTTGCGTACACGTAGGTGGTACTCCTTACCGTTGTTGTTGGTATTATTGTGTGTGGTGATCGATTATTAATGCATTATTCTGTCTGATTCTGGAACTAATGCGAGGTGCGTTTTTTGCTCAAGGTCAAGAATGCACAAATGTTCATGTACCTGGGCCGTTTTTCGAGGGTTGCGTACACGTAGGTGGTACTCCATACTGTTGTTGTTGGTATTATTGTGTGTGGTGTTCAATTATTGATGCATCAATCTGTTTGAAGCGGGTACTAATGAGAGGTGCGTTTGCTGCTTTCAAAGAGGCCCTTTGGTCTTTAACACTTTCCCGGGCGGCAGCGCGCCAGGGCTTCTTGCGGAGGGGTTAAGTACCGACTCTGGCAGATCGTAATCCCTCTCTGAAAAGGAGGTAGTCTGCTATTACGAAAGGGTCAGGTATATACAGTGCTGTCGTTGGGAAAGTATTAAGATCGTGGGTCAACACTGGTCAGTAGTATTCGCGGCTTTCATTTGCACCTGCAAAGGTCAAGAATGTGCATGTGTCCATATACTTGGGCCGTTTTTCGAGGTTTGCGTACACGTAGGTGGTACTCCATACTGTTGTTGTTGGTATTATTGTGTGTGGTGTTCAATTATTGATGCATCAATCTGTTTGATGCGGGTACTAATGAGAGGTGCATTTGCTGCTTTCAAAGAGGCCCTTTGGTCTTTAACACTTTCCCGGGCGGCAGCGCGCCAGGGCTTCTTGCGGAGGGGTTAAGTACCGACTCTGGCAGATCGTAATCCCTCTCTTAAAAGGAGGTAGTCTGCTATTACGAAAGGGTCAGGTATATACAGTGCAGTCGTTGGGAAAGTATTAAGATCGTGGGTCAACACTGGTCAGTAGTATTCGCGGGTTTCATTTGCACCTGCAAAGGTCAAGAATGTGCATGTGTCCATATACTTGGGCCGTTTTTCGAGGGTTGCGTACACGTAGGTGGTACTCCATACTGTTGTTGTTGGTATTATTGCGTGTGGTGATCGATTATTAATGCATCATTCTGTCTGATTCGGGACCTAATGCGAGGTGTGTTTTTGCTCAAGGTCAAGAATGCACAAGTGTCCATATACCTGGGCCGTTTTTCGAGTGTTGCGTACACGTAGGTTGTACTCCATACTGTTTTTGTTGGTATTATTGTGTGTGGTGATTGATTATTAATGCATCATTCTGTTTGATGCGGGAACTAATGCGAGGTGTGTTTTTGCTCAAGGTCAAGAATGAACAAGTGTCCATATACCTGGGCCGTTTTTCGAGTGTTGCGTACACGTAGGTTGTACTCCATACTGTTGTTGTTGGTATTATTGTGTGTGGTGATCGATTATTAATGCATCATTCTGTTTGATGCGGGAACTAATGCGAGGTGTGTTTTTGCTCAAGGTCAAGAATGCACAAGTGTCCATATACCTGGGCCGTTTTTCGAGTGTTGCGTACACGTAGGTGGTACTCCATACTGTTGTTGTTGGTATTATTGTGTGTGGTGATCGATTATTAATGCATCATTCTGTCTGATTCGGAACCTAATGCGAGGTGCGTTTTTGCTCAAGGTCAAGAGTGCACAAGTGTTCATATACCTGGGCCGTTTTTCGAGTGTTGCGTACACGTAGGTTGTACTCCATACTGTTGTTGTTGGTATTATTGTGTGTGGTGATCGATTATTGATGCATCATTCTGTTTGATGCGGGAACTAATGCGAGGTGCGTTTTTTGCTAAAGGTCAAGAATGCACAAGTGTCCATATACCTGGGCCGTTTTTCGAGGGTTGCGTACACGTAGGTGGTACTCCATACTGTTGTTGTTGGTATTATTGTGCGTGGTGATCGATTTTTAATGCATCATTCTGTTTGATGCGGGAACTGATGCGAGGTGCGTTTTTTGCTCAAGGTCAAGAATGCACAAGTGTCCATATACCTGGGCCGTTTTTCGAGGGTTGCGTACACGTAGGTGGTACTCCATACTGTTGTTGTTGGTATTATTGTGTGTGGTGATCGATTTTTAATGCATCATTCTGTTTGATCCGGGAACTAATGCGAGGTGCGTTTTGCTCAAAGTCAAGAATGCACAAGTGTCCATATGCCTGGGCCGTTTTTCGAGGGTTGCGTACGCGTAGGTGGTACTCCATACTGTGGTTTTTGGTATTATTGTGTGGTGTTCGGTTTTTGTTGCATCATTCTGGCTGATGCGGGTACTAATGAGAGGTGCGTTTGCTGCTTTCAAAGAGTCCCTTTGGTCTTTAACACTTTCCCGGGCGGCAGCGCACCAAGGCTTCTTGCGGAGGGGTTAAGTACCGACTCTGGCAGATCGTAATCCCTCTCTGAAAAGGAGGTAGTCTGCTATTACGAAAGGGTCAGGTATATACAGTGCTGACGTTGGGAAAGTATTAAGTTCGTGGGTCAACACTGGTCAGTAGTATTCGCGGCTTTCATTTGCACCTGCAAAGGTCAAGAATGTGCATGTGTCCATATACTTGGGCCGTTTTTCGAGGGTTGCGTACACGTAGGTGGTACTCCTTACTGTTGTTGTTGGTATTATTGTGTGTGGTGATCGACTATTAATGCATCATTCTGTCTGATTCGGGAACTAATGCGAGGTGCGTTTTTTGCTCAAGGTCAAGAATGCACAAGTGTCCATATATCTGTGCCGTTTTTCGAGGGTTGAGTACACGTAGGTGGTACTCCTTACTGTTGTTGTTGGTATTATTGTGTGTGGTGATCGATTATTAATGCATTATTCTGTCTGATTCTGGAACTAATGCGAGGTGCGTTTTTTGCTCAAGGTCAAGAATGCACAAGTGTCCATATACCTGGGCCGTTTTTCGAGGGTTGCGTACACGTAGGTGGTACTCCTTACTGTTGTTGTTGGTATTATTGTGTGTGGTGATCGATTATTAATGCATCATTCTGTCTGATTCGGGACCTAATGCGAGGTGCGTTTTTGCTCAAGGTCAAGAGTGCACAAGTGTTCATATACCTGGGCCGATTTTTGAGGGTTGCGTACACGTAGGTGGTACTCCTTACCGTTGTTGTTGGTATTATTGTGTGAGGTGATCGATTATTAATGCATTATTCTGTCTGATTCTGGAACTAATGCGAGGTGCGTTTTTTGCTCAAGGTCAAGAATGCACAAATGTTCATATACCTGGGCCGTTTTTCGAGGGTTGCGTACACGTAGGTGGTACTCCATACTGTTGTTGTTGGTATTATTGTGTGTGGTGTTCAATTATTGATGCATCAATCTGTTTGAAGCGGGTACTAATGAGAGGTGCGTTTGCTGCTTTCAAAGAGGCCCTTTGGTCTTTAACACTTTCCCGGGCGGCAGCGCGCCAGGGCTTCTTGCGGAGGGGTTAAGTACCGACTCTGGCAGATCGTAATCCCTCTCTTAAAAGGAGGTAGTCTGCTATTACGAAAGGGTCAGGTATATACAGTGCAGTCGTTGGGAAAGTATTAAGATCGTGGGTCAACACTGGTCAGTAGTATTCGCGGGTTTCATTTGCACCTGCAAAGGTCAAGAATGTGCATGTGTCCATATACTTGGGCCGTTTTTCGAGGGTTGCGTACACGTAGGTGGTACTCCATACTGTTGTTGTTGGTATTATTGCGTGTGGTGATCGATTATTAATGCATCATTCTGTCTGATTCGGGACCTAATGCGAGGTGTGTTTTTGCTCAAGGTCAAGAATGCACAAGTGTCCATATACCTGGGCCGTTTTTCGAGTGTTGCGTACACGTAGGTTGTACTCCATACTGTTGTTGTTGGTATTATTGTGTGTGGTGATCGATTATTAATGCATCATTCTGTTTGATGCGGGAACTAATGCGAGGTGTGTTTTTGCTCAAGGTCAAGAATGCACAAGTGTCCATATACCTGGGCCGTTTTTCGAGTGTTGCATACACGTAGGTGGTACTCCATACAGCTGTTGTTGGTATTATTGTGTGTGGTGATCGATTATTAATGCATCATTCTGTCTGATTCGGGACCTAATGCGAGGTGCGTTTTTGCTCAAGGTCAAGAGTGCACAAGTGTTCATATACCTGGGCCGTTTTTCGAGTGTTGCGTACACGTAGGTTGTACTCCATACTGTTGTTGTTGGTATTATTGTGTGTGGTGATCGATTATTAATGCATCATTCTGTTTGATGCGGGAACTAATGCGAGGTGTGTTTTTGCTCAAGGTCAAGAATGCACAAGTGTCCATATACCTGGGCCGTTTTTCGAGTGTTGCGTACACGTAGGTGGTACTCCATACTGTTGTTGTTGGTATTATTGTGTGTGGTGATCGATTATTTATGCATCATTCTGTCTGATTCGGAACCTAATGCGAGGTGCGTTTTTGCTCAAGGTCAAGAGTGCACAAGTGTTCATATACCTGGGCCGTTTTTCGAGTGTTGCGTACACGTAGGTTGTACTCCATACTGTTGTTGTTGGTATTATTGTGTGTGGTGATCGATTATTGATGCATCATTCTGTTTGATGCGGGAACTAATGCGAGGTGCGTTTTTTGCTAAAGGTCAAGAATGCACAAGTGTCCATATACCTGGGCCGTTTTTCGAGGGTTGCGTACACGTAGGTGGTACTCCATACTGTTGTTGTTGGTATTATTGTGCGTGGTGATCGATTTTTAATGCATCATTCTGTTTGATGCGGGAACTGATGCGAGGTGCGTTTTTTGCTCAAGGTCAAGAATGCACAAGTGTCCATATACCTGGGCCGTTTTTCGAGGGTTGCGTACACGTAGGTGGTACTCCATACTGTTGTTGTTGGTATTATTGTGTGTGGTGATCGATTTTTAATGCATCATTCTGTTTGATGCGGGAACTAATGCGAGGTGCGTTTTGCTCAAAGTCAAGAATGCACAAGTGTCCATATGCCTGGGCCGTTTTTCGAGGGTTGCCTACGCGTAGGTGGTACTCCATACTGTGGTTTTTGGTATAATTGTGTGGTGTTCGGTTTTTGTTGCATCATTCTGGCTGATGCGGGTCCTAATGAGAGGTGCGTTTGCTGCTTTCAAAGAGTCCCTTTGGTCTTTAACACTTTCCCGGGCGGCAGCGCACCAAGGCTTCTTGCGGAGGGGTTAAGTACCGACTCTGGCAGATCGTAATCCATCTCTGAAAAGGAGGTAGTCTGCTATTACGAAAGGGTCAGGTATATACAGTGCTGACGTTGGGAAAGTATTAAGATCGTGGGTCAACACTGGTCAGTAGTATTCGCGGCTTTCATTTGCACCTGCAAAGGTCAAGAATGTGCATGTGTCCATATACTTGGGCCGTTTTTCGAGGGTTGCGTACACGTAGGTGGTACTCCTTACTGTTGTTGTTGGTATTATTGTGTGTGGTGATCGACTATTAATGCATCATTCTGTCTGATTCGGGAACTAATGCGAGGTGCGTTTTTTGCTCAAGGTCAAGAATGCACAAGTGTCCATATATCTGGGCCGTTTTTCGAGGGTTGAGTACACGTAGGTGGTACTCCTTACTGTTGTTGTTGGTATTATTGTGTGTGGTGATCGATTATTAATGCATTATTCTGTCTGATTCTGGAACTAATGCGAGGTGCGTTTTTTGCTCAAGGTCAAGAATGCACAAGTGTCCATATACCTGGGCCGTTTTTCGAGGGTTGCGTACACGTAGGTGGTACTCCTTACTGTTGTTGTTGGTATTATTGTGTGTGGTGATCGATTATTAATGCATCATTCTGTCTGATTCGGGACCTAATGCGAGGTGCGTTTTTGCTCAAGGTCAAGAGTGCACAAGTGTTCATATACCTGGGCCGATTTTTGAGGGTTGCGTACACGTAGGTGGTACTCCTTACCGTTGTTGTTGGTATTATTGTGTGAGGTGATCGATTATTAATGCATTATTCTGTCTGATTCTGGAACTAATGCGAGGTGCGTTTTTTGCTCAAGGTCAAGAATGCACAAATGTTCATATACCTGGGCCGTTTTTCGAGGGTTGCGTACACGTAGGTGGTACTCCATACTGTTGTTGTTGGTATTATTGTGTGTGGTGTTCAATTATTGATGCATCAATCTGTTTGAAGCGGGTACTAATGAGAGGTGCGTTTGCTGCTTTCAAAGAGGCCCTTTGGTCTTTAACACTTTCCCGGGCGGCAGCGCGCCAGGGCTTCTTGCGGAGGGGTTAAGTACCGACTCTGGCAGATCGTAATCCCTCTCTGAAAAGGAGGTAGTCTGCTATTACGAAAGGGTCAGGTATATACAGTGCTGTCGTTGGGAAAGTATTAAGATCGTGGGTCAACACTGGTCAGTAGTATTCGCGGCTTTCATTTGCACCTGCAAAGGTCAAGAATGTGCATGTGTCCATATACTTGGGCCGTTTTTCGAGGTTTGCGTACACGTAGGTGGTACTCCATACTGTTGTTGTTGGTATTATTGTGTGTGGTGTTCAATTATTGATGCATCAATCTGTTTGATGCGGGTACTAATGAGAGGTGCGTTTGCTGCTTTCAAAGAGGCCCTTTGGTCTTTAACACTTTCCTGGGCGGCAGCGCGCCAGGGCTTCTTGCGGAGGGGTTAAGTACCGACTCTTTCAGATCGTAATCCCTCTCTTAAAAGGAGGTAGTCTGCTATTACGAAAGGGTCAGGTATATACAGTGCAGTCGTTGGGAAAGTATTAAGATCGTGGGTCAACACTGGTCAGTAGTATTCGCGGGTTTCATTTGCACCTGCACAGGTCAAGAATGTGCATGTGTCCATATACTTGGGCCGTTTTTCGAGGGTTGCGTACACGTAGGTGGTACTCCATACTGTTGTTGTTGGTATTATTGCGTGTGGTGATCGATTATTAATGCATCATTCTGTCTGATTCGGGACCTAATGCGAGGTGTGTTTTTGCTCAAGGTCAAGAATGCACAAGTGTCCATATACCTGGGCCGTTTTTCGAGTGTTGCGTACACGTAGGTTGTACTCCATACTGTTGTTGTTGGTATTATTGTGTGTGGTGATCGATTATTAATGCATCATTCTGTTTGATGCGGGAACTAATGCGAGGTGTGTTTTTGCTCAAGGTCAAGAATGCACAAGTGTCCATATACCTGGGCCGTTTTTCGAGTGTTGCATACACGTAGGTGGTACTCCATACAGTTGTTGTTGGTATTATTGTGTGTGGTGATCGATTATTAATGCATCATTCTGTCTGATTCGGGACCTAATGCGAGGTGCGTTTTTGCTCAAGGTCAAGAGTGCACAAGTGTTCATATACCTGGGCCGTTTTTCGAGTGTTGCGTACACGTAGGTTGTACTCCATACTGTTGTTGTTGGTATTATTGTGTGTGGTGATCGATTATTAATGCATCATTCTGTTTGATGCGGGAACTAATGCGAGGTGTGTTTTTGCTCAAGGTCAAGAATGCACAAGTGTCCATATACCTGGGCCGTTTTTCGAGTGTTGCGTACACGTAGGTGGTACTCCATACTGTTGTTGTTGGTATTATTGTGTGTGGTGATCGATTATTTATGCATCATTCTGTCTGATTCGGAACCTAATGCGAGGTGCGTTTTTGCTCAAGGTCAAGAGTGCACAAGTGTTCATATACCTGGGCCGTTTTTCGAGTGTTGCGTACACGTAGGTTGTACTCCATACTGTTGTTGTTGGTATTATTGTGTGTGGTGATCGATTATTGATGCATCATTCTGTTTGATGCGGGAACTAATGCGAGGTGCGTTTTTTGCTAAAGGTCAAGAATGCACAAGTGTCCATATACCTGGGCCGTTTTTCGAGGGTTGCGTACACGTATGTGGTACTCCATACTGTTGTTGTTGGTATTATTGTGCGTGGTGATCGATTTTTAATGCATCATTCTGTTTGATGCGGGAACTGATGCGAGGTGCGTTTTTTGCTCAAGGTCAAGAATGCACAAGTGTCCATATACCTGGGCCGTTTTTCGAGGGTTGCGTACACGTAGGTGGTACTCCATACTGTTGTTGTTGGTATTATTGTGTGTGGTGATCGATTTTTAATGCATCATTCTGTTTGATGCGGGAACTAATGCGAGGTGCGTTTTGCTCAAAGTCAAGAATGCACAAGTGTCCATATGCCTGGGCCGTTTTTCGAGGGTTGCCTACGCGTAGGTGGTACTCCATACTGTGGTTTTTGGTATAATTGTGTGGTGTTCGGTTTTTGTTGCATCATTCTGGCTGATGCGGGTCCTAATGAGAGGTGCGTTTGCTGCTTTCAAAGAGTCCCTTTGGTCTTTAACACTTTCCCGGGCGGCAGCGCACCAAGGCTTCTTGCGGAGGGGTTAAGTACCGACTCTGGCAGATCGTAATCCATCTCTGAAAAGGAGGTAGTCTGCTATTACGAAAGGGTCAGGTATATACAGTGCTGACGTTGGGAAAGTATTAAGATCGTGGGTCAACACTGGTCAGTAGTATTCGCGGCTTTCATTTGCACCTGCAAAGGTCAAGAATGTGCATGTGTCCATATACTTGGGCCGTTTTTCGAGGGTTGCGTACACGTAGGTGGTACTCCTTACTGTTGTTGTTGGTATTATTGTGTGTGGTGATCGACTATTAATGCATCATTCTGTCTGATTCGGGAACTAATGCGAGGTGCGTTTTTTGCTCAAGGTCAAGAATGCACAAGTGTCCATATATCTGGGCCGTTTTTCGAGGGTTGAGTACACGTAGGTGGTACTCCTTACTGTTGTTGTTGGTATTATTGTGTGTGGTGATCGATTATTAATGCATTATTCTGTCTGATTCTGGAACTAATGCGAGGTGCGTTTTTTGCTCAAGGTCAAGAATGCACAAGTGTCCATATACCTGGGCCGTTTTTCGAGGGTTGCGTACACGTAGGTGGTACTCCTTACTGTTGTTGTTGGTATTATTGTGTGTGGTGATCGATTATTAATGCATCATTCTGTCTGATTCGGGACCTAATGCGAGGTGCGTTTTTGCTCAAGGTCAAGAGTGCACAAGTGTTCATATACCTGGGCCGATTTTTGAGGGTTGCGTACACGTAGGTGGTACTCCTTACCGTTGTTGTTGGTATTATTGTGTGTGGTGATCGATTATTAATGCATTATTCTGTCTGATTCTGGAACTAATGCGAGGTGCGTTTTTTGCTCAAGGTCAAGAATGCACAAATGTTCATATACCTGGGCCGTTTTTCGAGGGTTGCGTACACGTAGGTGGTACTCCATACTGTTGTTGTTGGTATTATTGTGTGTGGTGTTCAATTATTGATGCATCTATCTGTTTGAAGCGGGTACTAATGAGAGGTGCGTTTGCTGCTTTCAAAGAGGCTCTTTGGTCTTTAACACTTTCCCGGGCGGCAGCGCGCCAGGGCTTCTTGCGGAGGGGTTAAGTACCGACTCTGGCAGATCGTAATCCCTCTCTTAAAAGGAGGTAGTCTGCTATTACGAAAGGGTCAGTTATATACAGTGCAGTCGTTGGGAAAGTATTAAGATCGTGGGTCAACACTGGTCAGTAGTATTCGAGGGTTTCATTTGCACCTGCAAAGGTCAAGAATGTGCATGTGTCCATATACTTGGGCCGTTTTTCGAGGGTTGCGTACACGTAGGTGGTACTCCATACTGTTGTTGTTGGTATTATTGCGTGTGGTGATCGATTATTAATGCATCATTCTGTCTGATTCTGGACCTAATGCGAGGTGTGTTTTTGCTCAAGGTCAAGAATGCACAAGTGTCCATATACCTGGGCCGTTTTTCGAGTGTTGCGTACACGTAGGTGGTACTCCATACAGTTGTTGTTGGTATTATTGTGTGTGGTGATCGATTATTAATGCATAATTCTGTCTGATTCGGGACCTAATGCGAGGTGCGTTTTTGCTCAAGGTCAAGAGTGCACAAGTGTTCATATACCTGGGCCGTTTTTCGAGTGTTGCGTACACGTAGGTTGTACTCCATACTGTTGTTGTTGGTATTATTGTGTGTGGTGATCGATTATTAATGCATCATTCTGTTTGATGCGGGAACTAATGCGAGGTGTGTTTTTGCTCAAGGTCAAGAATGCACAAGTGTCCATATACCTGGGCCGTTTTTCGAGTGTTGCGTACACGTAGGTTGTACTCCATACTGTTGTTGTTGGTATTATTGTGTGTGGTGATCGATTATTAATGCATCATTCTGTTTGATGCGGGAACTAATGCGAGGTGTGTTTTTGCTCAAGGTCAAGAATGCACAAGTGTCCATATACCTGGGCCGTTTTTCGAGTGTTGCGTACACGTAGGTGGTACTCCATACTGTTGTTGTTGGTATTATTGTGTGTGGTGATCGATTATTAATGCATCATTGTGTTTGATGCGGGAACTAATGCGAGGTCTGTTTTTGCTCAAGGTCAAGAATGCACAAGTGTCCATATACCTGGGCCGTTTTTCGAGTGTTGCGTACACGTAGGTGGTACTCCATACTGTTGTTGTTGGTATTATTGTGTGTGGTGATCGATTATTAATGCATCATTCTGTTTGATGCGGGAACTAATGCGAGGTGCGTTTTTGCTCAAGGTCAAGAATGCACAAGTATCCATATACCTGGGCCGTTTTTCGAGTGTTGCGTACACGTAGGTGGTACTCCATACTGTGGTCTTTGGTATTATTGCGTGGTGTTCGGTTATTGTTGCATCATTCTGGCTGATGCGGGCACTAATGAGAGGTGCGTTTGCTGCTTTCAAACAGGCCCTTTGGTCTTTAACACTTTCCCGGGCGGCAGCGCGCCAGGGCTTCTTGCGGAGGGGTTAAGTACCGACTCTGGCAGATCGTAATCCCTCTCTGAAAAGGAGGTAGTCTGCTATTACGAAAGGGTCAGGTATATACAGTGCTGTCGTTGGGAAAGTATTAAGATCGTGGGTCAACACTGGTCAGTAGTATTCGCGGCTTTCATTTGCACCTGCAAAGGTCAAGAATGTGCATGTGTCCATATACTTGGGCCGTTTTTCGAGTGTTGCGTACACGTAGGTGGTACTTCTTACTGTTGTTGTTGGTATTATTGTGTGTGGTGATCGACTATTAATGCATCATTCTGTCTGATTCGGGAACTAATGCGAGGTGCGTTTTTTGCTCAAGGTCAAGAATGCACAAGTGTCCATATACCTGGGCCGTTTTTCGAGGGTTGCGTACACGTAGGTGGTACTCCATACTGTTGTTGTTGGTATTATTGTATGTGGTGTTCAATTATTGATGCATCATTCTGTTTGATGCGGGTACTAATGAGATGTGCGTTTGCTGCTTTCAAAGATGCTCTTTGGTCTTTAACACTTTCCCGGGCGGCAGCGCGCCAGGGCTTCTTGCGGAGGGGTTAAGTACCGACTCTGGCAGATCGTAATCCCTCTCTTAAACGGAGGTAGTCTGCTATTACGAAAGGGTCAGGTATATACAGTGCTGCCGTTGGGAAAGTATTAAGATCGTGGGTCAACACTGGTCAGTAGTATTCGCGGCTTTCATTTGCACCTGCAAAGGTCAAGAATGTGCATGTGTCCATATACTTGGGCCGTTTTTCGAGGTTTGCGTACACGTAGGTGGTACTCCATACTGTTGTTATTGGTATTATTGTGTGTGGTGTTCAATTATTGATGCATCAATCTGTTTGATGCGGGTACTAATGAGAGGTGCGTTTGCTGCTTTCAAAGAGGCCCTTTGGTCTTTAACACTTTCCCGGGCGGCAGCGCGCCAGGGCTTCTTGCGGAGGGTTTAAGTACCGACTCTGGCAGATCATAATCCCTCTCTTAAAAGGAGGTAGCTATTACGAAAGGGTCAGGTATATACAGTGCTGCCGTTGGGAAAGTATTAAGATCGTGGCTCAACACTGGTCAGTAGTATTCGCGGGTTTCATTTGCACCTGCAAAGGTCAAGAATGTGCATGTGTCCATATACTTGGGCCGTTTTTCGAGGGTTGCGTACACGTAGGTGGTACTCCATACTGTTGTCGTTGGTATTATTGCGTGTGGTGATCGATTATTAATGCATCATTCTGTCTGATTCGGGACCTAATGCGAGGTGTGTTTTTGCTCAAGGTCAAGAATGCACAAGTGTCCATATACCTGGGCCGTTTTTCGAGTGTTGCGTACACGTAGGTTGTACTCCATACTGTTGTTGTTGGTATTATTGTGTGTGGTGATCGATTATTAATGCATCATTCTGTTTGATGCGGGAACTAATGCGAGGTGTGTTTTTGCTCAAGGTCAAGAATGCACAAGTGTCCATATACCTGGGCCGTTTTTCGAGTGTTGCGTACACGTATGTGGTACTCCATACAGTTGTTGTTGGTATTATTGTGTGTGGTGATCGATTATTAATGCATCATTCTGTCTGATTCGGGACCTAATGCGAGGTGCGTTTTTGCTCAAGGTCAAGAATGCACAAGTGTTCATATACCTGGGGCGTTTTTCGAGTGTTGCGTACACGTAGGTTGTACTCCATACTGTTGTTGTTGGTATTATTGTGTGTGGTGATCGATTATTAATGCATCATTCTGTTTGATGCGGGAACTAATGCGAGGTGTGTTTTTGCTCAAGGTCAAGAATGCACAAGTGTCCATATACCTGGGCCGTTTTTCGAGTGATGCGTACACGTAGGTTGTAGTCCATACTGTTGTTGTTGGTATTATTGTGTGTGGTGATCGATTATTAATGCATCATTCTGTTTGATGCGGGAACTAATGCGAGGTGTGTTTTTGCTCAAGGTCAAGAATGCACAAGTGTCCATATACCTGGGCCGTTTTTCGAGTGTTGCGTACACGTAGGTGGTACTCCATACTGTTGTTGTTGGTATTATTGTGTGTGGTGATCGATTATTAATGCATCATTCTGTCTGATTCGGGACCTAATGCGAGGTGCGTTTTTGCTCAAGGTCAAGAGTGCACAAGTGTTCATATACCTGGGCCGTTTTTCGAGTGTTGCGTACACGTAGGTTGTACTCCATACTGTTGTTGTTGGTATTATTGTGTGTGGTGATCGATTATTGATGCATCATTCTCTTTGATGCGGGAACTAATGCGAGGTGCGTTTTTTGCTCAAGGTCAAGAATGCACAAGTGTCCATATACCTGGGCCGTTTTTCGAGGGTTGCGTACACGTAGGTGGTACTCCATACTGTTGTTGTTGGTATTATTGTGTGTGGTGATCGATTTTTATTGCATCATTCTGTTTGATGCGGGAACTAATGCGAGGTGCGTTTTGCTCAAAGTCAAGAATGCACAAGTGTCCATATGCCTGGGCCGTTTTTCGAGGGTTGCGTACGCGTAGGTGGTACTCCATACTGTGGTTTTTGGTATTATTGTGTGGTGTTCGGTTTTTGTTGCATCATTCTGGCTGATGCGGGTACTACTGAGAGGTGCGTTTGCTGCTTTCAAAGAGTCCCTTTGGTCTTTAACACTTTCCCGGGCGGCAGCGCACCAGGGCTTCTTGCGAAGGGGTTAAGTACCGACTCTGGCAGATCGTAATCCCTCTCTGAAAAGGAGGTAGTCTGCTATTACGAAAGGGTCAGGTATATACAGTGCTGACGTTGGGAAAGTATTAAGATCGTGGGTCAACACTGGTCAGTAGTATTCGCGGCTTTCATTTGCACCTGCAAAGGTCAAGAATGTGCATGTGTCCATATACTTGGGCCGTTTTTCGAGGGTTGCGTACACGTAGGTGGTACTCCTTACTGTTGTTGTTGGTATTATTGTGTGTGGTGATCGACTATTAATGCATCATTCTGTCTGATTCGGGAACTAATGCGAGGTGCGTTTTTTGCTCAAGGTCAAGAATGCACAAGTGTCTATATATCTGGGCCGTTTTTCGAGGGTTGAGTACACGTAGGTGGTACTCCTTACTGTTGTTGTTGGTATTATTGTGTGTGGTGATCGATTATTAATGCATTATTCTGTCTGATTCTGGAACTAATGCGAGGTGCGTTTTTTGCTCAAGGTCAAGAATGCACAAGTGTCCATATACCTGGGCCGTTTTTCGAGGGTTGCGTACACGTAGGTGGTACTCCTTACTGTTGTTGTTGGTATTATTGTGTGTGGTGATCGATTATTAATGCATCATTCTGTCTGATTCGGGACCTAATGCGAGGTGCGTTTTTGCTCAAGGTCAAGAGTGCACAAGTGTTCATATACCTGGGCCGATTTTCGAGGGTTGCGTACACGTAGGTGGTACTCCTTACCGTTGTTGTTGGTATTATTGTGTGTGGTGATCGATTATTAATGCATTATTCTGTCTGATTCTGGAACTAATGCGAGGTGCGTTTTTTGCTCAAGGTCAAGAATGCACAAATGTTCATATACCTGGGCCGTTTTTCGAGGGTTGCGTACACGTAGGTGGTACTCCATACTGTTGTTGTTGGTATTATTGTGTGTGGTGTTCAATTATTGATGCATCAATCTGTTTGAAGCGGGTACTAATGAGAGGTGCGTTTGCTGCTTTCAAAGAGGCCCTTTGGTCTTTTACACTTTCCCGGGCGGCAGCGCGCCAGGGCTTCTTGCGGAGGGGTTAAGTACCGACTCTGGCAGATCGTAATCCCTCTCTGAAAAGGAGGTAGTCTGCTATTACGAAAGGGTCAGGTATATACAGTGCTGTCGTTGGGAAAGTATTAAGATCGTGGGTCAACACTGGTCAGTAGTATTCGCGGCTTTCATTTGCACCTGCAAAGGTCAAGAATGTGCATGTGTCCATATACTTGGGCCGTTTTTCGAGGTTTGCGTACACGTAGGTGGTACTCCATACTGTTGTTGTTGGTATTATTGTGTGTGGTGTTCAATTATTGATGCATCAATCTGTTTGATGCGGGTACTAATGAGAGGTGCGTTTGCTGCTTTCAAAGAGGCCCTTTGGTCTTTAACACTTTCCCGGGCGGCAGCGCGCCAGGGCTTCTTGCGGAGGGGTTAAGTACCGACTCTGGCAGATCGTAATCCCTCTCTTAAAAGGAGGTAGTCTGCTATTACGAAAGGGTCAGGTATATACAGTGCAGTCGTTGGGAAAGTATTAAGATCGTGGGTCAACACTGGTCAGTAGTATTCGCGGGTTTCATTTGCACCTGCAAAGGTCAAGAATGTGCATGTGTCCATATACTTGGGCCGTTTTTCGAGGGTTGCGTACACGTAGGTGGTACTCCATACTGTTGTTGTTGGTATTATTGCGTGTGGTGATCGATTATTAATGCATCATTCTGTCTGATTCGGGACCTAATGCGAGGTGTGTTTTTGCTCAAGGTCAAGAATGCACAAGTGTCCATATACCTGGGCCGTTTTTCGAGTGTTGCGTACACGTAGGTTGTACTCCATACTGTTGTTGTTGGTATTATTGTGTGTGGTGATCGATTATTAATGCATCATTCTGTTTGATGCGTGAACTAATGCGAGGTGTGTTTTTGCTCAAGGTCAAGAATGCACAAGTGTCCATATACCTGGGCCGTTTTTCGAGTGTTGCATACACGTAGGTGGTACTCCATACAGTTGTTGTTGGTATTATTGTGTGTGGTGATCGATTATTAATGCATCATTCTGTCTGATTCGGGACCTAATGCGAGGTGCGTTTTTGCTCAAGGTCAAGAGTGCACAAGTGTTCATATACCTGGGCCGTTTTTCGAGTGTTGCGTACACGTAGGTTGTACTCCATACTGTTGTTGTTGGTATTATTGTGTGTGGTGATCGATTATTAATGCATCATTCTGTTTGATGCGGGAACTAATGCGAGGTGTGTTTTTGCTCAAGGTCAAGAATGCACAAGTGTCCATATACCTGGGCCGTTTTTCGAGTGTTGCGTACACGTAGGTTGTACTCCATACTGTTGTTGTTGGTATTATTGTGTGTGGTGATCGATTATTAATGCATCATTCTGTTTGATGCGGGAACTAATGCGAGGTGTGTTTTTGCTCAAGGTCAAGAATGCACAAGTGTCCATATACCTGGGCCGTTTTTCGAGTGTTGCGTACACGTAGGTGGTACTCCATACTGTTGTTGTTGGTATTATTGTGTGTGGTGATCGATTATTAATGCATCATTCTGTCTGATTCGGGACCTAATGCGAGGTGCGTTTTTGCTCAAGGTCAAGAGTGCACAAGTGTTCATATACCTGGGCCGTTTTTCGAGTGTTGCGTACACGTAGGTTGTACTCCATACTGTTGTTGTTGGTATTATTGTGTGTGGTGATCGATTATTGATGCATCATTCTGTTTGATGCGGGAACTAATGCGAGGTGCGTTTTTTGCTAAAGGTCAAGAATGCACAAGTGTCCATATACCTGGGCCGTTTTTCGAGGGTTGCGTACACGTAGGTGGTACTCCATACTGTTGTTGTTGGTATTATTGTGCGTGGTGATCGATTTTTAATGCATCATTCTGTTTGATGCGGGAACTGATGCGAGGTGCGTTTTTTGCTCAAGGTCAAGAATGCACAAGTGTTCATATACCTGGGCCGTTTTTCGAGGGTTGCGTACACGTAGGTGGTACTCCATACTGTTGTTGGTATTATTGTGTGTGGTGATCGATTTTTAATGCATCATTCTGTTTGATGCGGGAACTAATGCGAGGTGCGTTTTGCTCAAAGTCAAGAATGCACAAGTGTCCATATGCTTGGGCCGTTTTTCGAGGGTTGCGTACGCGTAGGTGGTACTCCATACTGTGGTTTTTGGTATTATTGTGTGGTGTTCGGTTTTTGTTGCATCATTCTGGCTGATGCGGGTACTAATGAGAGGTGCGTTTGCTGCTTTCAAAGAGTCCCTTTGGTCTTTAACACTTTCCCGGGCGGCAGCGCACCAAGGCTTCTTGCGGAGGGGTTAAGTACCGACTGTGGCAGATCGTAATCCCTCTCTGAAAAGGAGGTAGTCTGCTATTACGAAAGGGTCAGGTATATACAGTGCTGACGTTGGGAAAGTATTAAGATCGTGGGTCAACACTGGTCAGTAGTATTCGCGGCTTTCATTTGCACCTGCAAAGGTCAAGAATGTGCATGTGTCCATATACTTGGGCCGTTTTTCGAGGGTTGCGTACACGTAGGTGGTACTCCTTACTGTTGTTGTTGGTATTATTGTGTGTGGTGATCGACTATTAATGCATCATTCTGTCTGATTCGGGAACTAATGCGAGGTGCGTTTTTTGCTCAAGGTCAAGAATGCACAAGTGTCTATATATCTGGGCCGTTTTTCGAGGGTTGAGTACACGTAGGTGGTACTCCTTACTGTTGTTGTTGGTATTATTGTGTGTGGTGATCGATTATTAATGCATTATTCTGTCTGATTCTGGAACTAATGCGAGGTGCGTTTTTTGCTCAAGGTCAAGAATGCACAAGTGTCCATATACCTGGGCCGTTTTTCGAGGGTTGCGTACACGTAGGTGGTACTCCTTACTGTTGTTGTTGGTATTATTGTGTGTGGTGATCGATTATTAATGCATCATTCTGTCTGATTCGGGACCTAATGCGAGGTGCGTTTTTGCTCAAGGTCAAGAGTGCACAAGTGTTCATATACCTGGGCCGATTTTCGAGGGTTGCGTACACGTAGGTGGTACTCCTTACCGTTGTTGTTGGTATTATTGTGTGTGGTGATCGATTATTAATGCATTATTCTGTCTGATTCTGGAACTAATGCGAGGTGCGTTTTTTGCTCAAGGTCAAGAATGCACAAATGTTCATATACCTGGGCCGTTTTTCGAGGGTTGCGTACACGTAGGTGGTACTCCATACTGTTGTTGTTGGTATTATTGTGTGTGGTGTTCAATTATTGATGCATCAATCTGTTTGAAGCGGGTACTAATGAGAGGTGCGTTTGCTGCTTTCAAAGAGGCCCTTTGGTCTTTAACACTTTCCCGGGCGGCAGCGCGCCAGGGCTTCTTGCGGAGGGGTTAAGTACCGACTCTGGCAGATCGTAATCCCTCTCTGAAAAGGAGGTAGTCTGCTATTACGAAAGGGTCAGGTATATACAGTGCTGTCGTTGGGAAAGTATTAAGATCGTGGGTCAACACTGGTCAGTAGTATTCGCGGCTTTCATTTGCACCTGCAAAGGTCAAGAATGTGCATGTGTCCATATACTTGGGCCGTTTTTCGAGGTTTGCGTACACGTAGGTGGTACTCCATACTGTTGTTGTTGGTATTATTGTGTGTGGTGTTCAATTATTGATGCATCAATCTGTTTGATGCGGGTACTAATGCGAGGTGCGTTTGCTGCTTTCAAAGAGGCCCTTTGGTCTTTAACACTTTCCCGGGCGGCAGCGCGCCAGGGCTTCTTGCGGAGGGGTTAAGTACCGACTCTGGCAGATCGTAATCCCTCTCTTAAAAGGAGGTAGTCTGCTATTACGAAAGGGTCAGGTATATACAGTGCAGTCGTTGGGAAAGTATTAAGATCGTGGGTCAACACTGGTCAGTAGTATTCGCGGGTTTCATTTGCACCTGCAAAGGTCAAGAATGTGCATGTGTCCATATACTTGGGCCGTTTTTCGAGGGTTGCGTACACGTAGGTGGTACTCCATACTGTTGTTGTTGGTATTATTGCGTGTGGTGATCGATTATTAATGCATCATTCTGTCTGATTCGGGACCTAATGCGAGGTGTGTTTTTGCTCAAGGTCAAGAATGCACAAGTGTCCATATACCTGGGCCGTTTTTCGAGTGTTGCGTACACGTAGGTTGTACTCCATACTGTTGTTGTTGGTATTATTGTGTGTGGTGATCGATTATTAATGCATCATTCTGTTTGATGCGTGAACTAATGCGAGGTGTGTTTTTGCTCAAGGTCAAGAATGCACAAGTGTCCATATACCTGGGCCGTTTTTCGAGTGTTGCATACACGTAGGTGGTACTCCATACAGTTGTTGTTGGTATTATTGTGTGTGGTGATCGATTATTAATGCATCATTCTGTCTGATTCGGGACCTAATGCGAGGTGCGTTTTTGCTCAAGGTCAAGAGTGCACAAGTGTTCATATACCTGGGCCGTTTTTCGAGTGTTGCGTACACGTAGGTTGTACTCCATACTGTTGTTGTTGGTATTATTGTGTGTGGTGATCGATTATTAATGCATCATTCTGTTTGATGCGGGAACTAATGCGAGGTGTGTTTTTGCTCAAGGTCAAGAATGCACAAGTGTCCATATACCTGGGCCGTTTTTCGAGTGTTGCGTACACGTAGGTTGTACTCCATACTGTTGTTGTTGGTATTATTGTGTGTGGTGATCGATTATTGATGCATCATTCTGTTTGATGCGGGAACTAATGCGAGGTGCGTTTTTTGCTAAAGGTCAAGAATGCACAAGTGTCCATATACCTGGGCCGTTTTTCGAGGGTTGCGTACACGTAGGTGGTACTCCATACTGTTGTTGTTGGTATTATTGTGCGTGGTGATCGATTTTTAATGCATCATTCTGTTTGATGCGGGAACTGATGCGAGGTGCGTTTTTTGCTCAAGGTCAAGAATGCACAAGTGTTCATATACCTGGGCCGTTTTTCGAGGGTTGCGTACACGTAGGTGGTACTCCATACTGTTGTTGTTGGTATTATTGTGTGTGGTGATCGATTTTTAATGCATCATTCTGTTTGATGCGGGAACTAATGCGAGGTGCGTTTTGCTCAAAGTCAAGAATGCACAAGTGTCCATATGCCTGGGCCGTTTTTCGAGGGTTGCGTACGCGTAGGTGGTACTCCATACTGTGGTTTTTGGTATTATTGTGTGGTGTTCGGTTTTTGTTGCATCATTCTGGCTGATGCGGGTACTAATGAGAGGTGCGTTTGCTGCTTTCAAAGAGTCCCTTTGGTCTTTAACACTTTCCCGGGCGGCAGCGCACCAAGGCTTCTTGCGGAGGGGTTAAGTACCGACTCTGGCAGATCGTAATCCCTCTCTGAAAAGGAGGTAGTCTGCTATTACGAAAGGGTCAGCTATATACAGTGCTGACGTTGGGAAAGTATTAAGATCGTGGGTCAACACTGGTCAGTAGTATTCGCGGCTTTCATTTGCACCT
Organism: Othius punctulatus; assembly: GCA_951805005.1. NCBI lineage: Eukaryota > Metazoa > Arthropoda > Insecta > Coleoptera > Staphylinidae > Othius > Othius punctulatus. Next base: position 22,140,507 of record OX638140.1, on the reverse strand, counting down.
GCAAAGGTCAAGAATGTGCATGTGTCCATATACTTGGGCCGTTTTTCGAGGGTTGCGTACACGTAGGTGGTACTCCTTACTGTTGTTGTTGGTATTATTGTGTGTGGTGATCGACTATTAATGCATCATTCTGTCTGATTCGGGAACTAATGCGAGGTGCGTTTTTTGCTCAAGGTCAAGAATGCACAAGTGTCCATATACCTGGGCCGTTTTCCGAGGGTTGCGTATACGTAGCTGGTACTCCTTACTGTTGTTGTTGGTATTATTGTGTGTGGTGATCGACTATTAATGCATCATTCTGTCTGATTCGGGAACTAATGCGAGGTGCGTTTTTTGCTCAAGGTCAAGAATGCACAAGTGTCTATATATCTGGGCCGTTTTTCGAGGGTTGAGTACACGTAGGTGGTACTCCTTACTGTTGTTGTTGGTATTATTGTGTGTGGTGATCGATTATTAATGCATTATTCTGTCTGATTCTGGAACTAATGCGAGGTGCGTTTTTTGCTCAAGGTCAAGAATGCACAAGTGTCCATATACCTGGGCCGTTTTTCGAGGGTTGCGTACACGTAGGTGGTACTCCTTACTGTTGTTGTTGGTATTATTGTGTGTGGTGATCGATTATTAATGCATCATTCTGTCTGATTCGGGACCTAATGCGAGGTGCGTTTTTGCTCAAGGTCAAGAGTGCACAAGTGTTCATATACCTGGGCCGATTTTCGAGGGTTGCGTACACGTAGGTGGTACTCCTTACCGTTGTTGTTGGTATTATTGTGTGTGGTGATCGATTATTAATGCATTATTCTGTCTGATTCTGGAACTAATGCGAGGTGCGTTTTTTGCTCAAGGTCAAGAATGCACAAATGTTCATATACCTGGGCCGTTTTTCGAGGGTTGCGTACACGTAGGTGGTACTCCATACTGTTGTTGTTGGTATTATTGTGTGTGGTGTTCAATTATTGATGCATCAATCTGTTTGAAGCGGGTACTAATGAGAGGTGCGTTTGCTGCTTTCAAAGAGGCCCTTTGGTCTTTAACACTTTCCCGGGCGGCAGCGCGCAAGGGCTTCTTGCGGAGGGGTTAAGTACCGACTCTGGCAGATCGTAATCCCTCTCTGAAAAGGAGGTAGTCTGCTATTACGAAAGGGTCAGGTATATACAGTGCTGTCGTTGGGAAAGTATTAAGATCGTGGGTCAACACTGGTCAGTAGTATTCGCGGCTTTCATTTGCACCTGCAAAGGTCAAGAATGTGCATGTGTCCATATACTTGGGCCGTTTTTCGAGGTTTGCGTACACGTAGGTGGTACTCCATACTGTTGTTGTTGGTATTATTGTGTGTGGTGTTCAATTATTGATGCATCAATCTGTTTGATGCGGGTACTAATGAGAGGTGCGTTTGCTGCTTTCAAAGAGGCCCTTTGGTCTTTAACACTTTCCCGGGCGGCAGCGCGCCAGGGCTTCTTGCGGAGGGGTTAAGTACCGACTCTGGCAGATCGTAATCCCTCTCTTAAAAGGAGGTAGTCTGCTATTACGAAAGGGTCAGGTATATACAGTGCAGTCGTTGGGAAAGTATTAAGATCGTGGGTCAACACTGGTCAGTAGTATTCGCGGGTTTCATTTGCACCTGCAAAGGTCAAGAATGTGCATGTGTCCATATACTTGGGCCGTTTTTCGAGGGTTGCGTACACGTAGGTGGTACTCCATACTGTTGTTGTTGGTATTATTGCGTGTGGTGATCGATTATTAATGCATCATTCTGTCTGATTCGGGACCTAATGCGAGGTGTGTTTTTGCTCAAGGTCAAGAATGCACAAGTGTCCATATACCTGGGCCGTTTTTCGAGTGTTGCGTACACGTAGGTTGTACTCCATACTGTTGTTGTTGGTATTATTGTGTGTGGTGATCGATTATTAATGCATCATTCTGTTTGATGCGTGAACTAATGCGAGGTGTGTTTTTGCTCAAGGTCAAGAATGCACAAGTGTCCATATACCTGGGCCGTTTTTCGAGTGTTGCATACACGTAGGTGGTACTCCATACAGTTGTTGTTGGTATTATTGTGTGTGGTGATCGATTATTAATGCATCATTCTGTCTGATTCGGGACCTAATGCGAGGTGCGTTTTTGCTCAAGGTCAAGAGTGCACAAGTGTTCATATACCTGGGCCGTTTTTCGAGTGTTGCGTACACGTAGGTTGTACTCCATACTGTTGTTGTTGGTATTATTGTGTGTGGTGATCGATTATTAATGCATCATTCTGTTTGATGCGGGAACTAATGCGAGGTGTGTTTTTGCTCAAGGTCAAGAATGCACAAGTGTCCATATACCTGGGCCGTTTTTCGAGTGTTGCGTACACGTAGGTTGTACTCCATACTGTTGTTGTTGGTATTATTGTGTGTGGTGATCGATTATTAATGCATCATTCTGTTTGATGCGGGAACTAATGCGAGGTGTGTTTTTGCTCAAGGTCAAGAATGCACAAGTGTCCATATACCTGGGCCGTTTTTCGAGTGTTGCGTACACGTAGGTTGTACTCCATACTGTTGTTGTTGGTATTATTGTGTGTGGTGATCGATTATTGATGCATCATTCTGTTTGATGCGGGAACTAATGCGAGGTGCGTTTTTTGCTAAAGGTCAAGAATGCACAAGTGTCCATATACCTGGGCCGTTTTTCGAGGGTTGCGTACACGTAGGTGGTACTCCATACTGTTGTTGTTGGTATTATTGTGCGTGGTGATCGATTTTTAATGCATCATTCTGTTTGATGCGGGAACTGATGCGAGGTGCGTTTTTTGCTCAAGGTCAAGAATGCACAAGTGTTCATATACCTGGGCCGTTTTTCGAGGGTTGCGTACACGTAGGTGGTACTCCATACTGTTGTTGTTGGTATTATTGTGTGTGGTGATCGATTTTTAATGCATCATTCTGTTTGATGCGGGAACTAATGCGAGGTGCGTTTTGCTCAAAGTCAAGAATGCACAAGTGTCCATATGCCTGGGCCGTTTTTCGAGGGTTGCGTACGCGTAGGTGGTACTCCATACTGTGGTTTTTGGTATTATTGTGTGGTGTTCGGTTTTTGTTGCATCATTCTGGCTGATGCGGGTACTAATGAGAGGTGCGTTTGCTGCTTTCAAAGAGTCCCTTTGGTCTTTAACACTTTCCCGGGCGGCAGCGCACCAAGGCTTCTTGCGGAGGGGTTAAGTACCGACTCTGGCAGATCGTAATCCCTCTCTGAAAAGGAGGTAGTCTGCTATTACGAAAGGGTCAGGTATATACAGTGCTGACGTTGGGAAAGTATTAAGATCGTGGGTCAACACTGGTCAGTAGTATTCGCGGCTTTCATTTGCACCTGCAAAGGTCAAGAATGTGCATGTGTCCATATACATGGGCCGTTTTTCGAGGGTTGCGTACACGTAGGTGGTACTCCTTACTGTTGTTGTTGGTATTATTGTGTGTGGTGATCGACTATTAATTCATCATTTTGTCTGATTCGGGAACTAATGCGAGGTGCGTTTTTTGCTCAAGGTCAAGAATGCACAAGTGTCTATATATCTGGGCCGTTTTTCGAGGGTTGAGTACACGTAGGTGGTACTCCTTACTGTTGTTGTTGGTATTATTGTGTGTGGTGATCGATTATTAATGCATTATTCTGTCTGATTCTGGAACTAATGCGAGGTGCGTTTTTTGCTCAAGGTCAAGAATGCACAAGTGTCCATATACCTGGGCCGTTTTTCGAGGGTTGCGTACACGTAGGTGGTACTCCTTACTGTTGTTGTTGGTATTATTGTGTGTGGTGATCGATTATTAATGCATCATTCTGTCTGATTCGGGACCTAATGCGAGGTGCGTTTTTGCTCAAGGTCAAGAGTGCACAAGTGTTCATATACCTGGGCCGATTTTCGAGGGTTGCGTACACGTAGGTGGTACTCCTTACCGTTGTTGTTGGTATTATTGTGTGTGGTGATCGATTATTAATGCATTATTCTGTCTGATTCTGGAACTAATGCGAGGTGCGTTTTTTGCTCAAGGTCAAGAATGCACAAATGTTCATATACCTGGGCCGTTTTTCGAGGGTTGCGTACACGTAGGTGGTACTCCATACTGTTGTTGTTGGTATTATTGTGTGTGGTGTTCAATTATTGATGCATCAATCTGTTTGAAGCGGGTACTAATGAGAGGTGCGTTTGCTGCTTTCAAAGAGGCCCTTTGGTCTTTAACACTTTCCCGGGCGGCAGCGCGCCAGGGCTTCTTGCGGAGGGGTTAAGTACCGACTCTGGCAGATCGTAATCCCTCTCTGAAAAGGAGGTAGTCTGCTATTACGAAAGGGTCAGGTATATACAGTGCTGTCGTTGGGAAAGTATTAAGATCGTGGGTCAACACTGGTCAGTAGTATTCGCGGCTTTCATTTGCACCTGCAAAGGTCAAGAATGTGCATGTGTCCATATACTTGGGCCGTTTTTCGAGGTTTGCGTACACGTAGGTGGTACTCCATACTGTTGTTGTTGGTATTATTGTGTGTGGTGTTCAATTATTGATGCATCAATCTGTTTGATGCGGGTACTAATGAGAGGTGCGTTTGCTGCTTTCAAAGAGGCCCTTTGGTCTTTAACACTTTCCCGGGCGGCAGCGCGCCAGGGCTTCTTGCGGAGGGGTTAAGTACCGACTCTGGCAGATCGTAATCCCTCTCTTAAAAGGAGGTAGTCTGCTATTACGAAAGGGTCAGGTATATACAGTGCAGTCGTTGGGAAAGTATTAAGATCGTGGGTCAACACTGGTCAGTAGTATTCGCGGGTTTCATTTGCACCTGCAAAGGTCAAGAATGTGCATGTGTCCATATACTTGGGCCGTTTTTCGAGGGTTGCGTACACGTAGGTGGGACTCCATACTGTTGTTGTTGGTATTATTGCGTGTGGTGATCGATTATTAATGCATCATTCTGTCTGATTCGGGACCTAATGCGAGGTGTGTTTTTGCTCAAGGTCAAGAATGCACAAGTGTCCATATACCTGGGCCGTTTTTCGAGTGTTGCGTACACGTAGGTTGTACTCCATACTGTTGTTGTTGGTATTATTGTGTGTGGTGATCGATTATTAATGCATCATTCTGTTTGATGCGTGAACTAATGCGAGGTGTGTTTTTGCTCAAGGTCAAGAATGCACAAGTGTCCATATACCTGGGCTGTTTTTCGAGTGTTGCATACACGTAGGTGGTACTCCATACAGTTGTTGTTGGTATTATTGTGTGTGGTGATCGATTATTAATGCATCATTCTGTCTGATTCGGGACCTAATGCGAGGTGCGTTTTTGCTCAAGGTCAAGAGTGCACAAGTGTTCATATACCTGGGCCGTTTTTCGAGTGTTGCGTACACGTAGGTTGTACTCCATACTGTTGTTGTTGGTATTATTGTGTGTGGTGATCGATTATTAATGCATCATTCTGTTTGATGCGGGAACTAATGCGAGGTGTGTTTTTGCTCAAGGTCAAGAATGCACAAGTGTCCATATACCTGGGCCGTTTTTCGAGTGTTGCGTACACGTAGGTTGTACTCCATACTGTTGTTGTTGGTATTATTGTGTGTGGTGATCGATTATTGATGCATCATTCTGTTTGATGCGGGAACTAATGCGAGGTGCGTTTTTTGCTAAAGGTCAAGAATGCACAAGTGTCCATATACCTGGGCCGTTTTTCGAGGGTTGCGTACACGTAGGTGGTACTCCATACTGTTGTTGTTGGTATTATTGTGCGTGGTGATCGATTTTTAATGCATCATTCTGTTTGATGCGGGAACTGATGCGAGGTGCGTTTTTTGCTCAAGGTCAAGAATGCACAAGTGTTCATATACCTGGGCCGTTTTTCGAGGGTTGCGTACACGTAGGTGGTACTCCATACTGTTGTTGTTGGTATTATTGTGTGTGGTGATCGATTTTTAATGCATCATTCTGTTTGATGCGGGAACTAATGCGAGGTGCGTTTTGCTCAAAGTCAAGAATGCACAAGTGTCCATATGCCTGGGCCGTTTTTCGAGGGTTGCGTACGCGTAGGTGGTACTCCATACTGTGGTTTTTGGTATTATTGTGTGGTGTTCGGTTTTTGTTGCATCATTCTGGCTGATGCGGGTACTAATGAGAGGTGCGTTTGCTGCTTTCAAAGAGTCCCTTTGGTCTTTAAAACTTTCCCGGGCGGCAGCGCACCAAGGCTTCTTGCGGAGGGGTTAAGTACCGACTCTGGCAGATCGTAATCCCTCTCTGAAAAGGAGGTAGTCTGCTATTACGAAAGGGTCAGCTATATACAGTGCTGACGTTGGGAAAGTATTAAGATCGTGGGTCAACACTGGTCAGTAGTATTCGCGGCTTTCATTTGCACCTGCAAAGGTCAAGAATGTGCATGTGTCCATATACTTGGGCCGTTTTTCGAGGGTTGCGTACACGTAGGTGGTACTCCTTACTGTTGTTGTTGGTATTATTGTGTGTGGTGATCGACTATTAATGCATCATTCTGTCTGATTCGGGAACTAATGCGAGGTGCGTTTTTTGCTCAAGGTCAAGAATGCACAAGTGTCTATATATCTGGGCCGTTTTTCGAGGGTTGAGTACACGTAGGTGGTACTCCTTACTGTTGTTGTTGGTATTATTGTGTGTGGTGATCGATTATTAATGCATTATTCTGTCTGATTCTGGAACTAATGCGAGGTGCGTTTTTTGCTCAAGGTCAAGAATGCACAAGTGTCCATATACCTGGGCCGTTTTTCGAGGGTTGCGTACACGTAGGTGGTACTCCTTACTGTTGTTGTTGGTATTATTGTGTGTGGTGATCGATTATTAATGCATCATTCTGTCTGATTCGGGACCTAATGCGAGGTGCGTTTTTGCTCAAGGTCAAGAGTGCACAAGTGTTCATATACCTGGGCCGATTTTCGAGGGTTGCGTACACGTAGGTGGTACTCCTTACCGTTGTTGTTGGTATTATTGTGTGTGGTGATCGATTATTAATGCATTATTCTGTCTGATTCTGGAACTAATGCGAGGTGCGTTTTTTGCTCAAGGTCAAGAATGCACAAATGTTCATATACCTGGGCCGTTTTTCGAGGGTTGCGTACACGTAGGTGGTACTCCATACTGTTGTTGTTGGTATTATTGTGTGTGGTGTTCAATTATTGATGCATCAATCTGTTTGAAGCGGGTACTGATGAGAGGTGCGTTTGCTGCTTTCAAAGAGGCCCTTTGGTCTTTAACACTTTCCCGGGCGGCAGCGCGCCAGGGCTTCTTGCGGAGGGGTTAAGTACCGACTCTGGCAGATCGTAATCCCTCTCTGAAAAGGAGGTAGTCTGCTATTACGAAAGGGTCAGGTATATACAGTGCTGTCGTTGGGAAAGTATTAAGATCGTGGGTCAACACTGGTCAGTAGTATTCGCGGCTTTCATTTGCACCTGCAAAGGTCAAGAATGTGCATGTGTCCATATACTTGGGCCGTTTTTCGAGGTTTGCGTACACGTAGGTGGTACTCCATACTGTTGTTGTTGGTATTATTGTGTGTGGTGTTCAATTATTGATGCATCAATCTGTTTGATGCGGGTACTAATGAGAGGTGCGTTTGCTGCTTTCAAAGAGGCCCTTTGGTCTTTAACACTTTCCCGGGCGGCAGCGCGCCAGGGCTTCTTGCGGAGGGGTTAAGTACCGACTCTGGCAGATCGTAATCCCTCTCTGAAAAGGAGGTAGTCTGCTATTACGAAAGGGTCAGGTATATACAGTGCTGTCGTTGGGAAAGTATTAAGATCGTGGGTCAACACTGGTCAGTAGTATTCGCGGCTTTCATTTGCACCTGCAAAGGTCAAGAATGCACAAGTGTCCATATACCTGGGCCGTTTTTCGAGTGTTGCATACACGTAGGTGGTACTCCATACAGTTGTTGTTGGTATTATTGTGTGTGGTGATCGATTATTAATGCATCATTCTGTCTGATTCGGGACCTAATGCGAGGTGCGTTTTTGCTCAAGGTCAAGAGTGCACAAGTGTTCATATACCTGGGCCGTTTTTCGAGTGTTGCGTACACGTAGGTTGTACTCCATACTGTTGTTGTTGGTATTATTGTGTGTGGTGATCGATTATTAATGCATCATTCTGTTTGATGCGGGAACTAATGCGAGGTGTGTTTTTGCTCAAGGTCAAGAATGCACAAGTGTCCATATACCTGGGCCGTTTTTCGAGTGTTGCGTACACGTAGGTTGTACTCCATACTGTTGTTGTTGGTATTATTGTGTGTGGTGATCGATTATTAATGCATCATTCTGTTTGATGCGGGAACTAATGCGAGGTGTGTTTTTGCTCAAGGTCAAGAATGCACAAGTGTCCATATACCTGGGCCGTTTTTCGAGTGTTGCGTACACGTAGGTGGTACTCCATACTGTTGTTGATGGTATTATTGTGTGTGGTGATCGATTATTAATGCATCATTCTGTCTGATTCGGGACCTAATGCGAGGTGCGTTTTTGCTCAAGGTCAAGAGTGCACAAGTGTTCATATACCTGGGCCGTTTTTCGAGTGTTGCGTACACGTAGGTTGTACTCCATACTGTTGTTGTTGGTATTATTGTGTGTGGTGATCGATTATTGATGCATCATTCTGTTTGATGCGGGAACTAATGCGAGGTGCGTTTTTTGCTAAAGGTCAAGAATGCACAAGTGTCCATATACCTGGGCCGTTTTTCGAGGGTTGCGTACACGTAGGTGGTACTCCATACTGTTGTTGTTGGTATTATTGTGCGTGGTGATCGATTTTTAATGCATCATTCTGTTTGATGCGGGAACTGATGCGAGGTGCGTTTTTTGCTCAAGGTCAAGAATGCACAAGTGTTCATATACCTGGGCCGTTTTTCGAGGGTTGCGTACACGTAGGTGGTACTCCATACTGTTGTTGTTGGTATTATTGTGTGTGGTGATCGATTTTTAATGCATCATTCTGTTTGATGCGGGAACTAATGCGAGGTGCGTTTTGCTCAAAGTCAAGAATGCACAAGTGTCCATATGCCTGGGCCGTTTTTCGAGGGTTGCGTACGCGTAGGTGGTACTCCATACTGTGGTTTTTGGTATTATTGTGTGGTGTTCGGTTTTTGTTGCATCTTTCTGGCTGATGCGGGTACTAATGAGAGGTGCGTTTGCTGCTTTCAAAGAGTCCCTTTGGTCTTTAACACTTTCCCGGGCGGCAGCGCACCAAGGCTTCTTGCGGAGGGGTTAAGTACCGACTCTGGCAGATCGTAATCCCTCTCTGAAAAGGAGGTAGTCTGCTATTACGAAAGGGTGAGGTATATACAGTGCTGACGTTGGGAAAGTATTAAGATCGTGGGTCAACACTGGTCAGTAGTATTCGCGGCTTTCATTTGCACCTGCAAAGGTCAAGAATGTGCATGTGTCCATATACTTGGGCCGTTTTTCGAGGGTTGCGTACACGTAGGTGGTACTCCTTACTGTTGTTGTTGGTATTATTGTGTGTGGTGATCGATTATTAATGCATCATTCTGTCTGATTCGGGACCTAATGCGAGGTGCGTTTTTGCTCAAGGTCAAGAGTGCACAAGTGTTCATATACCTGGGCCGATTTTTGAGGGTTGCGTACACGTAGGTGGTACTCCTTACCGTTGTTGTTGGTATTATTGTGTGTGGTGATCGATTATTAATGCATTATTCTGTCTGATTCTGGAACTAATGCGAGGTGCGTTTTTTGCTCAAGGTCAAGAATGCACAAATGTTCATATACCTGGGCCGTTTTTCGAGGGTTGCGTACACGTAGGTGGTACTCCATACTGTTGTTGTTGGTATTATTGTGTGTGGTGTTCAATTATTGATGCATCAATCTGTTTGAAGCGGGTACTAATGAGAGGTGCGTTTGCTGCTTTCAAAGAGGCCCTTTGGTCTTTAACACTTTCCCGGGCGGCAGCGCGCCAGGGCTTCTTGCGGAGGGGTTAAGTACCGACTCTGGCAGATCGTAATCCCTCTCTGAAACGGAGGTAGTCTGCTATTACGAAAGGGTCAGGTATATACAGTGCTGTCGTTGGGAAAGTATTAAGATCGTGGGTCAACACTGGTCAGTAGTATTCGCGGCTTTCATTTGCACCTGCAAAGGTCAAGAATGTGCATGTGTCCATATACTTGGGCCGTTTTTCGAGGTTTGCGTACACGTAGGTGGTACTCCATACTGTTGTTGTTGGTATTATTGTGTGTGGTGTTCAATTATTGATGCATCAATCTGTTTGATGCGGGTACTAATGAGAGGTGCGTTTGCTGCTTTCAAAGAGGCCCTTTGGTCTTTAACACTTTCCCGGGCGGCAGCGCGCCAGGGCTTCTTGCGGAGGGGTTAAGTACCGACTCTGGCAGATCGTAATCCCTCTCTGAAAAGGAGGTAGTCTGCTATTACGAAAGGGTCAGGTATATACAGTGCTGTCGTTGGGAAAGTATTAAGATCGTGGGTCAACACTGGTCAGTAGTATTCGCGGCTTTCATTTGCACCTGCAAAGGTCAAGAATGTGCATGTGTCCATATACTTGGGCCGTTTTTCGAGGGTTGCGTACACGTAGGTGGTACTCCATACTGTTGTTGTTGGTATTATTGCGTGTGGTGATCGATTATTAATGCATCATTCTGTCTGATTCGGGACCTAATGCGAGGTGTGTTTTTGCTCAAGGTCAAGAATGCACAAGTGTCCATATACCTGGGCCGTTTTTCGAGTGTTGCGTACACGTAGGTTGTACTCCATACTGTTGTTGTTGGTATTATTGTGTGTGGTGATCGATTATTAATGCATCATTCTGTTTGATGCGTGAACTAATGCGAGGTGTGTTTTTGCTCAAGGTCAAGAATGCACAAGTGTCCATATACCTGGGCCGTTTTTCGAGTGTTGCATACACGTAGGTGGTACTCCATACAGTTGTTGTTGGTATTATTGTGTGTGGTGATCGATTATTAATGCATCATTCTGTCTGATTCGGGACCTAATGCGAGGTGCGTTTTTGCTCAAGGTCAAGAGTGCACAAGTGTTCATATACCTGGGCCGTTTTTCGAGTGTTGCGTACACGTAGGTTGTACTCCATACTGTTGTTGTTGGTATTATTGTGTGTGGTGATCGATTATTAATGCATCATTCTGTTTGATGCGGGAACTAATGCGAGGTGTGTTTTTGCTCAAGGTCAAGAATGCACAAGTGTCCATATACCTGGGCCGTTTTTCGAGTGTTGCGTACACGTAGGTTGTACTCCATACTGTTGTTGTTGGTATTATTGTGTGTGGTGATCGATTATTAATGCATCATTCTGTTTGATGCGGGAACTAATGCGAGGTGTGTTTTTGCTCAAGGTCAAGAATGCACAAGTGTCCATATACCTGGGCCGTTTTTCGAGTGTTGCGTACACGTAGGTGGTACTCCATACTGTTGTTGTTGGTATTATTGTGTGTGGTGATCGATTATTAATGCATCATTCTGTCTGATTCGGGACCTAATGCGAGGTGCGTTTTTGCTCAAGGTCAAGAGTGCACAAGTGTTCATATACCTGGGCCGTTTTTCGAGTGTTGCGTACACGTAGGTTGTACTCCATACTGTTGTTGTTGGTATTATTGTGTGTGGTGATCGATTATTGATGCACCATTCTGTTTGATGCGGGAACTAATGCGAGGTGCGTTTTTTGCTAAAGGTCAAGAATGCACAAGTGTCCATATACCTGGGCCGTTTTTCGAGGGTTGCGTACACGTAGGTGGTACTCCATACTGTTGTTGTTGGTATTATTGTGCGTGGTGATCGATTTTTAATGCATCATTCTGTTTGATGCGGGAACTGATGCGAGGTGCGTTTTTTGCTCAAGGTCAAGAATGCACAAGTGTTCATATACCTGGGCCGTTTTTCGAGGGTTGCGTACACGTAGGTGGTACTCCATACTGTTGTTGTTGGTATTATTGTGTGTGGTGATCGATTTTTAATGCATCATTCTGTTTGATGCGGGAACTAATGCGAGGTGCGTTTTGCTCAAAGTCAAGAATGCACAAGTGTCCATATGCCTGGGCCGTTTTTCGAGGGTTGCGTACGCGTAGGTGGTACTCCATACTGTGGTTTTTGGTATTATTGTGTGGTGTTCGGTTTTTGTTGCATCATTCTGGCTGATGCGGGTACTAATGAGAGGTGCGTTTGCTGCTTTCAAAGAGTCCCTTTGGTCTTTAACACTTTCCCGGGCGGCAGCGCACCAAGGCTTCTTGCGGAGGGGTTAAGTACCGACTCTGGCAGATCGTAATCCCTCTCTGAAAAGGAGGTAGTCTGCTATTACGAAAGGGTCAGGTATATACAGTGCTGACGTTGGGAAAGTATTAAGATCGTGGGTCAACACTGGTCAGTAGTATTCGCGGCTTTCATTTGCACCTGCAAAGGTCAAGAATGTGCATGTGTCCATATACTTGGGCCGTTTTTCGAGGGTTGCGTACACGTAGGTGGTACTCCTTACTGTTGTTGTTGGTATTATTGTGTGTGGTGATCGACTATTAATTCATCATTCTGTCTGATTCGGGAACTAATGCGAGGTGCGTTTTTTGCTCAAGGTCAAGAATGCACAAGTGTCTATATATCTGGGCCGTTTTTCGAGGGTTGAGTACACGTAGGTGGTACTCCTTACTGTTGTTGTTGGTATTATTGTGTGTGGTGATCGATTATTAATGCATTATTCTGTCTGATTCTGGAACTAATGCGAGGTGCGTTTTTTGCTCAAGGTCAAGAATGCACAAGTGTCCATATACCTGGGCCGTTTTTCGAGGGTTGCGTACACGTAGGTGGTACTCCTTACTGTTGTTGTTGGTATTATTGTGTGTGGTGATCGATTATTAATGCATCATTCTGTCTGATTCGGGACCTAATGCGAGGTGCGTTTTTGCTCAAGGTCAAGAGTGCACAAGTGTTCATATACCTGGGCCGATTTTCGAGGGTTGCGTACACGTAGGTGGTACTCCTTACCGTTGTTGTTGGTATTATTGTGTGTGGTGATCGATTATTATTGCATTATTCTGTCTGATTCTGGAACTAATGCGAGGTGCGTTTTTTGCTCAAGGTCAAGAATGCACAAATGTTCATATACCTGGGCCGTTTTTCGAGGGTTGCGTACACGTAGGTGGTACTCCATACTGTTGTTGTTGGTATTATTGTGTGTGGTGTTCAATTATTGATGCATCAATCTGTTTGAAGCGGGTACTAATGAGAGGTGCGTTTGCTGCTTTCAAAGAGGCCCTTTGGTCTTTAACACTTTCCCGGGCGGCAGCGCGCCAGGGCTTCTTGCGGAGGGGTTAAGTACCGACTCTGGCAGATCGTAATCCCTCTCTGAAAAGGAGGTAGTCTGCTATTACGAAAGGGTCAGGTATATACAGTGCTGTCGTTGGGAAAGTATTAAGATCGTGGGTCAACACTGGTCAGTAGTATTCGCGGCTTTCATTTGCACCTGCAAAGGTCAAGAATGTGCATGTGTCCATATACTTGGGCCGTTTTTCGAGGTTTGCGTACACGTAGGTGGTACTCAATACTGTTGTTGTTGGTATTATTGTGTGTGGTGTTCAATTATTGATGCATCAATCTGTTTGATGCGGGTACTAATGAGAGGTGCGTTTGCTGCTTTCAAAGAGGCCCTTTGGTCTTTAACACTTTCCCGGGCGGCAGCGCGCCAGGGCTTCTTGCGGAGGGGTTAAGTACCGACTCTGGCAGATCGTAATCCCTCTCTTAAAAGGAGGTAGTCTGCTATTACGAAAGGGTCAGGTATATACAGTGCAGTCGTTGGGAAAGTATTAAGATCGTGGGTCAACACTGGTCAGTAGTATTCGCGGGTTTCATTTGCACCTGCAAAGGTCAAGAATGTGCATGTGTCCATATACTTGGGCCGTTTTTCGAGGGTTGCGTACACGTAGGTGGGACTCCATACTGTTGTTGTTGGTATTATTGCGTGTGGTGATCGATTATTAATGCATCATTCTGTCTGATTCGGGACCTAATGCGAGGTGTGTTTTTGCTCAAGGTCAAGAATGCACAAGTGTCCATATACCTGGGCCGTTTTTCGAGTGTTGCGTACACGTAGGTTGTACTCCATACTGTTGTTGTTGGTATTATTGTGTGTGGTGATCGATTATTAATGCATCATTCTGTTTGATGCGTGAACTAATGCGAGGTGTGTTTTTGCTCAAGGTCAAGAATGCACAAGTGTCCATATACCTGGGCCGTTTTTCGAGTGTTGCATACACGTAGGTGGTACTCCATACAGTTGTTGTTGGTATTATTGTGTGTGGTGATCGATTATTAATGCATCATTCTGTCTGATTCGGGACCTAATGCGAGGTGCGTTTTTGCTCAAGGTCAAGAGTGCACAAGTGTTCATATACCTGGGCCGTTTTTCGAGTGTTGCGTACACGTAGGTTGTACTCCATACTGTTGTTGTTGGTATTATTGTGTGTGGTGATCGATTATTAATGCATCATTCTGTTTGATGCGGGAACTAATGCGAGGTGTGTTTTTGCTCAAGGTCAAGAATGCACAAGTGTCCATATACCTGGGCCGTTTTTCGAGTGTTGCGTACACGTAGGTTGTACTCCATACTGTTGTTGTTGGTATTATTGTGTGTGGTGATCGATTATTGATGCATCATTCTGTTTGATGCGGGAACTAATGCGAGGTGCGTTTTTTGCTAAAGGTCAAGAATGCACAAGTGTCCATATACCTGGGCCGTTTTTCGAGGGTTGCGTACACGTAGGTGGTACTCCATACTGTTGTTGTTGGTATTATTGTGCGTGGTGATCGATTTTTAATGCATCATTCTGTTTGATGCGGGAACTGATGCGAGGTGCGTTTTTTGCTCAAGGTCAAGAATGCACAAGTGTTCATATACCTGGGCCGTTTTTCGAGGGTTGCGTACACGTAGGTGGTACTCCATACTGTTGTTGTTGGTATTATTGTGTGTGGTGATCGATTTTTAATGCATCATTCTGTTTGATGCGGGAACTAATGCGAGGTGCGTTTTGCTCAAAGTCAAGAATGCACAAGTGTCCATATGCCTGGGCCGTTTTTCGAGGGTTGCGTACGCGTAGGTGGTACTCCATACTGTGGTTTTTGGTATTATTGTGTGGTGTTCGGTTTTTGTTGCATCATTCTGGCTGATGCGGGTACTAATGAGAGGTGCGTTTGCTGCTTTCAAAGAGTCCCTTTGGTCTTTAACACTTTCCCGGGCGGCAGCGCACCAAGGCTTCTTGCGGAGGGGTTAAGTACCGACTCTGGCAGATCGTAATCCCTCTCTGAAAAGGAGGTAGTCTGCTATTACGAAAGGGTCAGGTATATACAGTGCTGACGTTGGGAAAGTATTAAGATCGTGGGTCAACACTGGTCAGTAGTATTCGCGGCTTTCATTTGCACCTGCAAAGGTCAAGAATGTGCATGTGTCCATATACTTGGGCCGTTTTTCGAGGGTTGCGTACACGTAGGTGGTACTCCTTACTGTTGTTGTTGGTATTATTGTGTGTGGTGATCGACTATTAATTCATCATTCTGTCTGATTCGGGAACTAATGCGAGGTGCGTTTTTTGCTCAAGGTCAAGAATGCACAAGTGTCTATATATCTGGGCCGTTTTTCGAGGGTTGAGTACACGTAGGTGGTACTCCTTACTGTTGTTGTTGGTATTATTGTGTGTGGTGATCGATTATTAATGCATTATTCTGTCTGATTCTGGAACTAATGCGAGGTGCGTTTTTTGCTCAAGGTCAAGAATGCACAAGTGTCCATATACCTGGGCCGTTTTTCGAGGGTTGCGTACACGTAGGTGGTACTCCTTACTGTTGTTGTTGGTATTATTGTGTGTGGTGATCGATTATTAATGCATCATTCTGTCTGATTCGGGACCTAATGCGAGGTGCGTTTTTGCTCAAGGTCAAGAGTGCACAAGTGTTCATATACCTGGGCCGATTTTCGAGGGTTGCGTACACGTAGGTGGTACTCCTTACCGTTGTTGTTGGTATTATTGTGTGTGGTGATCGATTATTAATGCATTATTCTGTCTGATTCTGGAACTAATGCGAGGTGCGTTTTTTGCTCAAGGTCAAGAATGCACAAATGTTCATATACCTGGGCCGTTTTTCGAGGGTTGCGTACACGTAGGTGGTACTCCATACTGTTGTTGTTGGTATTATTGTGTGTGGTGTTCAATTATTGATGCATCAATCTGTTTGAAGCGGGTACTAATGAGAGGTGCGTTTGCTGCTTTCAAAGAGGCCCTTTGGTCTTTAACACTTTCCCGGGCGGCAGCGCGCCAGGGCTTCTTGCGGAGGGGTTAAGTACCGACTCTGGCAGATCGTAATCCCTCTCTGAAAAGGAGGTAGTCTGCTATTACGAAAGGGTCAGGTATATACAGTGCTGTCGTTGGGAAAGTATTAAGATCGTGGGTCAACACTGGTCAGTAGTATTCGCGGCTTTCATTTGCACCTGCAAAGGTCAAGAATGTGCATGTGTCCATATACTTGGGCCGTTTTTCGAGGTTTGCGTACACGTAGGTGGTACTCCATACTGTTGTTGTTGGTATTATTGTGTGTGGTGTTCAATTATTGATGCATCAATCTGTTTGATGCGGGTACTAATGAGAGGTGCGTTTGCTGCTTTCAAAGAGGCCCTTTGGTCTTTAACACTTTCCCGGGCGGCAGCGCGCCAGGGCTTCTTGCGGAGGGGTTAAGTACCGACTCTGGCAGATCGTAATCCCTCTCTTAAAAGGAGGTAGTCTGCTATTACGAAAGGGTCAGGTATATACAGTGCAGTCGTTGGGAAAGTATTAAGATCGTGGGTCAACACTGGTCAGTAGTATTCGCGGGTTTCATTTGCACCTGCAAAGGTCAAGAATGTGCATGTGTCCATATACTTGGGCCGTTTTTCGAGGGTTGCGTACACGTAGGTGGGACTCCATACTGTTGTTGTTGGTATTATTGCGTGTGGTGATCGATTATTAATGCATCATTCTGTCTGATTCGGGACCTAATGCGAGGTGTGTTTTTGCTCAAGGTCAAGAATGCACAAGTGTCCATATACCTGGGCCGTTTTTCGAGTGTTGCGTACACGTAGGTTGTACTCCATACTGTTGTTGTTGGTATTATTGTGTGTGGTGATCGATTATTAATGCATCATTCTGTTTGATGCGTGAACTAATGCGAGGTGTGTTTTTGCTCAAGGTCAAGAATGCACAAGTGTCCATATACCTGGGCCGTTTTTCGAGTGTTGCATACACGTAGGTGGTACTCCATACAGTTGTTGTTGGTATTATTGTGTGTGGTGATCGATTATTAATGCATCATTCTGTCTGATTCGGGACCTAATGCGAGGTGCGTTTTTGCTCAAGGTCAAGAGTGCACAAGTGTTCATATACCTGGGCCGTTTTTCGAGTGTTGCGTACACGTAGGTTGTACTCCATACTGTTGTTGTTGGTATTATTGTGTGTGGTGATCGATTATTAATGCATCATTCTGTTTGATGCGGGAACTAATGCGAGGTGTGTTTTTGCTCAAGGTCAAGAATGCACAAGTGTCCATATACCTGGGCCGTTTTTCGAGTGTTGCGTACACGTAGGTTGTACTCCATACTGTTGTTGTTGGTATTATTGTGTGTGGTGATCGATTATTGATGCATCATTCTGTTTGATGCGGGAACTAATGCGAGGTGCGTTTTTTGCTAAAGGTCAAGAATGCACAAGTGTCCATATACCTGGGCCGTTTTTCGAGGGTTGCGTACACGTAGGTGGTACTCCATACTGTTGTTGTTGGTATTATTGTGCGTGGTGATCGATTTTTAATGCATCATTCTGTTTGATGCGGGAACTGATGCGAGGTGCGTTTTTTGCTCAAGGTCAAGAATGCACAAGTGTTCATATACCTGGGCCGTTTTTCGAGGGTTGCGTACACGTAGGTGGTACTCCATACTGTTGTTGTTGGTATTATTGTGTGTGGTGATCGATTTTTAATGCATCATTCTGTTTGATGCGGGAACTAATGCGAGGTGCGTTTTGCTCAAAGTCAAGAATGCACAAGTGTCCATATGCCTGGGCCGTTTTTCGAGGGTTGCGTACGCGTAGGTGGTACTCCATACTGTGGTTTTTGGTATTATTGTGTGGTGTTCGGTTTTTGTTGCATCATTCTGGCTGATGCGGGTACTAATGAGAGGTGCGTTTGCTGCTTTCAAAGAGTCCCTTTGGGCTTTAAAACTTTCCCGGGCGGCAGCGCACCAAGGCTTCTTGCGGAGGGGTTAAGTACCGACTCTGGCAGATCGTAATCCCTCTCTGAAAAGGAGGTAGTCTGCTATTACGAAAGGGTCAGCTATATACAGTGCTGACGTTGGGAAAGTATTAAGATCGTGGGTCAACACTGGTCAGTAGTATTCGCGGCTTTCATTTGCACCTGCAAAGGTCAAGAATGTGCATGTGTCCATATACTTGGGCCGTTTTTCGAGGGTTGCGTACACGTAGGTGGTACTCCTTACTGTTGTTGTTGGTATTATTGTGTGTGGTGATCGACTATTAATGCATCATTCTGTCTGATTCGGGAACTAATGCGAGGTGCGTTTTTTGCTCAAGGTCAAGAATGCACAAGTGTCTATATATCTGGGCCGTTTTTCGAGGGTTGAGTACACGTAGGTGGTACTCCTTACTGTTGTTGTTGGTATTATTGTGTGTGGTGATCGATTATTAATGCATTATTCTGTCTGATTCTGGAACTAATGCGAGGTGCGTTTTTTGCTCAAGGTCAAGAATGCACAAGTGTCCATATACCTGGGCCGTTTTTCGAGGGTTGCGTACACGTAGGTGGTACTCCTTACTGTTGTTGTTGGTATTATTGTGTGTGGTGATCGATTATTAATGCATCATTCTGTCTGATTCGGGACCTAATGCGAGGTGCGTTTTTGCTCAAGGTCAAGAGTGCACAAGTGTTCATATACCTGGGCCGATTTTCGAGGGTTGCGTACACGTAGGTGGTACTCCTTACCGTTGTTGTTGGTATTATTGTGTGTGGTGATCGATTATTAATGCATTATTCTGTCTGATTCTGGAACTAATGCGAGGTGCGTTTTTTGCTCAAGGTCAAGAATGCACAAATGTTCATATACCTGGGCCGTTTTTCGAGGGTTGCGTACACGTAGGTGGTACTCCATACTGTTGTTGTTGGTATTATTGTGTGTGGTGTTCAATTATTGATGCATCAATCTGTTTGAAGCGGGTACTAATGAGAGGTGCGTTTGCTGCTTTCAAAGAGGCCCTTTGGTCTTTAACACTTTCCCGGGCGGCAGCGCGCCAGGGCTTCTTGCGGAGGGGTTAAGTACCGACTCTGGCAGATCGTAATCCCTCTCTGAAAAGGAGGTAGTCTGCTATTACGAAAGGGTCAGGTATATACAGTGCTGTCGTTGGGAAAGTATTAAGATCGTGGGTCAACACTGGTCAGTAGTATTCGCGGCTTTCATTTGCACCTGCAAAGGTCAAGAATGTGCATGTGTCCATATACTTGGGCCGTTTTTCGAGGTTTGCGTACACGTAGGTGGTACTCCATACTGTTGTTGTTGGTATTATTGTGTGTGGTGTTCAATTATTGATGCATCAATCTGTTTGATGCGGGTACTAATGAGAGGTGCGTTTGCTGCTTTCAAAGAGGCCCTTTGGTCTTTAACACTTTCCCGGGCGGCAGCGCGCCAGGGCTTCTTGCGGAGGGGTTAAGTACCGACTCTGGCAGATCGTAATCCCTCTCTGAAAAGGAGGTAGTCTGCTATTACGAAAGGGTCAGGTATATACAGTGCTGTCGTTGGGAAAGTATTAAGATCGTGGGTCAACACTGGTCAGTAGTATTCGCGGCTTTCATTTGCACCTGCAAAGGTCAAGAATGTGCATGTGTCCATATACTTGGGCCGTTTTTCGAGGGTTGCGTACACGTAGGTGGTACTCCATACTGTTGTTGTTGGTATTATTGCGTGTGGTGATCGATTATTAATGCATCATTCTGTCTGATTCGGGACCTAATGCGAGGTGTGTTTTTGCTCAAGGTCAAGAATGCACAAGTGTCCATATACCTGGGCCGTTTTTCGAGTGTTGCGTACACGTAGGTTGTACTCCATACTGTTGTTGTTGGTATTATTGTGTGTGGTGATCGATTATTAATGCATCATTCTGTTTGATGCGTGAACTAATGCGAGGTGTGTTTTTGCTCAAGGTCAAGAATGCACAAGTGTCCATATACCTGGGCCGTTTTTCGAGTGTTGCATACACGTAGGTGGTACTCCATACAGTTGTTGTTGGTATTATTGTGTGTGGTGATCGATTATTAATGCATCATTCTGTCTGATTCGGGACCTAATGCGAGGTGCGTTTTTGCTCAAGGTCAAGAGTGCACAAGTGTTCATATACCTGGGCCGTTTTTCGAGTGTTGCGTTCACGTAGGTTGTACTCCATACTGTTGTTGTTGGTATTATTGTGTGTGGTGATCGATTATTAATGCATCATTCTGTTTGATGCGGGAACTAATGCGAGGTGTGTTTTTGCTCAAGGTCAAGAATGCACAAGTGTCCATATACCTGGGCCGTTTTTCGAGTGTTGCGTACACGTAGGTTGTACTCCATACTGTTGTTGTTGGTATTATTGTGTGTGGTGATCGATTATTAATGCATCATTCTGTTTGATGCGGGAACTAATGCGAGGTGTGTTTTTGCTCAAGGTCAAGAATGCACAAGTGTCCATATACCTGGGCCGTTTTTCGAGTGTTGCGTACACGTAGGTGGTACTCCATACTGTTGTTGATGGTATTATTGTGTGTGGTGATCGATTATTAATGCATCATTCTGTCTGATTCGGGACCTAATGCGAGGTGCGTTTTTGCTCAAGGTCAAGAGTGCACAAGTGTTCATATACCTGGGCCGTTTTTCGAGTGTTGCGTACACGTAGGTTGTACTCCATACTGTTGTTGTTGGTATTATTGTGTGTGGTGATCGATTATTGATGCATCATTCTGTTTGATGCGGGAACTAATGCGAGGTGCGTTTTTTGCTAAAGGTCAAGAATGCACAAGTGTCCATATACCTGGGCCGTTTTTCGAGGGTTGCGTACACGTAGGTGGTACTCCATACTGTTGTTGTTGGTATTATTGTGCGTGGTGATCGATTTTTAATGCATCATTCTGTTTGATGCGGGAACTGATGCGAGGTGCGTTTTTTGCTCAAGGTCAAGAATGCACAAGTGTTCATATACCTGGGCCGTTTTTCGAGGGTTGCGTACACGTAGGTGGTACTCCATACTGTTGTTGTTGGTATTATTGTGTGTGGTGATCGATTTTTAATGCATCATTCTGTTTGATGCGGGAACTAATGCGAGGTGCGTTTTGCTCAAAGTCAAGAATGCACAAGTGTCCATATGCCTGGGCCGTTTTTCGAGGGTTGCGTACGCGTAGGTGGTACTCCATACTGTGGTTTTTGGTATTATTGTGTGGTGTTCGGTTTTTGTTGCATCTTTCTGGCTGATGCGGGTACTAATGAGAGGTGCGTTTGCTGCTTTCAAAGAGTCCCTTTGGTCTTTAACACTTTCCCGGGCGGCAGCGCACCAAGGCTTCTTGCGGAGGGGTTAAGTACCGACTCTGGCAGATCGTAATCCCTCTCTGAAAAGGAGGTAGTCTGCTATTACGAAAGGGTGAGGTATATACAGTGCTGACGTTGGGAAAGTATTAAGATCGTGGGTCAACACTGGTCAGTAGTATTCGCGGCTTTCATTTGCACCTGCAAAGGTCAAGAATGTGCATGTGTCCATATACTTGGGCCGTTTTTCGAGGGTTGCGTACACGTAGGTGGTACTCCTTACTGTTGTTGTTGGTATTATTGTGTGTGGTGATCGATTATTAATGCATCATTCTGTCTGATTCGGGACCTAATGCGAGGTGCGTTTTTGCTCAAGGTCAAGAGTGCACAAGTGTTCATATACCTGGGCCGATTTATGAGGGTTGCGTACACGTAGGTGGTACTCCTTACCGTTGTTGTTGGTATTATTGTGTGTGGTGATCGATTATTAATGCATTATTCTGTCTGATTCTGGAACTAATGCGAGGTGCGTTTTTTGCTCAAGGTCAAGAATGCACAAATGTTCATATACCTGGGCCGTTTTTCGAGGGTTGCGTACACGTAGGTGGTACTCCATACTGTTGTTGTTGGTATTATTGTGTGTGGTGTTCATTTATTGATGCATCAATCTGTTTGAAGCGGGTACTAATGAGAGGTGCGTTTGCTGCTTTCAAAGAGGCCCTTTGGTCTTTAACACTTTCCCGGGCGGCAGCGCGCCAGGGCTTCTTGCGGAGGGGTTAAGTACCGACTCTGGCAGATCGTAATCCCTCTCTGAAAAGGAGGTAGTCTGCTATTACGAAAGGGTCAGGTATATACAGTGCTGTCGTTGGGAAAGTATTAAGATCGTGGGTCAACACTGGTCAGTAGTATTCGCGGCTTTCATTTGCACCTGCAAAGGTCAAGAATGTGCATGTGTCCATATACTTGGGCCGTTTTTCGAGGTTTGCGTACACGTAGGTGGTACTCCATACTGTTGTTGTTGGTATTATTGTGTGTGGTGTTCAATTATTGATGCATCAATCTGTTTGATGCGGGTACTAATGAGAGGTGCGTTTGCTGCTTTCAAAGAGGCCCTTTGGTCTTTAACACTTTCCCGGGCGGCAGCGCGCCAGGGCTTCTTGCGGAGGGGTTAAGTACCGACTCTGGCAGATCGTAATCCCTCTCTGAAAAGGAGGTAGTCTGCTATTACGAAAGGGTCAGGTATATACAGTGCTGTCGTTGGGAAAGTATTAAGATCGTGGGTCAACACTGGTCAGTAGTATTCGCGGCTTTCATTTGCACCTGCAAAGGTCAAGAATGTGCATGTGTCCATATACTTGGGCCGTTTTTCGAGGGTTGCGTACACGTAGGTGGTACTCCATACTGTTGTTGTTGGTATTATTGCGTGTGGTGATCGATTATTAATGCATCATTCTGTCTGATTCGGGACCTAATGCGAGGTGTGTTTTTGCTCAAGGTCAAGAATGCACAAGTGTCCATATACCTGGGCCGTTTTTCGAGTGTTGCGTACACGTAGGTTGTACTCCATACTGTTGTTGTTGGTATTATTGTGTGTGGTGATCGATTATTAATGCATCATTCTGTTTGATGCGTGAACTAATGCGAGGTGTGTTTTTGCTCAAGGTCAAGAATGCACAAGTGTCCATATACCTGGGCCGTTTTTCGAGTGTTGCATACACGTAGGTGGTACTCCATACAGTTGTTGTTGGTATTATTGTGTGTGGTGATCGATTATTAATGCATCATTCTGTCTGATTCGGGACCTAATGCGAGGTGCGTTTTTGCTCAAGGTCAAGAGTGCACAAGTGTTCATATACCTGGGCCGTTTTTCGAGTGTTGCGTACACGTAGGTTGTACTCCATACTGTTGTTGTTGGTATTATTGTGTGTGGTGATCGATTATTAATGCATCATTCTGTTTGATGCGGGAACTAATGCGAGGTGTGTTTTTGCTCAAGGTCAAGAATGCACAAGTGTCCATATACCTGGGCCGTTTTTCGAGTGTTGCGTACACGTAGGTTGTACTCCATACTGTTGTTGTTGGTATTATTGTGTGTGGTGATCGATTATTAATGCATCATTCTGTTTGATGCGGGAACTAATGCGAGGTGTGTTTTTGCTCAAGGTCAAGAATGCACAAGTGTCCATATACCTGGGCCGTTTTTCGAGTGTTGCGTACACGTAGGTGGTACTCCATACTGTTGTTGTTGGTATTATTGTGTGTGGTGATCGATTATTAATGCATCATTCTGTCTGATTCGGGACCTAATGCGAGGTGCGTTTTTGCTCAAGGTCAAGAGTGCACAAGTGTTCATATACCTGGGCCGTTTTTCGAGTGTTGCGTACACGTAAGTTGTACTCCATACTGTTGTTGTTGGTATTATTGTGTGTGGTGATCGATTATTAATGCATCATTGTGTTTGATGCGGGAACTAATGCGAGGTGTGTTTTTGCTCAAGGTCAAGAATGCACAAGTGTCCATATACCTGGGCCGTTTTTCGAGTGTTGCGTACACGTAGGTGGTACTCCATACTGTTGTTGTTGGTATTATTGTGTGTGGTGATCGATTATTAATGCATCATTCTGTTTGATGCGGGAACTAATGCGAGGTGCGTTTTTGCTCAAGGTCAAGAATGCACAAGTGTCCATATACCTGGGCCGTTTTTCGAGGGTTGCGTACACGTAGGTGGTATTCCATACTGTGGTCTTTGGTATTATTGCGTGGTGTTCGGTTATTGTTGCATCATTCTGGCTGATGCGGGCACTATTGAAAAGGGGCGTTTGCTGCTTTCAAACAGGCCCTTTGGTCTTTAACACTTTCCCGGGCGGCAGCGCGCCAGGGCTTCTTGCGGAGGGGTTAAGCACCGACTCTGGCAGATCGTAATCCCTCTCTGAAAAGGAAGTAGTCTGCTATTACGAAAGGGTCAGGTATATACAGTGCTGTCGTTGGGAAAGTATTAAGATCGTGGGTCAACACTGGTCAGTAGTATTCGCGGCAAAGGTCAAGAATGTGCATGTGTCCATATACTTGGGCCGTTTTTCGAGGGTTGCGTACACGTAGGTGGTACTCCTTACTGTTGTTGTTGGTATTATTGTGTGTGGTGATCGACTATTAATGCATCATTCTGTCTGATTCGGGAACTAATGCAGGTGCGTTTTTTGCTCAAGGTCAAGAATGCACAAGTGTCCATATACCTGGGCCGTTTTTCGAGGGTTGCGTACACGTAGGTGGTACTCCATACTGTTGTTGATGGTATTATTGTATGTGGTGTTCAATTATTGATGCATCATTCTGTTTGATGCGGGTACTAATGAGATGTGCGTTTGCTGCTTTCAAAGATGCTCTTTGGTCTTTAACACTTTCCCGGGCGGCAGCGCGCCAGGGCTTTTTGCGGAGGGGTTAAGTACCGACTCTGGCAGATCGTAATCCCTCTCTGAAAAGGAGGTAGTCTGCTATTACGAAAGGGTCCGGTATATACAGTGCAGTCGTTGGGAAAGTATTAAGGTCGTGGGTCAACACTGGTCAGTAGTATTCGCGGGTTTCATTTGCACCTGCAAAGGTCAAGAATGTGCATGTGTCCATATACTTGGGCCGTTTTTCGAGGGTTGCGTACACGTAGGTGGTACTCCATACTGTTGTTGTTGGTATTATTGAGTGTGGTGATCGATTATTAATGCATCTTTCTGTTTGATGCGCGAACTAATGCGAGGTGCGTTTTTTGCTCAAGGTCAAGAATGCACAAGTGTCCATATTACTGGGCCGTTTTTCGAGGGTTGCGTACACGTAGCTGGTACTCCATACTGATGTTGTTGTTGGTATTATTATGTGTGGTGATCGATTATTGATGCATCATTCTGTTTGATGCGGGAACTAATGCGAGGTGCGTTTTTTGCTCAAGGTCAAGAATGCACAAGTGTCCATATACCTGGGCAGTTTTCCGAGGGTTGCGTATACGTAGCTGGTACTCCTTACTGTTGTTGTTGGTATTATTGTGTGTGGTGATCGATTATTAATGCATTATTCTGTCTGATTCTGGAACTAATGCGAGGTGCGTTTTTTGCTCAAGGTCAAGAATGCACAAGTGTCCATATACCTGGGCCGTTTTTCGAGGGTTGCGTACACGTAGGTGGTACTCCGTACTGTTGTTGTTGGTATTATTGTGTGTGGTGATCGATTATTAATGCATCTTTCTGTTTGATGCGCGAACTAATTCGAGGTGCGTTTTTTGCTCAAGGTCAAGAATGCACAAGTGTCCATATTACTGGGCCGTTTTTCGAGGGTTGCGTACACGTAGCTGGTACTCCATACTGATGTTGTTGTTGGTATTATTGTGTGTGGTGATCGATTATTGATGCATCATTCTGTTTGATGCGGGAACTAATGCGAGGTGCGTTTTTTGCTCAAGGTCAAGAATGCACAAGTGTCCATATACCTGGGCCGTTTTCCGAGGGTTGCGTATACGTAGCTGGTACTCCTTACTGTTGTTGTTGGTATTATTGTGTGTGGTGATCGATTATTAATGCATTATTCTGTCTGATTCTGGAACTAATGCGAGGTGCGTTTTTTGCTCAAGGTCAAGAATGCACAAGTGTCCATATACCTGGGCCGTTTTTCGAGGGTTGTGTACACGTAGCTGGTACTCCTTACTGTTGTTGTTGGTATTATTGTGTGTGGTGATCGATTATTAATGCATTATTCTGTCTGATTCTGGAACTAATGCGAGGTGCGTTTTTTGCTCAAGGTCAAGAATGCACAAGTGTCCATATACCTGGGCCGTTTTTCGAGGGTTGCGTACACGTAGGTGGTACTCCTTACTGTTGTTGTTGGTATTATTGTGTGTGGTGATCGATTATTAATGCATCATTCTGTCTGATTCGGGACCTAATGCGAGGTGCGTTTTTGCTCAAGGTCAAGAGTGCACAAGTGTTCATATACCTGGGCCGATTTTCGAGGGTTGCGTACACGTATGTGGTACTCCTTACCGTTGTTGTTGGTATTATTGTGTGTGGTGATCGATTATTAATGCATTATTCTGTCTTATTCTGGAACTAATGCGAGGTGCGTTTTTTGCTCAAGGTCAAGAATGCACAAATGTTCATATACCTGGGCCGTTTTTCGAGGGTTGCGTACACGTAGGTGGTACTCCATACTGTTGTTGTTGGTATTATTGTGTGTGGTGATCGATTATTAATGCATCATTCTGTCTGATTCGGGACCTAATGCGAGGTGCGTTTTTGCTCAAGGTCAAGAGTGCACAAGTGTTCATATACCTGGGCCGTTTTTCGAGTGTTGCGTAAACGTAGGTTGTACTCCATACTGTTGTTGTTGGTATTATTGTGTGTGGTGATCGATTATTAATGCTTCATTCTGTTTGATGCGGGAACTAATGCGAGGTGCGTTTTTGCTCAAGGTCAAGAATGCACAAGTGTCCATATACCTTGGCCGTTTTTCGAGGGTTGCGTACACGTAGGTGGTACTCCATACTGTGGTTTTTGGTATTATTGCGTGGTGTTCGGTTATTGTTGCATCATTCTGGCTGATGCGGGTACTAATGAGAGGTGCGTTTGCTGCTTTCAAAGAGGCCCTTTGGTCTTTAACACTTTCCCGGGCGGCAGCTCGCCAGGGCTTCTTGCGGAGGGGTTAAGTACCGACTCTGGCAGATCGTAATCCCTCTCTGAAAAGGAGGTAGTCTGCTATTACGAAAGGGTCAGGTATATACAGTGCTGTCGTTGGAAAGTATTAAGATCGTGGGTCAACACTGGTCAGTAGTATTCGCGGCATTCATTTGCACCTGCAAAGGTCAAGAATGTGCATGTGTCCATATACTTGGGCCGTTTTTCGAGGGTTGCGTACACGTAGGTGGTACTCCATACTGTTGTTGTTGGTATTATTGTATGTGGTGTTCAATTATTGATGCATCAATCTGTTTGATGCGGGTACTAATGAGAGGTGCGTTTGCTGCTTTCAAAGAGGCCCTTTGGTCTTTAACACTTTCCCGGGCGGCAGCGCGCCAGGGCTTCTTGCGGAGGGGTTAAGTACCGACTCTGGCAGATCGTAATCCCTCTCTGAAAAGGAGGTAGTCTGCTATTACGAAAGGGTCAGGTATATACAGTGCTGTCGTTGGGAAAGTATTAAGATCGTGGGTCAACACTGGTCAGTAGTATTCGCGGCTTTCATTTGCACCTGCAAAGGTCAAGAATGTGCATGTGTCCATATACTTGGGCCGTTTTTCGAGGGTTGCGTACACGTAGGTGGTACTTCTTACTGTTGTTGTTGGTATTATTGTGTGTGGTGATCGACTATTAATGCATCATTCTGTCTGATTCGGGAACTAATGCGAGGTGCGTTTTTTGCTCAAGGTCAAGAATGCACAAGTGTCCATATACCTGGGCCGTTTTTCGAGGGTTGCGTACACGTAGGTGGTACTCCATACTGTTGTTGTTGGTATTATTGTATGTGGTGTTCAATTATTGATGCATCATTCTGTTTGATGCGGGTACTAATGAGATGTGCGTTTGCTGCTTTCAAAGATGCTCTTTGGTCTTTAACACTTTCCCGGGCGGCAGCGCGCCAGGGCTTTTTGCGGAGGGGTTAAGTACCGACTCTGGCAGATCGTAATCCCTCTCTGAAAAGGAGGTAGTCTGCTATTACGAAAGGGTCCGGTATATACAGTGCAGTCGTTGGGAAAGTATTAAGGTCGTGGGTCAACACTGGTCAGTAGTATTCGCGGCTTTCATTTGCACCTGCAAAGGTCAAGAATGTGCATGTGTCCATATACTTGGGCCGTTTTTCGAGGGTTGCGTACACGTAGGTGGTACTCCATATTGTTGTTGTTGGTATTATTGTGTGTGGTGATCGATTATTAATGCATCTTTCTGTTTGATGCGCGAACTAATGCGAGGTGCGTTTTTTGCCCAAGGTCAAGAATGCACAAGTGTCCATATTACTGGGCCGTTTTTTGAGGGTTGCCTACACGTAGCTGGTACTCCATACTGATGTTGTTGTTGGTATTATTGTGTGTGGTGATCGATTATTGATGCATCATTCTGTTTGATGCGGGAACTAATGCGAGGTGCGTTTTTTGCTCAAGGTCAAGACTGCACAAGTGTCCATATACCTGGGCCGTTTTCCGAGGGTTGCGTATACGTAGCTGGTACTCCTTACTGTTGTTGTTGGTATTATTGTGTGTGGTGATCGATTATTAATGCATTATTTTGTCTGATTCTGGAACTAATGCGAGGTGCGTTTTTTGCTCAAGGTCAAGAATGCACAAGTGTCCATATACCTGGGCCGTTTTTCGAGGGTTGCGTACACGTAGGTGGTACTCCTTACTGTTGTTGTTGGTATTATTGTGTGTGGTGATCGATTATTAATGCATCATTCTGTCTGATTCGGGACCTAATGCGAGGTGCGTTTTTGCTCAAGGTCAAGAGTGCACATGTGTTCATATACCTGGGCCGATTTTCGAGGGTTGCGTACACGTATGTGGTACTCCTTACCGTTGTTGTTGGTATTATTGTGTGTGGTGATCGATTATTAATGCATTATTCTGTCTTATTCTGTAACTAATGCGAGGTGCGTTTTTTGCTCAAGGTCAAGAATGCACAAATGTTCATATACCTGGGCCGTTCTTCGAGGGTTGCGTACACGTAGGTGGTACTCCATACTGTTGTTGTTGGTATTATTGTGTGTGGTGATCGATTATTAATGCATCATTCTGTTTGATGCGGGAACTAATGCGAGGTGTGTTTTTGCTCAAGGTCAAGAATGCACAAGTGTCCATATTACTGGGCCGTTTTTCGAGGGTTGCGTACACGTAGCTGGTACTCCATACTGATGTTGTTGTTGGTATTATTATGTGTGGTGATCGATTATTGATGCATCATTCTGTTTGATGCGGGAACTAATGCGAGGTGCGTTTTTTGCTCAAGGTCAAGAATGCACAAGTGTCCATATATTTGGGCCGTTTTTCGAGGGTTGAGTACACGTAGGTGGTACTCCTTACTGTTGTTGTTGGTATTATTGTGTGTGGTGATCGATTATTAATGCATTATTCTGTCTGATTCTGGAACTAATGCGAGGTGCGTTTTTTGCTCAAGGTCAAGAATGCACAAGTGTCCATATACCTGGGCCGTTTTTCGAGGGTTGCGTACACGTAGGTGGTACTCCGTACTGTTGTTGTTGGTATTATTGTGTGTGGTGATCGATTATTAATGCATCTTTCTGTTTGATGCGCGAACTAATGCGAGGTGCGTTTTTTGCTCAAGGTCAAGAATGCACAAGTGTCCATATTACTGGGCCGTTTTTCGAGGGTTGCGTACACGTAGCTGGTACTCCATACTGATGTTGTTGTTGGTATTATTGTGTGTGGTGATCGATTATTGATGCATCATTCTGTTTGATGCGGGAACTAATGCGAGGTGCGTTTTTTGCTCAAGGTCAAGAATGCACAAGTGTCCATATACCTGGGCCGTTTTCCGAGGGTTGCGTATACGTTGCTGGTACTCCTTACTGTTGTTGTTAGTATTATTGTGTGTGGTGATCGATTATTAATGCATTATTCTGTCTGATTCTGGAACTAATGCGAGGTGCGTTTTTTGCTCAAGGTCAAGAATGCACAAGTGTCCATATACCTGGGCCGTTTTTCGAGGGTTGTGTACACGTAGCTGGTACTCCTTACTGTTGTTGTTGGTATTATTGTGTGTGGTGATCGATTATTAATGCATTATTCTGTCTGATTCTGGAACTAATGCGAGGTGCGTTTTTTGCTCAAGGTCAAGAATGCACAAGTGTCCATATACCTGGGCCGTTTTCCGAGGGTTGCGTATACGTAGCTGGTACTCCTTACTGTTGTTGTTGGTA
Organism: Othius punctulatus; assembly: GCA_951805005.1. Taxonomy (NCBI): domain Eukaryota; kingdom Metazoa; phylum Arthropoda; class Insecta; order Coleoptera; family Staphylinidae; genus Othius; species Othius punctulatus. The sequence continues at coordinate 22,110,037 of OX638140.1, read as the reverse complement.
TTATTGTGTGTGGTGATCGATTATTAATGCATTATTCTGTCTGATTCTGGAACTAATGCGAGGTGCGTTTTTTGCTCAAGGTCAAGAATGCACAAGTGTCCATATACCTGGGCCGTTTTTCGAGGGTTGTGTACACGTAGCTGGTACTCCTTGCTGTTGTTGTTGGTATTATTGTGTGTGGTGATCGATTATTAATGCATTATTCTGTCTGATTCTGGAACTAATGCGAGGTGCGTTTTTTGCTCAAGGTCAAGAATGCACAAGTGTCCATATACCTGGGCCGTTTTTCGAGGGTTGCGTACACGTAGGTGGTACTCCTTACTGTTGTTGTTGGTATTATTGTGTGTGGTGATCGATTATTAATGCATCATTCTGTCTGATTCGGGACCTAATGCGAGGTGCGTTTTTGCTCAAGGTCAAGAGTGCACAAGTGTTCATATACCTGGGCCGATTTTCGAGGGTTGCGTACACGTATGTGGTACTCCTTACCGTTGTTGTTGGTATTATTGTGTGTGGTGATCGATTATTAATGCATTATTCTGTCTTATTCTGGAACTAATGCGAGGTGCGTTTTTTGCTCAAGGTCAAGAATGCACAAATGTTCATATACCTGGGCCGTTTTTCGAGGGTTGCGTACACGTAGGTGGTACTCCATACTGTTGTTGTTGGTATTATTGTGTGTGGTGATCGATTATTAATGCATCATTCTGTTTGATGCGGGAACTAATGCGAGGTGTGTTTTTGCTCATGGTCAAGAATGCACAAGTGTCCATATACCTGGGCCGTTTTCCGAGTGTTGCGTACACGTAGGTGGTACTCCATACTGTTGTTGTTGGTATTATTGTGTGTGGTGATCGATTATTAATGCATCATTCTGTCTGATTCGGGACCTAATGCGAGGTGCGTTTTTGCTCAAGGTCAAGAGTGCACAAGTGTTCATATACCTGGGCCGTTTTTCGAGTGTTGCGTAAACGTAGGTTGTACTCCATACTGTTGTTGTTGGTATTATTGTGTGTGGTGATCGATTATTAATGCTTCATTCTGTTTGATGCGGGAACTAATGCGAGGTGCGTTTTTGCTCAAGGTCAAGAATGCACAAGTGTCCATATACCTTGGCCGTTTTTCGAGGGTTGCGTACACGTAGGTGGTACTCCATACTGTGGTTTTTGGTATTATTGCGTGGTGTTCGGTTATTGTTGCATCATTCTGGCTGATGCGGGTACTAATGAGAGGTGCGTTTGCTGCTTTCAAAGAGGCCCTTTGGTCTTTAACACTTTCCCGGGCGGCAGCTCGCCAGGGCTTCTTGCGGAGGGGTTAAGTACCGACTCTGGCAGATCGTAATCCCTCTCTGAAAAGGAGGTAGTCTGCTATTACGAAAGGGTCAGGTATATACAGTGCTGTCGTTGGAAAGTATTAAGATCGTGGGTCAACACTGGTCAGTAGTATTCGCGGCATTCATTTGCACCTGCAAAGGTCAAGAATGTGCATGTGTCCATATACTTGGGCCGTTTTTCGAGGGTTGCGTACACGTAGGTGGTACTCCATACTGTTGTTGTTGGTATTATTGTATGTGGTGTTCAATTATTGATGCATCAATCTGTTTGATGCGGGTACTAATGAGAGGTGCGTTTGCTGCTTTCAAAGAGGCCCTTTGGTCTTTAACACTTTCCCGGGCGGCAGCGCGCCAGGGCTTCTTGCGGAGGGGTTAAGTACCGACTCTGGCAGATCGTAATCCCTCTCTGAAAAGGAGGTAGTCTGCTATTACGAAAGGGTCAGGTATATACAGTGCTGTCGTTGGGAAAGTATTAAGATCGTGGGTCAACACTGGTCAGTAGTATTCGCGGCTTTCATTTGCACCTGCAAAGGTCAAGAATGTGCATGTGTCCATATACTTGGGCCGTTTTTCGAGGGTTGCGTACACGTAGGTGGTACTTCTTACTGTTGTTGTTGGTATTATTGTGTGTGGTGATCGACTATTAATGCATCATTCTGTCTGATTCGGGAACTAATGCGAGGTGCGTTTTTTGCTCAAGGTCAAGAATGCACAAGTGTCCATATACCTGGGCCGTTTTTCGAGGGTTGCGTACACGTAGGTGGTACTCCATACTGTTGTTGTTGGTATTATTGTATGTGGTGTTCAATTATTGATGCATCATTCTGTTTGATGCGGGTACTAATGAGATGTGCGTTTGCTGCTTTCAAAGATGCTCTTTGGTCTTTAACACTTTCCCGGGCGGCAGCGCGCCAGGGCTTTTTGCGGAGGGGTTAAGTACCGACTCTGGCAGATCGTAATCCCTCTCTGAAAAGGAGGTAGTCTGCTATTACGAAAGGGTCCGGTATATACAGTGCAGTCGTTGGGAAAGTATTAAGGTCGTGGGTCAACACTGGTCAGTAGTATTCGCGGCTTTCATTTGCACCTGCAAAGGTCAAGAATGTGCATGTGTCCATATACTTGGGCCGTTTTTCGAGGGTTGCGTACACGTAGGTGGTACTCCATATTGTTGTTGTTGGTATTATTGTGTGTGGTGATCGATTATTAATGCATCTTTCTGTTTGATGCGCGAACTAATGCGAGGTGCGTTTTTTGCCCAAGGTCAAGAATGCACAAGTGTCCATATTACTGGGCCGTTTTTTGAGGGTTGCCTACACGTAGCTGGTACTCCATACTGATGTTGTTGTTGGTATTATTGTGTGTGGTGATCGATTATTGATGCATCATTCTGTTTGATGCGGGAACTAATGCAAGGTGCGTTTTTTGCTCAAGGTCAAGACTGCACAAGTGTCCATATACCTGGGCCGTTTTCCGAGGGTTGCGTATACGTAGCTGGTACTCCTTACTGTTGTTGTTGGTATTATTGTGTGTGGTGATCGATTATTAATGCATTATTTTGTCTGATTCTGGAACTAATGCGAGGTGCGTTTTTTGCTCAAGGTCAAGAATGCACAAGTGTCCATATACCTGGGCCGTTTTTCGAGGGTTGCGTACACGTAGGTGGTACTCCTTACTGTTGTTGTTGGTATTATTGTGTGTGGTGATCGATTATTAATGCATCATTCTGTCTGATTCGGGACCTAATGCGAGGTGCGTTTTTGCTCAAGGTCAAGAGTGCACTTGTGTTCATATACCTGGGCCGATTTTCGAGGGTTGCGTACACGTATGTGGTACTCCTTACCGTTGTTGTTGGTATTATTGTGTGTGGTGATCGATTATTAATGCATTATTCTGTCTTATTCTGTAATTAATGCGAGGTGCGTTTTTTGCTCAAGGTCAAGAATGCACAAATGTTCATATACCTGGGCCGTTCTTCGAGGGTTGCGTACACGTAGGTGGTACTCCATACTGTTGTTGTTGGTATTATTGTGTGTGGTGATCGATTATTAATGCATCATTCTGTTTGATGCGGGAACTAATGCGAGGTGTGTTTTTGCTCAAGGTCAAGAATGCACAAGTGTCCTTATTACTGGGCCGTTTTTCGAGGGTTGCGTACACGTAGCTGGTACTCCATACTGATGTTGTTGTTGGTATTATTATGTGTGGTGATCGATTATTGATGCATCATTCTGTTTGATGCGGGAACTAATGCGAGGTGCGTTTTTTGCTCAAGGTCAAGAATGCACAAGTGTCCATATACCTGGGCAGTTTTCCGAGGGTTGCGTATACGTAGCTGGTACTCCTTACTGTTGTTGTTGGTATTATTGTGTGTGGTGATCGATTATTAATGCATTATTCTGTCTGATTCTGGAACTAATGCGAGGTGCGTTTTTTGCTCAAGGTCAAGAATGCACAAGTGTCCATATACCTGGGCCGTTTTTCGAGGGTTGCGTACACGTAGGTGGTACTCCGTACTGTTGTTGTTGGTATTATTGTGTGTGGTGATCGATTATTAATGCATCTTTCTGTTTGATGCGCGAACTAATGCGAGGTGCGTTTTTTGCTCAAGGTCAAGAATGCACAAGTGTCCATATTACTGGGCCGTTTTTCGAGGGTTGCGTACACGTAGCTGGTACTCCATACTGATGTTGTTGTTGGTATTATTGTGTGTGGTGATCGATTATTGATGCATCATTCTGTTTGATGCGGGAACTAATGCGAGGTGCGTTTTTTGCTCAAGGTCAAGAATGCACAAGTGTCCATATACCTGGGCCGTTTTCCGAGGGTTGCGTATACGTAGCTGGTACTCCTTACTGTTGTTGTTGGTATTATTGTGTGTGGTGATCGATTATTAATGCATTATTCTGTCTGATTCTGGAACTAATGCGAGGTGCGTTTTTTGCTCAAGGTCAAGAATGCACAAGTGTCCATATACCTGGGCCGTTTTTCGAGGGTTGTGTACACGTAGCTGGTACTCCTTACTGTTGTTGTTGGTATTATTGTGTGTGGTGATCGATTATTAATGCATTATTCTGTCTGATTCTGGAACTAATGCGAGGTGCGTTTTTTGCTCAAGGTCAAGAATGCACAAGTGTCCATATACCTGGGCCGTTTTTCGAGGGTTGCGTACACGTAGGTGGTACTCCTTACTGTTGTTGTTGGTATTATTGTGTGTGGTGATCGATTATTAATGCATCATTCTGTCTGATTCGGGACCTAATGCGAGGTGCGTTTTTGCTCAAGGTCAAGAGTGCACAAGTGTTCATATACCTGGGCCGATTTTCGAGGGTTGCGTACACGTATGTGGTACTCCTTACCGTTGTTGTTGGTATTATTGTGTGTGGTGATCGATTATTAATGCATTATTCTGTCTTATTCTGGAACTAATGCGAGGTGCGTTTTTTGCTCAAGGTCAAGAATGCACAAATGTTCATATACCTGGGCCGTTTTTCGAGGGTTGCGTACACGTAGGTGGTACTCCATACTGTTGTTGTTGGTATTATTGTGTGTGGTGATCGATTATTAATGCATCATTCTGTTTGATGCGGGAACTAATGCGAGGTGTGTTTTTGCTCATGGTCAAGAATGCACAAGTGTCCATATACCTGGGCCGTTTTCCGAGTGTTGCGTACACGTAGGTGGTACTCCATACTGTTGTTGTTGGTATTATTGTGTGTGGTGATCGATTATTAATGCATCATTCTGTCTGATTCGGGACCTAATGCGAGGTGCGTTTTTGCTCAAGGTCAAGAGTGCACAAGTGTTCATATACCTGGGCCGTTTTTCGAGTGTTGCGTAAACGTAGGTTGTACTCCATACTGTTGTTGTTGGTATTATTGTGTGTGGTGATCGATTATTAATGCTTCATTCTGTTTGATGCGGGAACTAATGCGAGGTGCGTTTTTGCTCAAGGTCAAGAATGCACAAGTGTCCATATACCTTGGCCGTTTTTCGAGGGTTGCGTACACGTAGGTGGTACTCCATACTGTGGTTTTTGGTATTATTGCATGGTGTTCGGTTATTGTTGCATCATTCTGGCTGATGCGGGTACTAATGAGAGGTGCGTTTGCTGCTTTCAAAGAGGCCCTTTGGTCTTTAACACTTTCCCGGGCGGCAGCTCGCCAGGGCTTCTTGCGGAGGGGTTAAGTACCGACTCTGGCAGATCGTAATCCCTCTCTGAAAAGGAGGTAGTCTGCTATTACGAAAGGGTCAGGTATATACAGTGCTGTCGTTGGGAAAGTATTAAGATCGTGGGTCAACACTGGTCAGTAGTATTCGCGGCATTCATTTGCACCTGCAAAGGTCAAGAATGTGCATGTGTCCATATACTTGGGCCGTTTTTCGAGGGTTGCGTACACGTAGGTGGTACTCCATACTGTTGTTGTTGGTATTATTGTATGTGGTGTTCAATTATTGATGCATCAATCTGTTTGATGCGGGTACTAATGAGAGGTGCGTTTGCTGCTCTCAAAGAGGCCCTTTGGTCTTTAACACTTTCCCGGGCGGCAGCGCGCCAGGGCTTCTTGCGGAGGGGTTAAGTACCGACTCTGGCAGATCGTAATCCCTCTCTGAAAAGGAGGTAGTCTGCTATTACGAAAGGGTCAGGTATATACAGTGCTGTCGTTGGGAAAGTATTAAGATCGTGGGTCAACACTGGTCAGTAGTATTCGCGGCTTTCATTTGCACCTGCAAAGGTCAAGAATGTGCATGTGTCCATATACTTGGGCCGTTTTTCGAGGGTTGCGTACACGTAGGTGGTACTTCTTACTGTTGTTGTTGGTATTATTGTGTGTGGTGATCGACTATTAATGCATCATTCTGTCTGATTCGGGAACTAATGCGAGGTGCGTTTTTTGCTCAAGGTCAAGAATGCACAAGTGTCCATATACCTGGGCCGTTTTTCGAGGGTTGCGTACACGTAGGTGGTACTCCATACTGTTGTTGTTGGTATTATTGTATGTGGTGTTCAATTATTGATGCATCATTCTGTTTGATGCGGGTACTAATGAGATGTGCGTTTGCTGCTTTCAAAGATGCTCTTTGGTCTTTAACACTTTCCCGGGCGGCAGCGCGCCAGGGCTTTTTGCGGAGGGGTTAAGTACCGACTCTGGCAGATCGTAATCCCTCTCTGAAAAGGAGGTAGTCTGCTATTACGAAAGGGTCCGGTATATACAGTGCAGTCGTTGGGAAAGTATTAAGGTCGTGGGTCAACACTGGTCAGTAGTATTCGCGGGTTTCATTTGCACCTGCAAAGGTCAAGAATGTGCATGTGTCCATATACTTGGGCCGTTTTTCGAGGGTTGCGTACACGTAGGTGGTACTCCATACTGTTGTTGTTGGTATTATTGTGTGTGGTGATCGATTATTAATGCATCTTTCTGTTTGATGCGCGAACTAATGCGAGGTGCGTTTTTTGACCAAGGTCAAGAATGCACAAGTGTCCATATTACTGGGCCGTTTTTTGAGGGTTGCCTACACGTAGCTGGTACTCCATACTGATGTTGTTGTTGGTATTATTGTGTGTGGTGATCGATTATTGATGCATCATTCTGTTTGATGCGGGAACTAATGCGAGGTGCGTTTTTTGCTCAAGGTCAAGACTGCACAAGTGTCCATATACCTGGGCCGTTTTCCGAGGGTTGCGTATACGTAGCTGGTACTCCTTACTGTTGTTGTTGGTATTATTGTGTGTGGTGATCGATTATTAATGCATTATTTTGTCTGATTCTGGAACTAATGCGAGGTGCGTTTTTTGCTCAAGGTCAAGAATGCACAAGTGTCCATATACCTGGGCCGTTTTTCGAGGGTTGCGTACACGTAGGTGGTACTCCTTACTGTTGTTGTTGGTATTATTGTGTGTGGTTATCGATTATTAATGCATCATTCTGTCTGATTCGGGACCTAATGCGAGGTGCGTTTTTGCTCAAGGTCAAGAGTGCACATGTGTTCATATACCTGGGCCGATTTTCGAGGGTTGCGTACACGTATGTGGTACTCCTTACCGTTGTTGTTGGTATTATTGTGTGTGGTGATCGATTATTAATGCATTATTCTGTCTTATTCTGTAACTAATGCGAGGCGCGTTTTTTGCTCAAGGTCAAGAATGCACAAATGTTGATATACCTGGGCCGTTCTTCGAGGGTTGCGTACACGTAGGTGGTACTCCATACTGTTGTTGTTGGTATTATTGTGTGTGGTGATCGATTATTAATGCATCATTCTGTTTGATGCGGGAACTAATGCGAGGTGTGTTTTTGCTCAAGGTCAAGAATGCACAAGTGTCCATATACCTGGGCCGTTTTTCGAGTGTTGCGTACACGTAGGTTGTACTCCATACTGTTGTTGTTGGTATTATTGTGTGTGGTGATCGATTATTAATGCATCATTCTGTTTGATGCGGGAACTAATGCGAGGTGTGTTTTTGCTCATGGTCAAGAATGCACAAGTGTCCATATACCTGGGCCGTTTTCCGAGTGTTGCGTACACGTAGGTGGTACTCCATACTGTTGTTGTTGGTATTATTGTGTGTGGTGATCGATTATTAATGCATCATTCTGTCTGATTCGGGACCTAATGCGAGGTGCGTTTTTGCTCAAGGTCAAGAGTGCACAAGTGTTCATATACCTGGGCCGTTTTTCGAGTGTTGCGTAAACGTAGGTTGTACTCCATACTGTTGTTGTTGGTATTATTGTGTGTGGTGATCGATTATTAATGCATCATTCTGTTTGATGCGGGAACTAATGCGAGGTGTGTTTTTGCTCATGGTCAAGAATGCACAAGTGTCCATATACCTGGGCCGTTTTTCGAGTGTTGCGTACACGTAGGTGGTACTCCATACTGTTGTTGTTGGTATTATTGTGTGTGGTGATCGATTATTAATGCATCATTCTGTTTGATGCGGGAACTAATGCGAGGTGCGTTTTTGCTCAGGGTCAAGAATGCACAAGTGTCCATATACCTTGGCCGTTTTTCGAGGGTTGCGTACACGTAGGTGGTACTCCATACTGTGGTTTTTGGTATTATTGCGTGGTGTTCGGTTATTGTTGCATCATTCTGGCTGATGCGGGTACTAATGAGAGGTGCGTTTGCTGCTTTCAAAGAGGCCCTTTGGTCTTTAATACTTTCCCGGGCGGCAGCTCGCCAGGGCTTCTTGCGGAGGGGTTAAGTACCGACTCTGGCAGATCGTAATCCCTCTCTGAAAAGGAGGTAGTCTGCTATTACGAAAGGGTCAGGTATATACAGTGCTGTCGTTGGGAAAGTATTAAGATCGTGGGTCAACACTGGTCAGTAGTATTCGCGGCATTCATTTGCACCTGCAAAGGTCAAGAATGTGCATGTGTCCATATACTTGGGCCGTTTTTCGAGGGTTGCGTACACGTAGGTGGTACTCCATACTGTTGTTGTTGGTATTATTGTATGTGGTGTTCAATTATTGATGCATCAATCTGTTTGATGCGGGTACTAATGAGAGGTGCGTTTGCTGCTTTCAAAGAGGCCCTTTGGTCTTTAACACTTTCCCGGGCGGCAGCGCGCCAGGGCTTCTTGCGGAGGGGTTAAGTACCGACTCAGGCAGATCGTAATCCCTCTCTGAAAAGGAGGTAGTCTGCTATTACGAAAGGGTCAGGTATATACAGTGCTGTCGTTGGGAAAGTATTAAGATCGTGGGTCAACACTGGTCAGTAGTATTCGCGGCTTTCATTTGCACCTGCAAAGGTCAAGAATGTGCATGTGTCCATATACTTGGGCCGTTTTTCGAGGTTTGCGTACACGTAGGTGGTACTCCATACTGTTGTTGTTGGTATTATTGGGTGTGGTGTACAATTATTGATGCATCAATCTGTTTGATGCGGGTACTAATGAGAGGTGCGTTTGCTGCTTTCAAAGAGGCCCTTTGGTCTTTAACACTTTCCCGGGCGGCAGCGCGCCAGGGCTTCTTGCGGAGGGGTTAAGTACCGACTCTGGCAGATCGTAATCCCTCTCTGAAAAGGAGGTAGTCTGCTATTACAAAAGGGTCAGGTATATACAGTGCAGTCGTTGGGAAAGTATCAAGATCGTGGGTCAACACTGGTCAGTAGTATTCGCGGGTTTCATTTGCACCTGCAAAGGTCAAGAATGTGCATGTGTCCATATACTTGGGCCGTTTTTCGAGGGTTGCGTACACATAGGTGGTACTCCATACTGTGGTTTTTGGTATTATTGCGTGGTGTTCGGTTATTGTTGCATCATTCTGGCTGATGCGGGTACTAATGAGAGGTGCGTTTGCTGCTTTAAAAGAGGCCCTTTGGTCTTTAACACTTTCCCGGGCGGCAGCGCGCCAGGGCTTCTTGCGGAGGGGTTAAGTACCGACTCTGGCAGATCGTAATCTCTCTCTGAAAAGGAGGTAGTCTGCTATTACGAAAGGGTCAGGCATATACAGTGCTGTCGTTGGGAAAGTATTAAGATCGTGGGTCAACACTGGTGGTGATCGATTATTGATGCATCATTCTGTTTGATGCGGGAACTAATGCGAGGTGCGTTTTTTGCTAAAGGTCAAGAATGCACAAGTGTCCATATACCTGGGCCGTTTTTCGAGTGTTGCGTACACGTAGGTGGTACTCCATACTGTTGTTGTTGGTATTATTGTGTGTGGTGATCGATTATTAATGCATCATTCTGTTTGATGCGGGAACTAATGCGAGGTGTGTTTTTGCTCAAGGTCAAGAATGCACAAGTGTCCATATACCTGGGCCGTTTTTCGAGGGTTGCGTACACATAGGTGGTACTCCATACTGTGGTTTTTGGTATTATTGCGTGGTGTTCGGTTATTGTTGCATCATTCTGGCTGATGCGGGTACTAATGAGAGGTGCGTTTGCTGCTTTCAAAGAGGCCCTTTGGTCTTTAACACTTTCCCGGGCGGCAGCGCGCCAGGGCTTCTTGCGGAGGGGTTAAGTACCGACTCTGGCAGATCGTAATCCCTCTCTGAAAAGGAGGTAGTCTGCTATTACGAAAGGGTCAGGTATATACAGTGCTGTCGTTGGGAAAGTATTAAGATCGTGGGTCAACACTGGTGGTGATCGATTATTGATGCATCATTCTGTTTGATGCGGGAACTAATGCGAGGTGCGTTTTTTGCTAAAGGTCAAGAATGCACAAGTGTCCATATACCTGGGCCGTTTTTCGAGTGTTGCGTACACGTAGGTGGTACTCCATACTGTTGTTGTTGGTATTATTGTGTGTGGTGATCGATTATTAATGCATCATTCTGTTTGATGCGGGAACTAATGCGAGGTGTGTTTTTGCTCAAGGTCAAGAATGCACAAGTGTCCATATACCTGGGCCGTTTTTCGAGTGTTGCGTACACGTAGGTTGTACTCCATACTGTTGTTGTTGGTATTATTGTGTGTGGTGATCGATTATTAATGCATCATTCTGTTTGATGCGGGAACTAATGCGAGGTGTGTTTTTGCTCAAGGTCAAGAATGCACAAGTGTCCATATACCTGGGCCGTTTTTCGAGTGTTGCGTACACGTAGGTGGTACTCCATACTGTTGTTGTTGGTATTATTGTGTGTGGTGATCGATTATTAATGCATCATTCTGTCTGATTCGGGACCTAATGCGAGGTGCGTTTTTGCTCAAGGTCAAGAGTGCACAAGTGTTCATATACCTGGGCCGTTTTTCGAGTGTTGCGTACACGTAAGTTGTACTCCATACTGTTGTTGTTGGTATTATTGTGTGTGGTGATCGATTATTAATGCATCATTGTGTTTGATGCGGGAACTAATGCGAGGTGTGTTTTTGCTCAAGGTCAAGAATGCACAAGTGTCCATATACCTGGGCCGTTTTTCGAGTGTTGCGTACACGTAGGTGGTACTCCATACTGTTGTTGTTGGTATTATTGTGTGTGGTGATCGATTATTAATGCATCATTCTGTTTGATGCGGGAACTAATGCGAGGTGCGTTTTTGCTCAAGGTCAAGAATGCACAAGTGTCCATATACCTGGGCCGTTTTTCGAGGGTTGCGTACACGTAGGTGGTATTCCATACTGTGGTCTTTGGTATTATTGCGTGGTGTTCGGTTATTGTTGCATCATTCTGGCTGATGCGGGCACTAATGAAAAGGGGCGTTTGCTGCTTTCAAACAGGCCCTTTGGTCTTTAACACTTTCCCGGGCGGCAGCGCGCCAGGGCTTCTTGCGGAGGGGTTAAGTACCGACTCTGGCAGATCGTAATCCCTCTCTGAAAAGGAGGTAGTCTGCTATTACGAAAGGGTCAGGTATATACAGTGCTGTCGTTGGGAAAGTATTAAGATCGTGGGTCAACACTGGTCAGTAGTATTCGCGGCAAAGGTCAAGAATGTGCATGTGTCCATATACTTGGGCCGTTTTTCGAGGGTTGCGTACACGTGGGTGGTACTCCTTACTGTTGTTGTTGGTATTATTGTGTGTGGTGATCGACTATTAATGCATCATTCTGTCTGATTCGGGAACTAATGCAGGTGCGTTTTTTGCTCAAGGTCAAGAATGCACAAGTGTCCATATACCTGGGCCGTTTTTCGAGGGTTGCGTACACGTAGGTGGTACTCCATACTGTTGTTGTTGGTATTATTGTATGTGGTGTTCAATTATTGATGCATCATTCTGTTTGATGCGGGTACTAATGAGATGTGCGTTTGCTGCTTTCAAAGATGCTCTTTGGTCTTTAACACTTTCCCGGGCGGCAGCGCGCCAGGGCTTTTTGCGGAGGGGTTAAGTACCGACTCTGGCAGATCGTAATCCCTCTCTGAAAAGGAGGTAGTCTGCTATTACGAAAGGGTCCGGTATATACAGTGCAGTCGTTGGGAAAGTATTAAGGTCGTGGGTCAACACTGGTCAGTAGTATTCGCGGGTTTCATTTGCACCTGCAAAGGTCAAGAATGTGCATGTGTCCATATACTTGGGCCGTTTTTCGAGGGTTGCGTACACGTAGGTGGTACTCCATACTGTTGTTGTTGGTATTATTGTGTGTGGTGATCGATTATTAATGCATCTTTCTGTTTGATGCGCGAACTAATGCGAGGTGCGTTTTTTGACCAAGGTCAAGAATGCACAAGTGTCCATATTACTGGGCCGTTTTTTGAGGGTTGCCTACACGTAGCTGGTACTCCATACTGATGTTGTTGTTGGTATTATTGTGTGTGGTGATCGATTATTGATGCATCATTCTGTTTGATGCGGGAACTAATGCGAGGTGCGTTTTTTGCTCAAGGTCAAGACTGCACAAGTGTCCATATACCTGGGCCGTTTTCCGAGGGTTGCGTATACGTAGCTGGTACTCCTTACTGTTGTTGTTGGTATTATTGTGTGTGGTGATCGATTATTAATGCATTATTTTGTCTGATTCTGGAACTAATGCGAGGTGCGTTTTTTGCTCAAGGTCAAGAATGCACAAGTGTCCATATACCTGGGCCGTTTTTCGAGGGTTGCGTACACGTAGGTGGTACTCCTTACTGTTGTTGTTGGTATTATTGTGTGTGGTTATCGATTATTAATGCATCATTCTGTCTGATTCGGGACCTAATGCGAGGTGCGTTTTTGCTCAAGGTCAAGAGTGCACATGTGTTCATATACCTGGGCCGATTTTCGAGGGTTGCGTACACGTATGTGGTACTCCTTACCGTTGTTGTTGGTATTATTGTGTGTGGTGATCGATTATTAATGCATTATTCTGTCTTATTCTGTAACTAATGCGAGGCGCGTTTTTTGCTCAAGGTCAAGAATGCACAAATGTTGATATACCTGGGCCGTTCTTCGAGGGTTGCGTACACGTAGGTGGTACTCCATACTGTTGTTGTTGGTATTATTGTGTGTGGTGATCGATTATTAATGCATCATTCTGTTTGATGCGGGAACTAATGCGAGGTGTGTTTTTGCTCAAGGTCAAGAATGCACAAGTGTCCATATACCTGGGCCGTTTTTCGAGTGTTGCGTACACGTAGGTTGTACTCCATACTGTTGTTGTTGGTATTATTGTGTGTGGTGATCGATTATTAATGCATCATTCTGTTTGATGCGGGAACTAATGCGAGGTGTGTTTTTGCTCATGGTCAAGAATGCACAAGTGTCCATATACCTGGGCCGTTTTCCGAGTGTTGCGTACACGTAGGTGGTACTCCATACTGTTGTTGTTGGTATTATTGTGTGTGGTGATCGATTATTAATGCATCATTCTGTCTGATTCGGGACCTAATGCGAGGTGCGTTTTTGCTCAAGGTCAAGAGTGCACAAGTGTTCATATACCTGGGCCGTTTTTCGAGTGTTGCGTAAACGTAGGTTGTACTCCATACTGTTGTTGTTGGTATTATTGTGTGTGGTGATCGATTATTAATGCATCATTCTGTTTGATGCGGGAACTAATGCGAGGTGTGTTTTTGCTCATGGTCAAGAATGCACAAGTGTCCATATACCTGGGCCGTTTTTCGAGTGTTGCGTACACGTAGGTGGTACTCCATACTGTTGTTGTTGGTATTATTGTGTGTGGTGATCGATTATTAATGCATCATTCTGTTTGATGCGGGAACTAATGCGAGGTGCGTTTTTGCTCAGGGTCAAGAATGCACAAGTGTCCATATACCTTGGCCGTTTTTCGAGGGTTGCGTACACGTAGGTGGTACTCCATACTGTGGTTTTTGGTATTATTGCGTGGTGTTCGGTTATTGTTGCATCATTCTGGCTGATGCGGGTACTAATGAGAGGTGCGTTTGCTGCTTTCAAAGAGGCCCTTTGGTCTTTAATACTTTCCCGGGCGGCAGCTCGCCAGGGCTTCTTGCGGAGGGGTTAAGTACCGACTCTGGCAGATCGTAATCCCTCTCTGAAAAGGAGGTAGTCTGCTATTACGAAAGGGTCAGGTATATACAGTGCTGTCGTTGGGAAAGTATTAAGATCGTGGGTCAACACTGGTCAGTAGTATTCGCGGCATTCATTTGCACCTGCAAAGGTCAAGAATGTGCATGTGTCCATATACTTGGGCCGTTTTTCGAGGGTTGCGTACACGTAGGTGGTACTCCATACTGTTGTTGTTGGTATTATTGTATGTGGTGTTCAATTATTGATGCATCAATCTGTTTGATGCGGGTACTAATGAGAGGTGCGTTTGCTGCTTTCAAAGAGGCCCTTTGGTCTTTAACACTTTCCCGGGCGGCAGCGCGCCAGGGCTTCTTGCGGAGGGGTTAAGTACCGACTCAGGCAGATCGTAATCCCTCTCTGAAAAGGAGGTAGTCTGCTATTACGAAAGGGTCAGGTATATACAGTGCTGTCGTTGGGAAAGTATTAAGATCGTGGGTCAACACTGGTCAGTAGTATTCGCGGCTTTCATTTGCACCTGCAAAGGTCAAGAATGTGCATGTGTCCATATACTTGGGCCGTTTTTCGAGGTTTGCGTACACGTAGGTGGTACTCCATACTGTTGTTGTTGGTATTATTGGGTGTGGTGTACAATTATTGATGCATCAATCTGTTTGATGCGGGTACTAATGAGAGGTGCGTTTGCTGCTTTCAAAGAGGCCCTTTGGTCTTTAACACTTTCCCGGGCGGCAGCGCGCCAGGGCTTCTTGCGGAGGGGTTAAGTACCGACTCTGGCAGATCGTAATCCCTCTCTGAAAAGGAGGTAGTCTGCTATTACGAAAGGGTCAGGTATATACAGTGCAGTCGTTGGGAAAGTATCAAGATCGTGGGTCAACACTGGTCAGTAGTATTCGCGGGTTTCATTTGCACCTGCAAAGGTCAAGAATGTGCATGTGTCCA
Organism: Othius punctulatus; assembly: GCA_951805005.1. Lineage (NCBI taxonomy): Eukaryota > Metazoa > Arthropoda > Insecta > Coleoptera > Staphylinidae > Othius > Othius punctulatus. The sequence goes on along the minus strand of OX638140.1, from coordinate 22,094,905 downwards.
TATACTTGGGCCGTTTTTCGAGGGTTGCGTACACATAGGTGGTACTCCATACTGTGGTTTTTGGTATTATTGCGTGGTGTTCGGTTATTGTTGCATCATTCTGGCTGATGCGGGTACTAATGAGAGGTGCGTTTGCTGCTTTAAAAGAGGCCCTTTGGTCTTTAACACTTTCCCGGGCGGCAGCGCGCCAGGGCTTCTTGCGGAGGGGTTAAGTACCGACTCTGGCAGATCGTAATCTCTCTCTGAAAAGGAGGTAGTCTGCTATTACGAAAGGGTCAGGCATATACAGTGCTGTCGTTGGGAAAGTATTAAGATCGTGGGTCAACACTGGTGGTGATCGATTATTGATGCATCATTCTGTTTGATGCGGGAACTAATGCGAGGTGCGTTTTTTGCTAAAGGTCAAGAATGCACAAGTGTCCATATACCTGGGCCGTTTTTCGAGTGTTGCGTACACGTAGGTGGTACTCCATACTGTTGTTGTTGGTATTATTGTGTGTGGTGATCGATTATTAATGCATCATTCTGTTTGATGCGGGAACTAATGCGAGGTGTGTTTTTGCTCAAGGTCAAGAATGCACAAGTGTCCATATACCTGGGCCGTTTTTCGAGGGTTGCGTACACATAGGTGGTACTCCATACTGTGGTTTTTGGTATTATTGCGTGGTGTTCGGTTATTGTTGCATCATTCTGGCTGATGCGGGTACTAATGAGAGGTGCGTTTGCTGCTTTCAAAGAGGCCCTTTGGTCTTTAACACTTTCCCGGGCGGCAGCGCGCCAGGGCTTCTTGCGGAGGGGTTAAGTACCGACTCTGGCAGATCGTAATCCCTCTCTGAAAAGGAGGTAGTCTGCTATTACGAAAGGGTCAGGTATATACAGTGCTGTCGTTGGGAAAGTATTAAGATCGTGGGTCAACACTGGTGGTGATCGATTATTGATGCATCATTCTGTTTGATGCGGGAACTAATGCGAGGTGCGTTTTTTGCTAAAGGTCAAGAATGCACAAGTGTCCATATACCTGGGCCGTTTTTCGAGTGTTGCGTACACGTAGGTGGTACTCCATACTGTTGTTGTTGGTATTATTGTGTGTGGTGATCGATTATTAATGCATCATTCTGTTTGATGCGGGAACTAATGCGAGGTGTGTTTTTGCTCAAGGTCAAGAATGCACAAGTGTCCATATACCTGGGCCGTTTTTCGAGTGTTGCGTACACGTAGGTTGTACTCCATACTGTTGTTGTTGGTATTATTGTGTGTGGTGATCGATTATTAATGCATCATTCTGTTTGATGCGGGAACTAATGCGAGGTGTGTTTTTGCTCAAGGTCAAGAATGCACAAGTGTCCATATACCTGGGCCGTTTTTCGAGTGTTGCGTACACGTAGGTGGTACTCCATACTGTTGTTGTTGGTATTATTGTGTGTGGTGATCGATTATTAATGCATCATTCTGTCTGATTCGGGACCTAATGCGAGGTGCGTTTTTGCTCAAGGTCAAGAGTGCACAAGTGTTCATATACCTGGGCCGTTTTTCGAGTGTTGCGTACACGTAAGTTGTACTCCATACTGTTGTTGTTGGTATTATTGTGTGTGGTGATCGATTATTAATGCATCATTGTGTTTGATGCGGGAACTAATGCGAGGTGTGTTTTTGCTCAAGGTCAAGAATGCACAAGTGTCCATATACCTGGGCCGTTTTTCGAGTGTTGCGTACACGTAGGTGGTACTCCATACTGTTGTTGTTGGTATTATTGTGTGTGGTGATCGATTATTAATGCATCATTCTGTTTGATGCGGGAACTAATGCGAGGTGCGTTTTTGCTCAAGGTCAAGAATGCACAAGTGTCCATATACCTGGGCCGTTTTTCGAGGGTTGCGTACACGTAGGTGGTATTCCATACTGTGGTCTTTGGTATTATTGCGTGGTGTTCGGTTATTGTTGCATCATTCTGGCTGATGCGGGCACTAATGAAAAGGGGCGTTTGCTGCTTTCAAACAGGCCCTTTGGTCTTTAACACTTTCCCGGGCGGCAGCGCGCCAGGGCTTCTTGCGGAGGGGTTAAGTACCGACTCTGGCAGATCGTAATCCCTCTCTGAAAAGGAGGTAGTCTGCTATTACGAAAGGGTCAGGTATATACAGTGCTGTCGTTGGGAAAGTATTAAGATCGTGGGTCAACACTGGTCAGTAGTATTCGCGGCAAAGGTCAAGAATGTGCATGTGTCCATATACTTGGGCCGTTTTTCGAGGGTTGCGTACACGTGGGTGGTACTCCTTACTGTTGTTGTTGGTATTATTGTGTGTGGTGATCGACTATTAATGCATCATTCTGTCTGATTCGGGAACTAATGCAGGTGCGTTTTTTGCTCAAGGTCAAGAATGCACAAGTGTCCATATACCTGGGCCGTTTTTCGAGGGTTGCGTACACGTAGGTGGTACTCCATACTGTTGTTGTTGGTATTATTGTATGTGGTGTTCAATTATTGATGCATCATTCTGTTTGATGCGGGTACTAATGAGATGTGCGTTTGCTGCTTTCAAAGATGCTCTTTGGTCTTTAACACTTTCCCGGGCGGCAGCGCGCCAGGGCTTTTTGCGGAGGGGTTAAGTACCGACTCTGGCAGATCGTAATCCCTCTCTGAAAAGGAGGTAGTCTGCTATTACGAAAGGGTCCGGTATATACAGTGCAGTCGTTGGGAAAGTATTAAGGTCGTGGGTCAACACTGGTCAGTAGTATTCGCGGGTTTCATTTGCACCTGCAAAGGTCAAGAATGTGCATGTGTCCATATACTTGGGCCGTTTTTCGAGGGTTGCGTACACGTAGGTGGTACTCCATACTGTTGTTGTTGGTATTATTGAGTGTGGTGATCGATTATTAATGCATCTTTCTGTTTGATGCGCGAACTAATGCGAGGTGCGTTTTTTGCTCAAGGTCAAGAATGCACAAGTGTCCATATTACTGGGCCGTTTTTCGAGGGTTGCGTACACGTAGCTGGTACTCCATACTGATGTTGTTGTTGGTATTATTGTGTGTGGTGATCGATTATTGATGCATCATTCTGTTTGATGCGGGAACTAATGCGAGGTGCGTATTTTGCTCAAGGTCAAGAATGCACAAGTGTCCATATACCTGGGCAGTTTTCCGAGGGTTGCGTATACGTAGCTGGTACTCCTTACTGTTGTTGTTGGTATTATTGTGTGTGGTGATCGATTATTAATGCATTATTCTGTCTGAATCTGGAACTAATGCGAGGTGCGTTTTTTGCTCAAGGTCAAGAATGCACAAGTGTCCATATACCTGGGCCGTTTTTCGAGGGTTGCGTACACGTAGGTGGTACTCCGTACTGTTGTTGTTGGTATTATTGTGTGTGGTGATCGATTATTAATGCATCTTTCTGTTTGATGCGCGAACTAATGCGAGGTGCGTTTTTTGCTCAAGGTCAAGAATGCACAAGTGTCCATATTACTGGGCCGTTTTTCGAGGGTTGCGTACACGTAGCTGGTACTCCATACTGATGTTGTTGTTGGTATTATTGTGTGTGGTGATCGATTATTGATGCATCATTCTGTTTGATGCGGGAACTAATGCGAGGTGCGTTTTTTGCTCAAGGTCAAGAATGCACAAGTGTCCATATACCTGGGCCGTTTTCCGAGGGTTGCGTATACGTAGCTGGTACTCCTTACTGTTGTTGTTGGTATTATTGTGTGTGGTGATCGATTATTAATGCATTATTCTGTCTGATTCTGGAACTAATGCGGGGTGCGTTTTTTGCTCAAGGTCAAGAATGCACAAGTGTCCATATACCTGGGCCGTTTTTCGAGGGTTGCGTACACGTAGCTGGTACTCCTTACTGTTGTTGTTGGTATTATTGTGTGTGGTGATCGATTATTAATGCATTATTCTGTCTGATTCTGGAACTAATGCGAGGTGCGTTTTTTGCTCAAGGTCAAGAATGCACAAGTGTCCATATACCTGGGCCGTTTTTCGAGGGTTGCGTACACGTAGGTGGTACTCCTTACTGTTGTTGTTGGTATTATTGTGTGTGGTGATCGATTATTAATGCATCATTCTGTCTGATTCGGGACCTAATGCGAGGTGCGTTTTTGCTCAAGGTCAAGAGTGCACAAGTGTTCATATACCTGGGCCGATTTTCGAGGGTTGCGTACACGTATGTGGTACTCCTTACCGTTGTTGTTGGTATTAATGTGTGTGGTGATCGATTATTAATGCATTATTCTGTCTTATTCTGGAACTAATGCGAGGTGCGTTTTTTGCTCAAGGTCAAGAATGCACAAATGTTCATATACCTGGGCCGTTTTTCGAGGGTTGCGTACACGTAGGTGGTACTCCATACTGTTGTTGTTGGTATTATTGTGTGTGGTGATCGATTATTAATGCATCATTCTGTTTGATGCGGGAACTAATGCGAGGTGTGTTTTTGCTCATGGTCAAGAATGCACAAGTGTCCATATACCTGGGCCGTTTTCCGAGTGTTGCGTACACGTAGGTGGTACTCCATACCGTTGTTGTTGGTATTATTGTGTGTGGTGATCGATTATTAATGCATCATTCTGTCTGATTCGGGACCTAATGCGAGGTGCGTTTTTGCTCAAGGTCAAGAGTGCACAAGTGTTCATATACCTGGGCCGTTTTTCGAGTGTTGCGTAAACGTAGGTTGTACTCCATACTGTTGTTGTTGGTATTATTGTGTGTGGTGATAGATTATTAATGCTTCATTCTGTTTGATGCGGGAACTAATGCGAGGTGCGTTTTTGCTCAAGGTCAAGAATGCACAAGTGTCCATATACCTTGGCCGTTTTTCGAGGGTTGCGTACACGTAGGTGGTACTCCATACTGTGGTTTTTGGTATTATTGCGTGGTGTTCGGTTATTGTTGCATCATTCTGGCTGATGCGGGTACTAATGAGAGGTGCGTTTGCTGCTTTCAAAGAGGCCCTTTGGTCTTTAACACTTTCCCGGGCGGCAGCTCGCCAGGGCTTCTTGCGGAGGGGTTAAGTACCGACTCTGGCAGATCGTAATCCCTCTCTGAAAAGGAGGTAGTCTGCTATTACGAAAGGGTCAGGTATATACAGTGCTGTCGTTGGGAAAGTATTAAGATCGTGGGTCAACACTGGTCAGTAGTATTCGCGGCATTCATTTGCATCTGCAAACGTCAAGAATGTGCATGTGTCCATATACTTGGGCCGTTTTTCGAGGGTTGCGTACACGTAGGTGGTACTCCATACTGTTGTTGTTGGTATTATTGTATGTGGTGTTCAATTATTGATGCATCAATCTGTTTGATGCGGGTACTAATGAGAGGTGCGTTTGCTGCTTTCAAAGAGGCCCTTTGGTCTTTAACACTTTCCCGGGCGGCAGCGCGCCAGGGCTTCTTGCGGAGGGGTTAAGTACCGACTCTGGCAGATCGTAATCCCTCTCTGAAAAGGAGGTAGTCTGCTATTACGAAAGGGTCAGGTATATACAGTGCAGTCGTTGGGAAAGTATCAAGATCGTGGGTCAACACTGGTCAGTAGTATTCGCGGGTTTCATTTGCACCTGCAAAGGTCAAGAATGTGCATGTGTCCATATACTTGGGCCGTTTTTCGAGGGTTGCGTACACGTAGGTGGTACTCCATACTGTTGTTGTTGGTATTATTGTGTGTGGTGATCGATTATTAATGCATCATTCTGTCTGATTCGGGACCTAATGCGAGGTGTGTTTTTGCTCAAGGTCAAGAATGCACAAGTGTCCATATACCTGGGCCGTTTTTCGAGTGTTGCGTACACGTAGGTGGTACTCCATACTGTTGTTGTTGGTATTATTGTGTGTGGTAATCGATTATTAATGCATCATTCTGTCTGATTCGGGACCTAATGCGAGGTGCGTTTTTGCTCAAGGTCAAGAGTGCACAAGCGTTCATATACCTGGGCCGTTTTTCGAGTGTTGCGTACACGTAGGTTGTACTCCATACTGTTGTTGTTGGTATTATTGTGTGTGGTGATCGATTATTAATGCATCATTCTGTTTGATGCGGGAACTAATGCGAGGTGTGTTTTTGCTCAAGGTCAAGAATGCACAAGTGTCCGGATACCTGGGCCGTTTTTCGAGTGTTGCGTACACGTAGGTTGTACTCCATACTGTTGTTGTTGGTATTATTGTGTGTGGTGATCGATTATTAATGCATCATTCTGTTTGATGCGGGAACTAATGCGAGGTGTGTTTTTGCTCAAGGTCAAGAATGCACAAGTGTCCATATACCTGGGCCGTTTTTCGAGTGTTGCGTACACGTAGGTGGTACTCCATACTGTTGTTGTTGGTATTATTGTGTGTGGTGATCGATTATTAATGCATCATTCTGTTTGATGCGGGAACTAATGCGAGGTGCGTTTTTGCTCAAGGTCAAGAATGCACAAGTGTCCATATACCTGGGCCGTTTTTCGAGGGTTGCGTACACATAGGTGGTACTCCATACTGTGGTTTTTGGTATTATTGCGTGGTGTTCGGTTATTGTTGCATCATTCTGGCTGATGCGGGTACTAATGAGAGGTGCGTTTGCTGCTTTCAAAGAGGCCCTTTGGTCTTTAACACTTTCCCGGGCGGCAGCGCGCCAGGGCTTCTTGCGGAGGGGTTAAGTACCGACTCTGGCAGATCGTAATCCCTCTCTGAAAAGGAGGTAGTCTGCTATTACGAAAGGGTCAGGTATATACAGTGCTGTCGTTGGGAAAGTATTAAGATCGTGGGTCAACACTGGTCAGTAGTATTCGCGGCTTTCATTTGCACCTGCAAAGGTCAAGAATGTGCATGTGTCCATATACTTGGGCCGTTTTTCGAGGGTTGCGTACACGTAGGTGGTACTCCTTACTGTTGTTGTTGGTATTATTGTGTGTGGTGATCGACTATTAATGCATCATTCTGTCTGATTCGGGAACTAATGCGAGGTGCGTTTTTTGCTCAAGGTCAAGAATGCACAAGTGTCCATATACCTGGGCCGTTTTTCGAGGGTTGCGTACACGTAGGTGGTACTCCATACTGTTGTTGTTGGTATTATTGTATGTGGTGTTCAATTATTGATGCATCATTCTGTTTGATGCGGGAACTAATGCGAGGTGCGTTTTTTGCTCAAGGTCAAGAATGCACAAGTGTCCATATACCTGGGCAGTTTTCCGAGGGTTGCGTATACGTAGCTGGTACTCCTTACTGTTGTTGTTGGTATTATTGTGTGTGGTGATCGATTATTAATGCATCATTCTGTTTGATGCGGGAACTAATGCGAGGTGCGTTTTTGCTCAAGGTCAAGAATGCACAAGTGTCCATATACCTGGGCCGTTTTTCGAGGGTTGCGTACACATAGGTGGTACTCCATACTGTGGTTTTTGGTATTATTGCGTGGTGTTCGGTTATTGTTGCATCATTCTGGCTGATGCGGGTACTAATGAGAGGTGCGTTTGCTGCTTTCAAAGAGGCTCTTTGGTCTTTAACACTTTCCCGGGCGGCAGCGCGCTAGGGCTTTTTGCGGAGGGGTTAAGTACCGACTCTGGCAGATCGTAATCCCTCTCTGAAAAGGAGGTAGTCTGCTATTACGAAAGGGTCCGGTATATACAGTGCAGTCGTTGGGAAAGTATTAAGGTCGTGGGTCAACACTGGTCAGTAGTATTCGCGGGTTTCATTTGCACCTGCAAAGGTCAAGAATGTGCATGTGTCCATATACTTGGGCCGTTTTTCGAGGGTTGCGTACACGTAGGTGGTACTCCATACTGTTGTTGTTGGTATTATTGTGTGTGGTGATCGATTTTTAATGCATCATTCTGTTTGATGCGGGAACTAATGCGAGGTGCGTTTTGCTCAAAGTCAAGAATGCACAAGTGTCCATATGCCTGGGCCGTTTTTCGAGGGTTGCGTACGCGTAGGTGGTACTCCATACTGTGGTTTTTGGTATTATTGTGTGGTGTTCGGTTTTTGTTGCATCATTCTGGCTGATGCGGGTACTAATGAGAGGTGCGTTTGCTGCTTTCAAAGAGTCCCTTTGGTCTTTAACACTTTCCCGGGCGGCAGCGCACCAAGGCTTCTTGCGGAGGGGTTAAGTACCGACTCTGGCAGATCGTAATCCCTCTCTGAAAAGGAGGTAGTCTGCTATTACGAAAGGGTCAGCTATATACAGTGCTGACGTTGGGAAAGTATTAAGATCGTGGGTCAACACTGGTCAGTAGTATTCGCGGCTTTCATTTGCACCTGCAAAGGTCAAGAATGTGCATGTGTCCATATACTTGGGCCGTTTTTCGAGGGTTGCGTACACGTAGGTGGTACTCCATACTGTTGTTGTTGGTATTATTGTGTGTGGTGATCGATTATTAATGCATCTTTCTGTTTGATGCGCGAACTAATGCGAGGTGCGTTTTTTGCTCAAGGTCAAGAATGCACAAGTGTCCATATTACTGGGCCGTTTTTCGAGGGTTGCGTACACGTAGCTGGTACTCCATACTGATGTTATTGTTGGTATTATTGTGTGTGGTGATCGATTATTGATGCATCATTCTGTTTGATGCGGGAACTAATGCGAGGTGCGTTTTTTGCTCAAGGTCAAGAATGCACAAGTGTCCATATACCTGGGCAGTTTTCCGAGGGTTGCGTATACGTAGCTGGTACTCCTTACTGTTGTTGTTGGTATTATTGTGTGTGGTGATCGATTATTAATGCATTATTCTGTCTGATTCTGGAACTAATGCGAGGTGCGTTTTTTGCTCAAGGTCAAGAATGCACAAGTGTCCATATACCTGGGCCGTTTTTCGAGGGTTGCGTACACGTAGGTGGTACTCCTTACTGTTGTTGTTGGTATTATTGTGTGTGGTGATCGATTATTAATGCATCTTTCTGTTTGATGCGCGAACTAATGCGAGGTGCGTTTTTTGCTCAAGGTCAAGAATGCACAAGTGTCCATATTACTGGGCCGTTTTTCGAGGGTTGCGTACACGTAGCTGGTACTCCATACTGATGTTGTTGTTGGTATTATTGTGTGTGGTGATCGATTATTGATGCATCATTCTGTTTGATGCGGGAACTAATGCGAGGTGCGTTTTTTGCTCAAGGTCAAGAATGCACAAGTGTCCATATACCTGGGCCGTTTTCCGAGGGTTGCGTATACGTAGCTGGTACTCCTTACTGTTGTTGTTGGTATTATTGTGTGTGGTGATCGATTATTAATGCATTATTCTGTCTGTTTCTGGAACTAATGCGAGGTGCGTTTTTTGCTCAAGGTCAAGAATGCACAAGTGTCCATATACCTGGGCCGTTTTTCGAGGGTTGCGTACACGTAGCTGGTACTCCTTACTGTTGTTGTTGGTATTATTGTGTGTGGTGATCGATTATTAATGCATTATTCTGTCTGATTCTGGAACTAATGCGAGGTGCGTTTTTTGCTCAAGGTCAAGAATGCACAAGTGTCCATATACCTGGGCCGTTTTTCGAGGGTTGCGTACACGTAGGTGGTACTCCTTACTGTTGTTGTTGGTATTATTGTGTGTGGTGATCGATTATTTAAGCATCATTCTGTCTGATTCGGGACCTAATGCGAGGTGCGTTTTTGCTCAAGGTCAAGAGTGCACAAGTGTTCATATACCTGGGCCGATTTTCGAGGGTTGCGTACACGTATGTGGTACTCCTTACCGTTGTTGTTGGTATTATTGTGTGTGGTGATCGATTATTAATGCATTATTCTGTCTTATTCTGGAACTAATGCGAGGTGCGTTTTTTGCTCAAGGTCAAGAATGCACAAATGTTCATATACCTGGGCCGTTTTTCGAGGGTTGCGTACACGTAGGTGGTACTCCATACTGTTGTTGTTGGTATTATTGTGTGTGGTGATCGATTATTAATGCATCATTCTGTTTGATGCGGGAACTAATGCGAGGTGTGTTTTTGCTCATGGTCAAGAATGCACAAGTGTCCATATACCTGGGCCGTTTTCCGTGTGTTGCGTACACGTAGGTGGTACACCATACTGTTGTTGTTGGTATTATTGTGTGTGGTGATCGATTATTAATGCATCATTCTGTCTGATTCGGGACCTAATGCGAGGTGCGTTTTTGCTCAAGGTCAAGAATGCACAAGTGTTCATATTCCTGGGCCGTTTTTCGAGTGTTGCGTAAACGTAGGTTGTACTCCATACTGTTGTTGTTGGTATTATTGTGTGTGGTGATCGATTATTAATGCTTCATTCTGTTTGATGCGGGAACTAATGCGAGGTGCGTTTTTGCTCAAGGTCAAGAATGCACAAGTGTCCATATACCTTGGCCGTTTTTCGAGGGTTGCGTACACGTAGGTGGTACTCCATACTGTGGTTTTTGGTATTATTGCGTGGTGTTCGGTTATTGTTGCATCATTCTGGCTGATGCGGATACTAATGAGAGGTGCGTTTGCTGCTTTCAAAGAGGCCCTTTGGTCTTTAACACTTTCCCGGGCGGCAGCTCGCCAGGGCTTCTTGCGGAGGGGTTAAGTACCGACTCTGGCAGATCGTAATCCCTCTCTGAAAAGGAGGTAGTCTGCTATTACGAAAGGGTCAGGTATATACAGTGCTGTCGTTTGGAAAGTATTAAGATCGTGGGTCAACACTGGTCAGTAGTATTCGCGGCATTCATTTGCACCTGCAAAGGTCAAGAATGTGCATGTGTCCATATACTTGGGCCGTTTTTCGAGGGTTGCGTACACGTAGGTGGTACTCCATACTGTTGTTGTTGGTATTATTGTATGTGGTGTTCAATTATTGATGCATCAATCTGTTTGATGCGGGTACTAATGAGAGGTGCGTTTGCTGCTTTCAAAGAGGCCCTTTGGTCTTTAACACTTTCCCGGGCGGCAGCGCGCCAGGGCTTCTTGCGGAGGGGTTAAGTACCGACTCTGGCAGATCGTAATCCCTCTCTGAAAAGGAGGTAGTCTGCTATTACGAAAGGGTCAGGTATATACAGTGCTGTCGTTGGGAAAGTATTAAGATCGTGGGTCAACACTGGTCAGTAGTATTCGCAGCTTTCATTTGCACCTGCAAAGATCAAGAATGTGCATGTGTCCATATACTTGGGCCGTTTTTCGAGGTTTGCGTACACGTAGGTGGTACTCCATACTGTTGTTGTTGGTATTATTGTGTGTGGTGTTCAATTATTGATGCATCAATCTGTTTGATGCGGGTACTAATGAGAGGTGCGTTTGCTGCTTTCAAAGAGGCCCTTTGGTCTTTAACACTTTCCCGGGCGGCAGCGCGCCAGGGCTTCTTGCGGAGGGGTTAAGTACCGACTCTGGCAGATCGTAATCCCTCTCTGAAAAGGAGGTAGTCTGCTATTACGAAAGGGTCAGGTATATACAGTGCAGTCGTTGGGAAAGTATAAAGATCGTGGGTCAACACTGGTCAGTAGTATTCGCGGGTTTCATTTGCACCTGCAAAGGTCAAGAATGTGCATGTGTCCATATACTTGGGCCGTTTTTCGAGGGTTGCGTACACGTAGGTGGTACTCTATACTGTTGTTGTTGGTATTATTGTGTGTGGTGATCGATTATTAATGCATCATTCTGTCTGATTCGGGACCTAATGCGAGGTGTGTTTTTGCTCAAGGTCAAGAATGCACAAGTGTCCATATACCTGGGCCGTTTTTCGAGTGTTGCGTACACGTAGGTTGTACTCCATACTGTTGTTGTTGGTATTATTGTGTGTGGTGATCGATTATTAATGCATCATTCTGTCTGATTCGGGACCTAATGCGAGGTGCGTTTTTGCTCAAGGTCAAGAGTGCACAAGCGTTCATATACCTGGGCCGTTTTTCGAGTGTTGCGTACACGTAGGTTGTACTCCATACTGTTGTTGTTGGTATTATTGTGTGTGGTGATCGATTATTAATGCATCATTCTGTTTGATGCGGGAACTAATGCGAGGTGCGTTTTTTGCTCCAGGTCAAGAATGCACAAGTGTCCATATACCTGGGCCGTTTTCCGAGGGTTGCGTATACGTAGCTGGTACTCCTTACTGTTGTTGTTGGTATTATTGTGTGTGGTGATCGATTATTAATGCATTATTCTGTCTGATTCTGGAACTAATGCGAGGTGCGTTTTTTGCTCAAGGTCAAGAATGCACAAGTGTCCATATACCTGGGCCGTTTTTCGAGTGTTGCGTACACGTAGGTGGTACTCCATACTGTTGTTGTTGGTATTATTGTGTGTGGTGATCGATTATTAATGCATCATTCTGTCTGATTCGGGACCTAATGCGAGGTGCGTTTTTGCTCAAGGTCAAGAGTGCACAAGTGTTCATATACCTGGGCCGTTTTTCGAGTGTTGCGTACACGTAAGTTGTACTCCATACTGTTGTTGTTGGTATTATTGTGTGTGGTGATCGATGATTAATGCATCATTGTGTTTGATGCGGGAACTAATGCGAGGTGTGTTTTTGCTCAAGGTCAAGAATGCACAAGTGTCCATATACCTGGGCCGTTTTTCGAGTGTTGCGTACACGTAGGTGGTACTCCATACTGTTGTTGTTGGTATTATTGTGTGTGGTGATCGATTATTAATGCATCATTCTGTTTGATGCGGGAACTAATGCGAGGTGCGTTTTTGCTCAAGGTCAAGAATGCACAAGTGTCCATATACCTGGGCCGTTTTTCGAGGGTTGTGTACACGTAGGTGGTATTCCATCCTGTGGTCTTTGGTATTATTGCGTGGTGTTCGGTTATTGTTGCATCATTCTGGCTGATGCGGGCACTAATGAAAAGGGGCGTTTGCTGCTTTCAAACAGGCCCTTTGGTCTTTAACACTTTCCCGGGCGGCAGCGCGCCAGGGCTTCTTGCGGAGGGGTTAAGTACCGACTCTGGCAGATCGTAATCCCTCTCTGAAAAGGAGGTAGTCTGCTATTACGAAAGGGTCAGGTATATACAGTGCTGTCGTTGGGAAAGTATTAAGATCGTGGGTCAACACTGGTCAGTAGTATTCGCGGCTTTCATTTGCACCTGCAAAGGTCAAGAATGTGCATGTGTCCATATACTTGGGCCGTTTTTCGAGGGTTGCGTACACGTAGGTGGTACTCCTTACTGTTGTTGTTGGTATTATTGTGTGTGGTGATCGACTATTAATGCATCATTCTGTCTGATTCGGGAACTAATGCGAGGTGCGTTTTTGGCTCAAGGTCAAGAATGCACAAGTGTCCATATACCTGGGCCGTTTTTCGAGGGTTGCGTACACGTAGGTGGTACTCCATACTGTTGTTGTTGGTATTATTGTATGTGGTGTTCAATTATTGATGCATCATTCTGTTTGATGCGGGTACTAATGAGATGTGCGTTTGCTGCTTTCAAAGATGCTCTTTGGTCTCTAACACTTTCCCGGGCGGCAGCGCGCCAGGGCTTTTTGCGGAGGGGTTAAGTACCGACTCTGGCAGATCGTAATCCCTCTCTGAAAAGGAGGTAGTCTGCTATTACGAAAGGGTCCGGTATATACAGTGCAGTCGTTGGGAAAGTATTAAGGTCGTGGGTCAACACTGGTCAGTAGTATTCGCGGGTTTCATTTGCACCTGCAAAGGTCAAGAATGTGCATGTGTCCATATACTTGGGCCGTTTTTCGAGGGTTGCGTACACGTAGGTGGTACTCCATACTGTTGTTGTTGGTATTATTGTGTGTGGTGATCGATTATTAATGCATCTTTCTGTTTGATGCGCGAACTAATGCGAGGTGCGTTTTTTGCTCAAGGTCAAGAATGCACAAGTGTCCATATTACTGGGCCGTTTTTCGAGGGTTGCGTACACGTAGCTGGTACTCCATACTGATGTTGTTGTTGGTATTATTGTGTGTGGTGATCGATTATTGATGCATCATTCTGTTTGATGCGGGAACTAATGCGAGGTGCGTTTTTTGCTCAAGGTCAAGAATGCACAAGTGTCCATATACCTGGGCAGTTTTCCGAGGGTTGCGTATACGTAGCTGGTACTCCTTACTGTTGTTGTTGGTATTATTGTGTGTGGTGATCGATTATTAATGCATTATTCTGTCTGATTCTGGAACTAATGCGAGGTGCGTTTTTTGCTCAAGGTCAAGAATGCACAAGTGTCCATATACCTGGGCCATTTTTCGAGGGTTGCGTACACGTAGGTGGTACTCCTTACTGTTGTTGTTGGTATTATTGTGTGTGGTGATCGATTATTAATGCATCTTTCTGTTTGATGCCCGAACTAATGCGAGGTGCGTTTTTTGCTCAAGGTCAAGAATGCACAAGTGTCCATATTACTGGGCCGTTTTTCGAGGGTTGCGTACACGTAGCTGGTACTCCATACTGATGTTGTTGTTGGTATTATTGTGTGGGGTGATCGATTATTGATGCATCATTCTGTTTGATGCGGGAACTAATGCGAGGTGCGTTTTTTGCTCAAGGTCAAGAATGCACAAGTGTCCATATACCTGGGCCGTTTTCCGAGGGTTGCGTATACGTAGCTGGTACTCCTTACTGTTGTTGTTGGTATTATTGTGTGTGGTGATCGATTATTAATGCATTATTCTGTCTGATTCTGGAACTAATGCGAGGTGCGTTTTTTGCTCAAGGTCAAGAATGCACAAGTGTCCATATACCTGGGCCGTTTTTCGAGGGTTGCGTATACGTAGCTGGTACTCCTTACTGTTGTTGTTGGTATTATTGTGTGTGGTGATTGATTATTAATGCATTATTCTGTCTGATTCTGGAACTAATGCGAGGTGCGTTTTTTGCTCAAGGTCAAGAATGCACAAGTGTCCATATACCTGGGCCGTTTTTCGAGGGTTGCGTACACGTAGCTGGTACTCCTTACTGTTGTTGTTGGTATTATTGTGTGTGGTGATCGATTATTAATGCATTATTCTGTCTGATTCTGGAACTAATGCGAGGTGCGTTTTTTGCTCAAGGTCAAGAATGCACAAGTGTCCATATACCTGGGCCGTTTTTCGAGGGTTGCGTACACGTAGGTGGTACTCCTTACTGTTGTTGTTGGTATTATTGTGTGTGGTGATCGATTATTTAAGCATCATTCTGTCTGATTCGGGACCTAATGCGAGGTGCGTTTTTGCTCAAGGTCAAGAGTGCACAAGTGTTCATATACCTGGGCCGATTTTCGAGGGTTGCGTACACGTATGTGGTACTCCTTGCCGTTGTTGTTGGTATTATTGTGTGTGGTGATCGATTATTAATGCATTATTCTGTCTTATTCTGGAACTAATGCGAGGTGCGTTTTTTGCTCAAGGTCAAGAATGCACAAATGTTCATATACCTGGGCCGTTTTTCGAGGGTTGCGTACACGTAGGTGGTACTCCATACTGTTGTTGTTGGTATTATTGTGTGTGGTGATCGATTATTAATGCATCATTCTGTTTGATGCGGGAACTAATGCGAGGTGTGTTTTTGCTCATGGTCAAGAATGCACAAGTGTCCATATACCTGGGCCGTTTTCCGAGTGTTGCGTACACGTAGGTGGTACACCATACTGTTGTTGTTGGTATTATTGTGTGTGGTGATCGATTATTAATGCATAATTCTGTCTGATTCGGGACCTAATGCGAGGTGCGTTTTTGCTCAAGGTCAAGAATGCACAAGTGTTCATATACCTGGGCCGATTTTCGAGGGTTGCGTACACGTATGTGATACTCCTTACCGTTGTTGTTGGTATTATTGTGTGTGGTGATCGATTATTAATGCATTATTCTGTCTGATTCTGGAACTAATGCGAGGTGCGTTTTTTGCTCAAGGTCAAGAATGCACAAGTGTCCATATACCTGGGCCGTTTTTCGAGGGTTGCGTACACGTAGGTGGTACTCCTTACTGTTGTTGTTGGTATTATTGTGTGTGGTGATCGATTATTTAAGCATCATTCTGTCTGATTCGGGACCTAATGCGAGGTG
Source organism: Othius punctulatus (assembly GCA_951805005.1). Lineage (NCBI taxonomy): Eukaryota > Metazoa > Arthropoda > Insecta > Coleoptera > Staphylinidae > Othius > Othius punctulatus. The sequence goes on along the minus strand of OX638140.1, from coordinate 22,079,017 downwards.
CGTTTTTGCTCAAGGTCAAGAGTGCACAAGTGTTCATATACCTGGGCCGATTTTCGAGGGTTGCGTACACGTATGTGGTACTCCTTGCCGTTGTTGTTGGTATTATTGTGTGTGGTGATCGATTATTAATGCATTATTCTGTCTTATTCTGGAACTAATGCGAGGTGCGTTTTTTGCTCAAGGTCAAGAATGCACAAATGTTCATATACCTGGGCCGTTTTTCGAGGGTTGCGTACACGTAGGTGGTACTCCATACTGTTGTTGTTGGTATTATTGTGTGTGGTGATCGATTATTAATGCATCATTCTGTTTGATGCGGGAACTAATGCGAGGTGTGTTTTTGCTCATGGTCAAGAATGCACAAGTGTCCATATACCTGGGCCGTTTTCCGAGTGTTGCGTACACGTAGGTGGTACACCATACTGTTGTTGTTGGTATTATTGTGTGTGGTGATCGATTATTAATGCATAATTCTGTCTGATTCGGGACCTAATGCGAGGTGCGTTTTTGCTCAAGGTCAAGAATGCACAAGTGTTCATATTCCTGGGCCGTTTTTCGAGTGTTGCGTAAACGTAGGTTGTACTCCATACTGTTGTTGTTGGTATTATTGTGTGTGGTGATCGATTATTAATGCTTCATTCTGTTTGATGCGGGAACTAATGCGAGGTGCGTTTTTGCTCAAGGTCAAGAATGCACAAGTGTCCATATACCTTGGCCGTTTTTCGAGGGTTGCGTACACGTAGGTGGTACTCCATACTGTGGTTTTTGGTATTATTGCGTGGTGTTCGGTTATTGATGCATCATTCTGGCTGATGCGGATACTAATGAGAGGTGCGTTTGCTGCTTTCAAAGTGGCCCTTTGGTCTTTAACACTTTCCCGGGCGGCAGCTCGCCAGGGATTCTTGCGGAGGGGTTAAGTACCGACTCTGGCAGATCGTAATCCCTCTCTGAAAAGGAGGTAGTCTGCTATTACGAAAGGGTCAGGTATATACAGTGCTGTCGTTGGGAAAGTATTAAGATCGTGGGTCAACACTGGTCAGTAGTATTCGCGGCATTCATTTGCACCTGCAAAGGTCAAGAATGTGCATGTGTCCATATACTTGGGCCGTTTTTCGAGGGTTGCGTACACGTAGGTGGTACTCCATACTGTTGTTGTTGGTATTTTTGTATGTGGTGTTCAATTATTGATGCATCAATCTGTTTGATGCGGGTACTAATGAGAGGTGCGTTTGCTGCTTTCAAAGAGGCCCTTTGGTCTTTAACACTTTCCCGGGCGGCAGCGCGCCAGGGCTTCTTGCGGAGGGGTTAAGTACCGACTCTGGCAGATCGTAATCCCTCTCTGAAAAGGAGGTAGTCTGCAATTACGAAAGGGTCAGGTATATACAGTGCTGTCGTTGGGAAAGTATTAAGATCGTGGGTCAACACTGGTCAGTAGTATTCGCGGCATTCATTTGCACCTGCAAAGGTCAAGAATGTGCATGTGTCCATATACTTGGGCCGTTTTTCGAGGGTTGCGTTCACGTAGGTGGTACTCTATACTGTTGTTGTTGGTATTATTGTGTGTGGTGATCGATTATTAATGCATCATTCTGTCTGATTCGGGACCTAATGCGAGGTGTGTTTTTGCTCAAGGTCAAGAATGCACAAGTGTCCATATACCTGGGCCGTTTTTCGAGTGTTGCGTACACGTAGGTGGTACTCCATACTGTTGTTGTTGGTATTATTGTGTGTGGTGATCGATTATTAATGCATCATTCTGTCTGATTCGGGACCTAATGCGAGGTGCGTTTTTGCTCAAGGTCAAGAGTGCACAAGCGTTCATATACCTGGGCCGTTTTTCGAGTGTTGCGTACACGTAGGTTGTACTCCATACTGTTGTTGTTGGTATTATTGTGTGTGGTGATCGATGATTAATGCATCATTGTGTTTGATGCGGGAACTAATGCGAGGTGTGTTTTTGCTCAAGGTCAAGAATGCACAAGTGTCCATATACCTGGGCCGTTTTTCGAGTGTTGCGTACACGTAGGTGGTACTCCATACTGTTGTTGTTGGTATTATTGTGTGTGGTGATCGATTATTTAAGCATCATTCTGTCTGATTCGGGACCTAATGCGAGGTGCGTTTTTGCTCAAGGTCAAGAGTGCACAAGTGTTCATATACCTGGGCCGATTTTCGAGGGTTGCGTACACGTATGTGGTACTCCTTGCCGTTGTTGTTGGTATTATTGTGTGTGGTGATCGATTATTAATGCATTATTCTGTCTTATTCTGGAACTAATGCGAGGTGCGTTTTTTGCTCAAGGTCAAGAATGCACAAATGTTCATATACCTGGGCCGTTTTTCGAGGGTTGCGTACACGTAGGTGGTACTCCATACTGTTGTTGTTGGTATTATTGTGTGTGGTGATCGATTATTAATGCATCATTCTGTTTGATGCGGGAACTAATGCGAGGTGTGTTTTTGCTCATGGTCAAGAATGCACAAGTGTCCATATACCTGGGCCGTTTTCCGAGTGTTGCGTACACGTAGGTGGTACACCATACTGTTGTTGTTGGTATTATTGTGTGTGGTGATCGATTATTAATGCATAATTCTGTCTGATTCGGGACCTAATGCGAGGTGCGTTTTTGCTCAAGGTCAAGAATGCACAAGTGTTCATATTCCTGGGCCGTTTTTCGAGTGTTGCGTAAACGTAGGTTGTACTCCATACTGTTGTTGTTGGTATTATTGTGTGTGGTGATCGATTATTAATGCTTCATTCTGTTTGATGCGGGAACTAATGCGAGGTGCGTTTTTGCTCAAGGTCAAGAATGCACAAGTGTCCATATACCTTGGCCGTTTTTCGAGGGTTGCGTACACGTAGGTGGTACTCCATACTGTGGTTTTTGGTATTATTGCGTGGTGTTCGGTTATTGTTGCATCATTCTGGCTGATGCGGATACTAATGAGAGGTGCGTTTGCTGCTTTCAAAGTGGCCCTTTGGTCTTTAACACTTTCCCGGGCGGCAGCTCGCCAGGGATTCTTGCGGAGGGGTTAAGTACCGACTCTGGCAGATCGTAATCCCTCTCTGAAAAGGAGGTAGTCTGCTATTACGAAAGGGTCAGGTATATACAGTGCTGTCGTTGGGAAAGTATTAAGATCGTGGGTCAACACTGGTCAGTAGTATTCGCGGCATTCATTTGCACCTGCAAAGGTCAAGAATGTGCATGTGTCCATATACTTGGGCCGTTTTTCGAGGGTTGCGTACACGTAGGTGGTACTCCATACTGTTGTTGTTGGTATTTTTGTATGTGGTGTTCAATTATTGATGCATCAATCTGTTTGATGCGGGTACTAATGAGAGGTGCGTTTGCTGCTTTCAAAGAGGCCCTTTGGTCTTTAACACTTTCCCGGGCGGCAGCGCGCCAGGGCTTCTTGCGGAGGGGTTAAGTACCGACTCTGGCAGATCGTAATCCCTCTCTGAAAAGGAGGTAGTCTGCAATTACGAAAGGGTCAGGTATATACAGTGCTGTCGTTGGGAAAGTATTAAGATCGTGGGTCAACACTGGTCAGTAGTATTCGCGGCATTCATTTGCACCTGCAAAGGTCAAGAATGTGCATGTGTCCATATACTTGGGCCGTTTTTCGAGGGTTGCGTTCACGTAGGTGGTACTCTATACTGTTGTTGTTGGTATTATTGTGTGTGGTGATCGATTATTAATGCATCATTCTGTCTGATTCGGGACCTAATGCGAGGTGTGTTTTTGCTCAAGGTCAAGAATGCACAAGTGTCCATATACCTGGGCCGTTTTTCGAGTGTTGCGTACACGTAGGTGGTACTCCATACTGTTGTTGTTGGTATTATTGTGTGTGGTGATCGATTATTAATGCATCATTCTGTCTGATTCGGGACCTAATGCGAGGTGCGTTTTTGCTCAAGGTCAAGAGTGCACAAGCGTTCATATACCTGGGCCGTTTTTCGAGTGTTGCGTACACGTAGGTTGTACTCCATACTGTTGTTGTTGGTATTATTGTGTGTGGTGATCGATGATTAATGCATCATTGTGTTTGATGCGGGAACTAATGCGAGGTGTGTTTTTGCTCAAGGTCAAGAATGCACAAGTGTCCATATACCTGGGCCGTTTTTCGAGTGTTGCGTACACGTAGGTGGTACTCCATACTGTTGTTGTTGGTATTATTGTGTGTGGTGATCGATTATTAATGCATCATTCTGTTTGATGCGGGAACTAATGCGAGGTGCGTTTTTGCTCAAGGTCAAGAATGCACAAATGTTCATATACCTGGGCCGTTTTTCGAGGGTTGCGTACACGTAGGTGGTACTCCATACTGTTGTTGTTGGTATTATTGTGTGTGGTGTTCAATTATTGATGCATCAATCTGTTTGAAGCGGGTACTAATGAGAGGTGCGTTTGCTGCTTTCAAACAGGCCCTTTGGTCTTTAACACTTTCCCGGGCGGCAGCGCGCCAGGGCTTCTTGCGGAGGGGTTAAGTACCGACTCTGGCAGATCGTAATCCCTCTCTGAAAAGGAGGTAGTCTGCTATTACGAAAGGGTCAGGTATATACAGTGCTGTCGTTGGGAAAGTATTAAGATCGTGGGTCAACACTGGTCAGTAGTATTCGCGGCTTTCATTTGCACCTGCAAAGGTCAAGAATGTGCATGTGTCCATATACTTGGGCCGTTTTTCGAGGGTTGCGTACACGTAGGTGGTACTCCTTACTGTTGTTGTTGGTATTATTGTGTGTGGTGATCGACTATTAATGCATCATTCTGTCTGATTCGGGAACTAATGCGAGGTGCGTTTTTTGCTCAAGGTCAAGAATGCACAAGTGTCCATATACCTGGGCCGTTTTTCGAGGGTTGCGTACACGTAGGTGGTACTCCATACTGTTGTTGTTGGTATTATTGTATGTGGTGTTCAATTATTGATGCATCATTCTGTTTGATGCGGGTACTAATGAGATGTGCGTTTGCTGCTTTCAAAGATGCTCTTTGGTCTTTAACACTTTCCCGGGCGGCAGCGCGCCAGGGCTTTTTGCGGAGGGGTTAAGTACCGACTCTGGCAGATCGTAATCCCTCTCTGAAAGGGAGGTAGTCTGCTATTACGAAAGGGTCCGGTATATACAGTGCAGTCGTTGGGAAAGTATTAAGGTCGTGGGTCAACACTGGTCAGTAGTATTCGCGGGTTTCATTTGCACCTGCAAAGGTCAAGAATGTGCATGTGTCCATATACTTGGGCCGTTTTTCGAGGGTTGCGTACACGTAGGTGGTACTCCATACTGTTGTTGTTGGTATTATTGTGTGTGGTGATCGATTATTAATGCATCTTTCTGTTTGATGCGCGAACTAATGCGAGGTGCGTTTTTTGCTCAAGGTCAAGAATGCACAAGTGTCCATATTACTGGGCCGTTTTTCGAGGGTTGCGTACACGTAGCTGGTACTCCATACTGATGTTGTTGTTGGTATTATTGTGTGTGGTGATCGATTATTGATGCATCATTCTGTTTGATGCGGGAACTAATGCGAGGTGCGTTTTTTGCTCAAGGTCAAGAATGCACAAGTGTCCATATACCTGGGCAGTTTTCCGAGGGTTGCGTATACGTAGCTGGTACTCCTTACTGTTGTTGTTGGTATTATTGTGTGTGGTGATCGATTATTAATGCATTATTCTGTCTGATTCTGGAACTAATGCGAGGTGCGTTTTTTGCTCAAGGTCAAGAATGCACAAGTGTCCATATACCTGGGCCGTTTTTCGAGGGTTGCGTACACGTAGGTGGTACTCCTTACTGTTGTTGTTGGTATTATTGTGTGTGGTGATCGATTATTAATGCATCTTTCTGTTTGATGCGCGAACTAATGCGAGGTGCGTTTTTTGCTCAAGGTCAAGAATGCACAAGTGTCCATATTACTGGGCCGTTTTTCGAGGGTTGCGTACACGTAGCTGGTACTCCATACTGATGTTGTTGTTGGTATTATTGTGTGTGGTGATCGATTATTGATGCATCATTCTGTTTGATGCGGGAACTAATGCGAGGTGCGTTTTTTGCTCAAGGTCAAGAATGCACAAGTGTCCATATACCTGGGCCGTTTTCCGAGGGTTGCGTATACGTAGCTGGTACTCCTTACTGTTGTTGTTGGTATTATTGTGTGTGGTGATCGATTATTAATGCATTATTCTGTCTGATTCTGGAACTAATGCGAGGTGCGTTTTTTGCTCAAGGTCAAGAATGCACAAGTGTCCATATACCTGGGCCGTTTTTCGAGGGTTGCGTACACGTAGCTGGTACTCCTTACTGTTGTTGTTGGTATTATTGTGTGTGGTGATCGATTATTAATGCATTATTCTGTCTGATTCTGGAACTAATGCGAGGTGCGTTTTTTCTCAAGGTCAAGAATGCACAAGTGTCCATATACCTGGGCCGTTTTTCGAGGGTTGCGTACACGTAGGTGGTACTCCTTACTGTTGTTGTTGGTATTATTGTGTGTGGTGATCGATTATTTAAGCATCATTCTGTCTGATTCGGGACCTAATGCGAGGTGCGTTTTTGCTCAAGGTCAAGAGTGCACAAGTGTTCATATACCTGGGCCGATTTTCGAGGGTTGCGTACACGTATGTGGTACTCCTTACCGTTGTTGTTGGTATTATTGTGTGTGGTGATCGATTATTAATGCATTATTCTGTCTTATTCTGGAACTAATGCGAGGTGCGTTTTTTGCTCAAGGTCAAGAATGCACAAATGTTCATATACCTGGGCCGTTTTTCGAGGGTTGCGTACACGTAGGTGGTACTCCATACTGTTGTTGTTGGTATTATTGTGTGTGGTGATCGATTATTAATGCATCATTCTGTTTGATGCGGGAACTAATGCGAGGTGTGTTTTTGCTCATGGTCAAGAATGCACAAGTGTCCATATACCTGGGCCGTTTTCCGAGTGTTGCGTACACGTAGGTGGTACACCATACTGTTGTTGTTGGTATTATTGTGTGTGGTGATCGATTATTAATGCATCATTCTGTCTGATTCGGGACCTAATGCGAGGTGCGTTTTTGCTCAAGGTCAAGAATGCACAAGTGTTCATATTCCTGGGCCGTTTTTCGAGTGTTGCGTAAACGTAGGTTGTACTCCATACTGTTGTTGTTGGTATTATTGTGTGTGGTGATCGATTATTAATGCTTCATTCTGTTTGATGCGGGAACTAATGCGAGGTGCGTTTTTGCTCAAGGTCAAGAATGCACAAGTGTCCATATACCTTGGCCGTTTTTCGAGGGTTGCGTACACGTAGGTGGTACTCCATACTGTGGTTTTTGGTATTATTGCGTGGTGTTCGGCTATTGTTGCATCATTCTGGCTGATGCGGATACTAATGAGAGGTGCGTTTGCTGCTTTCAAAGAGGCCCTTTGGTCTTTAACACTTTCCCGGGCGGCAGCTCGCCAGGGCTTCTTGCGGAGGGGTTAAGTACCGACTCTGGCAGATCGTAATCCCTCTCTGAAAAGGAGGTAGTCTGCTATTACGAAAGGGTCAGGTATATACAGTGCTGTCGTTGGGAAAGTATTAAGATCGTGGGTCAACACTGGTCAGTAGTATTCGCGGCATTCATTTGCACCTGCAAAGGTCAAGAATGTGCATGTGTCCATATACTTGGGCCGTTTTTCGAGGGTTGCGTACACGTAGGTGGTACTCCATACTGTTGTTGTTGGTATTATTGTATGTGGTGTTCAATTATTGATGCATCAATCTGTTTGATGCGGGTACTAATGAGAGGTGCGTTTGCTGCTTTCAAAGAGGCCCTTTGGTCTTTAACACTTTCCCGGGCGGCAGCGCGCCAGGGCTTCTTGCGGAGGGGTTAAGTACCGACTCTGGCAGATCGTAATCCCTCTCTGAAAAGGAGGTAGTCTGCTATTACGAAAGGGTCAGGTATATACAGTGCTGTCGTTGGGAATGTATTAAGATCGTGGGTCAACACTGGTCAGTAGTATTCGCGGCTTTCATTTGCACCTGCAAAGGTCAAGAATGTGCATGTGTCCATATACTTGGGCCGTTTTTCGAGGTTTGCGTACACGTAGGTGGTACTCCATACTGTTGTTGTTGGTATTATTGTGTGTGGTGTTCAATTATTGATGCATCAATCTGTTTGATGCGGGTACTAATGAGAGGTGCGTTTGCTGCTTTCAAAGAGGCCCTTTGGTCTTTAACACTTTCCCGGGCGGCAGCGCGCCAGGGCTTCTTGCGGAGGGGTTAAGTACCGACTCTGGCAGATCGTAATCCCTCTCTGAAAAGGAGGTAGTCTGCTATTACGAAAGGGTCAGGTATATACTGTGCAGTCGTTGGGAAAGTATAAAGATCGTGGGTCAACACTGGTCAGTAGTATTCGCGGGTTTCATTTGCACCTGCAAAGGTCAAGAATGTGCATGTGTCCATATACTTGGGCCGTTTTTCGAGGGTTGCGTACACGTAGGTGGTACTCTATACTGTTGTTGTTGGTATTATTGTGTGTGGTGATCGATTATTAATGCATCATTCTGTCTGATTCGGGACCTAATGCGAGGTGTGTTTTTGCTCAAGGTCAAGAATGCACAAGTGTCCATATACCTGGGCCGTTTTTCGAGTGTTGCGTACACGTAGGTGGTACTCCATACTGTTGTTGTTGGTATTATTGTGTGTGGTGATCGATTATTAATGCATCATTCTGTCTGATTCGGGACCTAATGCGAGGTGCGTTTTTGCTCAAGGTCAAGAGTGCACAAGCGTTCATATACCTGGGCCGTTTTTCGAGTGTTGCGTACACGTAGGTTGTACTCCATACTGTTGTTGTTGGTATTATTGTGTGTGGTGATCGATTATTAATGCATCATTCTGTTTGATGCGGGAACTAATGCGAGGTGCGTTTTTTGCTCCAGGTCAAGAATGCACAAGTGTCCATATACCTGGGCCGTTTTCCGAGGGTTGCGTATACGTAGCTGGTACTCCTTACTGTTGTTGTTGGTATTATTGTGTGTGGTGATCGATTATTAATGCATTATTCTGTCTGATTCTGGAACTAATGCGAGGTGCGTTTTTTGCTCAAGGTCAAGAATGCACAAGTGTCCATATACCTGGGCCGTTTTTCGAGTGTTGCGTACACGTAGGTGGTACTCCATACTGTTGTTGTTGGTATTATTGTGTGTGGTGATCGATTATTAATGCATCATTCTGTCTGATTCGGGACCTAATGCGAGGTGCGTTTTTGCTCAAGGTCAAGAGTGCACAAGTGTTCATATACCTGGGCCGTTTTTCGAGTGTTGCGTACACGTAAGTTGTACTCCATACTGTTGTTGTTGGTATTATTGTGTGTGGTGATCGATGATTAATGCATCATTGTGTTTGATGCGGGAACTAATGCGAGGTGTGTTTTTGCTCAAGGTCAAGAATGCACAAGTGTCCATATACCTGGGCCGTTTTTCGAGTGTTGCGTACACGTAGGTGGTACTCCATACTGTTGTTGTTGGTATTATTGTGTGTGGTGATCGATTATTAATGCATCATTCTGTTTGATGCGGGAACTAATGCGAGGTGCGTTTTTGCTCAAGGTCAAGAATGCACAAGTGTCCATATACCTGGGCCGTTTTTCGAGGGTTGTGTACACGTAGGTGGTATTCCATACTGTGGTCTTTGGTATTATTGCGTGGTGTTCGGTTATTGTTGCATCATTCTGGCTGATGCGGGCACTAATGAAAAGGGGCGTTTGCTGCTTTCAAACAGGCCCTTTGGTCTTTAACACTTTCCCGGGCGGCAGCGCGCCAGGGCTTCTTGCGGAGGGGTTAAGTACCGACTCTGGCAGATCGTAATCCCTCTCTGAAAAGGAGGTAGTCTGCTATTACGAAAGGGTCAGGTATATACAGTGCTGTCGTTGGGAAAGTATTAAGATCGTGGGTCAACACTGGTCAGTAGTATTCGCGGCTTTCATTTGCACCTGCAAAGGTCAAGAATGTGCATGTGTCCATATACTTGGGCCGTATTTCGAGGGTTGCGTACACGTAGGTGGTACTCCTTACTGTTGTTGTTGGTATTATTGTGTGTGGTGATCGACTATTAATGCATCATTCTGTCTGATTCGGGAACTAATGCGAGGTGCGTTTTTGGCTCAAGGTCAAGAATGCACAAGTGTCCATATACCTGGGCCGTTTTTCGAGGGTTGCGTACACGTAGGTGGTACTCCATACTGTTGTTGTTGGTATTATTGTATGTGGTGTTCAATTATTGATGCATCATTCTGTTTGATGCGGGTACTAATGAGATGTGCGTTTGCTGCTTTCAAAGATGCTCTTTGGTCTTTAACACTTTCCCGGGCGGCAGCGCGCCAGGGCTTTTTGCGGAGGGGTTAAGTACCGACTCTGGCAGATCGTAATCCCTCTCTGAAAAGGAGGTAGTCTGCTATTACGAAAGGGTCCGGTATATACAGTGCAGTCGTTGGGAAAGTATTAAGGTCGTGGGTCAACACTGGTCAGTAGTATTCGCGGGTTTCATTTGCACCTGCAAAGGTCAAGAATGTGCATGTGTCCATATACTTGGGCCGTTTTTCGAGGGTTGCGTACACGTAGGTGGTACTCCATACTGTTGTTGTTGGTATTATTGTGTGTGGTGATCGATTATTAATGCATCTTTCTGTTTGATGCGCGAACTAATGCGAGGTGCGTTTTTTGCTCAAGGTCAAGAATGCACAAGTGTCCATATTACTGGGCCGTTTTTCGAGGGTTGCGTACACGTAGCTGGTACTCCATACTGATGTTGTTGTTGGTATTATTGTGTGTGGTGATCGATTATTGATGCATCATTCTGTTTGATGCGGGAACTAATGCGAGGTGCGTTTTTTGCTCAAGGTCAAGAATGCACAAGTGTCCATATACCTGGGCAGTTTTCCGAGGGTTGCGTATACGTAGCTGGTACTCCTTACTGTTGTTGTTGGTATTATTGTGTGTGGTGATCGATTATTAATGCATTATTCTGTCTGATTCTGGAACTAATGCGAGGTGCGTTTTTTGCTCAAGGTCAAGAATGCACAAGTGTCCATATACCTGGGCCATTTTTCGAGGGTTGCGTACACGTAGGTGGTACTCCTTACTGTTGTTGTTGGTATTATTGTGTGTGGTGATCGATTATTAATGCATCTTTCTGTTTGATGCCCGAACTAATGCGAGGTGCGTTTTTTTGCTCAAGGTCAAGAATGCACAAGTGTCCATATTACTGGGCCGTTTTTCGAGGGTTGCGTACACGTAGCTGGTACTCCATACTGATGTTGTTGTTGGTATTATTGTGTGTGGTGATCGATTATTGATGCATCATTCTGTTTGATGCGGGAACTAATGCGAGGTGCGTTTTTTGCTCAAGGTCAAGAATGCACAAGTGTCCATATACCTGGGCCGTTTTCCGAGGGTTGCGTATACGTAGCTGGTACTCCTTACTGTTGTTGTTGGTATTATTGTGTGTGGTGATCGATTATTAATGCATTATTCTGTCTGATTCTGGAACTAATGCGAGGTGCGTTTTTTGCTCAAGGTCAAGAATGCACAAGTGTCCATATACCTGGGCCGTTTTTCGAGGGTTGCGTACACGTAGCTGGTACTCCTTACTGTTGTTGTTGGTATTATTGTGTGTGGTGATCGATTATTAATGCATTATTCTGTCTGATTCTGGAACTAATGCGAGGTGCGTTTTTTGCTCAAGGTCAAGAATGCACAAGTGTCCATATACCTGGGCCGTTTTTCGAGGGTTGCGTACACGTAGGTGGTACTCCTTACTGTTGTTGTTGGTATTATTGTGTGTGGTGATCGATTATTTAAGCATCATTCTGTCTGATTCGGGACCTAATGCGAGGTGCGTTTTTGCTCAAGGTCAAGAGTGCACAAGTGTTCATATACCTGGGCCGATTTTCGAGGGTTGCGTACACGTATGTGGTACTCCTTACCGTTGTTGTTGGTATTATTGTGTGTGGTGATCGATTATTAATGCATTATTCTGTCTTATTCTGGAACTAATGCGAGGTGCGTTTTTTGCTCAAGGTCAAGAATGCACAAATGTTCATATACCTGGGCCGTTTTTCGAGGGTTGCGTACACGTAGGTGGTACTCCATACTGTTGTTGTTGGTATTATTGTGTGTGGTGATCGATTATTAATGCATCTTTCTGTTTGATGCGCGAACTAATGCGAGGTGCGTTTTTTGCTCAAGGTCAAGAATGCACAAGTGTCCATATTACTGGGCCGTTTTTCGAGGGTTGCGTACACGTAGCTGGTACTCCATACTGATGTTGTTGTTGGTATTATTGTGTGTGGTGATCGATTATTGATGCATCATTCTGTTTGATGCGGGAACTAATGCGAGGTGCGTTTTTTGCTCAAGGTCAAGAATGCACAAGTGTCCATATACCTGGGCAGTTTTCCGAGGGTTGCGTATACGTAGCTGGTACTCCTTACTGTTGTTGTTGGTATTATTGTGTGTGGTGATCGATTATTAATGCATTATTCTGTCTGATTCTGGAACTAATGCGAGGTGCGTTTTTTGCTCAAGGTCAAGAATGCACAAGTGTCCATATACCTGGGCCGTTTTTCGAGGGTTGCGTACACGTAGGTGGTACTCCTTACTGTTGTTGTTGGTATTATTGTGTGTGGTGATCGATTATTAATGCATCTTTCTGTTTGATGCGCGAACTAATGCGAGGTGCGTTTTTTGCTCAAGGTCAAGAATGCACAAGTGTCCATATTACTGGGCCGTTTTTCGAGGGTTGCGTACACGTAGCTGGTACTCCATACTGATGTTGTTGTTGGTATTATTGTGTGTGGTGATCGATTATTGATGCATCATTCTGTTTGATGCGGGAACTAATGCGAGGTGCGTTTTTTGCTCAAGGTCAAGAATGCACAAGTGTCCATATACCTGGGCCGTTTTCCGAGGGTTGCGTATACGTAGCTGGTACTCCTTACTGTTGTTGTTGGTATTATTGTGTGTGGTGATCGATTATTAATGCATTATTCTGTCTGATTCTGGAACTAATGCGAGGTGCGTTTTTTGCTCAAGGTCAAGAATGCACAAGTGTCCATATACCTGGGCCGTTTTTCGAGGGTTGCGTACACGTAGCTGGTACTCCTTACTGTTGTTGTTGGTATTATTGTGTGTGGTGATCGATTATTAATGCATTATTCTGTCTGATTCTGGAACTAATGCGAGGTGCGTTTTTTGCTCAAGGTCATGAATGCACAAGTGTCCATATACCTGGGCCGTTTTTCGAGGGTTGCGTACACGTAGGTGGTACTCCTTACTGTTGTTGTTGGTATTATTGTGTGTGGTGATCGATTATTTAAGCATCATTCTGTCTGATTCGGGACCTAATGCGAGGTGCGTTTTTGCTCAAGGTCAAGAGTGCACAAGTGTTCATATACCTGGGCCGATTTTCGAGGGTTGCGTACACGTATGTGGTACTCCTTACCGTTGTTGTTGGTATTATTGTGTGTGGTGATCGATTATTAATGCATTATTCTGTCTTATTCTGGAACTAATGCGAGGTGCGTTTTTTGCTCAAGGTCAAGAATGCACAAATGTTTATATACCTGGGCCGTTTTTCGAGGGTTGCGTACACGTAGGTGGTACTCCATACTGTTGTTGTTGGTATTATTGTGTGTGGTGATCGATTATTAATGCATCATTCTGTTTGATGCGGGAACTAATGCGAGGTGTGTTTTTGCTCATGGTCAAGAATGCACAAGTGTCCATATACCTGGGCCGTTTTCCGAGTGTTGCGTACACGTAGGTGGTACACCATACTGTTGTTGTTGGTATTATTGTGTGTGGTGATCGATTATTAATGCATCATTCTGTCTGATTCGGGACCTAATGCGAGGTGCGTTTTTGCTCAAGGTCAAGAATGCACAGGTGTTCATATTCCTGGGCCTTTTTTCGAGTGTTGCGTAAACGTAGGTTGTACTCCATACTGTTGTTGTTGGTATTATTGTGTGTGGTGATCGATTATTAATGCTTCATTCTGTTTGATGCGGGAACTAATGCGAGGTGCGTTTTTGCTCAAGGTCAAGAATGCACAAGTGTCCATATACCTTGGCCGTTTTTCGAGGGTTGCGTACACGTAGGTGGTACTCCATACTGTGGTTTTTGGTATTATTGCGTGGTGTTCGGTTATTGTTGCATCATTCTGGCTGATGCGGATACTAATGAGAGGTGCGTTTGCTGCTTTCAAAGAGGCCCTTTGGTCTTTAACACTTTCCCGGGCGGCAGCTCGCCAGGGATTCTTGCGGAGGGGTTAAGTACCGACTCTGGCAGATCGTAATCCCTCTCTGAAAAGGAGGTAGTCTGCTATTACGAAAGGGTCAGGTATATACAGTGCTGTCGTTGGGAAAGTATTAAGATCGTGGGTCAACACTGGTCAGTAGTATTCGCGGCATTCATTTGCACCTGCAAAGGTCAAGAATGTGCATGTGTCCATATACTTGGGCCGTTTTTCGAGGGTTGCGTACACGTAGGTGGTACTCCATACTGTTGTTGTTGGTATTTTTGTATGTGGTGTTCAATTATTGATGCATCAATCTGTTTGATGCGGGTACTAATGAGAGGTGCGTTTGCTGCTTTCAAAGAGGCCCTTTGGTCTTTAACACTTTCCCGGGCGGCAACGCGCCAGGGCTTCTTGCGGAGGGGTTAAGTACCGACTCTGGCAGATCGTAATCCCTCTCTGAAAAGGAGGTAGTCTGCTATTACGAAAGGGTCAGGTATATACAGTGCTGTCGTTGGGAAAGTATTAAGATCGTGGGTCAACACTGGTCAGTAGTATTCGCGGCATTCATTTGCACCTGCAAAGGTCAAGAATGTGCATGTGTCCATATACTTGGGCCGTTTTTCGAGGGTTGCGTTCACGTAGGTGGTACTCTATACTGTTGTTGTTGGTATTATTGTGTGTGGTGATCGATTATTAATGCATCATTCTGTCTGATTCGGGACCTAATGCGAGGTGTGTTTTTGCTCAAGGTCAAGAATGCACAAGTGTCCATATACCTGGGCCGTTTTTCGAGTGTTGCGTACACGTAGGTGGTACTCCATACTGTTGTTGTTGGTATTATTGTGTGTGGTGATCGATTATTAATGCATCATTCTGTCTGATTCGGGACCTAATGCGAGGTGCGTTTTTGCTCAAGGTCAAGAGTGCACAAGCGTTCATATACCTGGGCCGTTTTTCGAGTGTTGCGTACACATAGGTGGTACTCCATACTGTGGTTTTTGGTATTATTGCGTGGTGTTCGGTTATTGTTGCATCATTCTGGCTGATGCGGGTACTAATGAGAGGTGCGTTTGCTGCTTTCAAAGAGGCCCTTTGGTCTTTAACACTTTCCCGGGCGGCAGCGCGCCAGGGCTTCTTGCGGAGGGGTTAAGTACCGACTCTGGCAGATCGTAATCCCTCTCTGAAAAGGAGGTAGTCTGCTATTACGAAAGGGTCAGGTATATACAGTGCTGTCGTTGGGAAAGTATTAAGATCGTGGGTCAACACTGATCAGTAGTATTCGCGGCTTTCATTTGCACCTGCAAAGGTCAAGAATGTGCATGTGTCCATATACCTGGGCCGTTTTTCGAGGGTTGCGTACACGTAGGTGGTACTCCATACTGTTGTTGTTGGTATTATTGTATGTGGTGTTCAATTATTGATGCATCAATCTGTTTGATGCGGGTACTAATGAGATGTGCGTTTGCTGCTTTCATAGATGCTCTTTGGTCTTTAACACTTTCCCGGGCGGCAGCGTGCCAGGGCTTCTTGCGGAGGGGTTAAGTACCGACTCTGGCAGATCGTAATCCCTCTCTGAAAAGGAGGTAGTCTGCTATTACGAAAGGGTCAGGTATATACAGTGCTGTCGTTGGGAAATTATTAAGATCGTAGGTCAACACTGGTCAGTAGTATTCGCGGGTTTCATTTCATGAATGTGCATGTGTCCATATACTTGGGCCGTTTTTCGAGGGTTGCGTACACGTAGGTGGTACTCCATACTGTTGTTGTTGGTATTATTGTGTTTGGTGTTCAATTATTGATGCATCAACCTGTTTGATGCGGGTACTAATGAGAGGTGCGTTTGCTGCTTTTAAAGAGGCCCTTTGGTCTTTAACACTTTCCCGGGCGGTAGCGCGCCAGGGCTTCTTGCGGAGGGGTTAGGTACCGACTCTGGCAGATCGTAATCCCTCTCTGAAAAGGAGGTAGTCTGCTATTACGAAAGGGTCAGGTATATACAGTGCTGTCGTTGGGAAAGTATTAAGATCGTGGGTCAACACTGGTCAGTAGTATTCGCGGGTTTCATTTGCACCTGCAAAGGTCAAGAATGTGCATGTGTCCATATACTTGGGCCGTTTTTCGAGGGTTGCGTACACGTAGGTGGTACCCCATACTGTTGTTGTTGGTATTATTGTGTGTGGTGATCGATTATTAATGCATCATTCTGTTTGATGCGGGAACTAATGCGAGGTGCGTTTTTTGCTCCAGGTCAAGAATGCACAAGTGTCCATATTACTGGGCCGTTTTTCGAGGGTTGCGTACACGTAGCTGGTACTCCATACTGATGTTGTTGTTGGTATTATTGTGTGTGGTGATCGATTATTGATGCATCATTCTGTTTGATGCGGGAACTAATGCGAGGTACGTTTTTTGCTCAAGGTCAAGAATGCACAAGTGTCCATATACCTGGGCCGTTTTCCGAGGGTTGCGTACACGTAGCTGGTACTCCATACTGATGTTGTTGTTGGTATTATTGTGTGTGGTGATCGATTATTGATGCATCATTCTGTTTGATGCGGGAACTAATGCGAGGTGCGTTTTTTGCTAAAGGTCAAGAATGCACAAGTGTCCATATACCTGGGCCGTTTTTCGAGGGTTGCGTTCACGTAGCTGGTACTCCATACTGATGTTGTTGTTTGTATTATTGTGTGTGGTGATCGATTATTGATGCATCATTCTGTTTGATGCGGGAACTAATGCGAGGTGCGTTTTTTGCTCAAGGTCAAGAATGCACAAGTGTCCATATACCTGGGCCGTTTTCCGAGGGTTGCGTATACGTAGCTGGTACTCCTTACTGTTGTTGTTGGTATTATTGTGTGTGGTGATCGATTATTAATGCATTATTCTGTCTGATTCTGGAACTAATGCGAGGTGCGTTTTTGCTCAAGGTCAAGAGTGCACAAGTGTTCATATACCTGGGCCGATTTTCGAGGGTTGCGTACACGTATGTGATACTCCTTACCGTTGTTGTTGGTATTATTGTGTGTGGTGATCGATTATTAATGCATTACTCTGTCTTATTCTGGAACTAATGCGAGGTGCGTTTTTTGCTCAAGGTCAAGAATGCACAAATGTTCATATACCTGGGCCGTTTTTCGAGGGTTGCGTACACGTAGGTGGTACTCCATACTGTTGTTGTTGGTATTATTGTGTGTGGTGATCGATTATTAATGCATCATTCTGTTTGATGCGGGAACTAATGCGGGGTGTGTTTTTGCTCAAGGTCAAGAATGCACAAGTGTCCATATACCTGGGCCGTTTTTCGAGTGTTGCATACACGTAGGTTGTACTCCATACTGTTGTTGTTGGTATTATTGTGTGTGGTGATCGATTATTAATGCATCATTCTGTTTGATGCGGGAACTAATGCGAGGTGTGTTTTTGCTCATGGTCAAGAATGCACAAGTGTCCATATACCTGGGCCGTTTTCCGAGTGTTGCGTACACGTAGGTGGTACTCCATACTGTTGTTGTTGGTATTATTGTGTGTGGTGATCGATTATTAATGCATCATTCTGTCTGATTCGGGACCTAATGCGAGGTGCGTTTTTGCTCAAGGTCAAGAGTGCACAAGTGTTCATATACCTGGGCCGTTTTTCGAGTGTTGCGTAAACGTAGGTTGTACTCCATACTGTTGTTGTTGGTATTATTGTGTGTGGTGATCGATTATTAATGCATCATTCTGTTTGATGCGGGAACTAATGCGAGGTGTGTTTTTGCTCATGGTCAAGAATGCACAAGTGTCCATATACCTGGGCCGTTTTTCGAGTGTTGCGTACACGTAGGTGGTACTACATACTGTTGTTGTTGGTATTATTGTGTGTGGTGATCGATTATTAATGCATCATTCTGTTTGATGCGGGAACTAATGCGAGGTGCGTTTTTGCTCAAGGTCAAGAATGCACAAGTGTCCATATACCTTGGCCGTTTCACGAGGGTTGCGTACACGTAGGTGGTACTCCATACTGTGGTTTTTGGTATTATTGCGTGGTGTTCGGTTATTGTTGCATCATTCTGGCTGATGCGGGTACTAATGAGAGGTGCGTTTGCTGCTTTCAAATAGGCCCTTTGGTCTTTAACACTTTCCCGGGCGGCAGCTCGCCAGGGCTTCTTGCGGAGGGGTTAAGTACCGACTCTGGCAGATCGTAATCCCTCTCTGAAAAGGAGGTAGTCTGCTATTACGAAAGGGTCAGGTATATACAGTGCTGTCGTTGGGAAAGTATTAAGATCGTGGGTCAACACTGGTCAGTAGTATTCGCGGCATTCATTTGCACCTGCAAAGGTCAAGAATGTGCATGTGTCCTTATACTTTGGCCGTTTTTCGAAGGTTGCGTACACGTAGGTGGTACTCCATACTGTTGTTGTTGGTATTTTTGTATGTGGTGTTCAATTATTGATGCATCAATCTGTTTGATGCGGGTACTAATGAGAGGTGCGTTTGCTGCTTTCAAAGAGGCCCTTTGGTCTTTAACACTTTCCCGGGCGGCAGCGCGCCAGGGCTTCTTGCGGAGGGGTTAAGTACCGACTCTGGCAGATCGTAATCCCTCTCTGAAAAGGAGGTAGTCTGCTATTACGAAAGGGTCAGGTATATACAGTGCTGTCGTTGGGAAAGTATTAAGATCGCGGGTCAACACTGGTCAGTAGTATTCGCGGCTTTCATTTGCACCTGCAAAGGTCAAGAATGTGCATGTGTCCATATACTTGGGCCGTTTTTCGAGGTTTGCGTACACGTAGGTGGTACTCCATACTGTTGTTGTTGGTATTATTGTGTGTGGTGTTCAATTATTGATGCATCAATCTGTTTGATGCGGGTACTAATGAGAGGTGCGTTTGCTGCTTTCAATGAGGCCCTTTGGTCTTTAACACTTTCCCGGGCGGCAGCGCGCCAGGGCTTCTTGCGGAGGGGTTAAGTACCGACTCTGGCAGATCGTAATCCCTCTCTGAAAAGGAGGTAGTCTGCTATTACGAAAGGGTCAGGTATATACAGTGCAGTCGTTGGGAAAGTATCATGATCGTGGGTCAACACTGGTCAGTAGTATTCGCGGCTTTCATTTGCACCTGCAAAGGTCAAGAATGTGCATGTGTCCATATACTTGGGCCGTTTTTCGAGGGTTGCGTACACGTAGGTGGTACTCCTTACTGTTGTTGTTGGTATTATTGTGTGTGGTGATCGACTATTAATGCATCATTCTGTCTGATTCGGGAACTAATGCGAGGTGCGTTTTTTGCTCAAGGTCAAGAATGCACAAGTGTCCATATACCTGGGCCGTTTTTCGAGGGTTGCGTACACGTAGGTGGTACTCCATACTGTTGTTGTTGGTATTATTGTATGTGGTGTTCAATTATTGATGCATCATTCTGTTTGATGCGGGTACTAATGAGATGTGCGTTTGCTGCTTTCAAAGATGCTCTTTGGTCTTTAACACTTTCCCGGGCGGCAGCGCGCCAGGGCTTTTTGCGGAGGGGTTAAGTACCGACTCTGGCAGATCGTAATCCCTCTCTGAAAAGGAGGTAGTCTGCTATTACGAAAGGGTCCGGTATATACAGTGCAGTCGTTGGGAAAGTATTAAGGTCGTGGGTCAACACTGGTCAGTAGTATTCGCGGGTTTCATTTGCACCTGCAAAGGTCAAGAATGTGCATGTGTCCATATACTTGGGCCGTTTTTCGAGGGTTGCGTACACGTAGGTGGTACTCCATACTGTTGTTGTTGGTATTATTGTGTGTGGTGATCGATTATTAATGCATCTTTCTGTTTGATGCGCGAACTAATGCGAGGTGCGTTTTTTGCTCAAGGTCAAGAATGCACAAGTGTCCATATTACTGGGCCGTTTTTCGTGGGTTGCGTACACGTAGCTGGTACTCCATACTGATGTTGTTGTTGGTATTATTGTGTGTGGTGATCGATTATTGATGCATCATTCTGTTTGATGCGGGAACTAATGCGAGGTGCGTTTTTTGCTCAAGGTCAAGAATGCACATGTGTCCATATACCTGGGCAGTTTTCCGAGGGTTGCGTATACGTAGCTGGTACTCCTTACTGTTGTTGTTGGTATTATTGTGTGTGGTGATCGATTATTAATGCATTATTCTGTCTGATTCTGGAACTTATGCGAGGTGCGTTTTTTGCTCAAGGTCAAGAATGCACAAGTGTCCATATACCTGGGCCGTTTTTCGAGGGTTGCGTACACGTAGGTGGTACTCCTTACTGTTGTTGTTGGTATTATTGTGTGTGGTGATCGATTATTAATGCATCTTTCTGTTTGATGCGCGAACTAATGCGAGGTGCGTTTTTTGCTCAAGGTCAAGAATGCACAAGTGTCCATATTACTGGGCCGTTTTTCGAGGGTTGCGTACACGTAGCTGGTACTCCATACTGATGTTGTTGTTGGTATTATTGTGTGTGGTGATCGATTATTGATGCATCATTCTGTTTGATGCGGGAACTAATGCGAGGTGCGTTTTTTGCTCAAGGTCAAGAATGCACAAGTGTCCATATACCTGGGCCGTTTTCCGAGGGTTGCGTATACGTAGCTGGTACTCCTTACTGTTGTTGTTGGTATTATTGTGTGTGGTGATCGATTATTAATGCATTATTCTGTCTGATTCTGGAACTAATGCGAGGTGCGTTTTTTGCTCAAGGTCAAGAATGCACAAGTGTCCATATACCTGGGCCGTTTTTCGAGTGTTGCGTACACGTAGGTGGTACTCCATACTGTTGTTGTTGGTATTATGGTGTGTGGTGATCGATTATTAATGCATCATTCTGTCTGATTCGGGACCTAATGCGAGGTGCGTTTTTGCTCAAGGTCAAGAGTGCACAAGTGTTCATATACCTGGGCCGTTTTTCGAGTGTTGCGTACACGTAAGTTGTACTCCATACTGTTGTTGTTGGTATTATTGTGTGTGGTGATCGATTATTAATGCATCATTGTGTTTGATGCGGGAACTAATTCGAGGTGTGTTTTTGCTCAAGGTCAAGAATGCACAAGTGTCCATATACCTGGGCCGTTTTTCGAGTGTTGCGTACACGTAGGTGGTACTCCATACTGTTGTTGTTGGTATTATTGTGTGTGGTGATCGATTATTAATGCATCATTCTGTTTGATGCGGGAACTAATGCGAGGTGCGTTTTTGCTCAAGGTCAAGAATGCACAACTGTCCATATACCTGGGCCGTTTTTCGAGGGTTGTGTACACGTAGGTGGTATTCCATACTGTGGTCTTTGGTATTATTGCGTGGTGTTCGGTTATTGTTGCATCATTCTGGCTGATGCGGGCACTAATGAAAAGGGGCGTTTGCTGCTTTCAAACAGGCCCTTTGGTCTTTAACACTTTCCCGGGCGGCAGCGCGCCAGGGCTTCTTGCGGAGGGGTTAAGTACCGACTCTGGCAGATCGTAATCCCTCTCTGAAAAGGAGGTAGTCTGCTATTACGAAAGGGTCCGGTATATACAGTGCAGTCGTTGGGAAAGTATTAAGGTCGTGGGTCAACACTGGTCAGTAGTATTCGCGGGTTTCATTTGCACCTGCAAAGGTCAAGAATGTGCATGTGTCCATATACTTGGGCCGTTTTTCGAGGGTTGCGTACACGTAGGTGGTACTCCATACTGTTGTTGTTGGTATTATTGTGTGTGGTGATCGATTATTAATGCATCTTTCTGTTTGATGCGCGAACTAATGCGAGGTGCGTTTTTTGCTCAAGGTCAAGAATGCACAAGTGTCCATATACCTGGGCCGTTTTTCGAGGGTTGCGTACACGTAGGTGGTACTCCATACTGTTGTTGTTGGTATTATTGTATGTGGTGTTCAATTATTGATGCATCATTCTGTTTGATGCGGGTACTAATGAGATGTGCGTTTGCTGCTTTCAAAGATGCTCTTTGGTCTTTAACACTTTCCCGGGCGGCAGCGCGCCAGGGCTTTTTGCGGAGGGGTTAAGTACCGACTCTGGCAGATCGTAATCCCTCTCTGAAAAGGAGGTAGTCTGCTATTACGAAAGGGTCCGGTATATACAGTGCAGTCGTTGGGAAAGTATTAAGGTCGTGGGTCAACACTGGTCAGTAGTATTCGCGGGTTTCATTTGCACCTGCAAAGGTCAAGAATGTGCATGTGTCCATATACTTGGGCCGTTTTTCGAGGGTTGCGTACACGTAGGTGGTACTCCATACTGTTGTTGTTGGTATTATTGTGTGTGGTGATCGATTATTAATGCATCTTTCTGTTTGATGCGCGAACTAATGCGAGGTGCGTTTTTTGCTCAAGGTCAAGAATGCACAAGTGTCCATATTACTGGGCCGTTTTTCGAGGGTTGCGTACACGTAGCTGGTACTCCATACTGATGTTGTTGTTGGTATTATTGTGTGTGGTGATCGATTATTGATGCATCATTCTGTTTGATGCGGGAACTAATGCGAGGTGCGTTTTTTGCTCAAGGTCAAGAATGCACAAGTGTCCATATACCTGGGCAGTTTTCCGAGGGTTGCGTATACGTAGCTGGTACTCCTTACTGTTGTTGTTGGTATTATTGTGTGTGGTGATCGATTATTAATGCATTATTCTGTCTGATTCTGGAACTAATGCGAGGTGCGTTTTTTGCTCAAGGTCAAGAATGCACAAGTGTCCATATACCTGGGCCATTTTTCGAGGGTTGCGTACACGTAGGTGGTACTCCTTACTGTTGTTGTTGGTATTATTGTGTGTGGTGATCGATTATTAATGCATCTTTCTGTTTGATGCCCGAACTAATGCGAGGTGCGTTTTTTGCTCAAGGTCAAGAATGCACAAGTGTCCATATTACTGGGCCGTTTTTCGAGGGTTGCGTACACGTAGCTGGTACTCCATACTGATGTTGTTGTTGGTATTATTGTGTGTGGTGATCGATTATTGATGCATCATTCTGTTTGATGCGGGAACTAATGCGAGGTGCGTTTTTTGCTCAAGGTCAAGAATGCACAAGTGTCCATATACCTGGGCCGTTTTCCGAGGGTTGCGTATACGTAGCTGGTACTCCTTACTGTTGTTGTTGGTATTATTGTGTGTGGTGATCGATTATTAATGCATTATTCTGTCTGATTCTGGAACTAATGCGAGGTGCGTTTTTTGCTCAAGGTCAAGAATGCACAAGTGTCCATATACCTGGGCCGTTTTTCGAGGGTTGCGTACACGTAGCTGGTACTCCTTACTGTTGTTGTTGGTATTATTGTGTGTGGTGATCGATTATTAATGCATTATTCTGTCTGATTCTGGAACTAATGCGAGGTGCGTTTTTTGCTCAAGGTCAAGAATGCACAAGTGTCCATATACCTGGGCCGTTTTTCGAGGGTTGCGTACACGTAGGTGGTACTCCTTACTGTTGTTGTTGGTATTATTGTGTGTGGTGATCGATTATTTAAGCATCATTCTGTCTGATTCGGGACCTAATGCGAGGTGCGTTTTTGCTCAAGGTCAAGAGTGCACAAGTGTTCATATACCTGGGCCGATTTTCGAGGGTTGCGTACACGTATGTGGTACTCCTTACCGTTGTTGTTGGTATTATTGTGTGTGGTGATCGATTATTAATGCATTATTCTGTCTTATTCTGGAACTAATGCGAGGTGCGTTTTTTGCTCAAGGTCAAGAATGCACAAATGTTCATATACCTGGGCCGTTTTTCGAGGGTTGCGTACACGTAGGTGGTACTCCATACTGTTGTTGTTGGTATTATTGTGTGTGGTGATCGATTATTAATGCATCTTTCTGTTTGATGCGCGAACTAATGCGAGGTGCGTTTTTTGCTCAAGGTCAAGAATGCACAAGTGTCCATATTACTGGGCCGTTTTTCGAGGGTTGCGTACACGTAGCTGGTACTCCATACTGATGTTGTTGTTGGTATTATTGTGTGTGGTGATCGATTATTGATGCATCATTCTGTTTGATGCGGGAACTAATGCGAGGTGCGTTTTTTGCTCAAGGTCAAGAATGCACAAGTGTCCATATACCTGGGCAGTTTTCCGAGGGTTGCGTATACGTAGCTGGTACTCCTTACTGTTGTTGTTGGTATTATTGTGTGTGGTGATCGATTATTAATGCATTATTCTGTCTGATTCTGGAACTAATGCGAGGTGCGTTTTTTGCTCAAGGTCAAGAATGCACAAGTGTCCATATACCTGGGCCGTTTTTCGAGGGTTGCGTACACGTAGGTGGTACTCCTTACTGTTGTTGTTGGTATTATTGTGTGTGGTGATCGATTATTAATGCATCTTTCTGTTTGATGCGCGAACTAATGCGAGGTGCGTTTTTTGCTCAAGGTCAAGAATGCACAAGTGTCCATATTACTGGGCCGTTTTTCGAGGGTTGCGTACACGTAGCTGGTACTCCATACTGATGTTGTTGTTGGTATTATTGTGTGTGGTGATCGATTATTGATGCATCATTCTGTTTGATGCGGGAACTAATGCGAGGTGCGTTTTTTGCTCAAGGTCAAGAATGCACAAGTGTCCATATACCTGGGCCGTTTTCCGAGGGTTGCGTATACGTAGCTGGTACTCCTTACTGTTGTTGTTGGTATTATTGTGTGTGGTGATCGATTATTAATGCATTATTCTGTCTGATTCTGGAACTAATGCGAGGTGCGTTTTTTGCTCAAGGTCAAGAATGCACAAGTGTCCATATACCTGGGCCGTTTTTCGAGGGTTGCGTACACGTAGCTGGTACTCCTTACTGTTGTTGTTGGTATTATTGTGTGTGGTGATCGATTATTAATGCATTATTCTGTCTGATTCTGGAACTAATGCGAGGTGCGTTTTTTGCTCAAGGTCATGAATGCACAAGTGTCCATATACCTGGGCCGTTTTTCGAGGGTTGCGTACACGTAGGTGGTACTCCTTACTGTTGTTGTTGGTATTATTGTGTGTGGTGATCGATTATTTAAGCATCATTCTGTCTGATTCGGGACCTAATGCGAGGTGCGTTTTTGCTCAAGGTCAAGAGTGCACAAGTGTTCATATACCTGGGCCGATTTTCGAGGGTTGCGTACACGTATGTGGTACTCCTTACCGTTGTTGTTGGTATTATTGTGTGTGGTGATCGATTATTAATGCATTATTCTGTCTTATTCTGGAACTAATGCGAGGTGCGTTTTTTGCTCAAGGTCAAGAATGCACAAATGTTTATATACCTGGGCCGTTTTTCGAGGGTTGCGTACACGTAGGTGGTACTCCATACTGTTGTTGTTGGTATTATTGTGTGTGGTGATCGATTATTAATGCATCATTCTGTTTGATGCGGGAACTAATGCGAGGTGTGTTTTTGCTCATGGTCAAGAATGCACAAGTGTCCATATACCTGGGCCGTTTTCCGAGTGTTGCGTACACGTAGGTGGTACACCATACTGTTGTTGTTGGTATTATTGTGTGTGGTGATCGATTATTAATGCTTCATTCTGTTTGATGCGGGAACTAATGCGAGGTGCGTTTTTGCTCAAGGTCAAGAATGCACAAATGTTTATATACCTGGGCCGTTTTTCGAGGGTTGCGTACACGTAGGTGGTACTCCATACTGTTGTTGTTGGTATTATTGTGTGTGGTGATCGATTATTAATGCATCATTCTGTCTGATTCGGGACCTAATGCGAGGTGCGTTTTTGCTCAAGGTCAAGAATGCACAGGTGTTCATATTCCTGGGCCGTTTTTCGAGTGTTGCGTAAACGTAGGTTGTACTCCATACTGTTGTTGTTGGTATTATTGTGTGTGGTGATCGATTATTAATGCTTCATTCTGTTTGATGCGGGAACTAATGCGAGGTGCGTTTTTGCTCAAGGTCAAGAATGCACAAGTGTCCATATACCTTGGCCGTTTTTCGAGGGTTGCGTACACGTAGGTGGTACTCCATACTGTGGTTTTTGGTATTATTGCGTGGTGTTCGGTTATTGTTGCATCATTCTGGCTGATGCGGATACTAATGAGAGGTGCGTTTGCTGCTTTCAAAGAGGCCCTTTGGTCTTTAACACTTTCCCGGGCGGCAGCTCGCCAGGGATTCTTGCGGAGGGGTTAAGTACCGACTCTGGCAGATCGTAATCCCTCTCTGAAAAGGAGGTAGTCTGCTATTACGAAAGGGTCAGGTATATACAGTGCTGTCGTTGGGAAAGTATTAAGATCGTGGGTCAACACTGGTCAGTAGTATTCGCGGCATTCATTTGCACCTGCAAAGGTCAAGAATGTGCATGTGTCCATATACTTGGGCCGTTTTTCGAGGGTTGCGTACACGTAGGTGGTACTCCATACTGTTGTTGTTGGTATTTTTGTATGTGGTGTTCAATTATTGATGCATCAATCTGTTTGATGCGGGTACTAATGAGAGGTGCGTTTGCTGCTTTCAAAGAGGCCCTTTGGTCTTTAACACTTTCCCGGGCGGCAGCGCGCCAGGGCTTCTTGCGGAGGGGTTAAGTACCGACTCTGGCAGATCGTAATCCCTCTCTGAAAAGGAGGTAGTCTGCTATTACGAAAGGGTCAGGTATATACAGTGCTGTCGTTGGGAAAGTATTAAGATCGTGGGTCAACACTGGTCAGTAGTATTCGCGGCATTCATTTGCACCTGCAAAGGTCAAGAATGTGCATGTGTCCATATACTTGGGCCGTTTTTCGAGGGTTGCGTTCACGTAGGTGGTACTCTATACTGTTGTTGTTGGTATTATTGTGTGTGGTGATCGATTATTAATGCATCATTCTGTCTGATTCGGGACCTAATGCGAGGTGTGTTTTTGCTCAAGGTCAAGAATGCACAAGTGTCCATATACCTGGGCCGTTTTTCGAGTGTTGCGTACACCTAGGTGGTACTCCATACTGTTGTTGTTGGTATTATTGTGTGTGGTGATCGATTATTAATGCATCATTCTGTCTGATTCGGGACCTAATGCGAGGTGCGTTTTTGCTCAAGGTCAAGAGTGCACAAGCGTTCATATACCTGGGCCGTTTTTCGAGTGTTGCGTACACGTAGGTTGTACTCCATACTGTTGTTGTTGGTATTATTGTGTGTGGTGATCGATTATTAATGCATCATTCTGTTTGATGCGGGAACTAATGCGAGGTGTGTTTTTGCTCAAGGTCAAGAATGCACAAGTGTCCATATACCTGGGCCGTTTTTCGAGTGTTGCGTACACGTAGGTTGTACTCCATACTGTTGTTGTTGGTATTATTGTGTGTGGTGATCGATTATTAATGCATCATTCTGTTTGATGCGGGAACTAATGCGAGGTGTGTTTTTGCTCAAGGTCAAGAATGCACAAGTGTCCATATACCTGGGCCGTTTTTCGAGTGTTGCGTACACGTAGGTGGTACTCCATACTGTTGTTGTTGGTATTATTGTGTGTGGTGATCGATTATTAATGCATCATTCTGTTTGATGCGGGAACTAATGCGAGGTGCGTTTTTGCTCAAGGTCAAGAATGCACAAGTGTCCATATACCTGGGCCGTTTTTCGAGGGTTGCGTACACATAGGTGGTACTCCATACTGTGGTTTTTGGTATTATTGCGTGGTGTTCGGTTATTGTTGCATCATTCTGGCTGATGCGGGTACTAATGAGAGGTGCGTTTGCTGCTTTCAAAGAGGCCCTTTGGTCTTTAACACTTTCCCGGGCGGCAGCGCGCCAGGGCTTCTTGCGGAGGGGTTAAGTACCGACTCTGGCAGATCGTAATCCCTCTCTGAAAAGGAGGTAGTCTGCTATTACGAAAGGGTCAGGTATATACAGTGCTGTCGTTGGGAAAGTATTAAGATCGTGGGTCAACACTGATCAGTAGTATTCGCGGCTTTCATTTGCACCTGCAAAGGTCAAGAATGTGCATGTGTCCATATACCTGGGCCGTTTTTCGAGGGTTGCGTACACGTAGGTGGTACTCCATACTGTTGTTGTTGGTATTATTGTATGTGGTGTTCAATTATTGATGCATCAATCTGTTTGATGCGGGTACTAATGAGATGTGCGTTTGCTGCTTTCATAGATGCTCTTTGGTCTTTAACACTTTCCCGGGCGGCAGCGTGCCAGGGCTTCTTGCGGAGGGGTTAAGTACCGACTCTGGCAGATCGTAATCCCTCTCTGAAAAGGAGGTAGTCTGCTATTACGAAAGGGTCAGGTATATACAGTGCTGTCGTTGGGAAATTATTAAGATCGTAGGTCAACACTGGTCAGTAGTATTCGCGGGTTTCATTTCATGAATGTGCATGTGTCCATATACTTGGGCCGTTTTTCGAGGGTTGCGTACACGTAGGTGGTACTCCATACTGTTGTTGTTGGTATTATTGTGTTTGGTGTTCAATTATTGATGCATCAACCTGTTTGATGCGGGTACTAATGAGAGGTGCGTTTGCTGCTTTTAAAGAGGCCCTTTGGTCTTTAACACTTTCCCGGGCGGTAGCGCGCCAGGGCTTCTTGCGGAGGGGTTAGGTACCGACTCTGGCAGATCGTAATCCCTCTCTGAAAAGGAGGTAGTCTGCTATTACGAAAGGGTCAGGTATATACAGTGCTGTCGTTGGGAAAGTATTAAGATCGTGGGTCAACACTGGTCAGTAGTATTCGTGGGTTTCATTTGCACCTGCAAAGGTCAAGAATGTGCATGTGTCCATATACTTGGGCCGTTTTTCGAGGGTTGCGTACACGTAGGTGGTACCCCATACTGTTGTTGTTGGTATTATTGTGTGTGGTGATCGATTATTAATGCATCATTCTGTTTGATGCGGGAACTAATGCGAGGTGCGTTTTTTGCTCCAGGTCAAGAATGCACAAGTGTCCATATTACTGGGCCGTTTTTCGAGGGTTGCGTACACGTAGCTGGTACTCCATACTGATGTTGTTGTTGGTATTATTGTGTGTGGTGATCGATTATTGATGCATCATTCTGTTTGATGCGGGAACTAATGCGAGGTACGTTTTTTGCTCAAGGTCAAGAATGCACAAGTGTCCATATACCTGGGCCGTTTTCCGAGGGTTGCGTACACGTAGCTGGTACTCCATACTGATGTTGTTGTTGGTATTATTGTGTGTGGTGATCGATTATTGATGCATCATTCTGTTTGATGCGGGAACTAATGCGAGGTGCGTTTTTTGCTAAAGGTCAAGAATGCACAAGTGTCCATATACCTGGGCCGTTTTTCGAGGGTTGCGTTCACGTAGCTGGTACTCCATACTGATGTTGTTGTTTGTATTATTGTGTGTGGTGATCGATTATTGATGCATCATTCTGTTTGATGCGGGAACTAATGCGAGGTGCGTTTTTTGCTCAAGGTCAAGAATGCACAAGTGTCCATATACCTGGGCCGTTTTCCGAGGGTTGCGTATACGTAGCTGGTACTCCTTACTGTTGTTGTTGGTATTATTGTGTGTGGTGATCGATTATTAATGCATTATTCTGTCTGATTCTGGAACTAATGCGAGGTGCGTTTTTGCTCAAGGTCAAGAGTGCACAAGTGTTCATATACCTGGGCCGATTTTCGAGGGTTGCGTACACGTATGTGATACTCCTTACCGTTGTTGTTGGTATTATTGTGTGTGGTGATCGATTATTAATGCATTACTCTGTCTTATTCTGGAACTAATGCGAGGTGCGTTTTTTGCTCAAGGTCAAGAATGCACAAATGTTCATATACCTGGGCCGTTTTTCGAGGGTTGCGTACACGTAGGTGGTACTCCATACTGTTGTTGTTGGTATTATTGTGTGTGGTGATCGATTATTAATGCATCATTCTGTTTGATGCGGGAACTAATGCGGGGTGTGTTTTTGCTCAAGGTCAAGAATGCACAAGTGTCCATATACCTGGGCCGTTTTTCGAGTGTTGCATACACGTAGGTTGTACTCCATACTGTTGTTGTTGGTATTATTGTGTGTGGTGATCGATTATTAATGCATCATTCTGTTTGATGCGGGAACTAATGCGAGGTGTGTTTTTGCTCATGGTCAAGAATGCACAAGTGTCCATATACCTGGGCCGTTTTCCGAGTGTTGCGTACACGTAGGTGGTACTCCATACTGTTGTTGTTGGTATTATTGTGTGTGGTGATCGATTATTAATGCATCATTCTGTCTGATTCGGGACCTAATGCGAGGTGCGTTTTTGCTCAAGGTCAAGAGTGCACAAGTGTTCATATACCTGGGCCGTTTTTCGAGTGTTGCGTAAACGTAGGTTGTACTCCATACTGTTGTTGTTGGTATTATTGTGTGTGGTGATCGATTATTAATGCATCATTCTGTTTGATGCGGGAACTAATGCGAGGTGTGTTTTTGCTCATGGTCAAGAATGCACAAGTGTCCATATACCTGGGCCGTTTTTCGAGTGTTGCGTACACGTAGGTGGTACTACATACTGTTGTTGTTGGTATTATTGTGTGTGGTGATCGATTATTAATGCATCATTCTGTTTGATGCGGGAACTAATGCGAGGTGCGTTTTTGCTCAAGGTCAAGAATGCACAAGTGTCCATATACCTTGGCCGTTTCACGTTTCACGAGGGTTGCGTACACGTAGGTGGTACTCCATACTGTGGTTTTTGGTATTATTGCGTGGTGTTCGGTTATTGTTGCATCATTCTGGCTGATGCGGGTACTAATGAGAGGTGCGTTTGCTGCTTTCAAATAGGCCCTTTGGTCTTTAACACTTTCCCGGGCGGCAGCTCGCCAGGGCTTCTTGCGGAGGGGTTAAGTACCGACTCTGGCAGATCGTAATCCCTCTCTGAAAAGGAGGTAGTCTGCTATTACGAAAGGGTCAGGTATATACAGTGCTGTCGTTGGGAAAGTATTAAGATCGTGGGTCAACACTGGTCAGTAGTATTCGCGGCATTCATTTGCACCTGCAAAGGTCAAGAATGTGCATGTGTCCTTATACTTTGGCCGTTTTTCGAAGGTTGCGTACACGTAGGTGGTACTCCATACTGTTGTTGTTGGTATTTTTGTATGTGGTGTTCAATTATTGATGCATCAATCTGTTTGATGCGGGTACTAATGAGAGGTGCGTTTGCTGCTTTCAAAGAGGCCCTTTGGTCTTTAACACTTTCCCGGGCGGCAGCGCGCCAGGGCTTCTTGCGGAGGGGTTAAGTACCGACTCTGGCAGATCGTAATCCCTCTCTGAAAAGGAGGTAGTCTGCTATTACGAAAGGGTCAGGTATATACAGTGCTGTCGTTGGGAAAGTATTAAGATCGCGGGTCAACACTGGTCAGTAGTATTCGCGGCTTTCATTTGCACCTGCAAAGGTCAAGAATGTGCATGTGTCCATATACTTGGGCCGTTTTTCGAGGTTTGCGTACACGTAGGTGGTACTCCATACTGTTGTTGTTGGTATTATTGTGTGTGGTGTTCAATTATTGATGCATCAATCTGTTTGATGCGGGTACTAATGAGAGGTGCGTTTGCTGCTTTCAATGAGGCCCTTTGGTCTTTAACACTTTCCCGGGCGGCAGCGCGCCAGGGCTTCTTGCGGAGGGGTTAAGTACCGACTCTGGCAGATCGTAATCCCTCTCTGAAAAGGAGGTAGTCTGCTATTACGAAAGGGTCAGGTATATACAGTGCAGTCGTTGGGAAAGTATCATGATCGTGGGTCAACACTGGTCAGTAGTATTCGCGGCTTTCATTTGCACCTGCAAAGGTCAAGAATGTGCATGTGTCCATATACTTGGGCCGTTTTTCGAGGGTTGCGTACACGTAGGTGGTACTCCTTACTGTTGTTGTTGGTATTATTGTGTGTGGTGATCGACTATTAATGCATCATTCTGTCTGATTCGGGAACTAATGCGAGGTGCGTTTTTTGCTCAAGGTCAAGAATGCACAAGTGTCCATATACCTGGGCCGTTTTTCGAGGGTTGCGTACACGTAGGTGGTACTCCATACTGTTGTTGTTGGTATTATTGTATGTGGTGTTCAATTATTGATGCATCATTCTGTTTGATGCGGGTACTAATGAGATGTGCGTTTGCTGCTTTCAAAGATGCTCTTTGGTCTTTAACACTTTCCCGGGCGGCAGCGCGCCAGGGCTTTTTGCGGAGGGGTTAAGTACCGACTCTGGCAGATCGTAATCCCTCTCTGAAAAGGAGGTAGTCTGCTATTACGAAAGGGTCCGGTATATACAGTGCAGTCGTTGGGAAAGTATTAAGGTCGTGGGTCAACACTGGTCAGTAGTATTCGCGGGTTTCATTTGCACCTGCAAAGGTCAAGAATGTGCATGTGTCCATATACTTGGGCCGTTTTTCGAGGGTTGCGTACACGTAGGTGGTACTCCATACTGTTGTTGTTGGTATTATTGTGTGTGGTGATCGATTATTAATGCATCTTTCTGTTTGATGCGCGAACTAATGCGAGGTGCGTTTTTTGCTCAAGGTCAAGAATGCACAAGTGTCCATATTACTGGGCCGTTTTTCGTGGGTTGCGTACACGTAGCTGGTACTCCATACTGATGTTGTTGTTGGTATTATTGTGTGTGGTGATCGATTATTGATGCATCATTCTGTTTGATGCGGGAACTAATGCGAGGTGCGTTTTTTGCTCAAGGTCAAGAATGCACATGTGTCCATATACCTGGGCAGTTTTCCGAGGGTTGCGTATACGTAGCTGGTACTCCTTACTGTTGTTGTTGGTATTATTGTGTGTGGTGATCGATTATTAATGCATTATTCTGTCTGATTCTGGAACTTATGCGAGGTGCGTTTTTTGCTCAAGGTCAAGAATGCACAAGTGTCCATATACCTGGGCCGTTTTTCGAGGGTTGCGTACACGTAGGTGGTACTCCTTACTGTTGTTGTTGGTATTATTGTGTGTGGTGATCGATTATTAATGCATCTTTCTGTTTGATGCGCGAACTAATGCGAGGTGCGTTTTTTGCTCAAGGTCAAGAATGCACAAGTGTCCATATTACTGGGCCGTTTTTCGAGGGTTGCGTACACGTAGCTGGTACTCCATACTGATGTTGTTGTTGGTATTATTGTGTGTGGTGATCGATTATTGATGCATCATTCTGTTTGATGCGGGAACTAATGCGAGGTGCGTTTTTTGCTCAAGGTCAAGAATGCACAAGTGTCCATATACCTGGGCCGTTTTCCGAGGGTTGCGTATACGTAGCTGGTACTCCTTACTGTTGTTGTTGGTATTATTGTGTGTGGTGATCGATTATTAATGCATTATTCTGTCTGATTCTGGAACTAATGCGAGGTGCGTTTTTTGCTCAAGGTCAAGAATGCACAAGTGTCCATATACCTGGGCCGTTTTTCGAGTGTTGCGTACACGTAGGTGGTACTCCATACTGTTGTTGTTGGTATTATGGTGTGTGGTGATCGATTATTAATGCATCATTCTGTCTGATTCGGGACCTAATGCGAGGTGCGTTTTTGCTCAAGGTCAAGAGTGCACAAGTGTTCATATACCTGGGCCGTTTTTCGAGTGTTGCGTACACGTAAGTTGTACTCCATACTGTTGTTGTTGGTATTATTGTGTGTGGTGATCGATTATTAATGCATCATTGTGTTTGATGCGGGAACTAATTCGAGGTGTGTTTTTGCTCAAGGTCAAGAATGCACAAGTGTCCATATACCTGGGCCGTTTTTCGAGTGTTGCGTACACGTAGGTGGTACTCCATACTGTTGTTGTTGGTATTATTGTGTGTGGTGATCGATTATTAATGCATCATTCTGTTTGATGCGGGAACTAATGCGAGGTGCGTTTTTGCTCAAGGTCAAGAATGCACAACTGTCCATATACCTGGGCCGTTTTTCGAGGGTTGTGTACACGTAGGTGGTATTCCATACTGTGGTCTTTGGTATTATTGCGTGGTGTTCGGTTATTGTTGCATCATTCTGGCTGATGCGGGCACTAATGAAAAGGGGCGTTTGCTGCTTTCAAACAGGCCCTTTGGTCTTTAACACTTTCCCGGGCGGCAGCGCGCCAGGGCTTCTTGCGGAGGGGTTAAGTACCGACTCTGGCAGATCGTAATCCCTCTCTGAAAAGGAGGTAGTCTGCTATTACGAAAGGGTCAGTTATATACAGTGCTGTCGTTGGGAAAGTATTAAGATCGTGGGTCAACACTGGTCAGTAGTATTCGCGGCTTTCATTTGCACCTGCAAAGGTCAAGAATGTGCATGTGTCCATATACTTGGGCCGTTTTTCGAGGGTTGCGTACACGTAGGTGGTACTCCTTACTGTTGTTGTTGGTATTATTGTGTGTGGTGATCGACTATTAATGCATCATTCTGTCTGATTCGGGTACTAATGCGAGGTGCGTTTTTTGCTCAAGGTCAAGAATGCACAAGTGTCCATATACCTGGGCCGTTTTTCGAGGGTTGCGTACACGTAGGTGGTACTCCATACTGTTGTTGTTGGTATTATTGTATGTGGTGTTCAATTATTGATGCATCATTCTGTTTGATGCGGGTACTAATGAGATGTGCGTTTGCTGCTTTCAAAAATGCTCTTTGGTCTTTAACACTTTCCCGGGCGGCAGCGCGCCAGGGCTTTTTGCGGAGGGGTTAAGTACCGACTCTGGCAGATCGTAATCCCTCTCTGAAAAGGAGGTAGTCTGCTATTACGAAAGGGTCCGGTATATACAGTGCAGTCGTTGGGAAAGTATTAAGGTCGTGGGTCAACACTGGTCAGTAGTATTCGCGGGTTTCATTTGCACCTGCAAAGGTCAAGAATGTGCATGTGTCCATATACTTGGGCCGTTTTTCGAGGGTTGCGTACACGTAGGTGGTACTCCTTACTGTTGTTGTTGGTATTATTGTGTGTGGTGATCGATTATTAATGCATTATTCTGTCTGATTCTGGAACTAATGCGAGGTGCGTTTTTTGCTCAAGGTCAAGAATGCACAAGTGTCCATATACCTGGGCCGTTTTTCGAGGGTTGCGTACACGTAGGTGGTACTCCTTACTGTTGTTGTTGGTATTATTGTGTGTGGTGATCGATTATTAAAGCATCATTCTGTCTGATTCGGGACCTAATGCGAGGTGCGTTTTTGCTCAAGGTCAAGAGTGCACACGTGTTCATATACCTGGGCCGATTTTCGAGGGTTGCGTACACGTATGTGGTACTCCTTACCGTTGTTGTTGGTATTATTGTGTGTGGTGATCGATTA
Organism: Othius punctulatus; assembly: GCA_951805005.1. Lineage (NCBI taxonomy): Eukaryota > Metazoa > Arthropoda > Insecta > Coleoptera > Staphylinidae > Othius > Othius punctulatus. The sequence continues at coordinate 22,043,654 of OX638140.1, read as the reverse complement.
TTAATGCATTATTCTGTCTTATTCTGGAACTAATGCGAGGTGCGTTTTTTGCTCAAGGTCAAGAATGCACAAATGTTCATATACCTGGGCCGTTTTTCGAGGGTTGCGTACACGTAGGTGGTACTCCATACTGTTGTTGTTGGTATTATTGTGTGTGGTGATCGATTATTAATGCATCATTCTGTTTGATGCGGGAACTAATGCGAGGTGTGTTTTTGCTCATGGTCAAGAATGCACAAGTGTCCATATACCTGGGCCGTTTTCCGAGTGTTGCGTACACGTAGGTGGTACACCATACTGTTGTTGTTGGTATTATTGTGTGTGGTGATCGATTATTAATGCATCATTCTGTCTGATTCGGGACCTAATGCGAGGTGCGTTTTTGCTCAAGGTCAAGAATGCACAAGTGTTCATATTCCTGGGCCGTTTTTCGAGTGTTGCGTAAACGTAGGTTGTACTCCATACTGTTGTTGTTGGTATTATTGTGTGTGGTGATCGATTATTAATGCTTCATTCTGTTTGATGCTGGAACTAATGCGAGGTGCGTTTTTGCTCAAGGTCAAGAATGCACAAGTGTCCATATACCTTGGCCGTTTTTCGAGGGTTGCGTACACGTAGGTGGTACTCCATACTGTGGTTTTTGGTATTATTGCGTGGTGTTCGGTTATTGTTGCATCATTCTGGCTGATGCGGGTACTAATGAGAGGTGCGTTTGCTGCTTTCAAAGAGGCCCTTTGGTCTTTAACACTTTCCCGGGCGGCAGCGCACCAGGGCTTCTTGCGGAGGGGTTAAGTACCGACTCTGGCAGATCTTAATCCCTCTCTGAAAAGGAGGTAGTCTGCTATTACGAAAGGGTCAGGTATATACAGTGCAGTCGTTGGGAAAGTATAAAGATCGTGGGTCAACACTGGTCAGTAGTATTCGCGGGTTTCATTTGCACCTGCAATGGTCAAGAATGTGCATGTGTCCATATACTTGGGCCGTTTTTCGAGGGTTGCGTACACGTAGGTGGTACTCTATACTGTTGTTGTTGGTATTATTGTGTGTGGTGATCGATTATTAATGCATCATTCTGTCTGATTCGGGACCTAATGCGAGGTGCGTTTTTGCTCAAGGTCAAGAGTGCACAAGCGTTCATATACCTGGGCCGTTTTTCGAGTGTAGCGTACACGTAGGTTGTACTCCATACTGTTGTTGTTGGTATTATTGTGTGTGGTGATCGATTATTAATGCATCATTCTGTTTGATGCGGGAACTAATGCGAGGTGTGTTTTTGCTCAAGGTCAAGAATGCACAAGTGTCCATATACCTGGGCCGTTTTTCGAGTGTTGCGTACACGTAGGTGGTACTCCATACTGTTGTTGTTGGTATTATTGTGTGTGGTGATCGATTATTAATGCATCATTCTGTCTGATTCGGGACCTAATGTGAGGTGCGTTTTTGCTCAAGGTCAAGAGTGCACAAGCGTTCATATACCTGGGCCGTTTTTCGAGTGTTGCGTACACGTAGGTTGTACTCCATACTGTTGTTGTTGGTATTATTGTGTGTGGTGATCGATTATTAATGCATCATTCTGTTTGATGCGGGAACTAATGCGAGGTGTGTTTTTGCTCAAGGTCAAGAATGCACAAGTGTCCATATACCTGGGCCGTTTTTCGAGTGTTGCGTACACGTAGGTGGTACTCCATACTGTTGTTGTTGGTATTATTGTGTGTGGTGATCGATTATTAATGCATCATTCTGTCTGATTCGGGACCTAATGCGAGGTGCGTTTTTGCTCAAGGTCAAGAGTGCACAAGCGTTCATATACCTGGGCCGTTTTTCGAGTGTTGCGTACACGTAGGTTGTACTCCATACTGTTGTTGTTGGTATTATTGTGTGTGGTGATCGATTATTAATGCATCATTCTGTTTGATGCGGGAACTAATGCGAGGTGTGTTTTTGCTCAAGGTCAAGAATGCACAAGTGTCCATATACCTGGGCCGTTTTTCGAGTGTTGCGTACACGTAGGTTGTACTCCATACTGTTGTTGTTGGTATTATTGTGTGTGGTGATCGATTATTAATGCATCATTCTGTTTGATGCGGGAACTAATGCGAGGTGTGTTTTTGCTCAAGGTCAAGAATGCACAAGTGTCCATATACCTGGGCCGTTTTTCGAGTGTTGCGTACACGTAGGTGGTACTCCATACTGTTGTTGTTGGTATTATTGTGTGTGGTGATCGATTATTAATGCATCATTCTGTTTGATGCGGGAACTAATGCGAGGTGCGTTTTTGCTCAAGGTCAAGAATGCACAAGTGTCCATATACCTGGGCCGTTTTTCGAGGGTTGCGTACACATAGGTGGTACTCCATACTGTGGTTTTTGGTATTATTGCGTGGTGTTCGGTTATTGTTGCATCATTCTGGCTGATGCGGGTACTAATGAGAGGTGCGTTTGCTGCTTTCAAAGAGGCCCTTTGGTCTTTAACACTTTCCCGGGCGGCAGCGCGCCAGGGCTTCTTGCGGAGGGGTTAAGTACCGACTCTGGCAGATCGTAATCCCTCTCTGAAAAGGAGGTAGTCTGCTATTACGAAAGGGTCAGGTATATACAGTGCTGTCGTTGGGAAAGTATTAAGATCGTGGGTCAACACTGATCAGTAGTATTCGCGGCTTTCATTTGCACCTGCAAAGGTCAAGAATGTGCATGTGTCCATATACCTGGGCCGTTTTTCGAGGGTTGCGTACACGTAGGTGGTACTCCATACTGTTGTTGTTGGTATTATTGTATGTGGTGTTCAATTATTGATGCATCAATCTGTTTGATGCGGGTACTAATGAGATGTGCGTTTGCTGCTTTCATAGATGCTCTTTGGTCTTTAACACTTTCCCGGGCGGCAGCGTGCCAGGGCTTCTTGCGGAGGGGTTAAGTACCGACTCTGGCAGATCGTAATCCCTCTCTGAAAAGGAGGTAGTCTGCTATTACGAAAGGGTCAGGTATATACAGTGCTGTCGTTGGGAAAGTATTAAGATCGTGGGTCAACACTGATCAGTAGTATTCGCGGCTTTCATTTGCACCTGCAAAGGTCAAGAATGTGCATGTGTCCATATACCTGGGCCGTTTTTCGAGGGTTGCGTACACGTAGGTGGTACTCCATACTGTTGTTGTTGGTATTATTGTGTGTGGTGTTCAATTATTGATGCATCAATCTGTTTGATGCGGGTACTAATGAGAGGTGCGTTTGCTGCTTTTAAAGAGGCCCTTTGGTCTTTAACACTTTCCCGGGCGGTAGCGCGCCAGGGCTTCTTGCGGAGGGGTTAAGTACCGACTCTGGCAGATCGTAATCCCTCTCTGAAAAGGAGGTAGTCTGCTATTACGAAAGGGTCCGGTATATACAGTGCAGTCGTTGGGAAAGAATTAAGGTCGTGGGTCAACACTGGTCAGTAGTATTCGCGGGTTTCATTTGCACCTGCAAAGGTCAAGAATGTGCATGTGTCCATATACTTGGGCCGTTTTTCGAGGGTTGCGTACACGTAGGTGGTACCCCATACTGTTGTTGTTGGTATTATTGTGTGTGGTGATCGATTATTAATGCATCATTCTGTTTGATGCGGGAACTAATGCGAGGTGCGTTTTTTGCTCCAGGTCAAGAATGCACAAGTGTCCATATTACTGGGCCGTTTTTCGAGGGTTGCGTACACGTAGCTAGTACTCCATACTGATGTTGTTGTTGGTATTATTGTGTGTGGTGATCGATTATTGATGCATCATTCTGTTTGATGCGGGAACTAATGCGAAGTACGTTTTTTGCTCAAGGTCAAGAATGCACAAGTGTCCATATACCTGGGCCGTTTTCCGAGGGTTGCGTACACGTAGCTGGTACTCCATACTGATGTTGTTGTTGGTATTATTGTGTGTGGTGATCGATTATTGATGCATCATTCTGTTTGATGCGGGAACTAATGCGAGGTGCGTTTTTTGCTAAAGGTCAAGAATGCACAAGTGTCCATATACCTGGGCCGTTTTTCGAGGGTTGCGTTCACGTAGCTGGTACTCCATACTGATGTTGTTGTTTGTATTATTGTGTGTGGTGATCGATTATTGATGCATCATTCTGTTTGATGCGGGAACTAATGCGAGGTGCGTTTTTTGCTCAAGGTCAAGAATGCACAAGTGTCCATATACCTGGGCCGTTTTTCGAGGGTTGCGTACACGTAGGTGGTACTCCATACTGTTGTTGTTTGTATTATTGTGTGTGGTGATCGATTATTGATGCATCATTCTGTTTGATGCGGGAACTAATGCGAGGTGCGTTTTTTGCTAAAGGTCAAGAATGCACAAGTGTCCATATACCTGGGCCGTTTTTCGAGGGTTGCGTACACGTAGGTGGTACTCCATACTGTTGTTGTTGGTATTATTGTGTGAGGTGATCGATTATTGATGCATCATTCTGTTTGATGCGGGAACTAATGCGAGGTGCGTTTTTTGCTAAAGGTCAAGAATGCACAAGTGTCCATATACCTGGGCCGTTTTTCGAGGGTTGCGTTCACGTAGCTGGTACTCCATCCTGATGTTGTTGTTTGTATTATTGTGTGTGGTGATCGATTATTGATGCATCATTCTGTTTGATGCGGGAACTAATGCGATGTGCGTTTTTTGCTCAAGGTCAAGAATGCACAAGTGTCCATATACCTGGGCCGTTTTCCGAGGGTTGCGTATACGTAGGTGGTACTCCTTACTGTTGTTGTTGGTATTATTGTGTGTGGTGATCGATTATTAATGCATTATTCTGTCTGATTCTGGAACTAATGCGAGGTGCGTTTTTGCTCAAGGTCAAGAGTGCACAAGTGTTCATATACCTGGGCCGATTTTCGAGGGTTGCGTACACGTATGTGATACTCCTTACCGTTGTTGTTGGTATTATTGTGTGTGGTGATCGATTATTAATGCATTATTCTGTCTTATTCTGGAACTAATGCGAGGTGCGTTTTTTGCTCAAGGTCAAGAATGCACAAGTGTCCATATACCTGGGCCGTTTTTCGAGGGTTGCGTACACGTAGGTGGTACTCCTTACTGTTGTTGTTGGTATTATTGTGTGTGGTGATCGATTATTAATGCATCTTTCTGTTTGATGCGCGAACTAATGCGAGGTGCGTTTTTTGCTCAAGGTCAAGAATGCACAAGTGTCCATATTACTGGGCCGTTTTTCGAGGGTTGCGTACACGTAGCTGGTACTCCATACTGATGTTGTTGTTGGTATTATTGTGTGTGGTGATCGATTATTGATGCATCATTCTGTTTGATGCGGGAACTAATGCGAGGTGCGTTTTTTGCTCAAGGTCAAGAATGCACAAGTGTCCATATACCTGGGCCGTTTTCCGAGGGTTGCGTATACGTAGCTGGTACTCCTTACTGTTGTTGTTGGTATTATTGTGTGTGGTGATCGATTATTAATGCATTATTCTGTCTGATTCTGGAACTAATGCGAGGTGCGTTTTTTGCTCAAGGTCAAGAATGCACAAGTGTCCATATACCTGGGCCGTTTTTCGAGGGTTGCGTACACGTAGCTGGTACTCCTTACTGTTGTTGTTGGTATTATTGTGTGTGGTGATCGATTATTAATGCATTATTCTGTCTGATTCTGGAACTAATGCGAGGTGCGTTTTTTGCTCAAGGTCAAGAATGCACAAGTGTCCATATACCTGGGCCGTTTTTCGAGGGTTGCGTACACGTAGGTGGTACTCCTTACTGTTGTTGTTGGTATTATTGTGTGTGGTGATCGATTATTAAAGCATCATTCTGTCTGATTCGGGACCTAATGCGAGGTGCGTTTTTGCTCAAGGTCAAGAGTGCACACGTGTTCATATACCTGGGCCGATTTTCGAGGGTTGCGTACACGTATGTGGTACTCCTTACCGTTGTTGTTGGTATTATTGTGTGTGGTGATCGATTATTAATGCATTATTCTGTCTTATTCTGGAACTAATGCGAGGTGCGTTTTTTGCTCAAGGTCAAGAATGCACAAATGTTCATATACCTGGGCCGTTTTTCGAGGGTTGCGTACACGTAGGTGGTACTCCATACTGTTGTTGTTGGTATTATTGTGTGTGGTGATCGATTATTAATGCATCATTCTGTTTGATGCGGGAACTAATGCGAGGTGTGTTTTTGCTCATGGTCAAGAATGCACAAGTGTCCATATACCTGGGCCGTTTTCCGAGTGTTGCGTACACGTAGGTGGTACACCATACTGTTGTTGTTGGTATTATTGTGTGTGGTGATCGATTATTAATGCATCATTCTGTCTGATTCGGGACCTAATGCGAGGTGCGTTTTTGCTCAAGGTCAAGAATGCACAAGTGTTCATATTCCTGGGCCGTTTTTCGAGTGTTGCGTAAACGTAGGTTGTACTCCATACTGTTGTTGTTGGTATTATTGTGTGTGGTGATCGATTATTAATGCTTCATTCTGTTTGATGCTGGAACTAATGCGAGGTGCGTTTTTGCTCAAGGTCAAGAATGCACAAGTGTCCATATACCTTGGCCGTTTTTCGAGGGTTGCGTACACGTAGGTGGTACTCCATACTGTGGTTTTTGGTATTATTGCGTGGTGTTCGGTTATTGTTGCATCATTCTGGCTGATGCGGGTACTAATGAGAGGTGCGTTTGCTGCTTTCAAAGAGGCCCTTTGGTCTTTAACACTTTCCCGGGCGGCAGCGCGCCAGGGCTTCTTGCGGAGGGGTTAAGTACCGACTCTGGCAGATCTTAATCCCTCTCTGAAAAGGAGGTAGTCTGCTATTACGAAAGGGTCAGGTATATACAGTGCAGTCGTTGGGAAAGTATAAAGATCGTGGGTCAACACTGGTCAGTAGTATTCGCGGGTTTCATTTGCACCTGCAATGGTCAAGAATGTGCATGTGTCCATATACTTGGGCCGTTTTTCGAGGGTTGCGTACACGTAGGTGGTACTCTATACTGTTGTTGTTGGTATTATTGTGTGTGGTGATCGATTATTAATGCATCATTCTGTCTGATTCGGGACCTAATGCGAGGTGCGTTTTTGCTCAAGGTCAAGAGTGCACAAGCGTTCATATACCTGGGCCGTTTTTCGAGTGTAGCGTACACGTAGGTTGTACTCCATACTGTTGTTGTTAGTATTATTGTGTGTGGTGATCGATTATTAATGCATCATTCTGTTTGATGCGGGAACTAATGCGAGGTGTGTTTTTGCTCAAGGTCAAGAATGCACAAGTGTCCATATACCTGGGCCGTTTTTCGAGTGTTGCGTACACGTAGGTGGTACTCCATACTGTTGTTGTTGGTATTATTGTGTGTGGTGATCGATTATTAATGCATCATTCTGTCTGATTCGGGACCTAATGCGAGGTGCGTTTTTGCTCAAGGTCAAGAGTGCACAAGCGTTCATATACCTGGGCCGTTTTTCGAGTGTTGCGTACACGTAGGTTGTACTCCATACTGTTGTTGTTGGTATTATTGTGTGTGGTGATCGATTATTAATGCATCATTCTGTTTGATGCGGGAACTAATGCGAGGTGTGTTTTTGCTCAAGGTCAAGAATGCACAAGTGTCCATATACCTGGGCCGTTTTTCGAGTGTTGCGTACACGTAGGTGGTACTCCATACTGTTGTTGTTGGTATTATTGTGTGTGGTGATCGATTATTAATGCATCATTCTGTCTGATTCGGGACCTAATGCGAGGTGCGTTTTTGCTCAAGGTCAAGAGTGCACAAGCGTTCATATACCTGGGCCGTTTTTCGAGTGTTGCGTACACGTAGGTTGTACTCCATACTGTTGTTGTTGGTATTATTGTGTGTGGTGATCGATTATTAATGCATCATTCTGTTTGATGCGGGAACTAATGCGAGGTGTGTTTTTGCTCAAGGTCAAGAATGCACAAGTGTCCATATACCTGGGCCGTTTTTCGAGTGTTGCGTACACGTAGGTTGTACTCCATACTGTTGTTGTTGGTATTATTGTGTGTGGTGATCGATTATTAATGCATCATTCTGTTTGATGCGGGAACTAATGCGAGGTGTGTTTTTGCTCAAGGTCAAGAATGCACAAGTGTCCATATACCTGGGCCGTTTTTCGAGTGTTGCGTACACGTAGGTGGTACTCCATACTGTTGTTGTTGGTATTATTGTGTGTGGTGATCGATTATTAATGCATCATTCTGTTTGATGCGGGAACTAATGCGAGGTGCGTTTTTGCTCAAGGTCAAGAATGCACAAGTGTCCATATACCTGGGCCGTTTTTCGAGGGTTGCGTACACATAGGTGGTACTCCATACTGTGGTTTTTGGTATTATTGCGTGGTGTTCGGTTATTGTTGCATCATTCTGGCTGATGCGGGTACTAATGAGAGGTGCGTTTGCTGCTTTCAAAGAGGCCCTTTGGTCTTTAACACTTTCCCGGGCGGCAGCGCGCCAGGGCTTCTTGCGGAGGGGTTAAGTACCGACTCTGGCAGATCGTAATCCCTCTCTGAAAAGGAGGTAGTCTGCTATTACGAAAGGGTCAGGTATATACAGTGCTGTCGTTGGGAAAGTATTAAGATCGTGGGTCAACACTGATCAGTAGTATTCGCGGCTTTCATTTGCACCTGCAAAGGTCAAGAATGTGCATGTGTCCATATACCTGGGCCGTTTTTCGAGGGTTGCGTACACGTAGGTGGTACTCCATACTGTTGTTGTTGGTATTATTGTATGTGGTGTTCAATTATTGATGCATCAATCTGTTTGATGCGGGTACTAATGAGATGTGCGTTTGCTGCTTTCATAGATGCTCTTTGGTCTTTAACACTTTCCCGGGCGGCAGCGTGCCAGGGCTTCTTGCGGAGGGGTTAAGTACCGACTCTGGCAGATCGTAATCCCTCTCTGAAAAGGAGGTAGTCTGCTATTACGAAAGGGTCAGGTATATACAGTGCTGTCGTTGGGAAAGTATTAAGATCGTGGGTCAACACTGATCAGTAGTATTCGCGGCTTTCATTTGCACCTGCAAAGGTCAAGAATGTGCATGTGTCCATATACCTGGGCCGTTTTTCGAGGGTTGCGTACACGTAGGTGGTACTCCATACTGTTGTTGTTGGTATTATTGTGTGTGGTGTTCAATTATTGATGCATCAATCTGTTTGATGCGGGTACTAATGAGAGGTGCGTTTGCTGCTTTTAAAGAGGCCCTTTGGTCTTTAACACTTTCCCGGGCGGTAGCGCGCCAGGGCTTCTTGCGGAGGGGTTAAGTACCGACTCTGGCAGATCGTAATCCCTCTCTGAAAAGGAGGTAGTCTGCTATTACGAAAGGGTCCGGTATATACAGTGCAGTCGTTGGGAAAGAATTAAGGTCGTGGGTCAACACTGGTCAGTAGTATTCGCGGGTTTCATTTGCACCTGCAAAGGTCAAGAATGTGCATGTGTCCATATACTTGGGCCGTTTTTCGAGGGTTGCGTACACGTAGGTGGTACCCCATACTGTTGTTGTTGGTATTATTGTGTGTGGTGATCGATTATTAATGCATCATTCTGTTTGATGCGGGAACTAATGCGAGGTGCGTTTTTTGCTCCAGGTCAAGAATGCACAAGTGTCCATATTACTGGGCCGTTTTTCGAGGGTTGCGTACACGTAGCTAGTACTCCATACTGATGTTGTTGTTGGTATTATTGTGTGTGGTGATCGATTATTGATGCATCATTCTGTTTGATGCGGGAACTAATGCGAGGTACGTTTTTTGCTCAAGGTCAAGAATGCACAAGTGTCCATATACCTGGGCCGTTTTCCGAGGGTTGCGTACACGTAGCTGGTACTCCATACTGATGTTGTTGTTGGTATTATTGTGTGTGGTGATCGATTATTGATGCATCATTCTGTTTGATGCGGGAACTAATGCGAGGTGCGTTTTTTGCTAAAGGTCAAGAATGCACAAGTGTCCATATACCTGGGCCGTTTTTCGAGGGTTGCGTTCACGTAGCTGGTACTCCATACTGATGTTGTTGTTTGTATTATTGTGTGTGGTGATCGATTATTGATGCATCATTCTGTTTGATGCGGGAACTAATGCGAGGTGCGTTTTTTGCTCAAGGTCAAGAATGCACAAGTGTCCATATACCTGGGCCGTTTTTCGAGGGTTGCGTACACGTAGGTGGTACTCCATACTGTTGTTGTTTGTATTATTGTGTGTGGTGATCGATTATTGATGCATCATTCTGTTTGATGCGGGAACTAATGCGAGGTGCGTTTTTTGCTAAAGGTCAAGAATGCACAAGTGTCCATATACCTGGGCCGTTTTTCGAGGGTTGCGTACACGTAGGTGGTACTCCATACTGTTGTTGTTGGTATTATTGTGTGAGGTGATCGATTATTGATGCATCATTCTGTTTGATGCGGGAACTAATGCGAGGTGCGTTTTTTGCTAAAGGTCAAGAATGCACAAGTGTCCATATACCTGGGCCGTTTTTCGAGGGTTGCGTTCACGTAGCTGGTACTCCATCCTGATGTTGTTGTTTGTATTATTGTGTGTGGTGATCGATTATTGATGCATCATTCTGTTTGATGCGGGAACTAATGCGAGGTGCGTTTTTTGCTCAAGGTCAAGAATGCACAAGTGTCCATATACCTGGGCCGTTTTCCGAGGGTTGCGTATACGTAGCTGGTACTCCTTACTGTTGTTGTTGGTATTATTGTGTGTGGTGATCGATTATTAATGCATTATTCTGTCTGATTCTGGAACTAATGCGAGGTGCGTTTTTTGCTCAAGGTCAAGAATGCACAAGTGTCCATATACCTGGGCCGTTTTTCGAGGGTTGCGTACACGTAGCTGGTACTCCTTACTGTTGTTGTTGGTATTATTGTGTGTGGTGATCGATTATTAATGCATTATTCTGTCTGATTCTGGAACTAATGCGAGGTGCGTTTTTTGCTCAAGGTCAAGAATGCACAAGTGTCCATATACCTGGGCCGTTTTTCGAGGGTTGCGTACACGTAGGTGGTACTCCTTACTGTTGTTGTTGGTATTATTGTGTGTGGTGATCGATTATTAAAGCATCATTCTGTCTGATTCGGGACCTAATGCGAGGTGCGTTTTTGCTCAAGGTCAAGAGTGCACACGTGTTCATATACCTGGGCCGATTTTCGAGGGTTGCGTACACGTATGTGGTACTCCTTACCGTTGTTGTTGGTATTATTGTGTGTGGTGATCGATTATTAATGCATTATTCTGTCTTATTCTGGAACTAATGCGAGGTGCGTTTTTTGCTCAAGGTCAAGAATGCACAAATGTTCATATACCTGGGCCGTTTTTCGAGGGTTGCGTACACGTAGGTGGTACTCCATACTGTTGTTGTTGGTATTATTGTGTGTGGTGATCGATTATTAATGCATCATTCTGTTTGATGCGGGAACTAATGCGAGGTGTGTTTTTGCTCATGGTCAAGAATGCACAAGTGTCCATATACCTGGGCCGTTTTCCGAGTGTTGCGTACACGTAGGTGGTACACCATACTGTTGTTGTTGGTATTATTGTGTGTGGTGATCGATTATTAATGCATCATTCTGTCTGATTCGGGACCTAATGCGAGGTGCGTTTTTGCTCAAGGTCAAGAATGCACAAGTGTTCATATTCCTGGGCCGTTTTTCGAGTGTTGCGTAAACGTAGGTTGTACTCCATACTGTTGTTGTTGGTATTATTGTGTGTGGTGATCGATTATTAATGCTTCATTCTGTTTGATGCTGGAACTAATGCGAGGTGCGTTTTTGCTCAAGGTCAAGAATGCACAAGTGTCCATATACCTTGGCCGTTTTTCGAGGGTTGCGTACACGTAGGTGGTACTCCATACTGTGGTTTTTGGTATTATTGCGTGGTGTTCGGTTATTGTTGCATCATTCTGGCTGATGCGGGTACTAATGAGAGGTGCGTTTGCTGCTTTCAAAGAGGCCCTTTGGTCTTTAACACTTTCCCGGGCGGCAGCGCGCCAGGGCTTCTTGCGGAGGGGTTAAGTACCGACTCTGGCAGATCTTAATCCCTCTCTGAAAAGGAGGTAGTCTGCTATTACGAAAGGGTCAGGTATATACAGTGCAGTCGTTGGGAAAGTATAAAGATCGTGGGTCAACACTGGTCAGTAGTATTCGCGGGTTTCATTTGCACCTGCAATGGTCAAGAATGTGCATGTGTCCATATACTTGGGCCGTTTTTCGAGGGTTGCGTACACGTAGGTGGTACTCTATACTGTTGTTGTTGGTATTATTGTGTGTGGTGATCGATTATTAATGCATCATTCTGTCTGATTCGGGACCTAATGCGAGGTGCGTTTTTGCTCAAGGTCAAGAGTGCACAAGCGTTCATATACCTGGGCCGTTTTTCGAGTGTTGCGTACACGTAGGTTGTACTCCATACTGTTGTTGTTGGTATTATTGTGTGTGGTGATCGATTATTAATGCATCATTCTGTTTGATGCGGGAACTAATGCGAGGTGTGTTTTTGCTCAAGGTCAAGAATGCACAAGTGTCCATATACCTGGGCCGTTTTTCGAGTGTTGCGTACACGTAGGTGGTACTCCATACTGTTGTTGTTGGTATTATTGTGTGTGGTGATCGATTATTAATGCATCATTCTGTCTGATTCGGGACCTAATGCGAGGTGCGTTTTTGCTCAAGGTCAAGAGTGCACAAGCGTTCATATACCTGGGCCGTTTTTCGAGTGTTGCGTACACGTAGGTTGTACTCCATACTGTTGTTGTTGGTATTATTGTGTGTGGTGATCGATTATTAATGCATCATTCTGTTTGATGCGGGAACTAATGCGAGGTGTGTTTTTGCTCAAGGTCAAGAATGCACAAGTGTCCATATACCTGGGCCGTTTTTCGAGTGTTGCGTACACGTAGGTGGTACTCCATACTGTTGTTGTTGGTATTATTGTGTGTGGTGATCGATTATTAATGCATCATTCTGTCTGATTCGGGACCTAATGCGAGGTGCGTTTTTGCTCAAGGTCAAGAGTGCACAAGCGTTCATATACCTGGGCCGTTTTTCGAGTGTTGCGTACACGTAGGTTGTACTCCATACTGTTGTTGTTGGTATTATTGTGTGTGGTGATCGATTATTAATGCATCATTCTGTTTGATGCGGGAACTAATGCGAGGTGTGTTTTTGCTCAAGGTCAAGAATGCACAAGTGTCCATATACCTGGGCCGTTTTTCGAGTGTTGCGTACACGTAGGTTGTACTCCATACTGTTGTTGTTGGTATTATTGTGTGTGGTGATCGATTATTAATGCATCATTCTGTTTGATGCGGGAACTAATGCGAGGTGTGTTTTTGCTCAAGGTCAAGAATGCACAAGTGTCCATATACCTGGGCCGTTTTTCGAGTGTTGCGTACACGTAGGTGGTACTCCATACTGTTGTTGTTGGTATTATTGTGTGTGGTGATCGATTATTAATGCATCATTGTGTTTGATGCGGGAACTAATGCGAGGTGCGTTTTTGCTCAAGGTCAAGAATGCACAAGTGTCCATATACCTGGGCCGTTTTTCGAGGGTTGCGTACACATAGGTGGTACTCCATACTGTGGTTTTTGGTATTATTGCGTGGTGTTCGGTTATTGTTGCATCATTCTGGCTGATGCGGGTACTAATGAGAGGTGCGTTTGCTGCTTTCAAAGAGGCCCTTTGGTCTTTAACACTTTCCCGGGCGGCAGCGCGCCAGGGCTTCTTGCGGAGGGGTTAAGTACCGACTCTGGCAGATCGTAATCCCTCTCTGAAAAGGAGGTAGTCTGCTATTACGAAAGGGTCAGGTATATACAGTGCTGTCGTTGGGAAAGTATTAAGATCGTGGGTCAACACTGATCAGTAGTATTCGCGGCTTTCATTTGCACCTGCAAAGGTCAAGAATGTGCATGTGTCCATATACCTGGGCCGTTTTTCGAGGGTTGCGTACACGTAGGTGGTACTCCATACTGTTGTTGTTGGTATTATTGTATGTGGTGTTTAATTATTGATGCATCAATCTGTTTGATGCGGGTACTAATGAGATGTGCGTTTGCTGCTTTCATAGATGCTCTTTGGTCTTTAACACTTTCCCGGGCGGCAGCGTGCCAGGGCTTCTTGCGGAGGGGTTAAGTACCGACCCTGGCAGATCGTAATCCCTCTCTGAAAAGGAGGTAGTCTGCTATTACGAAAGGGTCAGGTATATACAGTGCTGTCGTTGGGAAAGTATTAAGATCGTGGGTCAACACTGATCAGTAGTATTCGCGGCTTTCATTTGCACCTGCAAAGGTCAAGAATGTGCATGTGTCCATATACCTGGGCCGTTTTTCGAGGGTTGCGTACACGTAGGTGGTACTCCATACTGTTGTTGTTGGTATTATTGTGTGTGGTGTTCAATTATTGATGCATCAATCTGTTTGATGCGGGTACTAATGAGAGGTGCGTTTGCTGCTTTTAAAGAGGCCCTTTGGTCTTTAACACTTTCCCGGGCGGTAGCGCGCCAGGGCTTCTTGCGGAGGGGTTAAGTACCGACTCTGGCAGATCGTAATCCCTCTCTGAAAAGGAGGTAGTCTGCTATTACGAAAGGGTCCGGTATATACAGTGCAGTCGTTGGGAAAGAATTAAGGTCGTGGGTCAACACTGGTCAGTAGTATTCGCGGGTTTCATTTGCACCTGCAAAGGTCAAGAATGTGCATGTGTCCATATACTTGGGCCGTTTTTCGAGGGTTGCGTACACGTAGGTGGTACCCCATACTGTTGTTGTTGGTATTATTGTGTGTGGTGATCGATTATTAATGCATCATTCTGTTTGATGCGGGAACTAATGCGAGGTGCGTTTTTTGCTCCAGGTCAAGAATGCACAAGTGTCCATATTACTGGGCCGTTTTTCGAGGGTTGCGTACACGTAGCTAGTACTCCATACTGATGTTGTTGTTGGTATTATTGTGTGTGGTGATCGATTATTGATGCATCATTCTGTTTGATGCGGGAACTAATGCGAGGTACGTTTTTTGCTCAAGGTCAAGAATGCACAAGTGTCCATATACCTGGGCCGTTTTCCGAGGGTTGCGTACACGTAGCTGGTACTCCATACTGATGTTGTTGTTGGTATTATTGTGTGTGGTGATCGATTATTGATGCATCATTCTGTTTGATGCGGGAACTAATGCGAGGTGCGTTTTTTGCTAAAGGTCAAGAATGCACAAGTGTCCATATACCTGGGCCGTTTTTCGAGGGTTGCGTTCACGTAGCTGGTACTCCATACTGATGTTGTTGTTTGTATTATTGTGTGTGGTGATCGATTATTGATGCATCATTCTGTTTGATGCGGGAACTAATGCGAGGTGCGTTTTTTGCTCAAGGTCAAGAATGCACAAGTGTCCATATACCTGGGCCGTTTTTCGAGGGTTGCGTACACGTAGGTGGTACTCCATACTGTTGTTGTTTGTATTATTGTGTGTGGTGATCGATTATTGATGCATCATTCTGTTTGATGCGGGAACTAATGCGAGGTGCGTTTTTTGCTAAAGGTCAAGAATGCACAAGTGTCCATATACCTGGGCCGTTTTTCGAGGGTTGCGTTCACGTAGCTGGTACTCCATCCTGATGTTGTTGTTTGTATTATTGTGTGTGGTGATCGATTATTGATGCATCATTCTGTTTGATGCGGGAACTAATGCGAGGTGCGTTTTTTGCTCAAGGTCAAGAATGCACAAGTGTCCATATACCTGGGCCGTTTTCCGAGGGTTGCGTATACGTAGGTGGTACTCCTTACTGTTGTTGTTGGTATTATTGTGTGTGGTGATCGATTATTAATGCATTATTCTGTCTGATTCTGGAACTAATGCGAGGTGCGTTTTTGCTCAAGGTCAAGAGTGCACAAGTGTTCATATACCTGGGCCGATTTTCGAGGGTTGCGTACACGTATGTGATACTCCTTACCGTTGTTGTTGGTATTATTGTGTGTGGTGATCGATTATTAATGCATTATTCTGTCTTATTCTGGAACTAATGCGAGGTGCGTTTTTTGCTCAAGGTCAAGAATGCACAAATGTTCATATACCTGGGCCGTTTTTCGAGGGTTGCGTACACGTAGGTGGTACTCCATACTGTTGTTGTTGGTATTATTGTGTGTGGTGATCGATTATTAATGCATCATTCTGTTTGATGCGCGAACTAATGCGGGGTGTGTTTTTGCTCAAGGTCAAGAATGCACAAGTGTCCATATACCTGGGCCGTTTTTCGAGTGTTGCGTACACGTAGGTTGTACTCCATACTGTTGTTGTTGGTATTATTGTGTGTGGTGATCGATTATTAATGCATCATTCTGTTTGATGCGGGAACTAATGCGAGGTGTGTTTTTGCTCATGGTCAAGAATGCACAAGTGTCCATATACCTGGGCCGTTTTCCGAGTGTTGCGTACACGTAGGTGGTACTCCATACTGTTGTTGTTGGTATTATTGTGTGTGGTGATCGATTATTAATGCATCATTCTGTCTGATTCGGGACCTAATGCGAGGTGCGTTTTTGCTCAAGGTCAAGAGTGCACAAGTGTTCATATACCTGGGCCGTTTTTCGAGTGTTGCGTAAACGTAGGTTGTACTCCATACTGTTGTTGTTGGTATTATTGTGTGTGGTGATCGATTATTAATGCATCATTCTGTTTGATGCGGGAACTAATGCCTGGTGTGTTTTTGCTCATGGTCAAGAATGCACAAGTGTCCATATACCTGGGCCGTTTTTCGAGTGTTGCGTACACGTAGGTGGTACTCCATACTGTTGTTGTTGGTATTATTGTGTGTGGTGATCGATTATTAATGCATCATTCTGTTTGATGCGGGAACTAATGCGAGGTGCGTTTTTGCTCAAGGTCAAGAATGCACAAGTGTCCATATACCTTGGCCGTTTCACGAGGGTTGCGTACACGTAGGTGGTACTCCATACTGTGGTTTTTGGTATTATTGCGTGGTGTTCGGTTATTGTTGCATCATTCTGGCTGATGCGGGTACTAATGAGAGGTGCGTTTGCTGCTTTCAAATAGGCCCTTTGGTCTTTAACACTTTCCCGGGCGGCAGCTCGCCAGGGCTTCTTGCGGAGTGGTTAAGTACCGACTCTGGCAGATCGTAATCCCTCTCTGAAAAGGAGGTAGTCTGCTATTACGAAAGGGTCAGGTATATACAGTGCTGTCGTTGGGAAAGTATTAAGATCGTGGGTCAACACTGGTCAGTAGTATTCGCGGCATTCATTTGCACCTGCAAAGGTCAAGAATGTGCATGTGTCCATATACTTTGGCCGTTTTTCGAAGGTTGCGTACACGTAGGTGGTACTCCATACTGTTGTTGTTGGTATTTTTGTATGTGGTGTTCAATTATTGATGCATCAATCTGTTTGATGCGGGTACTAATGAGAGGTGCGTTTGCTGCTTTCAAAGAGGCCCTTTGGTCTTTAACACTTTCCCGGGCGGCAGCGCGCCAGGGCTTCTTGCGGAGGGGTTAAGTACCGACTCTGGCAGATCGTAATCCCTCTCTGAAAAGGAGGTAGTCTGCTATTACGAAAGGGTCAGGTATATACAGTGCTGTCGTTGGGAAAGTATTAAGATCGTGGGTCAACACTGGTCAGTAGTATTCGCGGCTTTCATTTGCACCTGCAAAGGTCAAGAATGTGCATGTGTCCATATACTTGGGCCGTTTTTCGAGGTTTGCGTACACGTAGGTGGTACTCCATACTGTTGTTGTTGGTGTTATTGTGTGTGGTGTTCAATTATTGATGCATCAATCTGTTTGATGCGGGTACTAATGAGAGGTGCGTTTGCTGCTTTCAATGAGGCCCTTTGGTCTTTAACACTTTCCCGGGCGGCAGCGCGCCAGGGCTTCTTGCGGAGGGGTTAAGTACCGACTCTGGCAGATCGTAATCCCTCTCTGAAAAGGAGGTAGTCTGCTATTACGAAAGGGTCAGGTATATACAGTGCAGTCGTTGGGAAAGTATCATGATCGTGGGTCAACACTGGTCAGTAGTATTCGCGGGTTTCATTTGCACCTGCAAAGGTCAAGAATGTGCATGTGTCCATATACTTGGGCCGTTTTTCGAGGGTTGCGTACACGTAGGTGGTATTCCATACTGTTGTTGTTGGTATTATTGTGTGTGGAGATCGATTATTAATGCATCATTCTGTCTGATTCGGGACCTAATGCGAGGTGTGTTTTTGCTCAAGGTCAAGAATGCACAAGTGTCCATATACCTGGGCCGTTTTTCGAGTGTTGCGTACACGTAGGTGGTACTCCATACTGTTGTTGTTGGTATTATTGTGTGTGGTGATCGATTATTAATGCATCATTCTGTCTGATTCGGGACCTAATGCGAGGTGCGTTTTTGCTCAAGGTCAAGAGTGCACAAGCGTTCATATACCTGGGCCGTTTTTCGAGTGTTGCGTACACGTAGGTTGTACTCCATACTGTTGTTGTTGGTATTATTGTGTGTGGTGATCGATTATTAATGCATCATTCTGTTTGATGCGGGAACTAATGCGAGGTGTGTTTTTGCTCAAGGTCAAGAATGCACAAGTGTCCATATACCTGGGCCGTTTTTCGAGTGTTGCGTACACGTAGGTTGTACTCCATACTGTTGTTGTTGGTATTATTGTGTGTGGTGATCGATTATTAATGCATCATTGTGTTTGATGCGGGAACTAATGCGAGGTGTGTTTTTGCTCAAGGTCAAGAATGCACAAGTGTCCATATACCTGGGCCGTTTTTCGAGTGTTGCGTACACGTAGGTGGTACTCCATACTGTTGTTGTTGGTATTATTGTGTGTGGTGATCGATTATTAATGCATCATTCTGTTTGATGCGGGAACTAATGCGAGGTGCGTTTTTGCTCAAGGTCAAGAATGCACAAGTGTCCATATACCTGGGCCGTTTTTCGAGGGTTGCGTACACATAGGTGGTACTCCATACTGTGGTTTTTGGTATTATTGCGTGGTGTTCGGTTATTGTTGCATCATTCTGGCTGATGCGGGTACTAATGAGAGGTGCGTTTGCTGCTTTCAAAGAGGCCCTTTGGTCTTTAACACTTTCCCGGGCGGCAGCGCGCCAGGGCTTCTTGCGGAGGGGTTAAGTACCGACTCTGGCAGATCGTAATCCCTCTCTGAAAAGGAGGTAGTCTGCTATTACGAAAGGGTCAGGTATATACAGTGCTGTCGTTGGGAATGTATTAAGATCGTGGGTCAACACTGATCAGTAGTATTCGCGGCTTTCATTTGCACCTGCAAAGGTCAAGAATGTGCATGTGTCCATATACCTGGGCCGTTTTTCGAGGGTTGCGTACACGTAGGTGGTACTTCATACTGTTGTTGTTGGTATTATTGTATGTGGTGTTCAATTATTGATGCATCAATCTGTTTGATGCGGGTACTAATGAGATGTGCGTTTGCTGCTTTCATAGATGCTCTTTGGTCTTTAACAATTTCCCGGGCGGCAGCGTGCCAGGGCTTCTTGCGGAGGGGTTAAGTACCGACTCTGGCAGAACGTAATCCCTCTCTGAAAAGGAGGTAGTCTGCTATTACGAAAGGGTCAGGTATATACAGTGCTGTCGTTGGGAAATTATTAAGATCGTAGGTCAACACTGGTCAGTAGTATTCGCGGGTTTCATTTCATGAATGTGCATGTGTCCATATACTTGGGCCGTTTTTCGAGGGTTGCGTACACGTAGGTGGTACTCCATACTGTTGTTGTTGGTATTATTGTGTGTGGTGTTCAATTATTGATGCATCAATCTGTTTGATGCGGGTACTAATGAGAGGTGCGTTTGCTGCTTTTAAAGAGGCCCTTTGGTCTTTAACACTTTCCCGGGCGGCAGCGCGCCAGGGCTTCTTGCGGAGGGGTTAAGTACCGACTCTGGCAGATCGTAATCCCTCTCTGAAAAGGAGGAAGTCTGCTATTACGAAAGGGTCCGGTATATACAGTGCAGTCGTTGGGAAAGTATTAAGGTCGTGGGTCAACACTGGTCAGTAGTATTCGCGGGTTTCATTTGCACCTGCAAAGGTCAAGAATGTGCATGTGTCCATATACTTGGGCCGTTTTTCGAGGGTTGCGTACACGTAGGTGGTACTCCATACTGTTGTTGTTGGTATTATTGTGTGTGGTGATCGATTATTAATGCATCATTCTGTTTGATGCGGGAACTAATGCGAGGTGCGTTTTTTGCTCCAGGTCAAGAATGCACAAGTGTCCATATTACTGGGCCGTTTTTCGAGGGTTGCGTACACGTAGCTAGTACTTCATACTGATGTTGTTGTTGGTATTATTGTGTGTGGTGATCGATTATTGATGCATCATTCTGTTTGATGCGGGAACTAATGCGAGGTACGTTTTTTGCTCAAGGTCAAGAATGCACAAGTGTCCATATACCTGGGCCGTTTTCCGAGGGTTGCGTACACGTAGCTGGTACTCCATACTGATGTTGTTGTTGGTATTATTGTGTGTGTTGATCGATTATTGATGCATCATTCTGTTTGATGCGGGAACTAATGCGAGGTGCGTTTTTTGCTAAAGGTCAAGAATGCACAAGTGTCCATATACCTGGGCCGTTTTTCGAGGGTTGCGTTCACGTAGCTGGTACTCCATACTGATGTTGTTGGTTGTATTATTGTGTGTTGTGATCGATTATTGATGCATCATTCTGTTTGATGCGGGAACTAATGCGAGGTGCGTTTTTTGCTCAAGGTCAAGAATGCACAAGTGTCCATATACCTGGGCCGTTTTTCGAGGGTTGCGTACACGTAGGTGGTACTCCATACTGTTGTTGTTTGTATTATTGTGTGTGGTGATCGATTATTGATGCATCATTCTGTTTGATGCGGGAACTAATGCGAGGTGCGTTTTTTGCTAAAGGTCAAGAATGCACAAGTGTCCATATACCTGGGCCGTTTTTCGAGGGTTGCGTACACGTAGGTGGTACTCCATACTGTTGTTGTTGGTATTATTGTGTGTGGTGATCGATTATTGATGCATCATTCTGTTTGATGCGGGAACTAATGCGAGGTGCGTTTTTTGCTAAAGGTCAAGAATGCACAAGAGTCCATATACCTGGGCCGTTTTTCGAGGGTTGCGTTCACGTAGCTGGTACTCCATACTGATGTTGTTGTTTGTATTATTGTATGTGGTGATCGATTATTGATGCATCATTCTGTTTGATGCGGGAACTAATGCGAGGTGCGTTTTTTGCTCAAGGTCAAGAATGCACAAGTGTCCATATACCTGGGCCGTTTTTCGAGGGTTGCGTACACGTAGGTGGTACTCCATACTGTTGTTGTTGGTATTATTGTGTGTGGTGATCGATTATTGATGCATCATTCTGTTTGATGCGGGAACTAATGCGAGGTGCGTTTTTGCTCAAGGTCAAGAATGCACAAATGTTCATATACCTGGGCCGATTTTCGAGGGTTGCGTACACGTAGCTGGTACTCCTTACTGTTGTTGTTGGTATTATTGTTTGTGGTGATCGACTATTAATGCATCATTCTGTCTGATTCGGGAACTAATGCGAGGTGCGTTTTTTGCTCAAGGTCAAGAATGCACAAGTGTCCATATACCTGGGCCGTTTTTCGAGGGTTGCGTACACGTAGGTGGTACTCCTTACTATTGTTGTTGGTATTATTGTGTGTGGTGATCGATTAATAATGCATCATTCTGTCTGATTCGGGACCTAATGCGAGGTGCGTTTTTGCTCAAGGTCAAGAATGCACAAGTGTCCATATACCTGGGCCGTTTTTTGAGTGTTGCGTACACGTAGGTGGTACTCCATACTGTTGTTGTTGGTATTATTGTGTGTGGTGATCGATTATTAATGCATCATTCTGTTTGATGCGGGAACTAATGCGAGGTGCGTTTTTGCTCAAGGTCAAGAATGCACAAGTGTCCATATACCTGGGCCGTTTTTCGAGGGTTGCGTACACGTAGGTGGTACTCCATACTGTGGTTTTTGGTATTATTGTGTGGTGTTCGGTTATTGTTGCATCATTCTGGCTGATGCGGGTACTAATGAGAGGTGCGTTTGCTGCTTTCAAAGAGTCCCTTTGGTCTTTAACACTTTCCCGGGCGGCAGCGCACCAGGGCTTCTTGCGGAGGGGTTAAGTACCGACTCTGGCAGATCGTAATCCCTCTCTGAAAAGGAGGTAGTCTGCTATTACGAAAGGGTCAGGTATATACAGTGCTGACGTTGGGAAAGTATTAAGATCGTGGGTCAACACTGGTCAGTAGTATTCGCGGCTTTCATTTGCACCTGCAGAGGTCAAGAATGTGCATGTGTCCATATACTTGGGCCGTTATTCGAGGGTTGCGTACACGTAGGTGGTACTCCATACTGTTGTTGTTGGTATTATTGTATGTGGTGTTCAATTATTGATGCATCAATCTGTTTGATGCGGCTACTAATGAGATGTGCGTTTGCTGCTTTCAAAGATGCTCTTTGGTCTTTAACACTTTCCCGGGCGGCAGCGCGCCAGGGCTTCTTGCGGAGGGGTTAAGTACCGACTCTGGCAGATCGTAATCCCTCTCTGAAAAGGAGGTAGTCTGCTATCACGAAAGGGTCAGGTATATACAGTGCTGTCGTTGGGAAAGTATTAAGATCGTGGGTCAACACTGATCAGTAGTATTCGCGGGTTTCATTTGCACCTGCAAAGGTCAAGAATGTGCATGTGTCCATATACATGGGCCGTTTTTCGAGGGTTGCGTACACGTAGGTGGTACTCCATACTGTTGTTGTTGGTATTATTGTGTGTGGTGATCGATTATTAATGCATCATTCTGTTTGATGCGGGAACTAATGCGAGGTGCGTTTTTTGCTCCAAGTCAAGAATGCACAAGTGTCCATATTACTGGGCCGTTTTTCGAGGGTTGCGTACACGTAGCTAGTACTCCATACTGATGTTGTTGTTGGTATTATTGTGTGTGGTGATCGATTATTAATGCATTATTCTGTCTGATTCTGGAACTAATGCGAGGTACGTTTTTTGCTCAAGGTCAAGAATGCACAAGTGTCCATATACATGGGCCGTTTTTCGAGGGTTGCGTACACGTAGGTGGTACTCCTTACTGTTGTTGTTTGTATTATTGTGTGTGGTGATCGATTATTAATGCATCATTCTGTCTGATTCTGGAACTAATGCGAGGTGCGTTTTTTGCTCAAGGTCAAGAATGCACAAGTGTCCATATACCTGGGCCGTTTTTCGAGGGTTGCGTACACGTAGGTGGTACTCCATACTGTTGTTGTTGGTATTATTGTGTGTGGTGATCGATTATTAATGCATCTTTCTGTTTGATGCGCGAACTAATGCGAGGTGCGTTTTTTGCTCAAGGTCAAGAATGCACAAGTGTCCATATTACTGGGCCGTTTTTCGAGGGTTGCGTACACGTAGCTGGTACTCCATACTGATGTTGTTGTTGGTATTATTGTGTGTGGTGATCGATTATTGATGCATCATTCTGTTTGATGCGGGAACTAATGCGAGGTGCGTTTTTTGCTCAAGGTCAAGAATGCACAAGTGTCCATATACCTGGGCCGTTTTCCGAGGGTTGCGTATACGTAGCTGGTACTCTTTACTGTTGTTGTTGGTATTATTGTGTGTGGTGATCGATTATTAATGCATTATTCTGTCTGATTCTGGAACTAATGCGAGGTGCGTTTTTCGCTCAAGGTCAAGAATGCACAAGTGCCCATATACCTGGGCCGTTTTTCGAGGGTTGCGTACACGTAGGTGGTACTCCTTACTGTTGTTGTTGGTATTATTGTGTGTGGTGATCGATTATTAATGCATCATTCTGTCTGATTCGGGACCTAATGCGAGGTGCGTTTTTGCTCAAGGTCAAGAGTGCACAAGTGTTCATATACCTGGGCCGATTTTCGAGGGTTGCGTACACGTATGTGGTACTCCTTACCGTTGTTGTTGGTATTATTGTGTGTGGTGATCGATTATTAATGCATTATTCTGTCTTATTCTGGAACTAATGCGAGGTGCGTTTTTTGCTCAAGGTCAAGAATGCACAAATGTTCATATACCTGGGCCGTTTTTCGAGGGTTGCGTACACGTAGGTGGTACTCCATACTGTTGTTGTTGGTATTATTTTGTGTGGTGATCGATTATTAATGCATCATTCTGTTTGATGCGGGAACTAATGCGAGGTGTGTTTTTGCTCAAGGTCAAGAATGCACAAGTGTCCATATACCTGGGCCGTTTTCCGAGTGTTGCGTACACGTAGGTGGTACTCCATACTGTTGTTGTTGGTATTATTGTGTGTGGTGATCGATTATTAATGCATCATTCTGTCTGATTCGGGACCTAATGCGAGGTGCGTTTTTGCTCAAGGTCAAGAGTGCACAAGTGTTCATATACCTGGGCCGTTTTTCGAGTGTTGCGTAAACGTAGGTTGTACTCCATACTGTTGTTGTTGGTATTATTGTGTGTGGTGATCGATTATTAATGCATCATTCTGTTTGATGCGGGAACTAATGCGAGGTGTGTTTTTGCTCATGGTCAAGAATGCACAAGTGTCCATATACCTGGGCCGTTTTCCGAGTGTTGCGTACACGTAGGTGGTACTCCATACTGTTGTTGTTGGTATTATTGTGTGTGGTGATCGATTATTAATGCATCATTCTGTTTGATGCGGGAACTAATGCGAGGTGTGTTTTTGCTCAAGGTCAAGAATGCACAAGTGTCCATATACCTGGGCCGTTTTTCGAGTGTTGCGTACACGTAGGTTGTACTCCATACTGTTGTTGTTGGTATTGTTGTGTGTGGTGATCGATTATTAATGCATCATTCTGTTTGATGCGGGAACTAATGCGAGGTGTGTTTTTGCTCATGGTCAAGAATGCACAAGTGTCCATATACCTGGGCCGTTTTCCGAGTGTTGCGTACACGTAGGTGGTACTCCATACTGTTGTTGTTGGTATTATTGTGTGTGGTGATCGATTATTAATGCATCATTCTGTCTGATTCGGGACCTAATGCGAGGTGCGTTTTTGCTCAAGGTCAAGAGTGCACAAGCGTTCATATACCTGGGCCGTTTTTCGAGTGTTGCGTACAGGTAGGTTGTACTCCATACTGTTGTTGTTGGTATTATTGTGTGTGGTGATCGATTATTAATGCATCATTCTGTTTGATGCGGGAACTAATGCGAGGTGTGTTTTTGCTCAAGGTCAAGAATGCACAAGTGTCCATATACCTGGGCCGTTTTTCGAGTGTTGCGTACACGTAGGTTGTACTCCATACTGTTGTTGTTGGTATTATTGTGTGTGGTGATCGATTATTAATGCATCATTCTGTTTGATGCGGGACCTAATGCGAGGTGCGTTTTTTGCTCCAAGTCAAGAATGCACAAGTGTCCATATTACTGGGCCGTTTTTCGAGGGTTGCGTACACGTAGCTAGTACTCCATACTGATGTTGTTGTTGGTATTATTGTGTGTGGTGATCGATTATTAATGCATTATTCTGTCTGATTCTGGAACTAATGCGAGGTACGTTTTTTGCTCAAGGTCAAGAATGCACAAGTGTCCATATACATGGGCCGTTTTTCGAGGGTTGCGTACACGTAGGTGGTACTCCTTACTGTTGTTGTTTGTATTATTGTGTGTGGTGATCGATTATTAATGCATCATTCTGTCTGATTCTGGAACTAATGCGAGGTGCGTTTTTTGCTCAAGGTCAAGAATGCACAAGTGTCCATATACCTGGGCCGTTTTTCGAGGGTTGCGTACACGTAGGCGGTACTCCATACTGTTGTTGTTGGTATTATTGTGTGTGGTGATCGATTATTAATGCATCTTTCTGTTTGATGCGCGAACTAATGCGAGGTGCGTTTTTTGCTCAAGGTCAAGAATGCACAAGTGTCCATATTACTGGGCCGTTTTTCGAGGGTTGCGTACACGTAGCTGGTACTCCATACTGATGTTGTTGTTGGTATTATTGTGTGTGGTGATCGATTATTGATGCATCATTCTGTTTGATGCGGGAACTAATGCGAGGTGCGTTTTTTGCTCAAGGTCAAGAATGCACAAGTGTCCATATACCTGGGCCGTTTTCCGAGGGTTGCGTATACGTAGCTGGTACTCTTTACTGTTGTTGTTGGTATTATTGTGTGTGGTGATCGATTATTAATGCATTATTCTGTCTGATTCTGGAACTAATGCGAGGTGCGTTTTTTGCTCAAGGTCAAGAATGCACAAGTGCCCATATACCTGGGCCGTTTTTCGAGGGTTGCGTACACGTAGGTGGTACTCCTTACTGTTGTTGTTGGTATTATTGTGTGTGGTGATCGATTATTAATGCATCATTCTGTCTGATTCGGGACCTAATGCGAGGTGCGTTTTTGCTCAAGGTCAAGAGTGCACAAGTGTTCATATACCTGGGCCGATTTTCGAGGGTTGCGTACACGTATGTGGTACTCCTTACCGTTGTTGTTGGTATTATTGTGTGTGGTGATCGATTATTAATGCATTATTCTGTCTTATTCTGGAACTAATGCGAGGTGCGTTTTTTGCTCAAGGTCAAGAATGCACAAATGTTCATATACCTGGGCCGTTTTTCGAGGGTTGCGTACACGTAGGTGGTACTCCATACTGTTGTTGTTGGTATTATTTTGTGTGGTGATCGATTATTAATGCATCATTCTGTTTGATGCGGGAACTAATGCGAGGTGTGTTTTTGCTCAAGGTCAAGAATGCACAAGTGTCCATATACCTGGGCCGTTTTCCGAGTGTTGCGTACACGTAGGTGGTACTCCATACTGTTGTTGTTGGTATTATTGTGTGTGGTGATCGATTATTAATGCATCATTCTGTCTGATTCGGGACCTAATGCGAGGTGCGTTTTTGCTCAAGGTCAAGAGTGCACAAGTGTTCATATACCTGGGCCGTTTTTCGAGTGTTGCGTAAACGTAGGTTGTACTCCATACTGTTGTTGTTGGTATTATTGTGTGTGGTGATCGATTATTAATGCATCATTCTGTTTGATGCGGGAACTAATGCGAGGTGTGTTTTTGCTCATGGTCAAGAATGCACAAGTGTCCATATACCTGGGCCGTTTTCCGAGTGTTGCGTACACGTAGGTGGTACTCCATACTGTTGTTGTTGGTATTATTGTGTGTGGTGATCGATTATTAATGCATCATTCTGTTTGATGCGGGAACTAATGCGAGGTGTGTTTTTGCTCAAGGTCAAGAATGCACAAGTGTCCATATACCTGGGCCGTTTTTCGAGTGTTGCGTACACGTAGGTTGTACTCCATACTGTTGTTGTTGGTATTGTTGTGTGTGGTGATCGATTATTAATGCATCATTCTGTTTGATGCGGGAACTAATGCGAGGTGTGTTTTTGCTCATGGTCAAGAATGCACAAGTGTCCATATACCTGGGCCGTTTTCCGAGTGTTGCGTACACGTAGGTGGTACTCCATACTGTTGTTGTTGGTATTATTGTGTGTGGTGATCGATTATTAATGCATCATTCTGTCTGATTCGGGACCTAATGCGAGGTGCGTTTTTGCTCAAGGTCAAGAGTGCACAAGCGTTCATATACCTGGGCCGTTTTCCGAGTGTTGCGTACACGTAGGTGGTACTCCATACTGTTGTTGTTGGTATTATTGTGTGTGGTGATCGATTATTAATGCATCATTCTGTCTGATTCGGGACCTAATGCGAGGTGCGTTTTTGCTCAAGGTCAAGAGTGCACAAGTGTTCATATACCTGGGCCGTTTTTCGAGTGTTGCGTAAACGTAGGTTGTACTCCATACTGTTGTTGTTGGTATTATTGTGTGTGGTGATCGATTATTAATGCATCATTCTGTTTGATGCGGGAACTAATGCGAGGTGTGTTTTTGCTCATGGTCAAGAATGCACAAGTGTCCATATACCTGGGCCGTTTTCCGAGTGTTGCGTACACGTAGGTGGTACTCCATACTGTTGTTGTTGGTATTATTGTGTGTGGTGATCGATTATTAATGCATCATTCTGTTTGATGCGGGAACTAATGCGAGGTGTGTTTTTGCTCAAGGTCAAGAATGCACAAGTGTCCATATACCTGGGCCGTTTTTCGAGTGTTGCGTACACGTAGGTTGTACTCCATACTGTTGTTGTTGGTATTGTTGTGTGTGGTGATCGATTATTAATGCATCATTCTGTTTGATGCGGGAACTAATGCGAGGTGTGTTTTTGCTCATGGTCAAGAATGCACAAGTGTCCATATACCTGGGCCGTTTTCCGAGTGTTGCGTACACGTAGGTGGTACTCCATACTGTTGTTGTTGGTATTATTGTGTGTGGTGATCGATTATTAATGCATCATTCTGTCTGATTCGGGACCTAATGCGAGGTGCGTTTTTGCTCAAGGTCAAGAGTGCACAAGCGTTCATATACCTGGGCCGTTTTTCGAGTGTTGCGTACACGTAGGTTGTACTCCATACTGTTGTTGTTGGTATTATTGTGTGTGGTGATCGATTATTAATGCATCATTCTGTTTGATGCGGGAACTAATGCGAGGTGTGTTTTTGCTCAAGGTCAAGAATGCACAAGTGTCCATATACCTGGGCCGTTTTTCGAGTGTTGCGTACACGTAGGTGGTACTCCATACTGTTGTTGTTGGTATTATTGTGTGTGGTGATCGATTATTAATGCATCATTCTGTTTGATGCGGGAACTAATGCGAGGTGCGTTTTTGCTCAAGGTCAAGAATGCACAAGTGTCCATATACCTGGGCCGTTTTTCGAGGGTTGCGTACACATAGGTGGTACTCCATACTGTGGTTTTTGGTATTATTGCGTGGTGTTCGGTTATTGTTGCATCATTCTGGCTGATGCGGGTACTAATGAGAGGTGCGTTTGCTGCTTTCAAAGAGGCCCTTTGGTCTTTAACACTTTCCCGGGCGGCAGCGCGCCAGGGCTTCTTGCGGAGGGGTTAAGTACCGACTCTGGCAGATCGTAATCCCTCTCTGAAAAGGAGGTAGTCTGCTATTACGAAAGGGTCAGGTATATACAGTGCTGTCGTTGGGAAAGTATTAAGATCGTGGGTCAACACTGATCAGTAGTATTCGCGGCTTTCATTTGCACCTGCAAAGGTCAAGAATGTGCAAGTGTCCATATACCTGGGCCGTTTTTCGAGGGTTGCGTACACGTAGGTGGTACTCCATACTGTTGTTGTTGGTATAATTGTATGTGGTGTTCAATTATTGATGCATCAATCTGTTTGATGCGGGTACTAATGAGATGTGCGTTTGCTGCTTTCATAGATGCTCTTTGGTCTTTAACACTTTCCCGGGCGGCAGCGTGCCAGGGCTTCTTGCGGAGGGGTTAAGTACCGACTCTGGTAGATCGTAATCCCTCTCTGAAAAGGAGGTAGTCTGCTATTACGAAAGGGTCAGGTATATACAGTGCTGTCGTTGGGAAATTATTAAGATCGTAGGTCAACACTGGTCAGTAGTATTCGCGGGTTTCATTTCATGAATGTGCATGTGTCCATATACTTGGGCCGTTTTTCGAGGGTTGCGTACACGTAGGTGGTACTTCATACTGTTGTTGTTGGTATTATTGTGTGTGGTGTTCAATTATTGATGCATCAATCTGTTTGATGCGGGTACTAATGAGAGGTGCGTTTGCTGCTTTTAAAGAGGCCCTTTGGTCTTTAACACTTTCCCGGGCGGCAGCGCGCCAGGGCTTCTTGCGGAGGGTTTAAGTACCGACTCTGGCAGATCGTAATCCCTCTCTGAAAAGGAGGTAGTCTGCTATTACGAAAGAGTCCGGTATATACAGTGCAGTCGTTGGGAAAGTAATAAGGTCGTGGGTCAACACTGGTCAGTAGTATTCGCGGGTTTCATTTGCACCTGCAAAGGT
Source organism: Othius punctulatus (assembly GCA_951805005.1). NCBI lineage: Eukaryota > Metazoa > Arthropoda > Insecta > Coleoptera > Staphylinidae > Othius > Othius punctulatus. The sequence continues at coordinate 22,013,804 of OX638140.1, read as the reverse complement.
CAAGAATGTGCATGTGTCCATATACTTGGGCCGTTTTTCGAGGGTTGCGTACACGTAGGTGGTACTCCATACTGTTGTTGTTGGTATTATTGTGTGTGGTGATCGATTATTAATGCATCATTCTGTTTGATGCGGGAACTAATGCGAGGTGCGTTTTTTGCTCCAGGTCAAGAATGCACAAGTGTCCATATTACTGGGCCGTTTTTCGAGGGTTGCGTACACGTAGCTAGTACTCCATACTGATGTTGTTGTTGGTATTATTGTGTGTGGTGATCGATTATTGATGCATCATTCTGTTTGATGCGGGAACTAATGCGAGGTACGTTTTTTGCTCAAGGTCAAGAATGCACAAGTGTCCATATACCTGGGCCGTTTTCCGAGGGTTGCGTACACGTAGCTCGTACTCCATACTGATGTTGTTGTTGGTATTATTGTGTGTGGTGATCGATTATTGATGCATCATTCTGTTTGATGCGGGAACTAATGCGAGGTGCGTTTTTTGCTAAAGGTCAAGAATGCACAAGTGTCCATATACCTGGGACGTTTTTCGAGGGTTGCGTTCACGTAGCTGGTACTCCATACTGATGTTGTTGGTTGTATTATTGTGTGTGGTGATCGATTATTGATGCATCATTCTGTTTGATGCGGGAACTAATGCGAGGTGTGTTTTTTGCTCAAGGTCAAGAATGCACAAGTGTCCATATACCTGGGCCGTTTTTCGAGGGTTGCGTACACGTAGGTGGTACTCCATACTGTTGTTGTTTGTATTATTGTGTGTGGTGATCGATTATTGATGCATCATTCTGTTTGATGCGGGAACTAATGCGAGGTGCGTTTTTTGCTAAAGGTCAAGAATGCAGAAGTGTCCATATACCTGGGCCGTTTTTCGAGGGTTGCGTACACGTAGGTTGTACTCCATACTGTTGTTGTTGGTATTATTGTGTGTGGTGATCGATTATTAATGCATCATTGTGTTTGATGCGGGAACTAATGCGAGGTGTGTTTTTGCTCAAGGTCAAGAATGCACAAGTGTCCATATACCTGGGCCGTTTTTCGAGTGTTGCGTACACGTAGGTGGTACTCCATACTGTTGTTGTTGGTATTATTGTGTGTGGTGATCGATTATTAATGCATCATTCTGTTTGATGCGGGAACTAATGCGAGGTGCGTTTTTGCTCAAGGTCAAGAATGCACAAGTGTCCATATACCTGGGCCGTTTTTCGAGGGTTGCGTACACATAGGTGGTACTCCATACTGTGGTTTTTGGTATTATTGCGTGGTGTTCGGTTATTGTTGCATCATTCTGGCTGATGCGGGTACTAATGAGAGGTGCGTTTGCTGCTTTCAAAGAGGCCCTTTGGTCTTTAACACTTTCCCGGGCGGCAGCGCGCCAGGGCTTCTTGCGGAGGGGTTAAGTACCGACTCTGGCAGATCGTAATCCCTCTCTGAAAAGGAGGTAGTCTGCTATTACGAAAGGGTCAGGTATATACAGTGCTGTCGTTGGGAATGTATTAAGATCGTGGGTCAACACTGATCAGTAGTATTCGCGGCTTTCATTTGCACCTGCAAAGGTCAAGAATGTGCATGTGTCCATATACCTGGGCCGTTTTTCGAGGGTTGCGTACACGTAGGTGGTACTTCATACTGTTGTTGTTGGTATTATTGTATGTGGTGTTCAATTATTGATGCATCAATCTGTTTGATGCGGGTACTAATGAGATGTGCGTTTGCTGCTTTCATAGATGCTCTTTGGTCTTTAACACTTTCCCGGGCGGCAGCGTGCCAGGGCTTCTTGCGGAGGGGTTAAGTACCGACTCTGGCAGAACGTAATCCCTCTCTGAAAAGGAGGTAGTCTGCTATTACGAAAGGGTCAGGTATATACAGTGCTGTCGTTGGGAAATTATTAAGATCGTAGGTCAACACTGGTCAGTAGTATTCGCGGGTTTCATTTCATGAATGTGCATGTGTCCATATACTTGGGCCGTTTTTCGAGGGTTGCGTACACGTAGGTGGTACTCCATACTGTTGTTGTTGGTATTATTGTGTGTGGTGTTCAATTATTGATGCATCAATCTGTTTGATGCGGGTACTAATGAGAGGTGCGTTTGCTGCTTTTAAAGAGGCCCTTTGGTCTTTAACACTTTCCCGGGCGGCAGCGCGCCAGGGCTTCTTGCGGAGGGGTTAAGTACCGACTCTGGCAGATCGTAATCCCTCTCTGAAAAGGAGGAAGTCTGCTATTACGAAAGGGTCCGGTATATACAGTGCAGTCGTTGGGAAAGTATTAAGGTCGTGGGTCAACACTGGTCAGTAGTATTCGCGGGTTTCATTTGCACCTGCAAAGGTCAAGAATGTGCATGTGTCCATATACTTGGGCCGTTTTTCGAGGGTTGCGTACACGTAGGTGGTACTCCATACTGTTGTTGTTGGTATTATTGTGTGTGGTGATCGATTATTAATGCATCATTCTGTTTGATGCGGGAACTAATGCGAGGTGCGTTTTTTGCTCCAGGTCAAGAATGCACAAGTGTCCATATTACTGGGCCGTTTTTCGAGGGTTGCGTACACGTAGCTAGTACTTCATACTGATGTTGTTGTTGGTATTATTGTGTGTGGTGATCGATTATTGATGCATCATTCTGTTTGATGCGGGAACTAATGCGAGGTACGTTTTTTGCTCAAGGTCAAGAATGCACAAGTGTCCATATACCTGGGCCGTTTTCCGAGGGTTGCGTACACGTAGCTGGTACTCCATACTGATGTTGTTGTTGGTATTATTGTGTGTGTTGATCGATTATTGATGCATCATTCTGTTTGATGCGGGAACTAATGCGAGGTGCGTTTTTTGCTAAAGGTCAAGAATGCACAAGTGTCCATATACCTGGGCCGTTTTTCGAGGGTTGCGTTCACGTAGCTGGTACTCCATACTGATGTTGTTGGTTGTATTATTGTGTGTTGTGATCGATTATTGATGCATCATTCTGTTTGATGCGGGAACTAATGCGAGGTGCGTTTTTTGCTCAAGGTCAAGAATGCACAAGTGTCCATATACCTGGGCCGTTTTTCGAGGGTTGCGTACACGTAGGTGGTACTCCATACTGTTGTTGTTTGTATTATTGTGTGTGGTGATCGATTATTGATGCATCATTCTGTTTGATGCGGGAACTAATGCGAGGTGCGTTTTTTGCTAAAGGTCAAGAATGCACAAGTGTCCATATACCTGGGCCGTTTTTCGAGGGTTGCGTACACGTAGGTGGTACTCCATACTGTTGTTGTTGGTATTATTGTGTGTGGTGATCGATTATTGATGCATCATTCTGTTTGATGCGGGAACTAATGCGAGGTCCGTTTTTTGCTAAAGGTCAAGAATGCACAAGAGTCCATATACCTGGGCCGTTTTTCGAGGGTTGCGTTCACGTAGCTGGTACTCCATACTGATGTTGTTGTTTGTATTATTGTATGTGGTGATCGATTATTGATGCATCATTCTGTTTGATGCGGGAACTAATGCGAGGTGCGTTTTTTGCTCAAGGTCAAGAATGCACAAGTGTCCATATACCTGGGCCGTTTTTCGAGGGTTGCGTACACGTAGGTGGTACTCCATACTGTTGTTGTTGGTATTATTGTGTGTGGTGATCGATTATTGATGCATCATTCTGTTTGATGCGGGAACTAATGCGAGGTGCGTTTTTGCTCAAGGTCAAGAATGCACAAATGTTCATATACCTGGGCCGATTTTCGAGGGTTGCGTACACGTAGCTGGTACTCCTTACTGTTGTTGTTGGTATTATTGTTTGTGGTGATCGACTATTAATGCATCATTCTGTCTGATTCGGGAACTAATGCGAGGTGCGTTTTTTGCTCAAGGTCAAGAATGCACAAGTGTCCATATACCTGGGCCGTTTTTCGAGGGTTGCGTACACGTAGGTGGTACTCCTTACTATTGTTGTTGGTATTATTGTGTGTGGTGATCGATTAATAATGCATCATTCTGTCTGATTCGGGACCTAATGCGAGGTGCGTTTTTGCTCAAGGTCAAGAATGCACAAGTGTCCATATACCTGGGCCGTTTTTTGAGTGTTGCGTACACGTAGGTGGTACTCCATACTGTTGTTGTTGGTATTATTGTGTGTGGTGATCGATTATTAATGCATCATTCTGTTTGATGCGGGAACTAATGCGAGGTGCGTTTTTGCTCAAGGTCAAGAATGCACAAGTGTCCATATACCTGGGCCGTTTTTCGAGGGTTGCGTACACGTAGGTGGTACTCCATACTGTGGTTTTTGGTATTATTGTGTGGTGTTCGGTTATTGTTGCATCATTCTGGCTGATGCGGGTACTAATGAGAGGTGCGTTTGCTGCTTTCAAAGAGTCCCTTTGGTCTTTAACACTTTCCCGGGCGGCAGCGCACCAGGGCTTCTTGCGGAGGGGTTAAGTACCGACTCTGGCAGATCGTAATCCCTCTCTGAAAAGGAGGTAGTCTGCTATTACGAAAGGGTCAGGTATATACAGTGCTGACGTTGGGAAAGTATTAAGATCGTGGGTCAACACTGGTCAGTAGTATTCGCGGCTTTCATTTGCACCTGCAGAGGTCAAGAATGTGCATGTGTCCATATACTTGGGCCGTTATTCGAGGGTTGCGTACACGTAGGTGGTACTCCATACTGTTGTTGTTGGTATTATTGTATGTGGTGTTCAATTATTGATGCATCAATCTGTTTGATGCGGCTACTAATGAGATGTGCGTTTGCTGCTTTCAAAGATGCTCTTTGGTCTTTAACACTTTCCCGGGCGGCAGCGCGCCAGGGCTTCTTGCGGAGGGGTTAAGTACCGACTCTGGCAGATCGTAATCCCTCTCTGAAAAGGAGGTAGTCTGCTATCACGAAAGGGTCAGGTATATACAGTGCTGTCGTTGGGAAAGTATTAAGATCGTGGGTCAACACTGATCAGTAGTATTCGCGGGTTTCATTTGCACCTGCAAAGGTCAAGAATGTGCATGTGTCCATATACATGGGCCGTTTTTCGAGGGTTGCGTACACGTAGGTGGTACTCCATACTGTTGTTGTTGGTATTATTGTGTGTGGTGATCGATTATTAATGCATCATTCTGTTTGATGCGGGAACTAATGCGAGGTGCGTTTTTTGCTCCAAGTCAAGAATGCACAAGTGTCCATATTACTGGGCCGTTTTTCGAGGGTTGCGTACACGTAGCTAGTACTCCATACTGATGTTGTTGTTGGTATTATTGTGTGTGGTGATCGATTATTAATGCATTATTCTGTCTGATTCTGGAACTAATGCGAGGTACGTTTTTTGCTCAAGGTCAAGAATGCACAAGTGTCCATATACATGGGCCGTTTTTCGAGGGTTGCGTACACGTAGGTGGTACTCCTTACTGTTGTTGTTTGTATTATTGTGTGTGGTGATCGATTATTAATGCATCATTCTGTCTGATTCTGGAACTAATGCGAGGTGCGTTTTTTGCTCAAGGTCAAGAATGCACAAGTGTCCATATACCTGGGCCGTTTTTCGAGGGTTGCGTACACGTAGGTGGTACTCCATACTGTTGTTGTTGGTATTATTGTGTGTGGTGATCGATTATTAATGCATCTTTCTGTTTGATGCGCGAACTAATGCGAGGTGCGTTTTTTGCTCAAGGTCAAGAATGCACAAGTGTCCATATTACTGGGCCGTTTTTCGAGGGTTGCGTACACGTAGCTGGTACTCCATACTGATGTTGTTGTTGGTATTATTGTGTGTGGTGATCGATTATTGATGCATCATTCTGTTTGATGCGGGAACTAATGCGAGGTGCGTTTTTTGCTCAAGGTCAAGAATGCACAAGTGTCCATATACCTGGGCCGTTTTCCGAGGGTTGCGTATACGTAGCTGGTACTCTTTACTGTTGTTGTTGGTATTATTGTGTGTGGTGATCGATTATTAATGCATTATTCTGTCTGATTCTGGAACTAATGCGAGGTGCGTTTTTTGCTCAAGGTCAAGAATGCACAAGTGCCCATATACCTGGGCCGTTTTTCGAGGGTTGCGTACACGTAGGTGGTACTCCTTACTGTTGTTGTTGGTATTATTGTGTGTGGTGATCGATTATTAATGCATCATTCTGTCTGATTCGGGACCTAATGCGAGGTGCGTTTTTGCTCAAGGTCAAGAGTGCACAAGTGTTCATATACCTGGGCCGATTTTCGAGGGTTGCGTACACGTATGTGGTACTCCTTACCGTTGTTGTTGGTATTATTGTGTTTGGTGATCGATTATTAATGCATTATTCTGTCTTATTCTGGAACTAATGCGAGGTGCGTTTTTTGCTCAAGGTCAAGAATGCACAAATGTTCATATACCTGGGCCGTTTTTCGAGGGTTGCGTACACGTAGGTGGTACTCCATACTGTTGTTGTTGGTATTATTTTGTGTGGTGATCGATTATTAATGCATCATTCTGTTTGATGCGGGAACTAATGCGAGGTGTGTTTTTGCTCAAGGTCAAGAATGCACAAGTGTCCATATACCTGGGCCGTTTTCCGAGTGTTGCGTACACGTAGGTGGTACTCCATACTGTTGTTGTTGGTATTATTGTGTGTGGTGATCGATTATTAATGCATCATTCTGTCTGATTCGGGACCTAATGCGAGGTGCGTTTTTGCTCAAGGTCAAGAGTGCACAAGTGTTCATATACCTGGGCCGTTTTTCGAGTGTTGCGTAAACGTAGGTTGTACTCCATACTGTTGTTGTTGGTATTATTGTGTGTGGTGATCGATTATTAATGCATCATTCTGTTTGATGCGGGAACTAATGCGAGGTGTGTTTTTGCTCATGGTCAAGAATGCACAAGTGTCCATATACCTGGGCCGTTTTCCGAGTGTTGCGTACACGTAGGTGGTACTCCATACTGTTGTTGTTGGTATTATTGTGTGTGGTGATCGATTATTAATGCATCATTCTGTTTGATGCGGGAACTAATGCGAGGTGTGTTTTTGCTCAAGGTCAAGAATGCACAAGTGTCCATATACCTGGGCCGTTTTTCGAGTGTTGCGTACACGTAGGTTGTACTCCATACTGTTGTTGTTGGTATTGTTGTGTGTGGTGATCGATTATTAATGCATCATTCTGTTTGATGCGGGAACTAATGCGAGGTGTGTTTTTGCTCATGGTCAAGAATGCACAAGTGTCCATATACCTGGGCCGTTTTCCGAGTGTTGCGTACACGTAGGTGGTACTCCATACTGTTGTTGTTGGTATTATTGTGTGTGGTGATCGATTATTAATGCATCATTCTGTCTGATTCGGGACCTAATGCGAGGTGCGTTTTTGCTCAAGGTCAAGAGTGCACAAGCGTTCATATACCTGGGCCGTTTTTCGAGTGTTGCGTACAGGTAGGTTGTACTCCATACTGTTGTTGTTGGTATTATTGTGTGTGGTGATCGATTATTAATGCATCATTCTGTTTGATGCGGGAACTAATGCGAGGTGTGTTTTTGCTCAAGGTCAAGAATGCACAAGTGTCCATATACCTGGGCCGTTTTTCGAGTGTTGCGTACACGTAGGTTGTACTCCATACTGTTGTTGTTGGTATTATTGTGTGTGGTGATCGATTATTAATGCATCATTCTGTTTGATGCGGGACCTAATGCGAGGTGCGTTTTTTGCTCCAAGTCAAGAATGCACAAGTGTCCATATTACTGGGCCGTTTTTCGAGGGTTGCGTACACGTAGCTAGTACTCCATACTGATGTTGTTGTTGGTATTATTGTGTGTGGTGATCGATTATTAATGCATTATTCTGTCTGATTCTGGAACTAATGCGAGGTACGTTTTTTGCTCAAGGTCAAGAATGCACAAGTGTCCATATACATGGGCCGTTTTTCGAGGGTTGCGTACACGTAGGTGGTACTCCTTACTGTTGTTGTTTGTATTATTGTGTGTGGTGATCGATTATTAATGCATCATTCTGTCTGATTCTGGAACTAATGCGAGGTGCGTTTTTTGCTCAAGGTCAAGAATGCACAAGTGTCCATATACCTGGGCCGTTTTTCGAGGGTTGCGTACACGTAGGCGGTACTCCATACTGTTGTTGTTGGTATTATTGTGTGTGGTGATCGATTATTAATGCATCTTTCTGTTTGATGCGCGAACTAATGCGAGGTGCGTTTTTTGCTCAAGGTCAAGAATGCACAAGTGTCCATATTACTGGGCCGTTTTTCGAGGGTTGCGTACACGTAGCTGGTACTCCATACTGATGTTGTTGTTGGTATTATTGTGTGTGGTGATCGATTATTGATGCATCATTCTGTTTGATGCGGGAACTAATGCGAGGTGCGTTTTTTGCTCAAGGTCAAGAATGCACAAGTGTCCATATACCTGGGCCGTTTTCCGAGGGTTGCGTATACGTAGCTGGTACTCTTTACTGTTGTTGTTGGTATTATTGTGTGTGGTGATCGATTATTAATGCATTATTCTGTCTGATTCTGGAACTAATGCGAGGTGCGTTTTTTGCTCAAGGTCAAGAATGCACAAGTGCCCATATACCTGGGCCGTTTTTCGAGGGTTGCGTACACGTAGGTGGTACTCCTTACTGTTGTTGTTGGTATTATTGTGTGTGGTGATCGATTATTAATGCATCATTCTGTCTGATTCGGGACCTAATGCGAGGTGCGTTTTTGCTCAAGGTCAAGAGTGCACAAGTGTTCATATACCTGGGCCGATTTTCGAGGGTTGCGTACACGTATGTGGTACTCCTTACCGTTGTTGTTGGTATTATTGTGTGTGGTGATCGATTATTAATGCATTATTCTGTCTTATTCTGGAACTAATGCGAGGTGCGTTTTTTGCTCAAGGTCAAGAATGCACAAATGTTCATATACCTGGGCCGTTTTTCGAGGGTTGCGTACACGTAGGTGGTACTCCATACTGTTGTTGTTGGTATTATTTTGTGTGGTGATCGATTATTAATGCATCATTCTGTTTGATGCGGGAACTAATGCGAGGTGTGTTTTTGCTCAAGGTCAAGAATGCACAAGTGTCCATATACCTGGGCCGTTTTCCGAGTGTTGCGTACACGTAGGTGGTACTCCATACTGTTGTTGTTGGTATTATTGTGTGTGGTGATCGATTATTAATGCATCATTCTGTCTGATTCGGGACCTAATGCGAGGTGCGTTTTTGCTCAAGGTCAAGAGTGCACAAGTGTTCATATACCTGGGCCGTTTTTCGAGTGTTGCGTAAACGTAGGTTGTACTCCATACTGTTGTTGTTGGTATTATTGTGTGTGGTGATCGATTATTAATGCATCATTCTGTTTGATGCGGGAACTAATGCGAGGTGTGTTTTTGCTCATGGTCAAGAATGCACAAGTGTCCATATACCTGGGCCGTTTTCCGAGTGTTGCGTACACGTAGGTGGTACTCCATACTGTTGTTGTTGGTATTATTGTGTGTGGTGATCGATTATTAATGCATCATTCTGTTTGATGCGGGAACTAATGCGAGGTGTGTTTTTGCTCAAGGTCAAGAATGCACAAGTGTCCATATACCTGGGCCGTTTTTCGAGTGTTGCGTACACGTAGGTTGTACTCCATACTGTTGTTGTTGGTATTGTTGTGTGTGGTGATCGATTATTAATGCATCATTCTGTTTGATGCGGGAACTAATGCGAGGTGTGTTTTTGCTCATGGTCAAGAATGCACAAGTGTCCATATACCTGGGCCGTTTTCCGAGTGTTGCGTACACGTAGGTGGTACTCCATACTGTTGTTGTTGGTATTATTGTGTGTGGTGATCGATTATTAATGCATCATTCTGTCTGATTCGGGACCTAATGCGAGGTGCGTTTTTGCTCAAGGTCAAGAGTGCACAAGCGTTCATATACCTGGGCCGTTTTCCGAGTGTTGCGTACACGTAGGTGGTACTCCATACTGTTGTTGTTGGTATTATTGTGTGTGGTGATCGATTATTAATGCATCATTCTGTCTGATTCGGGACCTAATGCGAGGTGCGTTTTTGCTCAAGGTCAAGAGTGCACAAGTGTTCATATACCTGGGCCGTTTTTCGAGTGTTGCGTAAACGTAGGTTGTACTCCATACTGTTGTTGTTGGTATTATTGTGTGTGGTGATCGATTATTAATGCATCATTCTGTTTGATGCGGGAACTAATGCGAGGTGTGTTTTTGCTCATGGTCAAGAATGCACAAGTGTCCATATACCTGGGCCGTTTTCCGAGTGTTGCGTACACGTAGGTGGTACTCCATACTGTTGTTGTTGGTATTATTGTGTGTGGTGATCGATTATTAATGCATCATTCTGTTTGATGCGGGAACTAATGCGAGGTGTGTTTTTGCTCAAGGTCAAGAATGCACAAGTGTCCATATACCTGGGCCGTTTTTCGAGTGTTGCGTACACGTAGGTTGTACTCCATACTGTTGTTGTTGGTATTGTTGTGTGTGGTGATCGATTATTAATGCATCATTCTGTTTGATGCGGGAACTAATGCGAGGTGTGTTTTTGCTCATGGTCAAGAATGCACAAGTGTCCATATACCTGGGCCGTTTTCCGAGTGTTGCGTACACGTAGGTGGTACTCCATACTGTTGTTGTTGGTATTATTGTGTGTGGTGATCGATTATTAATGCATCATTCTGTCTGATTCGGGACCTAATGCGAGGTGCGTTTTTGCTCAAGGTCAAGAGTGCACAAGCGTTCATATACCTGGGCCGTTTTTCGAGTGTTGCGTACAGGTAGGTTGTACTCCATACTGTTGTTGTTGGTATTATTGTGTGTGGTGATCGATTATTAATGCATCATTCTGTTTGATGCGGGAACTAATGCGAGGTGTGTTTTTGCTCAAGGTCAAGAATGCACAAGTGTCCATATACCTGGGCCGTTTTTCGAGTGTTGCGTACACGTAGGTTGTACTCCATACTGTTGTTGTTGGTATTATTGTGTGTGGTGATCGATTATTAATGCATCATTCTGTTTGATGCGGGAACTAATGCGAGGTGTGTTTTTGCTCAAGGTCAAGAATGCACAAGTGTCCATATACCTGGGCCGTTTTTCTAGTGTTGCGTACACGTAGGTGGTACTCCATACTGTTGTTGTTGGTATTATTGTGTGTGGTGATCGATTATTAATGCATCATTCTGTTTGATGCGGGAACTAATGCGAGGTGCGTTTTTGCTCAAGGTCAAGAATGCACAAGTGTCCATATACCTGGGCCGTTTTTCGAGGGTTGCGTACACATAGGTGGTACTCCATACTGTGGTTTTTGGTATTATTGCGTGGTGTTCGGTTATTGTTGCATCATTCTGGCTGATGCGGGTACTAATGAGAGGTGCGTTTGCTGCTTTCAAAGAGGCCCTTTGGTCTTTAACACTTTCCCGGGCGGCAGCGCGCCAGGGCTTCTTGCGGAGGGGTTAAGTACCGACTCTGGCAGATCGTAATCCCTCTCTGAAAAGGAGGTAGTCTGCTATTACGAAAGGGTCAGGTATATACAGTGCTGTCGTTGGGAAAGTATTAAGATCGTGGGTCAACACTGATCAGTAGTATTCGCGGCTTTCATTTGCACCTGCAAAGGTCAAGAATGTGCAAGTGTCCATATACCTGGGCCGTTTTTCGAGGGTTGCGTACACGTAGGTGGTACTCCATACTGTTGTTGTTGGTATAATTGTATGTGGTGTTCAATTATTGATGCATCAATCTGTTTGATGCGGGTACTAATGAGATGTGCGTTTGCTGCTTTCATAGATGCTCTTTGGTCTTTAACACTTTCCCGGGCGGCAGCGTGCCAGGGCTTCTTGCGGAGGGGTTAAGTACCGACTCTGGTAGATCGTAATCCCTCTCTGAAAAGGAGGTAGTCTGCTATTACGAAAGGGTCAGGTATATACAGTGCTGTCGTTGGGAAATTATTAAGATCGTAGGTCAACACTGGTCAGTAGTATTCGCGGGTTTCATTTCATGAATGTGCATGTGTCCATATACTTGGGCCGTTTTTCGAGGGTTGCGTACACGTAGGTGGTACTTCATACTGTTGTTGTTGGTATTATTGTGTGTGGTGTTCAATTATTGATGCATCAATCTGTTTGATGCGGGTACTAATGAGAGGTGCGTTTGCTGCTTTTAAAGAGGCCCTTTGGTCTTTAACACTTTCCCGGGCGGCAGCGCGCCAGGGCTTCTTGCGGAGGGTTTAAGTACCGACTCTGGCAGATCGTAATCCCTCTCTGAAAAGGAGGTAGTCTGCTATTACGAAAGAGTCCGGTATATACAGTGCAGTCGTTGGGAAAGTATTAAGGTCGTGGGTCAACACTGGTCAGTAGTATTCGCGGGTTTCATTTGCACCTGCAAAGGTCAAGAATGTGCATGTGTCCATATACTTGGGCCGTTTTTCGAGGGTTGCGTACACGTAGGTGGTACTCCATACTGTTGTTGTTGGTATTATTGTGTGTGGTGATCGATTATTAATGCATCATTCTGTTTGATGCGGGAACTAATGCGAGGTGCGTTTTTTGCTCCAGGTCAAGAATGCACAAGTGTCCATATTACTGGGCCGTTTTTCGAGGGTTGCGTACACGTAGCTAGTACTCCATACTGATGTTGTTGTTGGTATTATTGTGTGTGGTGATCGATTATTGATGCATCATTCTGTTTGATGCGGGAACTAATGCGAGGTACGTTTTTTGCTCAAGGTCAAGAATGCACAAGTGTCCATATACCTGGGCCGTTTTCCGAGGGTTGCGTACACGTAGCTCGTACTCCATACTGATGTTGTTGTTGGTATTATTGTGTGTGGTGATCGATTATTGATGCATCATTCTGTTTGATGCGGGAACTAATGCGAGGTGCGTTTTTTGCTAAAGGTCAAGAATGCACAAGTGTCCATATACCTGGGACGTTTTTCGAGGGTTGCGTTCACGTAGCTGGTACTCCATACTGATGTTGTTGGTTGTATTATTGTGTGTGGTGATCGATTATTGATGCATCATTCTGTTTGATGCGGGAACTAATGCGAGGTGTGTTTTTTGCTCAAGGTCAAGAATGCACAAGTGTCCATATACCTGGGCCGTTTTTCGAGGGTTGCGTACACGTAGGTGGTACTCCATACTGTTGTTGTTTGTATTATTGTGTGTGGTGATCGATTATTGATGCATCATTCTGTTTGATGCGGGAACTAATGCGAGGTGCGTTTTTTGCTAAAGGTCAAGAATGCAGAAGTGTCCATATACCTGGGCCGTTTTTCGAGGGTTGCGTACACGTAGGTGGTACTCCATACTGTTGTTGTTGGTATTATTGTGTGTGGTGATCGATTATTGATGCATCATTCTGTTTGATGCGGGATCTAATGCGAGGTGCGTTTTTTGCTAAAGGTCAAGAATGCACAAGAGTCCATATACCTGGGCCGTTTTTCGAGGGTTGCGTTCACGTAGCTGGTACTCCATACTGATGTTGTTGTTTGTATTATTGTATGTGGTGATCGATTATTGATGCATCATTCTGTTTGATGCGGGAACTAATGCGAGGTGCGTTTTTTGCTCAAGGTCAAGAATGCACAAGTGTCCATATACCTGGGCCGTTTTTCGAAGGTTGCGTACACGTAGGTGCTACTCCATACTGTTGTTGTTGGTATTATTGTGTGTGGTGATCGATTATTGATGCATCATTCTGTTTGATGCGGGAACTAATGCGAGGTGCGTTTTTGCTCAAGGTCAAGAATGCACAAATGTTCATATACCTGGGCCGATTTTCGAGGGTTGCGTACACGTAGCTGGTACTCCTTACTGTTGTTGTTGGTATTATTGTTTGTGGTGATCGACTATTAATGCATCATTCTGTCTGATTCGGGAACTAATGCGAGGTGCGTTTTTGCTCAAGGTCAAGAATGCACAAGTGTCCATATACCTGGGCCGTTTTTCGAGGGTTGCGTACACGTAGGTGGTACTCCATACTGTGGTTTTTGGTATTATTGTGTGTGGTGATCGATTATTAATGCATCTTTCTGTTTGATGCGCGAACTAATGCGAGGTGCGTTTTTTGCTCAAGGTCAAGAATGCACACGTGTCCATATTACTGGGCCGTTTTTCGAGGGTTGCGTACACGTAGCTGGTACTCCATACTGATGTTGTTGTTGGTATTATTGTGTGTGGTGATCGATTATTGATGCATCATTCTGTTTGATGCGGGAACTAATGCGAGGTGCGTTTTTTGCTCAAGGTCAAGAATGCACAAGTGTCCATATACCTGGGCCGTTTTCCGAGGGTTGCGTATACGTAGCTGGTACTCCTTACTGTTGTTGTTGGTATTATTGTGTGTGGTGATCGATTATTAATGCATTATTCTGTCTGATTCTGGAACTAATGCGAGGTGCGTTTTTTGCTCAAGGTCAAGAATGCACAAGTGTCCATATACCTGGGCCGTTTTTCGAGGGTTGCGTACACGTAGGTGGTACTCCTTACTGTTGTTGTTGGTATTATTGTGTGTGGTGATCGATTATTAATGCATCATTCTGTCTGATTCGGGACCTAATGCGAGGTGCGTTTTTGCTCAAGGTCAAGAGTGCACAAGTGTTCATATACCTGGGCCGATTTTCGAGGGTTGCGTACACGTATGTGGTACTCCTTACCGTTGTTGTTGGTATTATTGTGTGTGGTGATCGATTATTAATGCATTATTCTGTCTTATTCTGGCACTAATGCGAGGTGCGTTTTTTGCTCAAGGTCAAGAATGCACAAATGTTCATATACCTGGGCCGTTTTTCGAGGGTTGCGTACACGTAGGTGGTACTCCATACTGTTGTTGTTGGTATTATTGTGTGTGGTGATCGATTATTAATGCATCATTCTGTTTGATGCGGGAACTAATGCGAGGTGTGTTTTTGCTCAAGGTCAAGAATGCACAAGTGTCCATATACCTGGGTCGTTTTTCGTGTGTTGCGTACACGTAGGTTGTACTCCATACTGTTGTTGTTGGTATTATTGTGTGTGGTGATCGATTATTAATGCATCATTCTGTTTGATGCGGGAACTAATGCGAGGTATGTTTTTGCTCATGGTCAAGAATGCACAAGTGTCCATATACCTGGGCCGTTTTCCGAGTGTTGCGTACACGTAGGTGGTACTCCATACTGTTGTTGTTGGTATTATTGTGTGTGGTGATCGATTATTAATGCATCATTTTGTCTGATTCGGGACCTAATGCGAGGTGCGTTTTTGCTCAAGGTCAAGAGTGCACAAGTGTTCATATACCTGGGCCGTTTTTCGAGTGTTGCGTAAACGTAGGTTGTACTCCATACTGTTGTTGTTGGTATTATTGTGTGTGGTGATCGATTATTAATGCATCATTCTGTTTGATGCGGGAACTAATGCGAGGTGTGTTTTTGCTCATGGTCAAGAATGCACAAGTGTCCATATACCTGGGCCGTTTTTCGAGTGTTGCGTACACGTAGCTGGTACTCCATACTGATGTTGTTGTTTGTATTATTGTATGTGGTGATCGATTATTGATGCATCATTCTGTTTGATGCGGGAACTAATGCGAGGTGCGTTTTTTGCTCAAGGTCAAGAATGCACAAGTGTCCATATACCTGGGCCGTTTTTCGAGGGTTGCGTACACGTAGGTGGTACTCCATACTGTTGTTGTTGGTATTATTGTGTGTGGTGATCGATTATTGATGCATCATTCTGTTTGATGCGGGAACTAATGCGAGGTGCGTTTTTGCTCAAGGTCAAGAATGCACAAATGTTCATATACCTGGGCCGATTTTCGAGGGTTGCGTACACGTAGCTGGTACTCCTTACTGTTGTTGTTGGTATTATTGTTTGTGGTGATCGACTATTAATGCATCATTCTGTCTGATTCGGGAACTAATGCGAGGTGCATTTTTTGCTCAAGGTCAAGAATGCACAAGTGTCCATATACCTGGGCCGTTTTTCGAGGGTTGCGTACACGTAGGTGGTACTCCTTACTATTGTTGTTGGTATTATTGTGTGTGGTGATCGATTAATAATGCATCATTCTGTCTGATTCGGGACCTAATGCGAGGTGCGTTTTTGCTCAAGGTCAAGAATGCACACGTGTCCATATACCTGGGCCGTTTTTCGAGTGTTGCGTACACGTAGGTGGTACTCGATACTGTTGTTGTTGGTATTATTGTGTGTGGTGATCGATTATTAATGCATCATTCTGTTTGATGCGGGAACTAATGCGAGGTGCGTTTTTGCTCAAGGTCAAGAATGCACAAGTGTCCATATACCTGGGCCGTTTTTCGAGGGTTGCGTACACGTAGGTGGTACTCCATACTGTGGTTTTTGGTATTATTGTGTGGTGTTCGGTTATTGTTGCATCATTCTGGCTGATGCGGGTACTAATGAGAGGTGCGTTTGCTGCTTTCAAAGAGTCCCTTTGGTCTTTAACACTTTCCCGGGCGGCAGCGCACCAGGGCTTCTTGCGGAGGGGTTAAGTACCGACTCTGGCAGATCGTAATCCCTCTCTGAAAAGGAGGTAGTCTGCTATTACGAAAGGGTCAGGTATATACAGTGCTGACGTTGGGAAAGTATTAAGATCATGGGTCAACACTGGTCAGTAGTATTCGCGGCTTTCATTTGCACCTGCAGAGGTCAAGAATGTGCATGTGTCCATATACTTGGGCCGTTTTTCGAGGGTTGCGTACACGTAGGTGGTACTCCATACTGTTGTTGTTGGTATTATTGTATGTGGTGTTCAATTATTGATGCATCAATCTGTTTGATGCGGCTACTAATGAGATGTGCATTTGCTGCTTTCAAAGATGCTCTTTGGTCTTTAACACTTTCCCGGGCGGCAGCGCGCCAGGGCTTCTTGCGGAGGGGTTAAGTACCGACTCTGGCAGATCGTAATCCCTCTCTGAAAAGGAGGTAGTCTGCTATTACGAAAGGGTCAGGTATATACAGTGCTGTCGTTGGGAAAGTATTAAGATCGTGGGTCAACACTGATCAGTAGTATTCGCGGGTTTCATTTGCACCTGCAAAGGTCAAGAATGTGCATGTGTCCATATACTTGGGCCGTTTTTCGAGGGTTGCGTACACGTAGGTGGTACTCCATACTGTTGTTGTTGGTATTATTGTGTGTGGTGATCGATTATTAATGCATCATTCTGTTTGATGCGGGAACTAATGCGAGGTGCGTTTTTTGCTCCAAGTCAAGAATGCACAAGTGTCCATATACCTGGGCCGTTTTTCGAGGGTTGCGTACACGTAGGTGGTACTCCTTACTGTTGTTGTTGGTATTATTCTGTGTGGTGATCGATTATTAATGCATCATTCTGTCTGATTCTGGAACTAATGCGAGGTGCGTTTTTTGCTCAAGGTCAAGAATGCACAAGTGTCCATATACCTGGGCCGTTTTTCGAGGGTTGCGTACACGTAGGTGGTACTCCATACTGTTGTTGTTGGTATTATTGTGTGTGGTGATCGATTATTAATGCATCTTTCTGTTTGATGCGCGAACTAATGCGAGGTGCGTTTTTTGCTCAAGGTCAAGAATGCACAAGTGTCCATATTACTGGGCCGTTTTTCGAGGGTTGCGTACACGTAGGTGGTACTCCTTACCGTTGTTGTTGGTATTATTGTGTGTGGTGATCGATTATTAATGCATTATTCTGTCTTATTCTGGAACTAATGCGAGGTGCGTTTTTTGCTCAAGGTCAAGAATGCACAAGTGTCCATATACCTGGGCCGTTTTTCGTGTGTTGCGTACACGTAGGTAGTACTCCATACTGTTGTTGTTGGTATTATTGTGTGTGGTGATCGATTATTAATGCATCATTCTGTTTGATGCGGGAACTAATGCGAGGTATGTTTTTGCTCATGGTCAAGAATGCACAAGTGTCCATATACCTGGGCCGTTTTCCGAGTGTTGCGTACACGTAGGTGGTACTCCATACTGTTGTTGTTGGTATTATTGTGTGTGGTGATCGATTATTAATGCATCATTCTGTCTGATTCGGGACCTAATGCGAGGTGCGTTTTTGCTCAAGGTCAAGAGTGCACAAGTGTTCATATACCTGGGCCGTTTTTCGAGGGTTGCGTACACGTAGGTGGTACTCCATACTGTTGTTGTTGGTATTATTGTGTGTGGTGATCGATTATTAATGCATCATTCTGTTTGATGCGGGAACTAATGCGAGGTGTGTTTTTGCTCATGGTCAAGAATGCACAAGTGTCCATATACCTGGGCCGTTTTTCGAGTGTTGCGTACACGTAGGTGGTACTCCATACTGTTGTTGTTGGTATTATTGTGTGTGGTGATCGATTATTAATGCATCTTTCTGTTTGATGCGCGAACTAATGCGAGGTGCGTTTTTTGCTCAAGGTCAAGAATGCACAAGTGTCCATATTACTGGGCCGTTTTTCGAGGGTTGCGTACACGTAGGTGGTACTCCTTACCGTTGTTGTTGGTATTATTGTGTGTGGTGATCGATTATTAATGCATTATTCTGTCTTATTCTGGAACTAATGCGAGGTGCGTTTTTTGCTCAAGGTCAAGAATGCACAAATGTTCATATACCTGGGCCGTTTTTCGAGGGTTGCGTACACGTAGGTGGTACTCCATACTGTTGTTGTTGGTATTATTGTGTGTGGTGATCGATTATTAATGCATCATTCTGTTTGATGCGGGAACTAATGCGAGGTGTGTTTTTGCTCAAGGTCAAGAATGCACAAGTGTCCATATACCTGGGCCGTTTTTCGTGTGTTGCGTACACGTAGGTAGTACTCCATACTGTTGTTGTTGGTATTATTGTGTGTGGTGATCGATTATTAATGCATCATTCTGTTTGATGCGGGAACTAATGCGAGGTATGTTTTTGCTCATGGTCAAGAATGCACAAGTGTCCATATACCTGGGCCGTTTTCCGAGTGTTGCGTACACGTAGGTGGTACTCCATACTGTTGTTGTTGGTATTATTGTGTGTGGTGATCGATTATTAATGCATCATTCTGTCTGATTCGGGACCTAATGCGAGGTGCGTTTTTGCTCAAGGTCAAGAGTGCACAAGTGTTCATATACCTGGGCCGTTTTTCGAGGGTTGCGTACACGTAGGTGGTACTCCATACTGTTGTTGTTGGTATTATTGTGTGTGGTGATCGATTATTAATGCATCATTCTGTTTGATGCGGGAACTAATGCGAGGTGCGTTTTTGCTCAAGGTCAAGAGTGCACAAGTGTTCATATACCTGGGCCGTTTTTCGAGGGTTGCGTACACGTAGGTGGTACTCCATACTGTTGTTGTTGGTATTATTGTGTGTGGTGATCGATTATTAATGCATCATTCTGTTTGATGCGGGAACTAATGCGAGGTGTGTTTTTGCTCATGGTCAAGAATGCACAAGTGTCCATATACCTGGGCCGTTTTTCGAGTGTTGCGTACACGTAGGTGGTACTCCATACTGTTGTTGTTGGTATTATTGTGTGTGGTGATCGATTATTAATGCATCATTCTGTTTGATGCGGGAACTAATGCGAGGTGCGTTTTTGCTCAAGGTCAAGAATGCACAAGTGTCCATATACCTGGGCCGTTTTTCGAGTGTTGCGTACACGTAGGTGGTACTCCATACTGTTGTTGTTGGTATTATTGTGTGTGGTGATCGATTATTAATGCATCATTCTGTTTGATGCGGGAACTAATGCGAGGTGTGTTTTTGCTCATGGTCAAGAATGCACAAGTGTCCATATACCTGGGCCGTTTTTCGAGTGTTGCGTACACGTAGGTGGTACTCCATACTGTTGTTGTTGGTATTATTGTGTGTGGTGATCGATTATTAATGCATCATTCTGTTTGATGCGGGAACTAATGCGAGGTGCGTTTTTGCTCAAGGTCAAGAATGCACATGTGTCCATATACCTAGGCCGTTTTTCGAGGGTTGCGTACACATAGGTGGTACTCCATACTGTGGTTTTTGGTATTATTGCGTGGTGTTCGGTTATTGTTGCATCATTCTGGCTAATGCGGGTACTAATGAGAGGTGCGTTTGCTGCTTTCAAAGAGGCCCTTTGGTCTTTAACACTTTCCCGGGCGGCAGCGCGCCAGGGCTTCTTGCGGAGGGGTTAAGTACCGACTCTGGCAGATCGTAATCCCTCTCTGAAAAGGAGGTAGTCTGCTATTACGAAAGGGTCAGGTATATACAGTGCTGTCGTTGGGAAAGTATTAAGATCGTGGGTCAACACTGATCAGTAGTATTCGCGGGTTTCATTTGCACCTGCAAAGGTCAAGAATGTGCATGTGTCCATATACCTGGGCCGTTTTTCGAGGGTTGCGTACATGTAGGTGGTACTCCATACTGTTGTTGTTGGTATTATTGTGTGTGGTGATCGATTATTAATGCATCATTCTGTTTGATGCGGGAACTAATGCGAGGTGCGTTTTTGCTCAAGGTCAAGAATGCACAAGTGTCCATATACCTGGGCCGTTTTTCGAGTGTTGCGTACACGTAGGTGGTACTCCATACTGTTGTTGTTGGTATTATTGTGTGTGGTGATCGATTATTAATGCATCATTCTGTTTGATGCGGGAACTAATGCGAGGTGCGTTTTTGCTCAAGGTCAAGAATGCACATGTGTCCATATACCTGGGCCGTTTTTCGAGGGTTGCGTACACATAGGTGGTACTCCATACTGTGGTTTTTGGTATTATTGCGTGGTGTTCGGTTATTGTTGCATCATTCTGGCTGATGCGGGTACTAATGAGAGGTGCGTTTGCTGCTTTCAAAGAGGCCCTTTGGTCTTTAACACTTTCCCGGGCGGCAGCGCGCCAGGGCTTCTTGCGGAGGGGTTAAGTACCGACTCTGGCAGATCGTAATCCCTCTCTGAAAAGGAGGTAGTCTGCTATTACGAAAGGGTCAGGTATATACAGTGCTGTCGTTGTGAAAGTATTAAGATCGTGGGTCAACACTGATCAGTAGTATTCGCGGCTTTCATTTGCACCTGCAAAGGTCAAGAATGTGCATGTGTCCATATACCTGGGCCGTTTTTCGAGGGTTGCGTACACGTAGGTGGTACTCCATACTGTTGTTGTTGGTATTATTGTATGTGGTGTTCAATTATTGATGCATCAATCTGTTTGATGCGGGTACTAATGAGATGTGCGTTTGCTGCTTTCATAGATGCTCTTTGGTCTTTAACACTTTCCCGGGCGGCAGCGTGCCAGGGCTTCTTGCGGAGGGGTTAAGTACCGACTCTGGCAGATCGTAATCCCTCTCTGAAAAGGAGGTAGTCTGCTATTACGAAAGGGTCAGGTATATACAGTGCTGTCGTTGGGAAATTATTAAGATCGTAGGTCAACACTGGTCAGTAGTATTCGCGGGTTTCATTTCATGAATGTGCATGTGTCCATATACTTGGGCCGTTTTTCGAGGGTTGCGTACACGTAGGTGGTACTTCATACTGTTGTTGTTGGTATTATTGTGTGTGGTGTTCAATTATTGATGCATCAATATGTTTGATGCGGGTACTAATGAGAGGTGCGTTTGCTGCTTTTAAAGAGGCCCTTTGGTCTTTAACACTTTCCCGGGCGGCAGCGCGCCAGGGCTTCTTGCGGAGGGGTTAAGTACCGACTCTGGCAGATCGTAATCCCTCTCTGAAAAGGAGGTAGTCTGCTATTACGAAAGGGTCCGGTATATACAGTGCAGTCGTTGGGAAAGTATTAAGGTCGTGGGTCAACACTGGTCAGTAGTATTCGCGGGTTTCATTTGCACCTGCAAAGGTCAAGAATGTGCATGTGTCCATATACTTGGGCCGTTTTTCGAGGGTTGCGTACACGTAGGTGGTACTCTATACTGTTGTTGTTGGTATTATTGTGTGTGGTGATCGATTATTAATGCATCATTCTGTTTGATGCGGGAACTAATACGAGGTGCGTTTTTTGCTCCAGGTCAAGAATGCACAAGTGTCCATATTACAGGGCCGTTTTTCGAGGGTTGCGTACACGTAGCTAGTACTCCATACTGATGTTGTTGTTGGTATTATTGTGTGTGGTGATCGATTATTGATGCATCATTCTGTTTGATGCGGGAACTAATGCGAGGTACGTTTTTTGCTCAAGGTCAAGAATGCACAAGTGTCCATATACCTGGGCCGTTTTCCGAGGGTTGCGTACACGTAGCTGGTACTCCATACTGATGTTGTTGTTGGTATTATTGTGTGTGGTGATCGATTATTGATGCATCATTCTGTTTGATGCGGGAACTAATGCGAGGTGCGTTTTTTGCTAAAGGTCAAGAATGCACAAGTGTCCATATACCTGGGCCGTTTTTCGAGGGTTGCGTTCACGTAGCTGGTACTCCATACTGATGTTGTTGTTTGTATTATTGTGTGTGGTGATCGATTATTGATGCATCATTCTGTTTGATGCGGGAACTAATGCGAGATGCGTTTTTTGCTCAAGGTCAAGAATGCACAAGTGTCCATATACCTGGGCCGTTTTTCGAGGGTTGCGTACACGTAGGTGGTACTCCATACTGTTGTTTGTATTATTGTGTGTGGTGATCGATTATTGATGCATCATTCTGTTTGATGCGGGAACTAATGCGAGGTGCGTTTTTTGCTTAAGGTCAAGAATGCACAAGTGTCCATATACCTGGGCCGTTTTTCGAGGGTTGCGTTCACGTAGCTGGTACCCCATACTGATGTTGTTGTTTGTATTATTGTGTGTGGTGATCGATTATTGATGCATTATTCTGTTTGATGCGGGAACTAATGCGAGGTGCGTTTTTTGCTCAAGGTCAAGAATGCACAAGTGTCCATATACCTGGGCCGTTTTTCGAGGGTTGCGTACACGTAGGTGGTACTATATACTGTTGTTGTTGGTATTATTGTGTGTGGTGATCGATTATTGATGCATCATTCTGTTTGATGCGGGAACTAATGCGAGGTGCGTTTTTTGCTAAAGGTCAAGAATGCACAAGTGTCCATATACCTGGGCCGTTTTTCGAGGGTTGCGTACACGTAGGTGGCACTCCTTACTATTGTTGTTGGTATTATTGTGTGTGGTGATCGTTTAATAATGCATCATTCTGTCTGATTCGGGACCTAATGCGAGGTGCGTTTTTGCTCAAGGTCAAGAATGCACAAGTGTCCATATACCTGGGCCGTTTTTCGAGGGTTGCGTACACGTAGGTGGTACTCCATACTGTGGTTTTTGGTATTATTGTGTGGTGTTCGGTTATTGTTGCATCATTCTGGCTGATGCGGGTACTAATGAGAGGTGCGTTTGCTGCTTTCAAAGAGTCCCTTTGGTTTTTAACACTTTCCCGGGCGGCAGCGCACCAGGGCTTCTTGCGGAGGGGTTAAGTACCGACTCTGGCAGATCGTAATCCCTCTCTGAAAAGGAGGTAGTCTGCTATTACGAAAGGGTCAGGTATATACAGTGCTGACGTTGGGAAAGTATTAAGATCGTGGGTCAACACTGGTCAGTAGTATTCGCGGCTTTCATTTGCACCTGCAGAGGTCAAGAATGTGCATGTGTCCATATACTTGGGCCGTTTTTCGAGGGTTGCGTACACGTAGGTGGTACTCCATACTGTTGTTGTTGGTATTATTGTATGTGGTGTTCAATTATTGATGCATCAATCTGTTTGATGCGGCTACTAATGAGATGTGCGTTTGCTGCTTTCAAAGATGCTCTTTGGTCTTTAACACTTTCCCGGGCGGCAGCGCGCCAGGGCTTCTTGCGGAGGGGTTAAGTACCGACTCTGGCAGATCGTAATCCCTCTCTGAAAAGGAGGTAGTCTGCTATTACGAAAGGGTCAGGTATATACAGTGCTGTCGTTGGGAAAGTATTAAGATCGTGGGTCAACACTGATCAGTAGTATTCGCGGGTTTCATTTGCACCTGCAAAGGTCAAGAATGTGCATGTGTCCATATACTTGGGCCGTTTTTCGAGGGTTGCGTACACGTAGGTGGTACTCCATACTGTTGTTGTTGGTATTATTGTGTGTGGTGATCGATTATTAATGCATCATTCTGTTTGATGCGGGAACTAATGCGAGGTGCGTTTTTTGCTCCAAGTCAAGAATGCACAAGTGTCCATATTACTGGGCCGTTTTTCGAGGGTTGCGTACACGTAGCTAGTACTCCATACTGATGTTGTTGGTATTATTGTGTGTGGTGATCGATTATTAATGCATTATTCTGTCTGATTCTGGAACTAATGCGAGGTGCGTTTTTTGCTCAAGGTCAAGAATGCACAAGTGTCCATATACCTGGGCCGTTTTTCGAGGGTTGCGTACACGTAGGTGGTACTCCTTACTGTTGTTGTTGGTATTATTCTGTGTGGTGATCGATTATTAATGCATCATTCTGTCTGATTCTGGAACTAATGCGAGGTGCGTTTTTTGCTCAAGGTCAAGAATGCACAAGTGTCCATATACCTGGGCCGTTTTTCGAGGGTTGCGTACACGTAGGTGGTACTCCATACTGTTGTTGTTGGTATTATTGTGTGTGGTGATCGATTATTAATGCATCTTTCTGTTTGATGCGCGAACTAATGCGAGGTGCGTTTTTTGCTCAAGGTCAAGAATGCACAAGTGTCCATATTACTGGGCCGTTTTTCGAGGGTTGCGTACACGTAGGTGGTACTCCTTACCGTTGTTGTTGGTATTATTGTGTGTGGTGATCGATTATTAATGCATTATTCTGTCTTATTCTGGAACTAATGCGAGGTGCGTTTTTTGCTCAAGGTCAAGAATGCACAAGTGTCCATATACCTGGGCCGTTTTTCGTGTGTTGCGTACACGTAGGTAGTACTCCATACTGTTGTTGTTGGTATTATTGTGTGTGGTGATCGATTATTAATGCATCATTCTGTTTGATGCGGGAACTAATGCGAGGTATGTTTTTGCTCATGGTCAAGAATGCACAAGTGTCCATATACCTGGGCCGTTTTCCGAGTGTTGCGTACACGTAGGTGGTACTCCATACTGTTGTTGTTGGTATTATTGTGTGTGGTGATCGATTATTAATGCATCATTCTGTCTGATTCGGGACCTAATGCGAGGTGCGTTTTTGCTCAAGGTCAAGAGTGCACAAGTGTTCATATACCTGGGCCGTTTTTCGAGGGTTGCGTACACGTAGGTGGTACTCCATACTGTTGTTGTTGGTATTATTGTGTGTGGTGATCGATTATTAATGCATCATTCTGTTTGATGCGGGAACTAATGCGAGGTGTGTTTTTGCTCATGGTCAAGAATGCACAAGTGTCCATATACCTGGGCCGTTTTTCGAGTGTTGCGTACACGTAGGTGGTACTCCATACTGTTGTTGTTGGTATTATTGTGTGTGGTGATCGATTATTAATGCATCTTTCTGTTTGATGCGCGAACTAATGCGAGGTGCGTTTTTTGCTCAAGGTCAAGAATGCACAAGTGTCCATATTACTGGGCCGTTTTTCGAGGGTTGCGTACACGTAGGTGGTACTCCTTACCGTTGTTGTTGGTATTATTGTGTGTGGTGATCGATTATTAATGCATTATTCTGTCTTATTCTGGAACTAATGCGAGGTGCGTTTTTTGCTCAAGGTCAAGAATGCACAAATGTTCATATACCTGGGCCGTTTTTCGAGGGTTGCGTACACGTAGGTGGTACTCCATACTGTTGTTGTTGGTATTATTGTGTGTGGTGATCGATTATTAATGCATCATTCTGTTTGATGCGGGAACTAATGCGAGGTGTGTTTTTGCTCAAGGTCAAGAATGCACAAGTGTCCATATACCTGGGCCGTTTTTCGTGTGTTGCGTACACGTAGGTAGTACTCCATACTGTTGTTGTTGGTATTATTGTGTGTGGTGATCGATTATTAATGCATCATTCTGTTTGATGCGGGAACTAATGCGAGGTATGTTTTTGCTCATGGTCAAGAATGCACAAGTGTCCATATACCTGGGCCGTTTTCCGAGTGTTGCGTACACGTAGGTGGTACTCCATACTGTTGTTGTTGGTATTATTGTGTGTGGTGATCGATTATTAATGCATCATTCTGTCTGATTCGGGACCTAATGCGAGGTGCGTTTTTGCTCAAGGTCAAGAGTGCACAAGTGTTCATATACCTGGGCCGTTTTTCGAGGGTTGCGTACACGTAGGTGGTACTCCATACTGTTGTTGTTGGTATTATTGTGTGTGGTGATCGATTATTAATGCATCATTCTGTTTGATGCGGGAACTAATGCGAGGTGCGTTTTTGCTCAAGGTCAAGAGTGCACAAGTGTTCATATACCTGGGCCGTTTTTCGAGGGTTGCGTACACGTAGGTGGTACTCCATACTGTTGTTGTTGGTATTATTGTGTGTGGTGATCGATTATTAATGCATCATTCTGTTTGATGCGGGAACTAATGCGAGGTGTGTTTTTGCTCATGGTCAAGAATGCACAAGTGTCCATATACCTGGGCCGTTTTTCGAGTGTTGCGTACACGTAGGTGGTACTCCATACTGTTGTTGTTGGTATTATTGTGTGTGGTGATCGATTATTAATGCATCATTCTGTTTGATGCGGGAACTAATGCGAGGTGCGTTTTTGCTCAAGGTCAAGAATGCACAAGTGTCCATATACCTGGGCCGTTTTTCGAGTGTTGCGTACACGTAGGTGGTACTCCATACTGTTGTTGTTGGTATTATTGTGTGTGGTGATCGATTATTAATGCATCATTCTGTTTGATGCGGGAACTAATGCGAGGTGTGTTTTTGCTCATGGTCAAGAATGCACAAGTGTCCATATACCTGGGCCGTTTTTCGAGTGTTGCGTACACGTAGGTGGTACTCCATACTGTTGTTGTTGGTATTATTGTGTGTGGTGATCGATTATTAATGCATCATTCTGTTTGATGCGGGAACTAATGCGAGGTGCGTTTTTGCTCAAGGTCAAGAATGCACATGTGTCCATATACCTGGGCCGTTTTTCGAGGGTTGCGTACACATAGGTGGTACTCCATACTGTGGTTTTTGGTATTATTGCGTGGTGTTCGGTTATTGTTGCATCATTCTGGCTAATGCGGGTACTAATGAGAGGTGCGTTTGCTGCTTTCAAAGAGGCCCTTTGGTCTTTAACACTTTCCCGGGCGGCAGCGCGCCAGGGCTTCTTGCGGAGGGGTTAAGTACCGACTCTGGCAGATCGTAATCCCTCTCTGAAAAGGAGGTAGTCTGCTATTACGAAAGGGTCAGGTATATACAGTGCTGTCGTTGGGAAAGTATTAAGATCGTGGGTCAACACTGATCAGTAGTATTCGCGGGTTTCATTTGCACCTGCAAAGGTCAAGAATGTGCATGTGTCCATATACCTGGGCCGTTTTTCGAGGGTTGCGTACATGTAGGTGGTACTCCATACTGTTGTTGTTGGTATTATTGTGTGTGGTGATCGATTATTAATGCATCATTCTGTTTGATGCGGGAACTAATGCGAGGTGCGTTTTTGCTCAAGGTCAAGAATGCACAAGTGTCCATATACCTGGGCCGTTTTTCGAGTGTTGCGTACACGTAGGTGGTACTCCATACTGTTGTTGTTGGTATTATTGTGTGTGGTGATCGATTATTAATGCATCATTCTGTTTGATGCGGGAACTAATGCGAGGTGCGTTTTTGCTCAAGGTCAAGAATGCACATGTGTCCATATACCTGGGCCGTTTTTCGAGGGTTGCGTACACATAGGTGGTACTCCATACTGTGGTTTTTGGTATTATTGCGTGGTGTTCGGTTATTGTTGCATCATTCTGGCTGATGCGGGTACTAATGAGAGGTGCGTTTGCTGCTTTCAAAGAGGCCCTTTGGTCTTTAACACTTTCCCGGGCGGCAGCGCGCCAGGGCTTCTTGCGGAGGGGTTAAGTACCGACTCTGGCAGATCGTAATCCCTCTCTGAAAAGGAGGTAGTCTGCTATTACGAAAGGGTCAGGTATATACAGTGCTGTCGTTGTGAAAGTATTAAGATCGTGGGTCAACACTGATCAGTAGTATTCGCGGCTTTCATTTGCACCTGCAAAGGTCAAGAATGTGCATGTGTCCATATACCTGGGCCGTTTTTCGAGGGTTGCGTACACGTAGGTGGTACTCCATACTGTTGTTGTTGGTATTATTGTATGTGGTGTTCAATTATTGATGCATCAATCTGTTTGATGCGGGTACTAATGAGATGTGCGTTTGCTGCTTTCATAGATGCTCTTTGGTCTTTAACACTTTCCCGGGCGGCAGCGTGCCAGGGCTTCTTGCGGAGGGGTTAAGTACCGACTCTGGCAGATCGTAATCCCTCTCTGAAAAGGAGGTAGTCTGCTATTACGAAAGGGTCAGGTATATACAGTGCTGTCGTTGGGAAATTATTAAGATCGTAGGTCAACACTGGTCAGTAGTATTCGCGGGTTTCATTTCATGAATGTGCATGTGTCCATATACTTGGGCCGTTTTTCGAGGGTTGCGTACACGTAGGTGGTACTTCATACTGTTGTTGTTGGTATTATTGTGTGTGGTGTTCAATTATTGATGCATCAATATGTTTGATGCGGGTACTAATGAGAGGTGCGTTTGCTGCTTTTAAAGAGGCCCTTTGGTCTTTAACACTTTCCCGGGCGGCAGCGCGCCAGGGCTTCTTGCGGAGGGGTTAAGTACCGACTCTGGCAGATCGTAATCCCTCTCTGAAAAGGAGGTAGTCTGCTATTACGAAAGGGTCCGGTATATACAGTGCAGTCGTTGGGAAAGTATTAAGGTCGTGGGTCAACACTGGTCAGTAGTATTCGCGGGTTTCATTTGCACCTGCAAAGGTCAAGAATGTGCATGTGTCCATATACTTGGGCCGTTTTTCGAGGGTTGCGTACACGTAGGTGGTACTCTATACTGTTGTTGTTGGTATTATTGTGTGTGGTGATCGAATATTAATGCATCATTCTGTTTGATGCGGGAACTAATACGAGGTGCGTTTTTTGCTCCAGGTCAAGAATGCACAAGTGTCCATATTACAGGGCCGTTTTTCGAGGGTTGCGTACACGTAGCTAGTACTCCATACTGATGTTGTTGTTGGTATTATTGTGTGTGGTGATCGATTATTGATGCATCATTCTGTTTGATGCGGGAACTAATGCGAGGTACGTTTTTTGCTCAAGGTCATGAATGCACAAGTGTCCATATACCTGGGCCGTTTTCCGAGGGTTGCGTACACGTAGCTGGTACTCCATACTGATGTTGTTGTTGGTATTATTGTGTGTGGTGATCGATTATTGATGCATCATTCTGTTTGATGCGGGAACTAATGCGAGGTGCGTTTTTTGCTAAAGGTCAAGAATGCACAAGTGTCCATATACCTGGGCCGTTTTTCGAGGGTTGCGTTCACGTAGCTGGTACTCCATACTGATGTTGTTGTTTGTATTATTGTGTGTGGTGATCGATTATTGATGCATCATTCTGTTTGATGCGGGAACTAATGCGAGATGCGTTTTTTGCTCAAGGTCAAGAATGCACAAGTGTCCATATACCTGGGCCGTTTTTCGAGGGTTGCGTACACGTAGGTGGTACTCCATACTGTTGTTTGTATTATTGTGTGTGGTGATCGATTATTGATGCATCATTCTGTTTGATGCGGGAACTAATGCGAGGTGCGTTTTTTGCTTAAGGTCAAGAATGCACAAGTGTCCATATACCTGGGCCGTTTTTCGAGGGTTGCGTTCACGTAGCTGGTACCCCATACTGATGTTGTTGTTTGTATTATTGTGTGTGGTGATCGATTATTGATGCATTATTCTGTTTGATGCGGGAACTAATGCGAGGTGCGTTTTTTGCTCAAGGTCAAGAATGCACAAGTGTCCATATACCTGGGCCGTTTTTCGAGGGTTGCGTACACGTAGGTGGTACTATATACTGTTGTTGTTGGTATTATTGTGTGTGGTGATCGATTATTGATGCATCATTCTGTTTGATGCGGGAACTAATGCGAGGTGCGTTTTTTGCTAAAGGTCAAGAATGCACAAGTGTCCATATACCTGGGCCGTTTTTCGAGGGTTGCGTACACGTAGGTGGCACTCCTTACTATTGTTGTTGGTATTATTGTGTGTGGTGATCGTTTAATAATGCATCATTCTGTCTGATTCGGGACCTAATGCGAGGTGCGTTTTTGCTCAAGGTCAAGAATGCACAAGTGTCCATATACCTGGGCCGTTTTTCGAGGGTTGCGTACACGTAGGTGGTACTCCATACTGTGGTTTTTGGTATTATTGTGTGGTGTTCGGTTATTGTTGCATCATTCTGGCTGATGCGGGTACTAATGAGAGGTGCGTTTGCTGCTTTCAAAGAGTCCCTTTGGTTTTTAACACTTTCCCGGGCGGCAGCGCACCAGGGCTTCTTGCGGAGGGGTTAAGTACCGACTCTGGCAGATCGTAATCCCTCTCTGAAAAGGAGGTAGTCTGCTATTACGAAAGGGTCAGGTATATACAGTGCTGACGTTGGGAAAGTATTAAGATCGTGGGTCAACACTGGTCAGTAGTATTCGCGGCTTTCATTTGCACCTGCAGAGGTCAAGAATGTGCATGTGTCCATATACTTGGGCCGTTTTTCGAGGGTTGCGTACACGTAGGTGGTACTCCATACTGTTGTTGTTGGTATTATTGTATGTGGTGTTCAATTATTGATGCATCAATCTGTTTGATGCGGCTACTAATGAGATGTGCGTTTGCTGCTTTCAAAGATGCTCTTTGGTCTTTAACACTTTCCCGGGCGGCAGCGCGCCAGGGCTTCTTGCGGAGGGGTTAAGTACCGACTCTGGCAGATCGTAATCCCTCTCTGAAAAGGAGGTAGTCTGCTATTACGAAAGGGTCAGGTATATACAGTGCTGTCGTTGGGAAAGTATTAAGATCGTGGGTCAACACTGATCAGTAGTATTCGCGGGTTTCATTTGCACCTGCAAAGGTCAAGAATGTGCATGTGTCCATATACTTGGGCCGTTTTTCGAGGGTTGCGTACACGTAGGTGGTACTCCATTCTATTGTTGTTGGTATTATTGTGTGTGGTGATCGATTATTAATGCATCATTCTGTTTGATGCGGGAACTAATGCGAGGTGCGTTTTTTGCTCCAAGTCAAGAATGCACAAGTGTCCATATTACTGGGCCGTTTTTCGAGGGTTGCGTACACGTAGCTAGTACTCCATACTGATGTTGTTGTTGGTATTATTGTGTGTGGTGATCGATTATTAATGCATTATTCTGTCTGATTCTGGAACTAATGCGAGGTGCGTTTTTTGCTCAAGGTCAAGAATGCACAAGTGTCCATATACCTGGGCCGTTTTTCGAGGGTTGCGTACACGTAGGTGGTACTCCTTACTGTTGTTGTTGGTATTATTGTGTGTGGTGATCGATTATTAATGCATCATTCTGTCTGATTCGGGACCTAATGCGAGGTGCGTTTTTGCTCAAGGTCAAGAGTGCACAAGTGTTCATATACCTGGGCCGATTTTCGAGGGTTGCGTACACGTATGTGGTACTCCTTACCGTTGTTGTTGGTATTATTGTGTGTGGTGATCGATTATTAATGCATTATTCTGTCTTATTCTGGAACTAATGCGAGGTGCGTTTTATGCTCAAGGTCAAGAATGCACAAATGTTCATATACCTGGGCCGTTTTTCGAGGGTTGCGTACACGTAGGTGGTACTCCATACTGTTGTTGTTGGTATTATTGTGTGTGGTGATCGATTATTAATGCATCATTCTGTTTGATGCGGGAACTAATGCGAGGTGTGGTTTTGCTCAAGGTCAAGAATGCACAAGTGTCCATATACCTGGGCCGTTTTTCGAGTGTTGCGTACACGTAGGTTGTACTCCATACTGTTGTTGTTGGTATTATTGTGTGTGGTGATCGATTATTAATGCATCATTCTGTTTGATGCGGGAACTAATGCGAGGTGTGTTTTTGCTCATGGTCAAGAATGCACAAGTGTCCATATACCTGGGCCGTTTTCCGAGTGTTGCGTACACGTAGGTGGTACTCCATACTGTTGTTGTTGGTATTATTGTGTGTGGTGATCGATTATTAATGCATCATTCTGTTTGATGCGGCTACTAATGAGATGTGCGTTTGCTGCTTTCAAAGATGCTCTTTGGTCTTTAACACTTTCCCGGGCGGCAGCGCGCCAGGGCTTCTTGCGGAGGGGTTAAGTACCGACTCTGGCAGATCGTAATCCCTCTCTGAAAAGGAGGTAGTCTGCTATTACGAAAGGGTCAGGTATATACAGTGCTGTCGTTGGGAAAGTATTAAGATCGTGGGTCAACACTGATCAGTAGTATTCGCGGGTTTCATTTGCACCTGCAAAGGTCAAGAATGTGCATGTGTCCATATACTTGGGCCGTTTTTCGAGGGTTGCGTACACGTAGGTGGTACTCCATTCTATTGTTGTTGGTATTATTGTGTGTGGTGATCGATTATTAATGCATCATTCTGTTTGATGCGGGAACTAATGCGAGGTGCGTTTTTTGCTCCAAGTCAAGAATGCACAAGTGTCCATATTACTGGGCCGTTTTTCGAGGGTTGCGTACACGTAGCTAGTACTCCATACTGATGTTGTTGTTGGTATTATTGTGTGTGGTGATCGATTATTAATGCATTATTCTGTCTGATTCTGGAACTAATGCGAGGTGCGTTTTTTGCTCAAGGTCAAGAATGCACAAGTGTCCATATACCTGGGCCGTTTTTCGAGGGTTGCGTACACGTAGGTGGTACTCCTTACTGTTGTTGTTGGTATTATTGTGTGTGGTGATCGATTATTAATGCATCATTCTGTCTGATTCGGGACCTAATGCGAGGTGCGTTTTTGCTCAAGGTCAAGAGTGCACAAGTGTTCATATACCTGGGCCGATTTTCGAGGGTTGCGTACACGTATGTGGTACTCCTTACCGTTGTTGTTGGTATTATTGTGTGTGGTGATCGATTATTAATGCATTATTCTGTCTTATTCTGGAACTAATGCGAGGTGCGTTTTTTGCTCAAGGTCAAGAATGCACAAATGTTCATATACCTGGGCCGTTTTTCGAGGGTTGCGTACACGTAGGTGGTACTCCATACTGTTGTTGTTGGTATTATTGTGTGTGGTGATCGATTATTAATGCATCATTCTGTTTGATGCGGGAACTAATGCGAGGTGTGGTTTTGCTCAAGGTCAAGAATGCACAAGTGTCCATATACCTGGGCCGTTTTTCGAGTGTTGCGTACACGTAGGTTGTACTCCATACTGTTGTTGTTGGTATTATTGTGTGTGGTGATCGATTATTAATGCATCATTCTGTTTGATGCGGGAACTAATGCGAGGTGTGTTTTTGCTCATGGTCAAGAATGCACAAGTGTCCATATACCTGGGCCGTTTTCCGAGTGTTGCGTACACGTAGGTGGTACTCCATACTGTTGTTGTTGGTATTATTGTGTGTGGTGATCGATTATTAATGCATCATTCTGTTTGATGCGGGAACTAATGCGAGGTGTGTTTTTGCTCAAGGTCAAGAATGCACAAGTGTCCATATACCTGGGCCGTTTTTCGAGTGTTGCGTACGCGTAGGTGGTACTCCATACTGTGGTTTTTGGTATTATTGTGTGGTGTTCGGTTTTTGTTGCATCATTCTGGCTGATGCGGGTACTAATGAGAGGTGCGTTTGCTGCTTTCAAAGAGGCCCTTTGGTCTTTAACACTTTCCCGGGCGGCAGCGCACCAGGGCTTCTTGCGGAGGGGTTAAGTACCGACTCTGGCAGATCGTAATCCCTCTCTGAAAAGGAGGTAGTCTGCTATTTCGAAAGGGTCAGGTATATACAGTGCTGACGTTGGGAAAGTATTAAGATCGTGGGTCAACACTGGTCAGTAGTATTCGCGGCTTTCATTTGCACCTGCAAAGGTCAAGAATGTGCATGTGTCCATATACTTGGGCCGTTTTTCGAGGGTTGCGTACACGTAGGTGGTACTCCTTACTGTTGTTGTTGGTATTATTGTGTGTGGTGATCGACTATTAATGCATCATTCTGTCTGATTCGGGACCTAATGCGAGGTGCGTTTTTGCTCAAGGTCAAGAGTGCACAAGTGTTCATATACCTGGGCCGATTTTCGAGGGTTGCGTACACGTAGGTGGTACTCCTTACCGTTGTTGTTGGTATTATTGTGTGTGGTGATCGATTATTAATGCATTATTCTGTCTGATTCTGGAACTAATGCGATGTGCGTTTTTTGCTCAAGGTCAAGAATGCACAAGTGTCCATATATCTGGGCCGTTTTTCGAGGGTTGAGTACACGTAGGTGGTACTCCTTACTGTTGTTGTTGGTATTATTGTGTGTGGTGATCGATTATTAATGCATTATTCTGTCTGATTCTGGAACTAATGCGAGGTGCGTTTTTTGCTCAAGGTCAAGAATGCACAAGTGTCCGTATACCTGGGCCGTTTTTCGAGGGTTGCGTACACGTAGGTGGTACTCCTTACTGTTGTTGTTGGTATTATTGTGTGTGGTGATCGATTATTAATGCATCATTCTGTCTGATTCGGGACCTAATGCGAGGTGCGTTTTTGCTCAAGGTCAAGAGTGCACAAGTGTTCATATACCTGGGCCGATTTTCGAGGGTTGCGTACACGTAGGTGGTACTCCTTACCGTTGTTATTGGTATTATTGTGTGTGGTGATCGATTATTAATGCATTATTCTGTCTGATTCTGGAACTAATGCGATGTGCGTTTTTTGCTCAAGGTCAAGAATGCACAAATGTTCATATACCTGGGCCGTTTTTCGAGGGTTGCGTACACGTAGGTGGTACTCCATACTGTTGTTGTTGGTATTATTGTGTGTGGTGTTCAATTATTGATGCATCAATCTGTTTGAAGCGGGTACTAATGAGAGGTGCGTTTGCTGCTTTCAAAGAGGCCCTTTGGTCTTTAACACTTTCCCGGGCGGCAGCGCGCCAGGGCTTCTTGCGGAGGGGTTAAGTACCGACTCTGGCAGATCGTAATCCCTCTCTGAAAAGGAGGTAGTCTGCTATTACGAAAGGGTCAGGTATATACAGTGCTGTCGTTGGGAAAGTATTAAGATCGTGGGTCAACACTGGTCAGTAGTATTCGCGGCTTTCATTTGCACCTGCAGAGGTCAAGAATGTGCATGTGTCCATATACTTGGGCCGTTTTTCGAGGGTTGCGTACACGTAGGTGGTACTCCATACTGTTGTTGTTGGTATTATTGTATGTGGTGTTCAATTATTGATGCATCAATCTGTTTGATGCGGCTACTAATGAGATGTGCGTTTGCTGCTTTCAAAGATGCTCTTTGGTCTTTAACACTTTCCCGGGCGGCAGCGCGCCAGGGCTTCTTGCGGAGGGGTTAAGTACCAACTCTGGCAGATCGTAATCCCTCTCTGAAAAGGAGGTAGTCTGCTATTACGAAAGGGTCAGGTATATACAGTGCTGTCGTTGGGAAAGTATTAAGATCGTGGGTCAACACTGATCAGTAGTATTCGCGGGTTTCATTTGCACCTGCAAAGGTCAAGAATGTGCATGTGTCCATATACTTGGGCCGTTTTTCGAGGGTTGCGTACACGTAGGTGGTACTCCATTCTATTGTTGTTGGTATTATTGTGTGTGGTGATCGATTATTAATGCATCATTCTGTTTGATGCGGGAACTAATGCGAGGTGCGTTTTTTGCTCCAAGTCAAGAATGCACAAGTGTCCATATTACTGGGCCGTTTTTCGAGGGTTGCGTACACGTAGCTAGTACTCCATACTGATGTTGTTGTTGGTATTATTGTGTGTGGTGATCGATTATTAATGCATTATTCTGTCTGATTCTGGAACTAATGCGAGGTGCGTTTTTTGCTCAAGGTCAAGAATGCACAAGTGTCCATATACCTGGGCCGTTTTTCGAGTGTTGCGTAAACGTAGGTTGTATTCCATACTGCTGTTGTTGGTATTATTGTGTGTGGTGATCGATTATTAATGCATCATTCTGTTTGATGCGGGAACTAATGCGAGGTGTGTTTTTGCTCATGGTCAAGAATGCACAAGTGTCCATATACCTGGGCCGTTTTTCGAGTGTTGCGTACACGTAGGTGGTACTCCATACTGTTGTTGTTGGTATTATTGTGTGTGGTGATCGATTATTAATGCATCATTCTGTTTGATGCGGGAACTAATGCGAGGTGCGTTTTTGCTCAAGGTCAAGAATGCACAAGTGTCCATATACCTGGGCCGTTTTTCGAGTGTTGCGTACACGTAGGTGGTACTCCATACTGTTGTTGTTGGTATTATTGTGTGTGGTGATCGATTATTAATGCATCATTCTGTTTGATGCGGGAACTAATGCGAGGTGCGTTTTTGCTCAAGGTCAAGAATGCACATGTGTCCATATACCTGGGCCGTTTTTCGAGGGTTGCGTACACATAGGTGGTACTCCATACTGTGGTTTTTGGTATTATTGCGTGGTGTTCGGTTATTGTTGCATCATTCTGGCTGATGCGGGTACTAATGAGAGGTGCGTTTGCTGCTTTCAAAGAGGCCCTTTGGTCTTTAACACTTTCCCGGGCGGCAGCGCGCCAGGGCTTCTTGCGGAGGGGTTAAGTACCGACTCTGGCAGATCGTAATCCCTCTCTGAAAAGGAGGTAGTCTGCTATTACGAAAGGGTCAGGTATATACAGTGCTGTCGTTGGGAAAGTATTAAGATCGTGGGTCAACACTGATCAGTAGTATTCGCGGCTTTCATTTGCACCTGCAAAGGTCAAGAATGTGCATGTGTCCATATACCTGGGCCGTTTTTCGAGGGTTGCGTACACGTAGGTGGTACTCCATACTGTTGTTGTTGGTATTATTGTGTGTGGTGATCGATTATTAATGCATCATTCTGTTTGATGCGGGAACTAATGCGAGGTGCGTTTTTGCTCAAGGTCAAGAATGCACAAGTGTCCATATACCTGGGCCGTTTTTCGAGTGTTGCGTACACGTAGGTGGTACTCCATACTGTTGTTGTTGGTATTATTGTGTGTGGTGATCGATTATTAATGCATCATTCTGTTTGATGCGGGAACTAATGCGAGGTGCGTTTTTGCTCAAGGTCAAGAATGCACATGTGTCCATATACCTGGGCCGTTTTTCGAGGGTTGCGTACACATAGGTGGTACTCCATACTGTGGTTTTTGGTATTATTGCGTGGTGTTCGGTTATTGTTGCATCATTCTGGCTGATGCGGGTACTAATGAGAGGTGCGTTTGCTGCTTTCAAAGAGGCCCTTTGGTCTTTAACACTTTCCCGGGCGGCAGCGCGCCAGGGCTTCTTGCGGAGGGGTTAAGTACCGACTCTGGCAGATCGTAATCCCTCTCTGAAAAGGAGGTAGTCTGCTATTACGAAAGGGTCAGGTATATACAGTGCTGTCGTTGGGAAAGTATTAAGATCGTGGGTCAACACTGATCAGTAGTATTCGCGGCTTTCATTTGCACCTGCAAAGGTCAAGAATGTGCATGTGTCCATATACCTGGGCCGTTTTTCGAGGGTTGCGTACACGTAGGTGGTACTCCATACTGTTGTTGTTGGTATTATTGTATGTGGTGTTCAATTACTGATGCATCAATCTGTTTGATGCGGGTACTAATGAGATGTGCGTTTGCTGCTTTCATAGATGCTCTTTGGTCTTTAACACTTTCCCGGGCGGCAGCGTGCCAGGGCTTCTTGCGGAGGGGTTAAGTACCGACTCTGGCAGATCGTAATCCCTCTCTGAAAAGGAGGTAGTCTGCTATTACGAAAGGGTCAGGTATATACAGTGCTGTCGTTGGGAAATTATTAAGATCGTAGGTCAACACTGGTCAGTAGTATTCGCGGGTTTCATTTCATGAATGTGCATGTGTCCATATACTTGGGCCGTTTTTCGAGGGTTGCGTACACGTAGGTTGTACTCCATACTGTTGTTGTTGGTATTATTGTGTGTGGTGTTCAATTATTGATGCATCAATATGTTTGATGCGGGTACTAATGAGAGGTGCGTTTGCTGCTTTTAAAGAGGCCCTTTGGTCTTTAACACTTTCCCGGGCGGCAGCGCGCCAGGGCTTCTTGCGGAGGGGTTAAGTACCGACTCTGGCAGATCGTAATCCCTCTCTGAAAAGGAGGTAGTCTGCTATTACGAAAGGGTCCGGTATATACAGTGCAGTCGTTGGGAAAGTATTAAGGTCGTGGGTCAACACTGGTCAGTAGTATTCGCGGGTTTCATTTGCACCTGCAAAGGTCAAGAATGTGCATGTGTCCATATACTTGGGCCGTTTTTCGAGGGTTGCGTACACGTAGGTGGTACTCTATACTGTTGTTGTTGGTATTATTGTGTGTGGTGATCGATTATTAATGCATCATTCTGTTTGATGCGGGAACTAATGCGAGGTGCGTTTTTTGCTCCAGGTCAAGAATGCACAAGTGTCCATATTACTGGGCCGTTTTTCGAGGGTTGCGTACACGTAGCTAGTACTCCATACTGATGTTGTTGTTGGTATTATTGTGTGTGGTGATCGATTATTGATGCATCATTCTGTTTGATGCGGGAACTAATGCGAGGTACGTTTTTTGCTCAAGGTCAAGAATGCACAAGTGTCCATATACCTGGGCCGTTTTCCGAGGGTTGCGTACACGTAGCTGGTACTCCATACTGATGTTGTTGTTGGTATTATTGTGTGTGGTGATCGATTATTGATGCATCATTCTGTTTGATGCGGGAACTAATGCGAGGTGCGTTTTTTGCTAAAGGTCAAGAATGCACAAGTGTCCATATACCTGGGCCGTTTTTCGAGGGTTGCGTTCACGTAGCTGGTACTCCATACTGATGTTGTTGTTTGTATTATTGTGTGTGGTGATCGATTATTGATGCATCATTCTGTTTGATGCGGGAACTAATGCGAGGTGCGTTTTTTGCTCAAGGTCAAGAATGCACAAGTGTCCATATACCTGGGCCGTTTTTCGAGGGTTGCGTACACGTAGGTGGTACTCCATACTGTTGTTTGTATTATTGTGTGTGGTGATCGATTATTGATGCATCATTCTGTTTGATGCGGGAACTAATGCGAGGTGCGTTTTTTGCTTAAGGTCAAGAATGCACAAGTGTCCATATACCTGGGCCGTTTTTCGAGGGTTGCGTTCACGTAGCTGGTACTCCATACTGATGTTGTTGTTTGTATTATTGTGTGTGGTGATCGATTATTGATGCATTATTCTGTTTGATGCGGGAACTAATGCGAGGTGCGTTTTTTGCTCAAGGTCAAGAATGCACAAGTGTCCATATACCTGGGCCGTTTTTCGAGGGTTGCGTACACGTAGGTGGTACTATATACTGTTGTTGTTGGTATTATTGTGTGTGGTGATCGATTATTGATGCATCATTCTGTTTGATGCGGGAACTAATGCGAGGTGCGTTTTTTGCTAAAGGTCAAGAATGCACAAGTGTCCATATACCTGGGCCGTTTTTCGAGGGTTGCGTACACGTAGGTGGTACTCCTTACTATTGTTGTTGGTATTATTGTGTGTGGTGATCGATTAATAATGCATCATTCTGTCTGATTCGGGACCTAATGCGAGGTGCGTTTTTGCTCAAGGTCAAGAATGCACAAGTGTCCATATACCTGGGCCGTTTTTCGAGTGTTGCGTACACGTAGGTGGTACTCCATACTGTTGTTGTTGGTATTATTGTGTGTGGTGATCGATTATTAATGCATCATTCTGTTTGATGCGGGAACTAATGCGAGGTGCGTTTTTGCTCAAGGTCAAGAATGCACAAGTGTCCATATACCTGGGCCGTTTTTCGAGGGTTGCGTACACGTAGGTGGTACTCCATACTGTGGTTTTTGGTATTATTGTGTGGTGTTCGGTTATTGTTGCATCATTCTGGCTGATGCGGGTACTAATAAGAGGTGCGTTTGCTGCTTTCAAAGAGTCCCTTTGGTTTTTAACACTTTCCCGGGCGGCAGCGCACCAGGGCTTCTTGCGGAGGGGTTAAGTACCGACTCTGGCAGATCATAATCCCTCTCTGAAAAGGAGGTAGTCTGCTATTACGAAAGGGTCAGGTATATACAGTGCTGACGTTGGGAAAGTATTAAGATCGTGGGTCAACACTGGTCAGTAGTATTCGCGGCTTTCATTTGCACCTGCAGAGGTCAAGAATGTGCATGTGTCCATATACTTGGGCCGTTTTTCGAGGGTTGCGTACACGTAGGTGGTACTCCATACTGTTGTTGTTGGTATTTTTGTATGTGGTGTTCAATTATTGATGCATCAATCTGTTTGATGCGGCTACTAATGAGATGTGCGTTGGCTGCTTTCAAAGATGCTCTTTGGTCTTTAACACTTTCCCGGGCGGCAGCGCGCCAGGGCTTCTTGCGGAGGGGTTAAGTACCGACTCTGGCAGATCGTAATCCCTCTCTGAAAAGGAGGTAGTCTGCTATTACGAAAGGGTCAGGTATATACAGTGCTGTCGTTGGGAAAGTATTAAGATCGTGGGTCAACACTGATCAGTAGTATTCGCGGGTTTCATTTGCACCTGCAAAGGTCAAGAATGTGCATGTGTCCATATACTTGGGCCGATTTTCGAGGGTTGCGTACACGTATGTGGTACTCCTTACCGTTGTTGTTGGTATTATTGTGTGTGGTGATCGATTATTAATGCATCATTCTGTTTGATGCGGGAACTAATGCGAGGTGTGGTTTTGCTCAAGGTCAAGAATGCACAAGTGTCCATATACCTGGGCCGTTTTTCGAGTGTTGCGTACACGTAGGTTGTACTCCATACTGTTGTTGTTGGTATTATTGTGTGTGGTGATCGATTATTAATGCATCATTCTGTTTGATGCGGGAACTAATGCGAGGTGTGTTTTTGCTCATGGTCAAGAATGCACAAGTGTCCATATACCTGGGCCGTTTTCCGAGTGTTGCGTACACGTAGGTGGTACTCCATACTGTTGTTGTTGGTATTATTGTGTGTGGTGATCGATTATTAATGCATCATTCTGTTTGATGCGGGAACTAATGCGAGGTGTGTTTTTGCTCAAGGTCAAGAATGCACAAGTGTCCATATACCTGGGCCGTTTTTCGAGTGTTGCGTACGCGTAGGTGGTACTCCATACTGTGGTTTTTGGTATTATTGTGTGGTGTTCGGTTTTTGTTGCATCATTCTGGCTGATGCGGGTACTAATGAGAGGTGCGTTTGCTGCTTTCAAAGAGGCCCTTTGGTCTTTAACACTTTCCCGGGCGGCAGCGCACCAGGGCTTCTTGCGGAGGGGTTAAGTACCGACTCTGGCAGATCGTAATCCCTCTCTGAAAAGGAGGTAGTCTGCTATTTCGAAAGGGTCAGGTATATACAGTGCTGACGTTGGGAAAGTATTAAGATCGTGGGTCAACACTGGTCAGTAGTATTCGCGGCTTTCATTTGCACCTGCAAAGGTCAAGAATGTGCATGTGTCCATATACTTGGGCCGTTTTTCGAGGGTTGCGTACACGTAGGTGGTACTCCTTACTGTTGTTGTTGGTATTATTGTGTGTGGTGATCGACTATTAATGCATCATTCTGTCTGATTCGGGACCTAATGCGAGGTGCGTTTTTGCTCAAGGTCAAGAGTGCACAAGTGTTCATATACCTGGGCCGATTTTCGAGGGTTGCGTACACGTAGGTGGTACTCCTTACCGTTGTTGTTGGTATTATTGTGTGTGGTGATCGATTATTAATGCATTATTCTGTCTGATTCTGGAACTAATGCGATGTGCGTTTTTTGCTCAAGGTCAAGAATGCACAAGTGTCCATATATCTGGGCCGTTTTTCGAGG
The DNA here is from genome assembly GCA_951805005.1 of Othius punctulatus. NCBI lineage: Eukaryota > Metazoa > Arthropoda > Insecta > Coleoptera > Staphylinidae > Othius > Othius punctulatus. Next base: position 21,972,028 of record OX638140.1, on the reverse strand, counting down.
GTTGAGTACACGTAGGTGGTACTCCTTACTGTTGTTGTTGGTATTATTGTGTGTGGTGATCGATTATTAATGCATTATTCTGTCTGATTCTGGAACTAATGCGAGGTGCGTTTTTTGCTCAAGGTCAAGAATGCACAAGTGTCCATATACCTGGGCCGTTTTTCGAGGGTTGCGTACACGTAGGTGGTACTCCTTACTGTTGTTGTTGGTATTATTGTGTGTGGTGATCGATTATTAATGCATCATTCTGTCTGATTCGGGACCTAATGCGAGGTGCGTTTTTGCTCAAGGTCAAGAGTGCACAAGTGTTCATATACCTGGGCCGATTTTCGAGGGTTGCGTACACGTAGGTGGTACTCCTTACCGTTGTTATTGGTATTATTGTGTGTGGTGATCGATTATTAATGCATTATTCTGTCTGATTCTGGAACTAATGCGATGTGCGTTTTTTGCTCAAGGTCAAGAATGCACAAATGTTCATATACCTGGGCCGTTTTTCGAGGGTTGCGTACACGTAGGTGGTACTCCATACTGTTGTTGTTGGTATTATTGTGTGTGGTGTTCAATTATTGATGCATCAATCTGTTTGAAGCGGGTACTAATGAGAGGTGCGTTTGCTGCTTTCAAAGAGGCCCTTTGGTCTTTAACACTTTCCCGGGCGGCAGCGCGCCAGGGCTTCTTGCGGAGGGGTTAAGTACCGACTCTGGCAGATCGTAATCCCTCTCTGAAATGGAGGTAGTCTGCTATTACGAAAGGGTCAGGTATATACAGTGCTGTCGTTGGGAAAGTATTAAGATCGTGGGTCAACACTGGTCAGTAGTATTCGCGGCTTTCATTTGCACCTGCAGAGGTCAAGAATGTGCATGTGTCCATATACTTGGGCCGTTTTTCGAGGGTTGCGTACACGTAGGTGGTACTCCATACTGTTGTTGTTGGTATTATTGTATGTGGTGTTCAATTATTGATGCATCAATCTGTTTGATGCGGCTACTAATGAGATGTGCGTTTGCTGCTTTCAAAGATGCTCTTTGGTCTTTAACACTTTCCCGGGCGGCAGCGCGCCAGGGCTTCTTGCGGAGGGGTTAAGTACCGACTCTGGCAGATCGTAATCCCTCTCTGAAAAGGAGGTAGTCTGCTATTACGAAAGGGTCAGGTATATACAGTGCTGTCGTTGGGAAAGTATTAAGATCGTGGGTCAACACTGATCAGTAGTATTCGCGGGTTTCATTTGCACCTGCAAAGGTCAAGAATGTGCATGTGTCCATATACTTGGGCCGTTTTTCGAGGGTTGCGTACACGTAGGTGGTACTCCATTCTATTGTTGTTGGTATTATTGTGTGTGGTGATCGATTATTAATGCATCATTCTGTTTGATGCGGGAACTAATGCGAGGTGCGTTTTTTGCTCCAAGTCAAGAATGCACAAGTGTCCATATTACTGGGCCGTTTTTCGAGGGTTGCGTACACGTAGCTAGTACTCCATACTGATGTTTTTGTTGGTATTATTGTGTGTGGTGATCGATTATTAATGCATTATTCTGTCTGATTCTGGAACTAATGCGAGGTGCGTTTTTTGCTCAAGGTCAAGAATGCACAAGTGTCCATATACCTGGGCCGTTTTTCGAGTGTTGCGTAAACGTAGGTTGTATTCCATACTGCTGTTGTTGGTATTATTGTGTGTGGTGATCGATTATTAATGCATCATTCTGTTTGATGCGGGAACTAATGCGAGATGTGTTTTTGCTCATGGTCAAGAATGCACAAGTGTCCATATACCTGGGCCGTTTTTCGAGTGTTGCGTACACGTAGGTGGTACTCCATACTGTTGTTGTTGGTATTATTGTGTGTGGTGATCGATTATTAATGCATCATTCTGTTTGATGCGGGAACTAATGCGAGGTGCGTTTTTGCTCAAGGTCAAGAATGCACAAGTGTCCATATACCTGGGCCGTTTTTCGAGTGTTGCGTACACGTAGGTGGTACTCCATACTGTTGTTGTTGGTATTATTGTGTGTGGTGATCGATTATTAATGCATCATTCTGTTTGATGCGGGAACTAATGCGAGGTGCGTTTTTGCTCAAGGTCAAGAATGCACATGTGTCCATATACCTGGGCCGTTTTTCGAGGGTTGCGTACACATAGGTGGTACTCCATACTGTGGTTTTTGGTATTATTGCGTGGTGTTCGGTTATTGTTGCATCATTCTGGCTGATGCGGGTACTAATGAGAGGTGCGTTTGCTGCTTTCAAAGAGGCCCTTTGGTCTTTAACACTTTCCCGGGCGGCAGCGCGCCAGGGCTTCTTGCGGAGGGGTTAAGTACCGACTCTGGCAGATCGTAATCCCTCTCTGAAAAGGAGGTAGTCTGCTATTACGAAAGGGTCAGGTATATACAGTGCTGTCGTTGGGAAAGTATTAAGATCGTGGGTCAACACTGATCAGTAGTATTCGCGGCTTTCATTTGCACCTGCAAAGGTCAAGAATGTGCATGTGTCCATATACCTGGGCCGTTTTTCGAGGGTTGCGTACACGTAGGTGGTACTCCATACTGTTGTTGTTGGTATTATTGTGTGTGGTGATCGATTATTAATGCATCATTCTGTTTGATGCGGGAACTAATGCGAGGTGCGTTTTTGCTCAAGGTCAAGAATGCACAAGTGTCCATATACCTGGGCCGTTTTTCGAGTGTTGCGTACACGTAGGTGGTACTCCATACTGTTGTTGTTGGTATTATTGTGTGTGGTGATCGATTATTAATGCATCATTCTGTTTGATGCGGGAACTAATGCGAGGTGCGTTTTTGCTCAAGGTCAAAAATGCACATGTGTCCATATACCTGGGCCGTTTTTCGAGGGTTGCGTACACATAGGTGGTACTCCATACTGTGGTTTTTGGTATTATTGCGTGGTGTTCGGTTATTGTTGCATCATTCTGGCTGATGCGGGTACTAATGAGAGGTGCGTTTGCTGCTTTCAAAGAGGCCCTTTGGTCTTTAACACTTTCCCGGGCGGCAGCGCGCCAGGGCTTCTTGCGGAGGGGTTAAGTACCGACTCTGGCAGATCGTAATCCCTCTCTGAAAAGGAGGTAGTCTGCTATTACGAAAGGGTCAGGTATATACAGTGCTGTCGTTGGGAAAGTATTAAGATCGTGGGTCAACACTGATCAGTAGTATTCGCGGCTTTCATTTGCACCTGCAAAGGTCAAGAATGTGCATGTGTCCATATACCTGGGCCGTTTTTCGTGGGTTGCGTACACGTAGGTGGTACTCCATACTGTTGTTGTTGGTATTATTGTATGTGGTGTTCAATTATTGATGCATCAATCTGTTTGATGCGGGTACTAATGAGATGTGCGTTTGCTGCTTTCATAGATGCTCTTTGGTCTTTAACACTTTCCCGGGCGGCAGCGTGCCAGGGCTTCTTGCGGAGGGGTTAAGTACCGACTCTGGCAGATCGTAATCCCTCTCTGAAAAGGAGGTAGTCTGCTATTACGAAAGGGTCAGGTATATACAGTGCTGTCGTTGGGAAATTATTAAGATCGTAGGTCAACACTGGTCAGTAGTATTCGCGGGTTTCATTTCATGAATGTGCATGTGTCCATATACTTGGGCCGTTTTTCGAGGGTTGCGTACACGTAGGTGGTACTCCATACTGTTGTTGTTGGTATTATTGTGTGTGGTGTTCAATTATTGATGCATCAATATGTTTGATGCGGGTACTAATGAGAGGTGCGTTTGCTGCTTTTAAAGAGGCCCTTTGGTCTTTAACACTTTCCCGGGCGGCAGCGCGCCAGGGCTTCTTGCGGAGGGGTTAAGTACCGACTCTGGCAGATCGTAATCCCTCTCTGAAAAGAAGGTAGTCTGCTATTACGAAAGGGTCCGGTATATACAGTGCAGTCGTTGGGAAAGTATTAAGGTCGTGGGTCAACACTGGTCAGTAGTATTCGCGGGTTTCATTTGCACCTGCAAAGGTCAAGAATGTGCATGTGTCCATATACTTGGGCCGTTTTTCGAGGGTTGCGTACACGTAGGTGGTACTCCATACTGTTGTTGTTGGTATTATTGTGTGTGGTGATCGATTATTAATGCATCATTCTGTTTGATGCGGGAACTAATGCGAGGTGCGTTTTTTGCTCCAGGTCAAGAATGCACAAGTGTCCATATTACTGGGCCGTTTTTCGAGGGTTGCGTACACGTAGCTAGTACTCCATACTGATGTTGTTGTTGGTATTATTGTGTGTGGTGATCGATTATTGATGCATCATTCTGTTTGATGCGGGAACTAATGCGAGGTACGTTTTTTGCTCAAGGTCAAGAATGCACAAGTGTCCATATACCTGGGCCGTTTTCCGAGGGTTGCGTACACGTAGCTGGTACTCCATACTGATGTTGTTGTTGGTATTATTGTGTGTGGTGATCGATTATTGATGCATCATTCTGTTTGATGCGGGAACTAATGCGAGGTGCGTTTTTTGCTAAAGGTCAAGAATGCACAAGTGTCCATATACCTGGGCCGTTTTTCGAGGGTTGCGTTCACGTAGCTGGTACTCCATACTGATGTTGTTGTTTGTATTATTGTGTGTGGTGATCGATTATTGATGCATCATTCTGTTTGATGCGGGAACTAAAGCGAGGTGCGTTTTTTGCTCAAGGTCAAGAATGCACAAGTGTCCATATACCTGGGCCGTTTTTCGAGGGTTGCGTACACGTAGGTGGTACTCCATACTGTTGTTGTTTGTATTATTGTGTGTGGTGATCGATTATTGATGCATCATTCTGTTTGATGCGGGAACTAATGCGAGGTGCGGTTTTTGCTTAAGGTCAAGAATGCACAAGTGTCCATATACCTGGGCCGTTTTTCGAGGGTTGCGTTCACGTAGCTGGTACTCCATACTGATGTTGTTGTTTGTATTATTGTGTGTGGTGATCGATTATTGATGCATTATTCTGTTTGATGCGGGAACTAATGCGAGGTGCGTTTTTTGCTCAAGGTCAAGAATGCACAAGTGTCCATATACCTGGGCCGTTTTTCGAGGGTTGCGTACACGTAGGTGGTACTATATACTGTTGTTGTTGGTATTATTGTGTGTGGTGATCGATTATTGATGCATCATTCTGTTTGATGCGGGAACTAATGCGAGGTGCGTTTTTTGCTAAAGGTCAAGAATGCACAAGTGTCCATATACCTGGGCCGTTTTTCGAGGGTTGCGTACACGTAGGTGGTACTCCTTACTATTGTTGTTGGTATTATTGTGTGTGGTGATCGATTAATAATGCATCATTCTGTCTGATTCGGGACCTAATGCGAGGTGCGTTTTTGTTCAAGGTCAAGAATGCACAAGTGTCCATATACCTGGGCCGTTTTTCGAGTGTTGCGTACACGTAGGTGGTACTCCATACTGTTGTTGTTGGTATTATTGTGTGTGGTGATCGATTATTAATGCATCATTCTGTTTGATGCGGGAACTAATGCGAGGTGCGTTTTTGCTCAAGGTCAAGAATGCACAAGTGTCCATATACCTGGGCCGTTTTTCGAGGGTTGCGTACACGTAGGTGGTACTCCATACTGTGGTTTTTGGTATTATTGTGTGGTGTTCGGTTATTGTTGCATCATTCTGGCTGATGCGGGTACTAATGAGAGGTGCGTTTGCTGCTTTCAAAGAGTCCCTTTGGTTTTTAACACTTTCCCGGGCGGCAGCGCACCAGGGCTTCTTGCGGAGGGGTTAAGTACCGACTCTGGCAGATCGTAATCCCTCTCTGAAAAGGAGGTAGTCTGCTATTACGAAAGGGTCAGGTATATACAGTGCTGACGTTGGGAAAGTATTAAGATCGTGGGTCAACACTGGTCAGTAGTATTCGCGGCTTTCATTTGCACCTGCAGAGGTCAAGAATGTGCATGTGTCCATATACTTGGGCCGTTTTTCGAGGGTTGCGTACACGTAGGTGGTACTCCATACTGTTGTTGTTGGTATTATTGTATGTGGTGTTCAATTATTGATGCATCAATCTGTTTGATGCGGCTACTAATGAGATGTGCGTTTGCTGCTTTCAAAGATGCTCTTTGGTCTTTAACACTTTCCCGGGCGGCAGCGCGCCAGGGCTTCTTGCGGAGGGGTTAAGTACCGACTCTGGCAGATCGTAATCCCTCTCTGAAAAGGAGGTAGTCTGCTATTACGAAAGGGTCAGGTATATACAGTGCTGTCGTTGGGAAAGTATTAAGATCGTGGGTCAACACTGATCAGTAGTATTCGCGGGTTTCATTTGCACCTGCAAAGGTCAAGAATGTGCATGTGTCCATATACTTGGGCCGTTTTTCGAGGGTTGCGTACACGTAGGTGGTACTCCATTCTATTGTTGTTGGTATTATTGTGTGTGGTGATCGATTATTAATGCATCATTCTGTTTGATGCGGGAACTAATGCGAGGTGCGTTTTTTGCTCCAAGTCAAGAATGCACAAGTGTCCATATTACTGGGCCGTTTTTCGAGGGTTGCGTACACGTAGCTAGTACTCCATACTGATGTTGTTGTTGGTATTATTGTGTGTGGTGATCGATTATTAATGCATTATTCTGTCTGATTCTGGAACTAATGCGAGGTGCGTTTTTTGCTCAAGGTCAAGAATGCACAAATGTTCATATACCTGGGCCGTTTTTCGAGGGTTGCGTACACGTAGGTGGTACTCCATACTGTTGTTGTTGGTATTATTGTGTGTGGTGATCGATTATTAATGCATCATTCTGTTTGATGCGGGAACTAATGCGAGGTGTGGTTTTGCTCAAGGTCAAGAATGCACAAGTGTCCATATACCTGGGCCGTTTTTCGAGTGTTGCGTACACGTAGGTTGTACTCCATACTGTTGTTGTTGGTATTATTGTGTGTGGTGATCGATTATTAATGCATCATTCTGTTTGATGCGGGAACTAATGCGAGGTGTGTTTTTGCTCATGGTCAAGAATGCACAAGTGTCCATATACCTGGGCCGTTTTCCGAGTGTTGCGTACACGTAGGTGGTACTCCATACTGTTGTTGTTGGTATTATTGTGTGTGGTGATCGATTATTAATGCATCATTCTGTTTGATGCGGGAACTAATGCGAGGTGTGTTTTTGCTCAAGGTCAAGAATGCACAGGTCAAGAATACCTGGGCCGTTTTTCGAGTGTTGCGTACGCGTAGGTGGTACTCCATACTGTGGTTTTTGGTATTATTGTGTGGTGTTCGGTTTTTGTTGCATCATTCTGGCTGATGCGGGTACTAATGAGAGGTGCGTTTGCTGCTTTCAAAGAGGCCCTTTGGTCTTTAACACTTTCCCGGGCGGCAGCGCACCAGGGCTTCTTGCGGAGGGGTTAAGTACCGACTCTGGCAGATCGTAATCCCTCTCTGAAAAGGAGGTAGTCTGCTATTTCGAAAGGGTCAGGTATATACAGTGCTGACGTTGGGAAAGTATTAAGATCGTGGGTCAACACTGGTCAGTAGTATTCGCGGCTTTCATTTGCACCTGCAAAGGTCAAGAATGTGCATGTGTCCATATACTTGGGCCGTTTTTCGAGGGTTGCGTACACGTAGGTGGTACTCCTTACTGTTGTTGTTGGTATTATTGTGTGTGGTGATCGACTATTAATGCATCATTCTGTCTGATTCGGGACCTAATGCGAGGTGCGTTTTTGCTCAAGGTCAAGAGTGCACAAGTGTTCATATACCTGGGCCGATTTTCGAGGGTTGCGTACACGTAGGTGGTACTCCTTACCGTTGTTGTTGGTATTATTGTGTGTGGTGATCGATTATTAATGCATTATTCTGTCTGATTCTGGAACTAATGCGATGTGCGTTTTTTGCTCAAGGTCAAGAATGCACAAGTGTCCATATATCTGGGCCGTTTTTCGAGGGTTGAGTACACGTAGGTGGTACTCCTTACTGTTGTTGTTGGTATTATTGTGTGTGGTGATCGATTATTAATGCATTATTCTGTCTGATTCTGGAACTAATGCGAGGTGCGTTTTTTGCTCAAGGTCAAGAATGCACAAGTGTCCGTATACCTGGGCCGTTTTTCGAGGGTTGCGTACACGTAGGTGGTACTCCTTACTGTTGTTGTTGGTATTATTGTGTGTGGTGATCGATTATTAATGCATCATTCTGTCTGATTCGGGACCTAATGCGAGGTGCGTTTTTGCTCAAGGTCAAGAGTGCACAAGTGTTCATATACCTGGGCCGATTTTCGAGGGTTGCGTACACGTAGGTGGTACTCCTTGCCGTTGTTATTGGTATTATTGTGTGTGGTGATCGATTATTAATGCATTATTCTGTCTGATTCTGGAACTAATGCGATGTGCGTTTTTTGCTCAAGGTCAAGAATGCACAAATGTTCATATACCTGGGCCGTTTTTCGAGGGTTGCGTACACGCAGGTGGTACTCCATACTGTTGTTGTTGGTATTATTGTGTGTGGTGTTCAATTATTGATGCATCAATCTGTTTGAAGCGGGTACTAATGAGAGGTGCGTTTGCTGCTTTCAAAGAGGCCCTTTGGTCTTTAACACTTTCCCGGGCGGCAGCGCGCCAGGGCTTCTTGCGGAGGGGTTAAGTACCGACTCTGGCAGATCGTAATCCCTCTCTGAAAAGGAGGTAGTCTGCTATTACGAAAGGGTCAGGTATATACAGTGCTGTCGTTGGGAAAGTATTAAGATCGTGGGTCAACACTGGTCAGTAGTATTCGCGGCTTTCATTTGCACCTGCAAAGGTCAAGAATGTGCATGTGTCCATATACTTGGGCCGTTTTTCGAGGTTTGCGTACACGTAGGTGGTACTCCATACTGTTGTTGTTGGTATTATTGTGTGTGGTGTTCAATTATTGATGCATCAATCTGTTTGATGCGGGTACTAATGAGAGGTGCGTTTGCTGCTTTCAAAGAGGCCTTTTGGTCTTTAACACTTTCCCGGGCGGCAGCGCGCCAGGGCTTCTTGCGGAGGGGTTAAGTACCGACTCTGGCAGATCGTAATCCCTCTCTTAAAAGGAGGTAGTCTGCTATTACGAAAGGGTCAGGTATATATAGTGCAGTCGTTGGGAAAGTATTAAGATCGTGGGTCAACACTGGTCAGTAGTATTCGCGGGTTTCATTTGCACCTGCAAAGGTCAAGAATGTGCATGTGTCCATATACTTGGGCCGTTTTTCGAGGGTTGCGTACACGTAGGTGGTACTCCATACTGTTGTTGTTGGTATTATTGCGTGTGGTGATCGATTTTTAATGCATCATTCTGTCTGATTCGGGACCTAATGCGAGGTGTGTTTTTGCTCAAGGTCAAGAATGCACAAGTGTCCATATACCTGGGCCGTTTTTCGAGTGTTGCGTACACGTAGGTTGTACTCCATACTGTTGTTGTTGGTATTATTGTGTGTGGTGATCGATTATTAATGCATCATTCTGTTTGATGCGGGAACTAATGCGAGGTGTGTTTTTGCTCAAGGTCAAGAATGCACAAGTGTCAATATACCTGGGCCGTTTTTCGAGTGTTGCGTACACGTAGGTGGTACTCCATACAGTTGTTGTTGGTATTATTGTGTGTGGTGATCGATTTTTAATGCATCATTCTGTTTCATGCGGAAACTAATGCGAGGTGTGTTTTTGCTCATGGTCAAGAATGCACAAGTGTCCATATACCTGGGCCGTTTTCCGAGTGTTGCGTACACGTAGGTGGTACTCCATACTTTTGTTGTTGGTATTATTGTGTGTGGTGATCGATTATTAATGCATCATTCTGTTTGATGCGGGAACTAATGCGAGGTGTGTTTTTGCTCAAGGTCAAGAGTGCACAAGTGTCCATATACCTGGGCCGTTTTTCGAGTGTTGCGTACACGTAGGTGGTACTCCATACTGTTGTTGTTGGTATTATTGTGTGTGGTGATCGATTATTAATGCATCATTCTGTCTGATTCGGGACCTAATGCGAGGTGCGTTTTTGCTCAAGGTCAAGAGTGCACAAGTGTTCATATACCTGGGCCGTTTTTCGAGTGTTGCGTACACGTAAGTTGTACTCCATACTGTTGTTGTTGGTATTATTGTGTGTGGTGATCGATTATTAATGCATCATTGTGTTTGATGCGGGAACTAATGCGAGGTGTGTTTTTGCTCAAGGTCAAGAATGCACATGTGTCCATATACCTGGGCCGTTTTTCGAGTGTTGCGTACACGTAGGTGGTACTCCATACTGTTGTTGTTGGTATTATTGTGTGTGGTGATCGATTATTAATGCATCATTCTGTCTGATTCGGGAACTAATGCGAGGTGCGTTTTTTGCTCAAGGTCAAGAATGCACAAGTGTCCATATACCTGGGCCGTTTTTCGAGGGTTGCGTACACGTAGGTGGTACTCCATACTGTTGTTGTTGGTATTATTGTATGTGGTGTTCAATTATTGATGCATCATTCTGTTTGATGCGGGTACTAATGAGATGTGCGTTTGCTGCTTTCAAAGATGCTCTTTGGTCTTTAACACTTTCCCGGGCGGCAGCGCGCCACGGCTTTTTGCGGAGGGGTTAAGTACCGACTCTGGCAGATCGTAATCCCTCTCTGAAAAGGAGGTAGTCTGCTATTACGAAAGGGTCAGGTATATACAGTGCTGTCGTTGGGAAAGTATTAAGATCGTGGGTCAACACTGATCAGTAGTATTCGCGGGTTTCATTTGCACCTGCAAAGGTCAAGAATGTGCATGTGTCCATATACTTGGGCCGTTTTTCGAGGGTTGCGTACACGTAGGTGGTACTCCATTCTATTGTTGTTGGTATTATTGTGTGTGGTGATCGATTATTAATGCATCATTCTGTTTGATGCGGGAACTAATGCGAGGTGCGTTTTTTGCTCCAAGTCAAGAATGCACAAGTGTCCATATTACTGGGCCGTTTTTCGAGGGTTGCGTACACGTAGCTAGTACTCCATACTGATGTTGTTGTTGGTATTATTGTGTGTGGTGATCGATTATTAATGCATTATTCTGTCTGATTCTGGAACTAATGCGAGGTGCGTTTTTTGCTCAAGGTCAAGAATGCACAAATGTTCATATACCTGGGCCGTTTTTCGAGGGTTGCGTACACGTAGGTGGTACTCCATACTGTTGTTGTTGGTATTATTGTGTGTGGTGATCGATTATTAATGCATCATTCTGTTTGATGCGGGAACTAATGCGAGGTGTGGTTTTGCTCAAGGTCAAGAATGCACAAGTGTCCATATACCTGGGCCGTTTTTCGAGTGTTGCGTACACGTAGGTTGTACTCCATACTGTTGTTGTTGGTATTATTGTGTGTGGTGATCGATTATTAATGCATCATTCTGTTTGATGCGGGAACTAATGCGAGGTGTGTTTTTGCTCATGGTCAAGAATGCACAAGTGTCCATATACCTGGGCCGTTTTCCGAGTGTTGCGTACACGTAGGTGGTACTCCATACTGTTGTTGTTGGTATTATTGTGTGTGGTGATCGATTATTAATGCATCATTCTGTTTGATGCGGGAACTAATGCGAGGTGTGTTTTTGCTCAAGGTCAAGAATGCACAGGTCAAGAATACCTGGGCCGTTTTTCGAGTGTTGCGTACGCGTAGGTGGTACTCCATACTGTGGTTTTTGGTATTATTGTGTGGTGTTCGGTTTTTGTTGCATCATTCTGGCTGATGCGGGTACTAATGAGAGGTGCGTTTGCTGCTTTCAAAGAGGCCCTTTGGTCTTTAACACTTTCCCGGGCGGCAGCGCACCAGGGCTTCTTGCGGAGGGGTTAAGTACCGACTCTGGCAGATCGTAATCCCTCTCTGAAAAGGAGGTAGTCTGCTATTTCGAAAGGGTCAGGTATATACAGTGCTGACGTTGGGAAAGTATTAAGATCGTGGGTCAACACTGGTCAGTAGTATTCGCGGCTTTCATTTGCACCTGCAAAGGTCAAGAATGTGCATGTGTCCATATACTTGGGCCGTTTTTCGAGGGTTGCGTACACGTAGGTGGTACTCCTTACTGTTGTTGTTGGTATTATTGTGTGTGGTGATCGACTATTAATGCATCATTCTGTCTGATTCGGGACCTAATGCGAGGTGCGTTTTTGCTCAAGGTCAAGAGTGCACAAGTGTTCATATACCTGGGCCGATTTTCGAGGGTTGCGTACACGTAGGTGGTACTCCTTACCGTTGTTGTTGGTATTATTGTGTGTGGTGATCGATTATTAATGCATTATTCTGTCTGATTCTGGAACTAATGCGATGTGCGTTTTTTGCTCAAGGTCAAGAATGCACAAGTGTCCATATATCTGGGCCGTTTTTCGAGGGTTGAGTACACGTAGGTGGTACTCCTTACTGTTGTTGTTGGTATTATTGTGTGTGGTGATCGATTATTAATGCATTATTCTGTCTGATTCTGGAACTAATGCGAGGTGCGTTTTTTGCTCAAGGTCAAGAATGCACAAGTGTCCGTATACCTGGGCCGTTTTTCGAGGGTTGCGTACACGTAGGTGGTACTCCTTACTGTTGTTGTTGGTATTATTGTGTGTGGTGATCGATTATTAATGCATCATTCTGTCTGATTCGGGACCTAATGCGAGGTGCGTTTTTGCTCAAGGTCAAGAGTGCACAAGTGTTCATATACCTGGGCCGATTTTCGAGGGTTGCGTACACGTAGGTGGTACTCCTTGCCGTTGTTATTGGTATTATTGTGTGTGGTGATCGATTATTAATGCATTATTCTGTCTGATTCTGGAACTAATGCGATGTGCGTTTTTTGCTCAAGGTCAAGAATGCACAAATGTTCATATACCTGGGCCGTTTTTCGAGGGTTGCGTACACGTAGGTGGTACTCCATACTGTTGTTGTTGGTATTATTGTGTGTGGTGTTCAATTATTGATGCATCAATCTGTTTGAAGCGGGTACTAATGAGAGGTGCGTTTGCTGCTTTCAAAGAGGCCCTTTGGTCTTTAACACTTTCCCGGGCGGCAGCGCGCCAGGGCTTCTTGCGGAGGGGTTAAGTACCGACTCTGGCAGATCGTAATCCCTCTCTGAAAAGGAGGTAGTCTGCTATTACGAAAGGGTCAGGTATATACAGTGCTGTCGTTGGGAAAGTATTAAGATCGTGGGTCAACACTGGTCAGTAGTATTCGCGGCTTTCATTTGCACCTGCAAAGGTCAAGAATGTGCATGTGTCCATATACTTGGGCCGTTTTTCGAGGTTTGCGTACACGTAGGTGGTACTCCATACTGTTGTTGTTGGTATTATTGTGTGTGGTGTTCAATTATTGATGCATCAATCTGTTTGATGCGGGTACTAATGAGAGGTGCGTTTGCTGCTTTCAAAGAGGCCTTTTGGTCTTTAACACTTTCCCGGGCGGCAGCGCGCCAGGGCTTCTTGCGGAGGGGTTAAGTACCGACTCTGGCAGATCGTAATCCCTCTCTTAAAAGGAGGTAGTCTGCTATTACGAAAGGGTCAGGTATATATAGTGCAGTCGTTGGGAAAGTATTAAGATCGTGGGTCAACACTGGTCAGTAGTATTCGCGGGTTTCATTTGCACCTGCAAAGGTCAAGAATGTGCATGTGTCCATATACTTGGGCCGTTTTTCGAGGGTTGCGTACACGTAGGTGGTACTCCATACTGTTGTTGTTGGTATTATTGCGTGTGGTGATCGATTTTTAATGCATCATTCTGTCTGATTCGGGACCTAATGCGAGGTGTGTTTTTGCTCAAGGTCAAGAATGCACAAGTGTCCATATACCTGGGCCGTTTTTCGAGTGTTGCGTACACGTAGGTTGTACTCCATACTGTTGTTGTTGGTATTATTGTGTGTGGTGATCGATTATTAATGCATCATTCTGTTTGATGCGGGAACTAATGCGAGGTGTGTTTTTGCTCAAGGTCAAGAATGCACAAGTGTCAATATACCTGGGCCGTTTTTCGAGTGTTGCGTACACGTAGGTGGTACTCCATACAGTTGTTGTTGGTATTATTGTGTGTGGTGATCGATTTTTAATGCATCATTCTGTTTCATGCGGAAACTAATGCGAGGTGTGTTTTTGCTCATGGTCAAGAATGCACAAGTGTCCATATACCTGGGCCGTTTTCCGAGTGTTGCGTACACGTAGGTGGTACTCCATACTTTTGTTGTTGGTATTATTGTGTGTGGTGGTCGATTATTAATGCATCATTCTGTTTGATGCGGGAACTAATGCGAGGTGTGTTTTTGCTCAAGGTCAAGAGTGCACAAGTGTCCATATACCTGGGCCGTTTTTCGAGTGTTGCGTACACGTAGGTGGTACTCCATACTGTTGTTGTTGGTATTATTGTGTGTGGTGATCGATTATTAATGCATCATTCTGTCTGATTCGGGACCTAATGCGAGGTGCGTTTTTGCTCAAGGTCAAGAGTGCACAAGTGTTCATATACCTGGGCCGTTTTTCGAGTGTTGCGTACACGTAAGTTGTACTCCATACTGTTGTTGTTGGTATTATTGTGTGTGGTGATCGATTATTAATGCATCATTGTGTTTGATGCGGGAACTAATGCGAGGTGTGTTTTTGCTCAAGGTCAAGAATGCACATGTGTCCATATACCTGGGCCGTTTTTCGAGTGTTGCGTACACGTAGGTGGTACTCCATACTGTTGTTGTTGGTATTATTGTGTGTGGTGATCGATTATTAATGCATCATTCTGTCTGATTCGGGAACTAATGCGAGGTGCGTTTTTTGCTCAAGGTCAAGAATGCACAAGTGTCCATATACCTGGGCCGTTTTTCGAGGGTTGCGTACACGTAGGTGGTACTCCATACTGTTGTTGTTGGTATTATTGTATGTGGTGTTCAATTATTGATGCATCATTCTGTTTGATGCGGGTACTAATGAGATGTGCGTTTGCTGCTTTCAAAGATGCTCTTTGGTCTTTAACACTTTCCCGGGCGGCAGCGCGCCACGGCTTTTTGCGGAGGGGTTAAGTACCGACTCTGGCAGATCGTAATCCCTCTCTGAAAAGGAGGTAGTCTGCTATTACGAAAGGGTCAGGTATATACAGTGCTGTCGTTGGGAAAGTATTAAGATCGTGGGTCAACACTGGTCAGTAGTATTCGCGGCTTTCATTTGCACCTGCAAAGGTCAAGAATGTGCATGTGTCCATATACTTGGGCCGTTTTTCGAGGGTTGCGTACACGTAGGTGGTACTCCTTACTGTTGTTGTTGGTATTATTGTGTGTGGTGATCGACTATTAATGCATCATTCTGTCTGATTCGGGAACTAATGCGAGGTGCGTTTTTTGCTCAAGGTCAAGAATGCACAAGTGTCCATATACCTGGGCCGTTTTTCGAGGGTTGCGTACACGTAGGTGGTACTCCATACTGTTGTTGTTGGTATTATTGTATGTGGTGTTCAATTATTGATGCATCATTCTGTTTGATGCGGGTACTAATGAGATGTGCGTTTGCTGCTTTCAAAGATGCTCCTTGGTCTTTAACACTTTCCCGGGCGGCAGCGCGCCACGGCTTTTTGCGGAGGGGTTAAGTACCGACTCTGGCAGATCGTAATCCTTCTCTGAAAAGGAGGTAGTCTGCTATTACGAAAGGGTCCGGTATATACAGTGCAGTCGTTGGGAAAGTATTAAGGTCGTGGGTCAACACTGGTCAGTAGTATTCGCGGGTTTCATTTGCACCTGCAAAGGTCAAGAATGTGCATGTGTCCATATACTTGGGCCGTTTTTCGAGGGTTGCGTACACGTAGGTGGTACTCCATACTGTTGTTGTTGGTATTATTGTGTGTGGTGATCGATTATTAATGCATCTTTCTGTTTGATGCGCGAACTAATGCGAGGTGCGTTTTTTGCTCAAGGTCAAGAATGCATAAGTGTCCATATTACTGGGCCGTTTTTCGAGGGTTGCGTACACGTAGCTGGTACTCCATACTGATGTTGTTGTTGGTATTATTGTGTGTGGTGATCGATTATTGATGCATCATTCTGTTTGATGCGGGAACTAATGCGAGGTGCGTTTTTTGCTCAAGGTCAAGAATGCACAAGTGTCCATATACCTGGGCCGTTTTCCGAGGGTTGCGTATACGTAGCTGGTACTCCTTACTGTTGTTGTTGGTATTATTGTGTGTGGTGATCGATTATTAATGCATTATTCTGTCTGATTCTGGAACTAATGCGAGGTGCGTTTTT
This sequence comes from Othius punctulatus, assembly GCA_951805005.1. NCBI lineage: Eukaryota > Metazoa > Arthropoda > Insecta > Coleoptera > Staphylinidae > Othius > Othius punctulatus. Next base: position 21,955,873 of record OX638140.1, on the reverse strand, counting down.
TGCTCAAGGTCAAGAATGCACAAGTGTCCATATACCTGGGCCGTTTTTCGAGGGTTGCGTACACGTAGGTGGTACTCCTTACTGTTGTTGTTGGTATTATTGTGTGTGGTGATCGAGTATTAATGCATCATTCTGTCTGATTCGGGACCTAATGCGAGGTGCGTTTTTGCTCAAGGTCAAGAGTGCACAAGTGTTCATATACCTGGGCCGATTTTCGAGGGTTGCGTACACGTATGTGGTACTCCTTACCGTTGTTGTTGGTATTATTGTGTGTGGTGATCGATTATTAATGCATTATTCTGTCTTATTCTGTAACTAATGCGAGGTGCGTTTTTTGCTCAAGGTCAAGAATGCACAAATGTTCATATACCTGGGCCGTTCTTCGAGGGTTGCGTACACGTAGGTGGTACTCCATACTGTTGTTGTTGGTATTATTGTGTGTGGTGATCGATTATTAATGCATCATTCTGTTTGATGCGGGAACTAATGCGAGGTGTGTTTTTGCTCAAGGTCAAGAATGCACAAGTGTCCATATACCTGGGCCGTTTTTCGAGTGTTGCGTACACGTAGGTTGTACTCCATACTGTTGTTGTTGGTATTATTGTGTGTGGTGATCGATTATTAATGCATCATTCTGTTTGATGCGGGAACTAATGCGAGGTGTGTTTTTGCTCATGGTCAAGAATGCACATGTGTCCATATATCTGGGCCGTTTTCCGAGTGTTGCGTACACGTAGGTGGTACTCCATACTGTTGTTGTTGGTATTATTGTGTGTGGTGATCGATTATTAATGCATCATTCTGTCTGATTCGGGACCTAATGCGAGGTGCGTTTTTGCTCAAGGTCAAGAGTGCACAAGTGTTCATATACCTGGGCCGTTTTTCGAGTGTTGCGTAAACGTAGGTTGTACTCCATACTGTTGTTGTTGGTATTATTGTGTGTGGTGATCGATTATTAATGCATCATTCTGTTTGATGCGGGAACTAATGCGAGGTGCGTTTTTGCTCAAGGTCAAGAATGCACAAGTGTCCATATACCTTGGCCGTTTTTCGAGGGTTGCGTACACGTAGGTGGTACTCCATACTGTGGTTTTTGGTATAATTGCGTGGTGTTCGGTTATTGTTGCATCATTCTGGCTGATGCGGGTACTAATGAGAGGTGCGTTTGCTGCTTTCAAAGAGGCCCTTTGGTCTTTAACACTTTCCCGGGCGGCAGCTCGCCAGGGCTTCTTGCGGAGGGGTTAAGTACCGACTCTGGCAGATCGTAATCCCTCTCTGAAAAGGAGGTAGTCTGCTATTACGAAAGGGTCAGGTATATACAGTGCTGTCGTTGGGAAAGTATTAAGATCGTGGGTCAACACTGGTCAGCAGTATTCGCGGCATTCATTTGCACCTGCAAAGGTCAAGAATGTGCATGTGTCCATATACTTGGGCCGTTTTTCGAGGGTTGCGTACACGTAGGTGGTACTCCATACTGTTGTTGTTGGTATTATTGTATGTGGTGTTCAATTATTGATGCATCAATCTGTTTGATGCGGGTACTAATGAGATGTGCGTTTGCTGCTTTCAAAGATGCTCTTTGGTCTTTAACACTTTCCCGGGCGGCAGCGCGCCACGGCTTTTTGCGGAGGGGTTAAGTACCGACTCTGGCAGATCGTAATCCTTCTCTGAAAAGGAGGTAGTCTGCTATTACGAAAGGGTCCGGTATATACAGTGCAGTCGTTGGGAAAGTATTAAGGTCGTGGGTCAACACTGGTCAGTAGTATTCGCGGGTTTCATTTGCACCTGCAAAGGTCAAGAATGTGCATGTGTCCATATACTTGGGCCGTTTTTCGAGGGTTGCGTACACGTAGGTGGTACTCCATACTGTTGTTGTTGGTATTATTGTGTGTGGTGATCGATTATTAATGCATCTTTCTGTTTGATGCGCGAACTAATGCGAGGTGCGTTTTTTGCTCAGGGTCAAGAATGCATAAGTGTCCATATTACTGGGCCGTTTTTCGAGGGTTGCGTACACGTAGCTGGTACTCCATACTGATGTTGTTGTTGGTATTATTGTGTGTGGTGATCGATTATTGATGCATCATTCTGTTTGATGCGGGAACTAATGCGAGGTGCGTTTTTTGCTCAAGGTCAAGAATGCACAAGTGTCCATATACCTGGGCCGTTTTCCGAGGGTTGCGTATACGTAGCTGGTACTCCTTACTGTTGTTGTTGGTATTATTGTGTGTGGTGATCGATTATTAATGCATTATTCTGTCTGATTCTGGAACTAATGCGAGGTGCGTTTTTTGCTCAAGGTCAAGAATGCACAAGTGTCCATATACCTGGGCCGTTTTTCGAGGGTTGCGTACACGTAGGTGGTACTCCTTACTGTTGTTGTTGGTATTATTGTGTGTGGTGATCGAGTATTAATGCATCATTCTGTCTGATTCGGGACCTAATGCGAGGTGCGTTTTTGCTCAAGGTCAAGAGTGCACAAGTGTTCATATACCTGGGCCGATTTTCGAGGGTTGCGTACACGTATGTGGTACTCCTTACCGTTGTTGTTGGTATTATTGTGTGTGGTGATCGATTATTAATGCATTATTCTGTCTTATTCTGTAACTAATGCGAGGTGCGTTTTTTGCTCAAGGTCAAGAATGCACAAATGTTCATATACCTGGGCCGTTCTTCGAGGGTTGCGTACACGTAGGTGGTACTCCATACTGTTGTTGTTGGTATTATTGTGTGTGGTGATCGATTATTAATGCATCATTCTGTTTGATGCGGGAACTAATGCGAGGTGTGTTTTTGCTCAAGGTCAAGAATGCACAAGTGTCCATATACCTGGGCCGTTTTTCGAGTGTTGCGTACACGTAGGTTGTACTCCATACTGTTGTTGTTGGTATTATTGTGTGTGGTGATCGATTATTAATGCATCATTCTGTTTGATGCGGGAACTAATGCGAGGTGTGTTTTTGCTCATGGTCAAGAATGCACAAGTGTCCATATATCTGGGCCGTTTTCCGAGTGTTGCGTACACGTAGGTGGTACTCCATACTGTTGTTGTTGGTATTATTGTGTGTGGTGATCGATTATTAATGCATCATTCTGTCTGATTCGGGACCTAATGCGAGGTGCGTTTTTGCTCAAGGTCAAGAGTGCACAAGTGTTCATATACCTGGGCCGTTTTTCGAGTGTTGCGTAAACGTAGGTTGTACTCCATACTGTTGTTGTTGGTATTATTGTGTGTGGTGATCGATTATTAATGCATCATTCTGTTTGATGCGGGAACTAATGCGAGGTGCGTTTTTGCTCAAGGTCAAGAATGCACAAGTGTCCATATACCTTGGCCGTTTTTCGAGGGTTGCGTACACGTAGGTGGTACTCCATACTGTGGTTTTTGGTATTATTGCGTGGTGTTCGGTTATTGTTGCATCATTCTGGCTGATGCGGGTACTAATGAGAGGTGCGTTTGCTGCTTTCAAAGAGGCCCTTTGGTCTTTAACACTTTCCCGGGCGGCAGCTCGCCAGGGCTTCTTGCGGAGGGGTTAAGTACCGACTCTGGCAGATCGTAATCCCTCTCTGAAAAGGAGGTAGTCTGCTATTACGAAAGGGTCAGGTATATACAGTGCTGTCGTTGGGAAAGTATTAAGATCGTGGGTCAACACTGGTCAGCAGTATTCGCGGCATTCATTTGCACCTGCAAAGGTCAAGAATGTGCATGTGTCCATATACTTGGGCCGTTTTTCGAGGGTTGCGTACACGTAGGTGGTACTCCATACTGTTGTTGTTGGTATTATTGTATGTGGTGTTCAATTATTGATGCATCAATCTGTTTGATGCGGGTACTAATGAGAGGTGCGTTTGCTGCTTTCAAAGAGGCCCTTTGGTCTTTAACACTTTCCCGGGCGGCAGCGCGCCAGGGCTTCTTGCGGAGGGGTTAAGTACCGACTCTAGCAGATCGTAATCCCTCTCTGAAAAGGAGGTAGTCTGCTATTACGAAAGGGTCAGGTATATACAGTGCTGTCGTTGGGAAAGTATTATGATCGTGGGTCAACACTGGTCAGTAGTATTCGCGGCTTTCATTTGCACCTGCAAAGGTCAAGAATGTGCATGTGTCCATATACTTGGGCCGTTTTTCGAGGTTTGCGTACACGTAGGTGGTACTCCATACTGTTGTTGTTGGTATTATTGTGTGTGGTGTTCAATTATTGATGCATCATTCTGTTTGATGCGGGTACTAATGAGAGGTGCGTTTGCTGCTTTCAAAGAGGCCCTTTGGTCTTTAACACTTTCCCGGGCGGCAGCGCGCCAGGGCTTCTTGCGAAGGGGTTAAGTACTGACTCTGGCAGATCGTAATCCCTCTCTGAAAAGGAGGTAGTCTGCTATTACGAAAGGGTCAGGTATATACAGTGCAGTCGTTGGGAAAGTATCAAGATCGTGGGTCAACACTGCTCAGTAGTATTCGCGGGTTTCATTTGCACCTGCAAAGGTCAAGAATGTGCATGTGTCCATATACTTGGGCCGTTTTTCGAGGGTTGCGTACACGTAGGTGGTACTCCATACTGTTGTTGTTGGTATTATTGTGTGTGGTGATCGATTATTAATGCATCATTCTGTCTGATTCGGGACCTAATGCGAGGTGTGTTTTTGCTCAAGGTCAAGAATGCACAAGTGTCCATATACCTGGGCCGTTTTTCGAGTGTTGCGTACACGTAGGTGGTACTCCATACTGTTGTTGTTGGTATTATTGTGTGTGGTGATCGATTATTAATGCATCATTCTGTCTGATTGGGGACCTAATGCGAGGTGCGTTTTTGCTCAAGGTCAAGAGTGCACAAGCGTTCATATACCTGGGCCGTTTTTCGAGTGTTGCGTACACGTAGGTTGTACTCCATACTGTTGTTGTTGGTATTATTGTGTGTGGTGATCGATTATTAATGCATCATTCTGTTTGATGGGGGAACTAATGCGAGGTGTGTTTTTGCTCAAGGTCAAGAATGCACAAGTGTCCATATACCTGGGCCGTTTTTCGAGTGTTGCGTACACGTAGGTTGTACTCCATACTGTTGTTGTTGGTATTACTGTGTGTGGTGATCGATTATTAATGCATCATTCTGTTTGATGCGGGAACTAATGCGAGGTGTGTTTTTGCTCAAGGTCAAGAATGCACAAGTGTCCATATACCTGGGCCGTTTTTCGAGTGTTGCGTACACGTAGGTGGTACTCCATACTGTTGTTGTTGGTATTATTGTGTGTGGTGATCGATTATTAATGCATCATTCTGTTTGATGCGGGAACTAATGCGAGGTGCGTTTTTGCTCAAGGTCAAGAATGCACAAGTGTCCATATACCTGGGCCGTTTTTCGAGGGTTGCGTACACATAGGTGGTACTCCATACTGTGGTTTTTGGTATTATTGCGTGGTGTTCGGTTATTGTTGCATCATTCTGGCTGATACGGGTACTAATGAGAGGTGCGTTTGCTGCTTTCAAAGAGGCCCTTTGGTCTTTAACACTTTCCCGGGCGGCAACGCGCCAGGGCTTCTTGCGGAGGGGTTAAGTACCGACTCTGGCAGATCGTAATCCCTCTCTGAAAAGGAGGTAGTCTGCTATTACGAAAGGGTCAGGTATATACAGTGCTGTCGTTGTGAAAGTATTAAGATCGTGGGTCAACACTGATCAGTAGTATTCGCGGCTTTCATTTGCACCTGCAAAGGTCAAGAATGTGCATGTGTCCATATACCTGGGCCGTTTTTCGAGGGTTGCGTACACGTAGGTGGTACTCCATACTGTTGTTGTTGGTATTATTGTGTGTGGTGTTCAATTATTGATGCATCAATCTGTTTGATGCGGGTACTAATGAGAGGTGCGTTTGCTGCTTTTAAAGAGGCCCTTTGGTCTTTAACACTTTCCCGGGCGGCGCGCGCCAGGGCTTCTTGCGGAGGGGTTAAGTACCGACCCTGGCAGATCGTAATCCCTCTCTGAAAAGGAGGTAGTCTGCTATTACGAAAGGGTCCGGTATATACAGTGCAGTCGTTGGGAAAGTATTAAGGTCGTGGGTCAACACTGGTCAGTAGTATTCGCGGGTTTCATTTGCACCTGCAAAGGTCAAGAATGTGCATGTGTCCATATACTTGGGCCGTTTTTCGAGGGTTGCGTACACGTAGGTGGTACTCCATACTGTTGTTGTTGGTATTATTGTGTGTGGTGATCGATTATTGATGCATCATTCTGTTTGATGCGGGAACTAATGCGAGGTACGTTTTTTGCTCCAGGTCAAGAATGCACAAGTGTCCATATACCTGGGCCGTTTTCCGAGGGTTGAGTACACGTAGCTGGTACTCCATACTGATGTTGTTGTTGGTATTATTGTGTGTGGTGATCGATTATTGATGCATCATTCTGTTTGATGCGGGAACTAATGCCAGGTGCGTTTTTTGCTAAAGGTCAAGAATGCACAAGTGTCCATATACCTGGGCCGTTTTTCGAGTGTTGCGTACACGTAGGTGGTACTCCATACTGTTGTTGTTGGTATTATTGTGTGTGGTGATCGATTATTAATGCATCATTCTGTCTGATTCGGGACCTAATGCGAGGTGCGTTTTTGCTCAAGGTCAAGAGTGCACAAGTGTTCATATACCTGGGCCGTTTTTCGAGTGTTGCGTACACGTAAGTTGTACTCCATACTGTTGTTGTTGGTATTATTGTGTGTGGTGATCGATTATTAATGCATCATTCTGTTTGATGCGGGAACTAATGCGAGGTGTGTTTTTGCTCAAGGTCAAGAATGCACAAGTGTCCATATACTTGGGCCGTTTTTCGAGTGTTGCGTACACGTAGGTTGTACTCCATACTGTTGTTGTTGGTATTATTGTGTGTGGTGATCGATTATTAATGCATCATTCTGTTTGATGCGGGAACTAATGCGAGGTGTGTTTTTGCTCAAGGTCAAGAATGCACAAGTGTCCATATACCTGGGCCGTTTTTCGAGTGTTGCGTACACGTAGGTGGTACTCCATACTGTTGTTGTTGGTATTATTGTGTGTGGTGATCGATTATTAATGCATCATTCTGTCTGATTCGGGACCTAATGCGAGGTGCGTTTTTGCTCAAGGTCAAGAGTGCACAAGTGTTCATATACCTGGGCCGTTTTTCGAGTGTTGCGTAGACGTAAGTTGTACTCCATACTGTTGTTGTTGGTATTATTGTGTGTGGTGATCGATTATTAATGCATCATTGTGTTTGATGCGGGAACTAATGCGAGGTGTGTTTTTGCTCAAGGTCAAGAATGCACAAGTGTCCATATACCTGGGCCGTTTTTCGAGTGTTGCGTACACGTAGGTGGTACTCCATACTGTTGTTGTTGGTATTATTGTGTGTGGTGATCGATTATTAATGCATCATTCTGTCTGATTCGGGACCTAATGCGAGGTGCGTTTTTGCTCAAGGTCAAGAGTGCACAAGTGTTCATATACCTGGGCTGTTTTTCGAGGGTTGCGTACACGTAGGTGGTACTCCATACTGTTGTTGTTGGTATTATTGTATGTGGTGTTCAATTATTGATGCATCATTCTGTTTGATGCGGGTACTAATGAGATGTGCGTTTGCTGCTTTCAAAGATGCTCTTTGGTCTTTAACACTTTCCCGGGCGGCAGCGCGCCAGGGATTTTTGCGGAGGGGTTAAGTACCGACTCTGGCAGATCGTAAACCCTCTCTGAAAAGGAGGTAGTCTGCTATTACGAAAGGGTCCGGTATATACAGTGCAGTCGTTGGGAAAGTATTAAGGTCGTGGGTCAACACTGGTCAGTAGTATTCGCGGGTTTCATTTGCACCTGCAAAGGTCAAGAATGTGCATGTGTCCATTTACTTGGGCCGTTTTTCGAGGGTTGCGTACACGTAGGTGGTACTCCATACTGTTGTTGTTGGTATTATTGTGTGTGGTGATCGATTATTAATGCATCTTTCTGTTTGATGCGCGAACTAATGCGAGGTGCGTTTTTTGCTCAAGGTCAAGAATGCACAAGTGTCCATATTACTGGGCCGTTTTTCGAGGGTTGCGTACACGTAGCTGGTACTCCATACTGATGTTGTTGTAGGTATTATTGTGTGTGGTGTTCGATTATTGATGCATCATTCTGTTTGATGCGGGAACTAATGCGAGGTGCGTTTTTTGCTCAAGGTCAAGAATGCACAAGTGTCCATATACCTGGGCAGTTTTCCGAGGGTTGCGTATACGTAGCTGGTACTCCTTACTGTTGTTGTTGGTATTATTGTGTGTGGTGATCGATTATTAATGCATTATTCTGTCTGATTCTGGAACTAATGCGAGGTGCGTTTTTTGCTCAAGGTCAAGAATGCACAAGTGTCCATATACCTGGGCCGTTTTTGAGGGTTGCGTACACGTAGGTGGTACTCCTTACTGTTGTTGTTGGTATTATTGTGTGTGGTGATCGATTATTAATGCATCTTTCTGTTTGATGCGCGAACTAATGCGAGGTGCGTTTTTTGCTCAAGGTCAAGAATGCACAAGTGTCCATATTACTGGGCCGTTTTTCGAGGGTTGCGTACACGTAGCTGGTACTCCATACTGATGTTGTTGTTGGTATTATTGTGTGTGGTGATCGATTATTGATGCATCATTCTGTTTGATGCGGGAACTAATGCGAGGTGCGTTTTTTGCTCAAGGTCAAGAATGCACAAGTGTCCATATACCTGGGCCGTTTTCCGAGGGTTGCGTATACGTAGCTGGTACTCCTTACTGTTGTTGTTGGTATTATTGTGTGTGGTGATCGATTATTAATGCATTATTCTGTCTGATTCTGGAACTAATGCGTGGTGCGTTTTTTGCTCAAGGTCAAGAATGCACAAGTGTCCATATACCTGGGCCGTTTTTCGAGGGTTGCGTACACGTAGGTGGTACTCCTTACTGTTGTTGTTGGTATTATTGTGTGTGGTGATCGATTATTAATGCATCATTCTGTCTGATTCGGGACCTAATGCGAGGTGCGTTTTTGCTCAAGGTCAAGAGTGCACAAGTGTTCATATACCTGGGCCGATTTTCGAGGGTTGCGTACACGTATGTGGTACTCCTTACCGTTGTTCTTGGTATTATTGTGTGTGGTGATCGATTATTAATGCATTATTCTGTCTTATTCTGGAACTAATGCCAGGTGCGTTTTTTGCTCAAGGTCAGGAATGCACAAATGTTCATATACCTGGGCCGTTTTTCGAGGGTTGCGTACACGTAGGTGGTACTCCATACTGTTGTTGTTGGTATTATTGTGTGTGGTGATCGATTATTAATGCATCATTCTGTTTGATGCGGGAACTAATGCGAGGTGTGTTTTTGCTCAAGGTCAAGAATGCACAAGTGTCCATATACCTGGGCCGTTTTTCGAGTGTTGCGTACACGTAGGTTGTACTCCATACTGTTGTTGTTGGTATTATTGTGTGTGGTGATCGATTATTAATGCATCATTCTGTTTGATGCGGGAACTAATGCGAGGTGTGTTTTTGCTCATGGTCAAGAATGCACAAGTGTCCATATACCTGGGCCGTTTTCCGAGTGTTGCGTACACGTAGGTGGTACTCCATACTGTTGTTGTTGGTATTATTGTGTGTGGTGATCGATTATTAATGCATCATTCTGTCTGATTCGGGACCTAATGCGAGGTGCGTTTTTGCTCAAGGTCAAGAGTGCACAAGTGTTCATATACCTGGGCCGTTTTTCGAGTGTTGCGTACACGTAGGTGGTACTCCATACTGTTGTTGTTGGTATTATTGTGTGTGGTGATCGATTATTAATGCATCATTCTGTTTGATGCGGGAACTAATGCGAGGTGCGTTTTTGCTCAAGGTCAAGAATGCACAAGTGTCCATATACCTTGGCCTTTTTTCGAGGGTTGCGTACACGTAGGTGGTACTCCATACTGTGGTTTTTGGTATTATTGCGTGGTGTTCGGTTATTGTTGCATCATTCTGGCTGATGCGGGTACTAATGAGAGGTGCGTTTGCTGCTTTCAAAGAGGCCCTTTGGTCTTTAACACTTTCCCGGGCGGCAGCTCGCCAGGGCTTCTTGCGGAGGGGTTAAGTACCGACTCTGGCAGATCGTAATCCCTCTCTGAAAAGGAGGTAGTCTGCTATTACGAAAGGGTCAGGTATATACAGTGCTGTCGTTGGGAAAGTATTAAGATCGTGGGTCAACACTGGTCAGTAGTATTCGCGGCATTCATTTGCACCTGCAAAGGTCAAGAATGTGCATGTGTCCATATACTTGGGCCGTTTTTCGAGGGTTGCGTACACGTAGGTGGTACTCCATACTGTTGTTGTTGGTATTATTGTATGTGGTGTTCAATTATTGATGCATCAATCTGTTTGATGCGGGTACTAATGAGAGGTGCGTTTGCTGCTTTCAAAGAGGCCCTTTGGTCTTTAACACTTTCCCGGGCGGCAGCGCGCCAGGGCTTCTTGCGGAGGGGTTAAGTACCGACTCTGGCAGATCGTAATCCCTCTCTGAAAAGGAGGTAGTCTGCTATTACGAAAGGGTCAGGTATATACAGTGCAGTCGTTGGGAAAGTATCAAGATCGTGGGTCAACACTGGTCAGTAGTATTCGCGGGTTTCATTTGCACCTGCAAAGGTCAAGAATGTGCATGTGTCCATATACTTGGGCCGTTTTTCGAGGGTTGCGTACACGTAGGTGGTACTCCATACTGTTGTTGTTGGTATTATTGTGTGTGGTGATCGATTATTAATGCATCATTCTGTCTGATTCGGGACCTAATGCGAGGTGTGTTTTTGCTCAAGGTCAAGAATGCACAAGTGTCCATATACCTGGGCCGTTTTTCGAGTGTTGCGTACACGTAGGTGGTACTCCATACTGTTGTTGTTGGTATTATTGTGTGTGGTGATCGATTATTAATGCATCATTCTGTCTGATTCGGGACCTAATGCGGGGTGCGTTTTTGCTCAAGGTCAAGAGTGCACAAGCGTTCATATACCTGGGCCGTTTTTCGAGTGTTGCGTACACGTAGGTTGTACTCCATACTGTTGTTGTTGGTATTATTGTGTGTGGTGATCGATTATTAATGCATCATTCTGTTTGATGCGGGAACTAATGCGAGGTGTGTTTTTGCTCAAGGTCAAGAGTGCACAAGCGTTCATATACCTGGGCCGTTTTTCGAGTGTTGCGTACACGTAGGTTGTACTCCATACTGTTGTTGTTGGTATTATTGTGTGTGGTGATCGATTATTAATGCATCATTCTGTTTGATGCGGGAACTAATGCGAGGTGTGTTTTTGCTCAAGGTCAAGAATGCACAAGTGTCCATATACCTGGGCCGTTTTTCGAGTGTTGCGTACACGTAGGTTGTACTCCATACTGTTGTTGTTGGTATTATTGTGTGTGGTGATCGATTATTAATGCATCATTCTGTATGATGCGGGAACTAATGCGAGGTGTGTTTTTGCTCAAGGTCAAGAATGCACAAGTGTCCATATACCTGGGCCGTTTTTCGAGTGTTGCGTACACGTAGGTGGTACTCCATACTGTTGTTGTTGGTATTATTGTGTGTGGTGATCGATTATTAATACATCATTCTGTTTGATGCGGGAACTAATGCGAGGTGCGTTTTTGCTCAAGGTCAAAAATGCACAAGTGTCCATATACCTGGGCCGTTTTTCGAGGGTTGCGTACACATAGGTGGTACTCCATACTGTGGTTTTTGGTATTATTGCGTGGTGTTCGGTTATTGTTGCATCATTCTGGCTGATGCGCGTACTAATGAGAGGTGCGTTTGCTGCTTTCAAAGAGGCCCTTTGGTCTTTAACACTTTCCCGGGCGGCAGCGCGCCAGGGCTTCTTGCGGAGGGGTTAAGTACCGACTCTGGCAGATCGTAATCCCTCTCTGAAATGAAGGTAGTCTGCTATTACGAAAGGGTCAGGTATATACAGTGCTGTCGTTGGGAAAGTATTAAGATCGTGGGTCAACACTGATCAGTAGTATTCGCGGCTTTCATTTGCACCTGCAAAGGTCAAGAATGTGCATGTGTCCATATACCTGGGCCGTTTTTCGAGGGTTGCGTACACGTAGGTGGTACTCCATACTGTTGTTGTTGGTATTATTGTATGTGGTGTTCAATTATTGATGCATCAATCTGTTTGATGCGGGTACTAATGAGATGTGCGTTTGCTGCTTTCATAGATGCTCTTTGGTCTTTAACACTTTCCCGGGCGGCAGCGTGCCAGGGCTTCTTGCGGAGGGGTTAAGTACCGACTCTGGCAGATCGTAATCCCTCTCTGAAAAGGAGGTAGTCTGCTATTACGAAAGGGTCAGGTATATACAGTGCTGTCGTTGGGAAATTATTAAGATCGTAGGTCAACACTGGTCAGTAGTATTCGCGGGTTTCATTTCATGAATGTGCATGTGTCCATATACTTGGGCCGTTTTTCGAGGGTTGCGTACACGTAGGTGGTACTCCATACTGTTGTTGTTGGTATTATTGTGTGTGGTGTTCAATTATTGATGCATCAATCTGTTTGATGCGGGTACTAATGAGAGGTGCGTTTGCTGCTTTTAAAGAGGCCCTTTGGTCTTTAACACTTTCCCGGGCGGCGCGCGCCAGGGCTTCTTGCGGAGGGGTTAAGTACCGACCCTGGCAGATCGTAATCCCTCTCTGAAAAGGAGGTAGTCTGCTATTACGAAAGGGTCCGGTATATACAGTGCAGTCGTTGGGAAAGTATTAAGGTCGTGGGTCAACACTGGTCAGTAGTATTCGCGGGTTTCATTTGCACCTGCAAAGGTCAAGAATGTGCATGTGTCCATATACTTGGGCCGTTTTTCGAGTGTTGCGTACAAGTAGGTGGTACTCCATACTGTTGTTGTTGGTATTATTGTGTGTGGTGATCGATTATTAATGCATCATTCTGTTTGATGCGGGAACTAATGCGAGGTGCGTTTTTTGCTCCAGGTCAAGAATGCACAAGTGTCCATATTACTAGGCCGTTTTTCGAGGGTTGCGTACACGTAGCTAGTACTCCATACTGATGTTGTTGTTGGTATTATTGTGTGTGGTGATCGATTATTGATGCATCATTCTGTTTGATGCGGGAACTAATGCGAGGTACGTTTTTTGCTCAAGGTCAAGAATGCACAAGTGTCCATATACCTGGGCCGTTTTCCGAGGGTTGCGTACACGTAGCTGGTACTCCATACTGATGTTGTTGTTGGTATTATTGTGTGTGGTGATCGATTATTGATGCATCATTCTGTTTGATGCGGGAACTAATGCGAGGTGCGTTTTTTGCTAAAGGTCAAGAATGCACAAGTGTCCATATACCTGGGCCGTTTTTCGAGGGTTGCGTTCACGTAGCTGGTACTCCATACTGATGTTGTTGTTTGTATTATTGTGTGTGGTGATCGATTATTGATGCATCATTCTGTTTGATGCGGGAACTAATGCGAGGTGCGTTTTTTGCTCAAGGTCAAGAATGCACAAGTGTCCATATACCTGGGCCGTTTTTCGAGGGTTGCGTACACGTAGGTGGTACTCCATACTGTTGTTGTTGGTATTATTGTGTGTGGTGATCGATTATTGATGCATCATTCTGTTTGATGCGGGAACTAATGCGAGGTGCGTTTTTTGCTAAAGGTCAAGAATGCACAAGTGTCCATATACCTGGGCCGTTTTTCGAGGGTTGCGTTCACGTAGCTGGTACTCCATACTGATGTTGTTGTTTGTATTATTGTGTGTGGTGATCGATTATTGATGCATCATTCTGTTTGATGCGTGAACTAATGCGAGGTGCGTTTTTTGCTCAAGGTCAAGAATGCACAAGTGTCCATATACCTGGGCCGTTTTTCGAGGGTTGCGTACACGTAGGTGGTACTCCATACTGTTGTTGTTGGTATTATTGTGTGTGGTGATCGATTATTGATGCATCATTCTGTTTGATGCGGGAACTAATGCGAGGTGCGTTTTTGCTCAAGGTCAAGAATGCACAAATGTTCATATACCTGGGCCGATTTTCGAGGGTTGCGTACACGTAGCTGGTACTCCTTACTGTTGTTGTTGGTATTATTGTTTGTGGTGATCGACTATTAATGCATCATTCTGTCTGATTCGGGAACTAATGCGAGGTGCGTTTTTTGCTCAAGGTCAAGAATGCACAAGTGTCCATATACCTGAGCCGTTTTTCGAGGGTTGCGTACACGTAGGTGGTACTCCTTACTATTGTTGTTGGTATTATTGTGTGTGGTGATCGATTAATAATGCATCATTCTGTCTGATTCGAGACCTAATGCGAGGTGCGTTTTTGCTCAAGGTCAAGAATGCACAAGTGTCCATATACCTGGGCCGTTTTTCGAGTGTTGCGTACACGTAGTTGGTACTCCATACTGTTGTTGTTGGTATTATTGTGTGTGGTGATCGATTATTAATGCATCATTCTGTTTGATGCGGGAACTAATGCGAGGTGCGTTTTTGCTCAAGGTCAAAAATGCACAAGTGTCCATATACCTGGGCCGTTTTTCGAGGGTTGCGTACACGTAGGTGGTACTCCATACTGTGGTTTTTGGTATTATTGTGTGATGTTCGGTTATTGTTGCATCATTCTGGCTGATGCGGGTACTAATGAGAGGTGCGTTTGCTGCTTTCAAAGAGTCCCTTTGGTCTTTAACACTTTCCCGGGCGGCAGCGTGCCAGGGCTTCTTGCGGAGGGGTTAAGTACCGACTCTGGCAGATCGTAATCCCTCTCTGAAAAGGAGGTAGTCTGCTATTACGAAAGGGTCAGGTATATACAGTGCTGACGTTGGGAAAGTATTAAGATCGTGGGTCAACACTGGTCAGTAGTATTCGCGGCTTTCATTTGCACCTGCAGAGGTCAAGAATGTGCATGTGTCCATTTACTTGGGCCGTTTTTCGAGGGTTGCGTACACGTAGGTGGTACTCCATACTGTTGTTGTTGGTATTATTGTATGTGGTGTTCAATTATTGATGCATCAATCTGTTTGATGCGGCTACTAATGAGATGTGCATTTGCTGCTTTCAAAGATGCTCTTTGGTCTTTAACACTTTCCCGGGCGGCAGCGCGCCAGGGCTTCTTGCGGAGGGGTTAAGTACCGACTCTGGCAGATCGTAATCCCTCTCTGAAAAGGAGGTAGTCTGCTATTACGAAAGGGTCAGGTATATACAGTGCTGTCGTTGGGAAAGTATTAAGATCGTGGGTCAACACTGATCAGTAGTATTCGCGGGTTTCATTTGCACCTGCAAAGGTCAAGAATGTGCATGTGTCCATATACTTGGGCCGTTTTTCGAGGGTTGCGTACACGTAGGTGGTACTCCATACTGTTGTTGTTGGTATTATTGTGTGTGGTGATCGATTATTAATGCATCATTCTGTTTGATGCGGGAACTAATGCGAGGTGCGTTCTTTGCTCCAAGTCAAGAATGCACAAGTGTCCATATTACTGGGCCGTTTTTCGAGGGTTGCGTACACGTAGCTAGTACTCCATACTGATGTTGTTGTTGGTATTATTGTGTGTGGTGATCGATTATTAATGCATTATTCTGTCTGATTCTGGAACTAATGCGAGGTGCGTTTTTTGCTCAAGGTCAAGAATGCACAAGTGTCCATATACCTGGGCCGTTTTTCGAGGGTTGCGTACACGTAGGTGGTACTCCTTACTGTTGTTGTTGGTATTATTGTGTGTGGTGATCGATTATTAATGCATCATTCTGTCTGATTCTGGAACTAATGCGAGGTGCGTTTTTTGCTCAAGGTCAAGAATGCACAAGTGTCCATATACCTGGGCCGTTTTTCGAGGGTTGCGTACACGTAGGTGGTACTCCATACTGTTGTTGTTGGTATTATTGTGTGTGGTGATCGATTATTAATGCATCTTTCTGTTTGATGCGCGAACTAATGCGAGGTGCGTTTTTTGCTCAAGGTCAAGAATGCACAAGTGTCCATATTACTGGGCCGTTTTTCGAGGGTTGCGTACACGTAGCTGGTACTCCATACTGATGTTGTTCTTGGTATTATTGTGTGTGGTGATCGATTATTGATGCATCATTCTGTTTGATGCGGGAACTAATGCGAGGTGCGTTTTTTGCTCAAGGTCAAGAATGCACAAGTGTCCATATACCTGGGCCGTTTTCCGAGGGTTGCGTATACGTAGCTGGTACTCCTTACTGTTGTTGTTGGTATTATTGTGTGTGGTGATCGATTATTAATGCATTATTCTGTCTGATTCTGGAACTAATGCGAGGTGCGTTTTTTGCTCAAGGTCAAGAATGCACAAGTGTCCATATACCTGGGCCGTTTTTCGAGGGTTGCGTACACGTAGGTGGTACTCCTTACTGTTGTTGTTGGTATTATTGTGTGTGGTGATCGATTATTAATGCATCATTCTGTCTGATTCGGGACCTAATGCGAGGTGCGTTTTTGCTCAAGGTCAAGAGTGCACAAGTGTTCATATACCTGGGCCGATTTTCGAGGGTTGCGTACACGTATGTGGTACTCCTTACCGTTGTTGTTGGTATTATTGTGTGTGGTGATCGATTATTAATGCATTATTCTGTCTTATTCTGGAACTAATGCGAGGTGCGTTTTTTGCTCAAGGTCAAGAATGCACAAATGTTCATATTGTAAAGGTGCACCCGCGAGATATATTGCTTCACCCTTAAAAACAAGGGAATATATATCTCGGGATGCCCCGGTAAGAAAATACGCGGCCGCGCGATTTCCACCTCCCGAAACGCGGACACAATGATCAGCTGAACGATACGTCACAAGTAATTGTTCGGGAGTATATTTAACTCCGGCGCACCGACCTGAGAAGAGAGATCCCAGCAGGCCGCCCGTGCACGCACGTCGCTAGGAGAGATCCCAGCAAGCCGCCCGTGCACGCACGTCGCTCTTGCTAAGCTAACACCATAACCTGTCTTAGAGGATTAATAATTAACAACCTGTCCGTAAATAACCTAACCGTGCGATAATTATACCTAGAGACTCTGTGGGTTCTGGAAATTATCCACCGGCTTCCTGTAGAACCTGTCCAGATTCCCCGTAACACGGTAATTTACGAAGACTCTGTGGGTCGCGTAACTTATCTGTGAGCTCTAACCGTGCGATAATTATACCTAGAGACTCTGTGGGTTCTGGAAATTATCCACCGGCTTCCTGTAGAACCTGTCCAGTTTCCCCGTAACACGGTAATTTATGAAGACTCTGTGGGTCGCGTAACTTATCTGTGAGCTTCCCCACCGACGGCGGTTGAACATAACCTGTCTTAGAGAACTAATAATTAACAACCTGTCCGTAAATAACCTAACCGTGCGATAATTATACCTAGAGACTCTGTGGGTTCTGGAAATTATCCACCGGCTTCCTGTAGAACCTGTCCAGATTCCCCGTAACACGGTAATTTACGAAGACTCTGTGGGTCGCGTAACTTATCTGTGAGCTCTAACCGTGCGATAATTATACCTAGAGACTCTGTGGGTTCTGGAAATTATCCACCGGCTTCCTGTAGAACCTGTCCAGATTCCCCGTAACACGGTAATTTACGAAGACTCTGTGGGTCGCGTAACTTATCTGTGAGCTCTAACCGTGCGATAATTATACCTAGAGACTCTGTGGGTTCTGGAAATTATCCACCGGTTTCCTGTAGAACCTGTCCAGTTTCCCCGTAACACGGTAATTTATGAAGACTCTGTGGGTCGCGTAACTTATCTGTGAGCTCTAACCGTGCGATAATTATACCTAGAGACTCTGTGGGTTCTGGAAATTATCCACCGGCTTCCTGTAGAACCCGTCCAGTTTCCCCGTAACACGGTAATTTATGAAGACTCTGTGGGTCGCGTAACTTATCTGTGAGCTTCCCCACCGACGGCGGTTGAACATAACCTGTCTTAGAGAACTAATAATTAACAACCTGTCAGTAAATCACCTAACCGTGTGATAATTATACCTAGAGACTCTGTGGGTTCTGGAAATTATCCACCGGTTTCCTGTAGAACACCAGCTAATCCCGAACTAACAATAAACACAGAAAACTGTATAACACTATCCCGAGTTAATTCCAGCACGACATGAAACGTCATCCGCTGGGAGATGTCAAATTAGAAGAACCGCGCCGCTGCGAGGATCGACTATAGGCAGCCCACCATACGGCCAAGTATCCAGAGGATTAACCTAATTTAAGTTGTTCCTTTTTTTTGTTTTGTATTCTCTTCAGTTTTGACCAATATATATATTATTACCGACCTATTAATTGATTTCATACCCTCACCCTCTCAGTAATAAAAACAGAAACACAAAGCATATAACTCATGAATCCTGGCCGACCCCGGTAAACACGTAATGTGATAAAGTCACCCCCTTTCTTTCATTTACAAATCATTAAGAGGGCGGGTGGCCGTTGCAATATACCTGGGCCGTTTTTCGAGGGTTGCGTACACGTAGGTGGTACTCCATACTGTTGTTGTTGGTATTATTGTGTGTGGTGATCGATTATTAATGCATCATTCTGTTTGATGCGGGAACTAATGCGAGGTGTGTTTTTGCTCAAGGTCAAGAATGCACAAGTGTCCATATACCTGGGCCGTTTTTCGAGTGTTGCGTACACGTAGGTTGTACTCCATACTGTTGTTGTTGGTATTATTGTGTGTGGTGATCGATTATTAATGCATCATTCTGTTTGATGCGGGAACTAATGCGAGGTGTGTTTTTGCTCAAGGTCAAGAATGCACAAGTGTCCATATACCTGGGCCGTTTTTCGAGTGTTGCGTACACGTAGGTGGTACTCCATACTGTTGTTGTTGGTATTATTGTGTGTGGTGATCGATTATTAATGCATCATTCTGTTCGATGCGGGAACTAATGCGAGGTGCGTTTTTGCTCAAGGTTAAGAATGCACAAGTGTCCATATACCTGGGCCGTTTTTCGAGGGTTGCGTACACATAGGTGGTACTCCATACTGTGGTTTTTGGTATTATTGCGTGGTGTTCGGTTATTGTTGCATCATTCTGGCTGATGCGGGTACTAATGAGAGGTGCGTTTGCTGCTTTCAAAGAGGCCCTTTGGTCTTTAACACTTTCCCGGGCGGCAGCGCGCCAGGGCTTCTTGCGGAGGGGTTAAGTACCGACTCTGGCAGATCGTAATCCCTCCATGAAAAGGAGGTAGTCTGCTATTACGAAAGGGTCAGGTATATACAGTGCTGTCGTTGGGAAAGTATTAAGATCGTGGGTCAACACTGATCAGTAGTATTCGCGGCTTTCATTTGCACCTGCAAAGGTCAAGAATGTGAATGTGTCCATATACCTGGGCTGTTTTTCGAGGGTTGCGTACACGTAGGTGGTACTCCATACTGTTGTTGTTGGTATTATTGTATGTGGTGTTCAATTATTGATGCATCAATCTGTTTGATGCGGGTACTAATGAGATGTGCGTTTGCTGCTTTCGTAGATGCTCTTTGGTCTTTAACACTTTCCCGGGCGGCAGCGTGCCAGGGCTTCTTGCGGAGGGGTCAAGTACCGACTCTGGCAGATCGTAATCCCTCTCTGAAAAGGAGGTAGTCTGCTATTACGAAAGGGTCAGGTATATACAGTGCTGACGTTGGGAAAGTATTAAGATCGTGGGTCAACACTGGTCAGTAGTATTCGCGGCTTTCATTTGCACCTGCAGAGGTCAAGAATGTGCATGTGTCCATATACTTGGGCCGTTTTTCGAGGGTTGCGTACACGTAGGTGGTACTCTATACTGTTGTTGTTGGTATTATTGTATGTGGTGTTCAATTATTGATGCATCAATCTGTTTGATGCGGCTACTAATGAGATGTGCGTTTGCTGCTTTCAAAGATGCTCTTTGGTCTTTAACACTTTCCCGGGCGGCAGCGCGCCAGGGCTTCTTGCGGAGGGGTTAAGTACCGACTCTGGCAGATCGTAATCCCTCTCTGAAAAGGAGGTAGTCTGCTATTACGAAAGGGTCAGGTATATACAGTGCTGTCGTTGGGAAAGTATTAAGATCGTGGGTCAACACTGATCAGTAGTATTCGCGGGTTTCATTTGCACCTGCAAAGGTCAAGAATGTGCATGTGTCCATATACTTGGGCCGTTTTTCGAGGGTTGCGTACACGTAGGTGGTACTCCATACTGTTGTTGTTGGTATTATTGTGTGTGGTGATCGATTATTAATGCATCATTCTGTTTGATGCGGGAACTAATGCGAGGTGCGTTTTTTGCTCCAAGTCAAGAATGCACAAGTGTCCATATTACTGGGCCGTTTTTCGAGGGTTGCGTACACGTAGCTAGTACTCCATACTGATGTTGTTGTTGGTATTATTGTGTGTGGTGATCGATTATTAATGCATTATTCTGTCTGATTCTGGAACTAATGCGAGGTGCGTTTTTTGCTCAAGGTCAAGAATGCACAAATGTCCATATACCTGGGCCGTTTTTCGAGGGTTGCGTACACGTAGGTGGTACTCCTTACTGTTGTTGTTGGTATTATTGTGTGTGGTGATCGATTATTAATGCATCATTCTGTCTGATTCTGGAACTAATGCGAGGTGCGTTTTTTGCTCAAGGTCAAGAATGCACAAGTGTCCATATACCTGGGCCGTTTTTCGAGGGTTGCGTACACGTAGGTGGTACTCCATACTGTTGTTGTTGGTATTATTGTGTGTGGTGATCGATTATTAATGCATCTTTCTGTTTGATGCGCGAACTAATGCGAGGTGCGTTTTTTGCTCAAGGTCAAGAATGCACAAGTGTCCATATTACTGGGCCGTTTTTCGAGGGTTGCGTACACGTAGCTGGTACTCCATACTGATGTTGTTGTTGGTATTATTGTGTGTGGTGATCGATTATTGATGCATCATTCTGTTTGATGCGGGAACTAATGCGAGGTGCGTTTTTTGCTCAAGGTCAAGAATGCACAAGTGTCCATATACCTGGGCCGTTTTCCGAGGGTTGCGTATACGTAGCTGGTACTCCTTACTGTTGTTGTTGGTATTATTGTGTGTGGTGATCGATTATTAATGCATTATTCTGTCTGATTCTGGAACTAATGCGAGGTGCGTTTTTTGCTCAAGGTCAAGAATGCACAAGTGTCCATATACCTGGGCCGTTTTTCGAGGGTTGCGTACACGTAGGTGGTACTCCTTACTGTTGTTGTTGGTATTATTGTGTGTGGTGATCGATTATTAATGCATCATTCTGTCTGATTCGGGACCTAATGCGAGGTGCGTTTTTGCTCAAGGTCAAGAGTGCACATGTGTTCATATACCTGGGCCGATTTTCGAGGGTTGCGTACACGTATGTGGTACTCCTTACCGTTGTTGTTGGTATTATTGTGTGTGGTGATCGATTATTAATGCATTATTCTGTCTTATTCTGGAACTAATGCGAGGTGCGTTTTTTGCTCAAGGTCAAGAATGCACAAATGTTCATATACCTGGGCCGTTTTTCGAGGGTTGCGTACACGTAGGTGGTACTCCATACTGTTGTTGTTGGTATTATTGTGTGTGGTGATCGATTATTAATGCATCATTCTGTTTGATGCGGGAACTAATGCGAGGTGTGTTTTTGCTCAAGGTCAAGAATGCACAAGTGTCCATATACCTGGGCCGTTTTTCGAGTGTTGCGTACACGTAGGTTGTACTCCATACTGTTGTTGTTGGTATTATTGTGTCTGGTGATCGATTATTAATGCATCATTCTGTTTGATGCGGGAACTAATGCGAGGTGTGTTTTTGCTCATGGTCAAGAATGCACAAGTGTCCATATACCTGGGCCGTTTTCCGAGTGTTGCGTACACGTAGGTGGTACTCCATACTGTTGTTGTTGGTATTATTGAGTGTGGTGATCGATTATTAATGCATCATTCTGTCTGATTCGGGACCTAATGCGAGGTGCGTTTTTGCTCAAGGTCAAGAGTGCACAAGTGTTCATATACCTGGGCCGTTTTTCGAGTGTTGCGTAAACGTAGGTTGTACTCCATACTGTTGTTGTTGGTATTATTGTGTGTGGTGATCGATTATTAATGCATCATTCTGTTTGATGCGGGAACTAATGCGAGGTGTGTTTTTGCTCATGGTCAAGAATGCACAAGTGTCCATATACCTGGGCCGTTTTTCGAGTGTTGCGTACACGTAGGTGGTACTCCATACTGTTGTTGTTGGTATTATTGTGTGTGGTGATCGATTATTAATGCATCATTCTGTTTGATGCGGGAACTAATGCGAGGTGCGTTTTTGCTCAAGGTCAAGAATGCACAAGTGTCCATATACCTTGGCCGTTTTACGAGGGTTGCGTACACGTAGGTGGTACTCCATACTGTGGTTTTTGGTATTATTGCGTGGTGTTCGGTTATTGTTGCATCATTCTGGCTGATGCGGGTACTAATGAGAGGTGCGTTTGCTGCTTTCAAAGAGGCCCTTTGGTCTTTAACACTTTCCCGGGCGGCAGCTCGCCAGGGCTTCTTGCGGAGGGGTTAAGTACCGACTCTGGCAGATCGTAATCCCTCTCTGAAAAGGAGGTAGTCTGCTATTACGAAAGGGTCAGGTATATACAGTGCTGTCGTTGGGAAAGTATTAAGATCGTGGGTCAACACTGGTCAGTAGTATTCGCGGCATTCATTTGCACCTGCAAATGTCAAGAATGTGCATGTGTCCATATACTTGGGCCGTTTTTCGAGGGTAGCGTACACGTAGGTGGTACTCCATACTGTTGTTGTTGGTATTATTGTATGTGGTGTTCAATTATTGATGCATCAATCTGTTTGATGCGGGTACTAATGAGAGGTGCGTTTGCTGCTTTCAAAGAGGCCCTTTGGTCTTTAACACTTTCCCGGGCGGCAGCGCGCCAGGGCTTCTTGCGGAGGGGTTAAGTACCGACTCTGGTAGATCGTAATCCCTCTCTGAAAAGGAGGTAGTCTGCTATTACGATAGGGTCAGGTATATACAGTGCTGTCGTTGGGAAAGTATTAAGATCGTGGGTCAACACTGGTCAGTAGTATTCGCGGCTTTCATTTGCACCTGCAAAGGTCAAGAATGTGCATGTGTCCATATACTTGGGCCGTTTTTCGAGGTTTGCGTACACGTAGGTGGTACTCCATACTGTTGTTGTTGGTATTATTGTGTGTGGTGTTCAATTATTGATGCATCAATCTGTTTGATGCGGGTACTAATGAGAGGTGCGTTTGCTGCTTTCAATAAGGCCCTTTGGTCTTTAACACTTTCCCGGGCGGCAGCGCGCCGGGGCTTCTTGCGGAGGGGTTAAGTACCGACTCTGGCAGATCGTAATCCCTCTCTGAAAAGGAGGTAGTCTGCTATTACGAAAGGGTCAGGTATATACAGTGCAGTCGTTGGGAAAGTATCATGATCGTGGGTCAACACTGGTCAGTAGTATTCGCGGGTTTCATTTGCACCTGCAAAGGTCAAGAATGTGCATGTGTCCATATACTTGGGCCGTTTTTCGAGGGTTGCGTACACGTAGGTGGTACTCCATACTGTTGTTGTTGGTATTATTGTGTGTGGTGATCGATTATTAATGCATCATTCTGTCTGATTCGGGACCTAATGCGAGGTGTGTTTTTGCTCAAGGTCAAGAATGCACAAGTGTCCATATACCTGGGCCGTTTTTCGAGTGTTGCGTACACGTAGGTTGTACTCCATACTGTTGTTGTTGGTATTATTGTGTGTGGTGATCGATTATTAATGCATCATTCTGTCTGATTCGGGACCTAATGCGAGGTGTGTTTTTGCTCAAGGTCAAGAATGCACAAGTGTCCATATACCTGGGCCGTTTTTCGAGTGTTGCGTACACGTAGGTGGTACTCCATACTGTTGTTGTTGGTATTATTGTGTGTGGTGATCGATTATTAATGCATCATTCTGTCTGATTCGGGACCTAATGCGAGGTGCGTTTTTGCTCAAGGTCAAGAGTGCACAAGCGTTCATATACCTGGGCCGTTTTTCGAGTGTTGCGTACACGTAGGTTGTACTCCATACTGTTGTTGTTGGTATTATTGTGTGTGGTGATCGATTATTAATGCATCATTCTGTTTGATGCGGGAACTAATGCGAGGTGTGTTTTTGCTCAAGGTCAAGAATGCACAAGTGTCCATATACCTGGGCCGTTTTTCGAGTGTTGCGTACACGTAGGTTGTACTCCATACTGTTGTTGTTGGTATTATTGTGTGTGGTGATCGATTATTAATGCATCATTCTGTTTGATGCGGGAACTAATGCGAGGTGTGTTTTTGCTCAAGGTCAAGAATGCACAAGTGTCCATATACCTGGGCCGTTTTTCGAGTGTTGCGTACACGTAGGTGGTACTCCATACTGTTGTTGTTGGTATTATTGTGTGTGGTGATCGATTATTAATGCATCATTCTGTTTGATGCGGGAACTAATGCGAGGTGCGTTTTTGCTCAAGGTCAAGAATGCACAAGTGTCCATATACCTGGGCCGTTTTTCGAGGGTTGCGTACACATAGGTGGTACTCCATACTGTGGTTTTTGGTATTATTGCGTGGTGTTCGGTTATTGTTGCATCATTCTGGCTGATGCGGGTACTAATGAGAGGTGCGTTTGCTGCTTTCAAAGAGGCCCTTTGGTCTTTAACACTTTCCCGGGCGGCAGCGCGCCAGGGCTTTTTGCGGAGGGGTTAAGTACCGACTCTGGCAGATCGTAATCCCTCCATGAAAAGGAGGTAGTCTGCTATTACGAAAGGGTCAGGTATATACAGTGCTGTCGTTGGGAAAGTATTAAGATCGTGGGTCAACACTGATCAGTAGTATTCGCGGCTTTCATTTGCACCTGCAAAGGTCAAGAATGTGCATGTGTCCATATACCTGGGCCGTTTTTCGAGGGTTGCGTACACGTAGGTGGTACTCCATACTGTTGTTGTTGGTATTATTGTATGTGGTGTTCAATTATTGATGCATCAATCTGTTTGATGCGGGTACTAATGAGATGTGCGTTTGCTGCTTTCATAGATGCTCTTTGGTCTTTAACACTTTCCCGGGCGGCAGCGTGCCAGGGCTTCTTGCGGAGGGGTTAAGTACCGACTCTGGCAGATCGTAATCCCTCTCTGAAAAGGAGGTAGTCTGCTATTACGAAAGGGTCAGGTATATACAGTGCTGTCGTTGGGAAATTATTAAGATCGTAGGTCAACACTGGTCAGTAGTATTCGCGGGTTTCATTTCATGAATGTGCATGTGTCCATATACTTGGGCCGTTTTTCGAGGGTTGCGTACACGTAGGTGGTACTCCATACTGTTGTTGTTGGTATTATTGTGTGTGGTGTTCAATTATTGATGCATCAATCTGTTTGATGCGGGTACTAATGAGAGGTGCGTTTGCTGCTTTTAAAGAGGCCCTTTGGTCTTTAACACTTTCCCGGGCGGCAGCGCGCCAGGGCTTCTTGCGGAGGGGTTAAGTACCGACTCTGGCAGATCGTAATCCCTCTCTGAAAAGGAGGTAGTCTGCTATTACGAAAGGGTCCGGTATATACAGTGCAGTCGTTGGGAAAGTATTAAGGTCGTGGGTCAACACTGGTCAGTAGTATTCGCGGGTTTCATTTGCACCTGCAAAGGGCAAGAATGTGCATGTGTCCATATACTTGGGCCGTTTTTCGAGGGTTGCGTACACGTAGGTGGTACTCCATACTGTTGTTGTTGGTATTATTGTGTGTGGTAATCGATTATTAATGCATCTTTCTGTTTGATGTGCGAACTAATGCGAGGTGCGTTTTTTGCTCAAGGTCAAGAATGCACAAGTGTCCATATTACTGGGCCGTTTTTCGAGGGTTGCGTACACGTAGCTGGTACTCCATACTGATGTTGTTGTTGGTATTATTGTGTGTGGTGATCGATTATTGATGCATCATTCTGTTTGATGCGGGAACTAATGCGAGGTGCGTTTTTTGCTCAAGGTCAAGAATGCACAAGTGTCCATATACCTGGGCCGTTTTCCATGGGTTGCCTATACGTAGCTGGTACTCCTTACTGTTGTTGTTGGTATTATTGTGTGTGGTGATCGATTATTAATGCATTATTCTGTCTGATTCTGGAACTAATGCGAGGTGCGTTTTTTGCTCAAGGTCAAGAATGCACAAGTGTCCATATACCTGGGCCGTTTTTCGAGGGTTGCGTACACGTAGGTGGTACTCCTTACTGTTGTTGTTGGTATTATTGTGTGTGGTGATCGATTATTAATGCATCATTCTGTCTGATTCGGGACCTAATGCGAGGTGCGTTTTTGCTCAAGGTCAAGAGTGCACAAGTGTTCATATACCTGGGCCGATTTTCGAGGGTTGCGTACACGTATGTGGTACTCCTTACCGTTGTTGTTGGTATTATTGTGTGTGGTGATCGATTATTAATGCATTATTCTGTCTTATTCTGGAACTAATGCGAGGTGCGTTTTTTGCTCAAGGTCAAGAATGCACAAATGTTCATATACCTGGGCCGTTTTTCGAGGGTTGCGTACACGTAGGTGGTACTCCATACTGTTGTTGTTGGTATTATTGTGTGTGGTGATCGATTATTAATGCATCATTCTGTTTGATGCGGGAACTAATGCGAGGTGTGTTTTTGCTCAAGGTCAAGAATGCACAAGTGTCCATATACCTGGGCCGTTTTTCGAGTGTTGCGTACACGTAGGTGGTACTCCATACTGTTGTTTTTGGTATTATTGTATGTGGTGTTCAATTATTGATGCATCAATCTGTTTGATGCGGGTACTAATGAGATGTGCGTTTGCTGCTTTCATAGATGCTCTTTGGTCTTTAACACTTTCCCGGGCGGCAGCGTGCCAGGGCTTCTTGCGGAGGGGTTAAGTACCGACTCTGGCAGATCGTAATCCCTCTCTGAAAAGGAGGTAGTCTGCTATTACGAAAGGGTCAGGTATATACAGTGCTGTCGTTGGGAAATTATTAAGATCGTAGGTCAACACTGGTCAGTAGTATTCGCGGGTTTCATTTCATGAATGTGCATGTGTCCATATACTTGGGCCGTTTTTCGAGGGTTGCGTACACGTAGGTGGTACTCCATACTGTTGTTGTTGGTATTATTGTGTGTGGTGTTCAATTATTGATGCATCAATCTGTTTGATGCGGGTACAAATGAGAGGTGCGTTTGCTGCTTTTAAAGAGGCCCTTTGGTCTTTAACACTTTCCCGGGCGGCAGCGCGCCAGGGCTTCTTGCGGAGGGGTTAAGTACCGACTCTGGCAGATCGTAATCCCTCTCTGAAAAGGAGGTAGTCTGCTATTACGAAAGGGTCCGGTATATACAGTGCAGTCGTTGGGAAAGTATTAAGGTCGAGGGTCAACACTGGTCAGTAGTATTCGCGGGTTTCATTTGCACCTGCAAAGGGCAAGAATGTGCATGTGTCCATATACTTGGGCCGTTTTTCGAGGGTTGCGTACACGTAGGTGGTACTCCATACTGTTGTTGTTGGTATTATTGTGTGTGGTGATCGATTATTAATGCATCTTTCTGTTTGATGCGCGAACTAATGCGAGGTGCGTTTTTTGCTCAAGGTCAAGAATGCACAAGTGTCCATATTACTGGGCCGTTTTTCGAGGGTTGCGTACACGTAGCTGGTACTCCATACTGATGTTGTTGTTGGTATTATTGTGTGTGGTGATCGATTATTGATGCATCATTCTGTTTGATGCGGGAACTAATGCGAGGTGCGTTTTTTGCTCAAGGTCAAGAATGCACAAGTGTCCATATACCTGGGCCGTTTTCCAAGGGTTGCCTATACGTAGCTGGTACTCCTTACTGTTGTTGTTGGTATTATTGTGTGTGGTGATCGATTATTAATGCATTATTCTGTCTGATTCTGGAACTAATGCGAGGTGCGTTTTTTGCTCAAGGTCAAGAATGCACAAGTGTCCATATACCTGGGCCGTTTTTCGAGGGTTGCGTACACGTAGGTGGTACTCCTTACTGTTGTTGTTGGTATAACTGTGTGTGGTGATCGATTATTAATGCATCATTCTGTCTGATTCGGGACCTAATGCGAGGTGCGTTTTTGCTCAAGGTCAAGAGTGCACAAGTGTTCATATACCTGGGCCGATTTTCGAGGGTTGCGTACACGTATGTGGTACTCCTTACCGTTGTTGTTGGTATTATTGTGTGTGGTGATCGATTATTAATGCATTATTCTGTCTTATTCTGGAACTAATGCGAGGTGCGTTTTTTGCTCAAGGTCAACAATGCACAAATGTTCATATACCTGGGCCGTTTTTCGAGTGTTGCGTACACGTAGGTTGTACTCCATACTGTTGTTGTTGGTATTATTGTGTGTGGTGATCGATTATTAATGCATCATTCTGTTTGATGCGGGAACTAATACGAGGTGTGTTTTTGCTCATGGTCAAGAATGCACAAGTGTCCATATACCTGGGCCGTTTTCCGAGTGTTGCGTACACGTAGGTGGTACTCCATACTGCTGTTGTTGGTATTATTGTGTGTGGTGATCGATTATTAATGCATCATTCTGTCTGATTCGGGACCTAATGCGAGGTGCGTTTTTGCTCAAGGTCAAGAGTGCATAAGTGTTCATATACCTGGGCCGTTTTTCGAGTGTTGCGTAAACGTAGGTTGTACTCCATACTGTTGTTGTTCGTATTATTGTGTGTGGTGATCGATTATTATTGCATCATTCTGTTTGATGCGGGAACTAATGCGAGGTGTGTTTTTGCTCATGGTCAAGAATGCACAAGTGTCCATATACCTGGGCCGTTTTTCGAGTGTTGCGTACAAGTAGGTGGTACTCCATACTGTTGTTGTTAGTATTATTGTGTGTGGTGATCGATTATTAATGCATCATTCTGTTTGATGCGGGAACTAATGCGAGGTGCGTTTTTGCTCAAGGTCAAGAATGCACAAGTGTCCATATACCTTGGCCGTTTTACGAGGGTTGCGTACACGTAGGTGGTACTCCATACTGTGGTTTTTGGTATTATTGCGTGGTGTTCGGTTATTGTTGCGTCATTCTGGCTGATGCGGGTACTAATGAGAGGTGCGTTTGCTGCTTTCAAAGAGGCCCTTTGGTCTTTAACACTTTCCCGGGCGGCAGCTCGCCAGGGCTTCTTGCGGAGGGGTTAAGTACCGACTCTGGCAGATCGTAATCCCTCTCTGAAAAGGAGGTAGTCTGCTATTACGAAAGGGTCAGGTATATACAGTGCTGTCGTTGGGAAAGTATTAAGATCGTGGGTCAACACTGGTCAGTAGTATTCGCGGCATTCATTTGCACCTGCAAAGGTCAAGAATGTGCATGTGTCCATATACTTGGGCCGTTTTTCGAGGGTTGCGTACACGTAGGTGGTACTCCATACTGTTGTTGTTGGTATTATTGTATGTGGTGTTCAATTATTGATGCATCAATCTGTTTGATGCGGGTACTAATGAGAGGTGCGTTTGCTGCTTTCAATGAGGCCCTTTGGTCTTTTACACTTTCCCGGGCGGCAGCGCGCCAGGGCTTCTTGCGGAGGGGTTAAGTACCGACTCTGGCAGATCGTAATCCCTCTCTGAAAAGGAGGTAGTCTGCTATTACGAAAGGGTCAGGTATATACAGTGCAGTCGTTGGGAAAGTATCAAGATCGTGGGTCAACACTGGTCAGTAGTATTCGCGGGTTTCATTTGCACCTGCAAAGGTCAAGAATGTGCATGTGTCCATATACTTGGGCCGTTTTTCGAGGGTTGCGTACACGTAGGTTGTACTCCATACTGTTGTTGTTGGTATTATTGTGTGTGGTGATCGATTATTAATGCATCATTCTGTCTGATTCGGGACCTAATGCGAGGTGCGTTTTTGCTCAAGGTCAAGAGTGCACAAGTGTCCATATACCTGGGCCGTTTTTCGAGTGTTGCGTACACGTAGGTTGTACTCCATACTGTTGTTGTTGGTATTATTGTGTGTGGTGATCGATTATTAATGCATCATTCTGTTTGATGCGGGAACTAATGCGAGGTGTGTTTTTGCTCAAGGTCAAGAATGCACAAGTGTCCATATACCTGGGCCGTTTTTCGAGTGTTGCGTACACGTAGGTGGTACTCCATACTGTTGTTGTTGGTATTATTGTGTGTGGTGATCGATTATTAATGCATCATTCTGTCTGATTCGGGACCTAATGCGAGGTGCGTTTTTGCTCAAGGTCAAGAGTGCACAAGTGTCCATATACCTGGGCCGTTTTTCGAGTGTTGCGTACACGTAGGTTGTACTCCATACTGTTGTTGTTGGTATTATTGTGTGTGGTGATCGATTATTAATGCATCATTCTGTTTGATGCGGGAACTAATGCGAGGTGTGTTTTTGCTCAAGGTCAAGAATGCACAAGTGTCCATATACCTGGGCCGTTTTTCGAGTGTTGCGTACACGTAGGTTGTACTCCATACTGTTGTTGTTGGTATTATTGTGTGTGGTGATCGATTATTAATGCATCATTCTGATTGATGCGGGAACTAATGCGAGGTGTGTTTTTGCTCAAGGTCAAGAATGCACAAGTGTCCATATACCTGGGCCGTTTTTCGAGTGTTGCGTACACGTAGGTGGTACTCCATACTGTTGTTGTTGGTATTATTGTGTGTGGTGATCGATTATTAATGCATCATTCTGTTTGATGCGGGAACTAATGCGAGGTGCGTTTTTTGCTCCAGGTCAAGAATGCACAAGTGTCCATATTACTGGGCCGTTTTTCGAGGGTTGCGTACACGTAGCTAGTACTCCATACTGATGTTGTTGTTGGTATTATTGTGTGTGGTGATCGATTATTGATGCATCATTCTGTTTGATGCGGGAACTAATGCGAGGTACGTTTTTTGCTCAAGGTCAAGATTGCACAAGTGTCCATATACCTGGGCCGTTTTCCGAGGGTTGCGTACACGTAGCTGGTACTCCATACTGATGTTGTTGTTGGTATTATTGTGTGTGGTGATCGATTATTGATGCATCATTCTGTTTGATGCGGGAACTAATGCGAGGTGCGTTTTTTGCTAAAGGTCAAGAATGCACAAGTGTCCATATACCTGGGTCGTTTTTCGAGGGTTGCGTTCACGTAGCTGGTACTCCATACTGATGTTGTTGTTTGTATTATTGTGTGTGGTGATCGATTATTGATGCATCATTCTGTTTGATGCGGGAACTAATGCGAGGTGCGTTTTTTGCTCAAGGTCAAGAATGCACAAGTGTCCATATACCTGGGCCGTTTTTCGAGGGTTGCGTACACGTAGGTGGTACTCCATACTGTTGTTGTTTGTATTATTGTGTGTGGTGATCGATTATTGATGCATCATTCTGTTTGATGCGGGAACTAATGCGAGGTGCGTTTTTTGCTAAAGGACAAGAATGCACAAGTGTCCATATACCTGGGCCGTTTTTCGAGGGTTGCGTACACGTAGGTGGTACTCCATACTGTTGTTGTTGGTATTATTGTGTGTGGTGATCGATTATTGATGCATCATTCTGTTTGATGCGGGAACTAATGCGAGGTGCGTTTTTTGCTAAAGGTCAAGAATGCACAAGTGTCCATATACCTGGGCCGTTTTTCGAGGGTTGCGTTCACGTAGCTGGTACTCCATACTGATGTTGTTGTTTGTATTATTGTGTGTGGTGATCGATTATTGATGCATCATTCTGTTTGATGCGGGAACTAATGCGAGGTGCTTTTTTTGCTCAAGGTCAAGAATGCACAGGTGTCCATATACCTGGGCCGTTTTTCGAGGGTTGCGTACACGTAGGTGGTACTCCATACTGTTGTTGTTGGTATTATTGTGTGTGGTGATCGATTATTGATGCATCATTCTGTTTGATGCGGGAACTAATGCGAGGTGCGTTTTTGCTCAAGGTCAAGAATGCACAAATGTTCATATACCTGGGCCGATTTTCGAGGGTTGCGTACACGTAGCTGGTACTCCTTACTGTTGTTGTTGGTATTATTGTTTGTGGTGATCGACTATTAATGCATCATTCTGTCTGATTCGGGAACTAATGCGGGGTGCGTTTTTTGCTCAAGGTCAAGAATGCACAAGTGTCCATATACCTGGGCCGTTTTTCGAGGGTTGCGTACACGTAGGTGGTACTCCTTACTATTGTTGTTGGTATTATTGTGTGTGGTGATCGATTAATAATGCATCATTCTGTCTGATTCGGGACCTAATGCGAGGTGCGTTTTTGCTCAAGGTCAAGAATGCACAAGTGTCCATATACCTGGGCCGTTTTTCGAGTGTTGCGTACACGTAGGTGGTACTCCATACTGTTGTTGTTGGTATTATTGTGTGTGGTGATCGATTATTAATGCATCATTCTGTTTGATGCGGGAACTAATGCGAGGTGTGTTTTTGCTCAAGGTCAAGAATGCACAAGTGTCCATATACCTGGGCCGTTTTTCGAGTGTTGCGTACACGTAGGTTGTACTCCATACTGTTGTTGTTGGTATTATTGTGTGTGGTGATCGATTATTAATGCATCATTCTGTTTGATGCGGGAACTAATGCGAGGTGTGTTTTTGCTCAAGGTCAAGAATGCACAAGTGTCCATATACCTGGGCCGTTTTTCGAGTGTTGCGTACACGTAGGTGGTACTCCATACTGTTGTTGTTGGTATTATTGTGTGTGGTGATCGATTATTAATGCATCATTCTGTTTGATGCGGGAACTAATGCGATGTGCGTTTTTGCTCAAGGTCAAGAATGCACAAGTGTCCATATACCTGGGCCGTTTTTTCGAGGGTTTGCGTACACATAGGTGGTACTCCATACTGTGGTTTTTGGTATTATTGCGTGGTGTTCGGTTATTGTTGCATCATTCTGGCTGATGCGGGTACTAATGAGAGGTGCGTTTGCTGCTTTCAAAGAGGCCCTTTGGTCTTTAACACTTTCCCGGGCGGCAGCGCGCCAGGGCTTTTTGCGGAGGGGTTAAGTACCGACTCTGGCAGATCGTAATCCCTCCATGAAAAGGAGGTAGTCTGCTATTACGAAAGGGTCAGGTATATACAGTGCTGTCGTTGGGAAATTATTAAGATCGTAGGTCAACACTGGTCAGTAGTATTCGCGGGTTTCATTTCATGAATGTGCATGTGTCCATATACTTGGGCCGTTTTTCGAGGGTTGCGTACACGTAGGTGGTACTCCATACTGTTGTTGTTGGTATTATTGTGTGTGGTGTTCAATTATTGATGCATCAATCTGTTTGATGCGGGTACTAATGAGAGGTGCGTTTGCTGCTTTTAAAGAGGCCCTTTGGTCTTTAACACTTTCCCGGGCGGCAGCGCGCCAGGGCTTCTTGCGGAGGGGTTAAGTACCGACTCTGGCAGATCGTAATCCCTCTCTGAAAAGGAGGTAGTCTGCTATTACGAAAGGGTCCGGTATATACAGTGCAGTCGTTGGGAAAGTATTAAGGTCGAGGGTCAACACTGGTCAGTAGTATTCGCGGGTTTCATTTGCACCTGCAAAGGGCAAGAATGTGCATGTGTCCATATACTTGGGCCGTTTTTCGAGGGTTGCGTACACGTAGGTGGTACTCCATACTGTTGTTGTTGGTATTATTGTGTGTGGTGATCGATTATTAATGCATCTTTCTGTTTGATGCGCGAACTAATGCGAGGTGCGTTTTTTGCTCAAGGTCAAGAATGCACAAGTGTCCATATTACTGGGCCGTTTTTCGAGGGTTGCGTACACGTAGCTGGTACTCCATACTGATGTTGTTGTTGGTATTATTGTGTGTGGTGATCGATTATTGATGCATCATTCTGTTTGATGCGGGAACTAATGCGAGGTGCGTTTTTTGCTCAAGGTCAAGAATGCACAAGTGTCCATATACCTGGGCCGTTTTCCAAGGGTTGCCTATACGTAGCTGGTACTCCTTACTGTTGTTGTTGGTATTATTGTGTGTGGTGATCGATTATTAATGCATTATTCTGTCTGATTCTGGAACTAATGCGAGGTGCGTTTTTTGCTCAAGGTCAAGAATGCACAAGTGTCCATATACCTGGGCCGTTTTTCGAGGGTTGCGTACACGTAGGTGGTACTCCTTACTGTTGTTGTTGGTATAACTGTGTGTGGTGATCGATTATTAATGCATCATTCTGTCTGATTCGGGACCTAATGCGAGGTGCGTTTTTGCTCAAGGTCAAGAGTGCACAAGTGTTCATATACCTGGGCCGATTTTCGAGGGTTGCGTACACGTATGTGGTACTCCTTACCGTTGTTGTTGGTATTATTGTGTGTGGTGATCGATTATTAATGCATTATTCTGTCTTATTCTGGAACTAATGCGAGGTGCGTTTTTTGCTCAAGGTCAAGAATGCACAAATGTTCATATACCTGGGCCGTTTTTCGAGTGTTGCGTACACGTAGGTTGTACTCCATACTGTTGTTGTTGGTATTATTGTGTGTGGTGATCGATTATTAATGCATCATTCTGTTTGATGCGGGAACTAATACGAGGTGTGTTTTTGCTCATGGTCAAGAATGCACAAGTGTCCATATACCTGGGCCGTTTTCCGAGTGTTGCGTACACGTAGGTGGTACTCCATACTGCTGTTGTTGGTATTATTGTGTGTGGTGATCGATTATTAATGCATCATTCTGTCTGATTCGGGACCTAATGCGAGGTGCGTTTTTGCTCAAGGTCAAGAGTGCACAAGTGTTCATATACCTGGGCCGTTTTTCGAGTGTTGCGTAAACGTAGGTTGTACTCCATACTGTTGTTGTTCGTATTATTGTGTGTGGTGATCGATTATTATTGCATCATTCTGTTTGATGCGGGAACTAATGCGAGGTGTGTTTTTGCTCATGGTCAAGAATGCACAAGTGTCCATATACCTGGGCCGTTTTTCGAGTGTTGCGTACACGTAGGTGGTACTCCATACTGTTGTTGTTAGTATTATTGTGTGTGGTGATCGATTATTAATGCATCATTCTGTTTGATGCGGGAACTAATGCGAGGTGCGTTTTTGCTCAAGGTCAAGAATGCACAAGTGTCCATATACCTTGGCCGTTTTACGAGGGTTGCGTACACGTAGGTGGTACTCCATACTGTGGTTTTTGGTATTATTGCGTGGTGTTCGGTTATTGTTGCGTCATTCTGGCTGATGCGGGTACTAATGAGAGGTGCGTTTGCTGCTTTCAAAGAGGCCCTTTGGTCTTTAACACTTTCCCGGGCGGCAGCTCGCCAGGGCTTCTTGCGGAGGGGTTAAGTACCGACTCTGGCAGATCGTAATCCCTCTCTGAAAAGGAGGTAGTCTGCTATTACGAAAGGGTCAGGTATATACAGTGCTGTCGTTGGGAAAGTATTAAGATCGTGGGTCAACACTGGTCAGTAGTATTCGCGGCATTCATTTGCACCTGCAAAGGTCAAGAATGTGCATGTGTCCATATACTTGGGCCGTTTTTCGAGGGTTGCGTACACGTAGGTTGTACTCCATACTGTTGTTGTTGGTATTATTGTGTGTGGTGATCGATTATTAATGCATCATTCTGTTTGATGCGGGAACTAATACGAGGTGTGTTTTTGCTCATGGTCAAGAATGCACAAGTGTCCATATACCTGGGCCGTTTTCCGAGTGTTGCGTACACGTAGGTGGTACTCCATACTGCTGTTGTTGGTATTATTGTGTGTGGTGATCGATTATTAATGCATCATTCTGTCTGATTCGGGACCTAATGCGAGGTGCGTTTTTGCTCAAGGTCAAGAGTGCACAAGTGTTCATATACCTGGGCCGTTTTTCGAGTGTTGCGTAAACGTAGGTTGTACTCCATACTGTTGTTGTTCGTATTATTGTGTGTGGTGATCGATTATTATTGCATCATTCTGTTTGATGCGGGAACTAATGCGAGGTGTGTTTTTGCTCATGGTCAAGAATGCACAAGTGTCCATATACCTGGGCCGTTTTTCGAGTGTTGCGTACACGTAGGTGGTACTCCATACTGTTGTTGTTAGTATTATTGTGTGTGGTGATCGATTATTAATGCATCATTCTGTTTGATGCGGGAACTAATGCGAGGTGCGTTTTTGCTCAAGGTCAAGAATGCACAAGTGTCCATATACCTTGGCCGTTTTACGAGGGTTGCGTACACGTAGGTGGTACTCCATACTGTGGTTTTTGGTATTATTGCGTGGTGTTCGGTTATTGTTGCGTCATTCTGGCTGATGCGGGTACTAATGAGAGGTGCGTTTGCTGCTTTCAAAGAGGCCCTTTGGTCTTTAACACTTTCCCGGGCGGCAGCTCGCCAGGGCTTCTTGCGGAGGGGTTAAGTACCGACTCTGGCAGATCGTAATCCCTCTCTGAAAAGGAGGTAGTCTGCTATTACGAAAGGGTCAGGTATATACAGTGCTGTCGTTGGGAAAGTATTAAGATCGTGGGTCAACACTGGTCAGTAGTATTCGCGGCATTCATTTGCACCTGCAAAGGTCAAGAATGTGCATGTGTCCATATACTTGGGCCGTTTTTCGAGGGTTGCGTACACGTAGGTGGTACTCCATACTGTTGTTGTTGGTATTATTGTATGTGGTGTTCAATTATTGATGCATCAATCTGTTTGATGCGGGTACTAATGAGAGGTGCGTTTGCTGCTTTCAATGAGGCCCTTTGGTCTTTTACACTTTCCCGGGCGGCAGCGCGCCAGGGCTTCTTGCGGAGGGGTTAAGTACCGACTCTGGCAGATCGTAATCCCTCTCTGAAAAGGAGGTAGTCTGCTATTACGAAAGGGTCAGGTATATACAGTGCAGTCGTTGGGAAAGTATCAAGATCGTGGGTCAACACTGGTCAGTAGTATTCGCGGGTTTCATTTGCACCTGCAAAGGTCAAGAATGTGCATGTGTCCATATACTTGGGCCGTTTTTCGAGGGTTGCGTACACGTAGGTTGTACTCCATACTGTTGTTGTTGGTATTATTGTGTGTGGTGATCGATTATTAATGCATCATTCTGTCTGATTCGGGACCTAATGCGAGGTGCGTTTTTGCTCAAGGTCAAGAGTGCACAAGTGTCCATATACCTGGGCCGTTTTTCGAGTGTTGCGTACACGTAGGTTGTACTCCATACTGTTGTTGTTGGTATTATTGTGTGTGGTGATCGATTATTAATGCATCATTCTGTTTGATGCGGGAACTAATGCGAGGTGTGTTTTTGCTCAAGGTCAAGAATGCACAAGTGTCCATATACCTGGGCCGTTTTTCGAGTGTTGCGTACACGTAGGTGGTACTCCATACTGTTGTTGTTGGTATTATTGTGTGTGGTGATCGATTATTAATGCATCATTCTGTCTGATTCGGGACCTAATGCGAGGTGTGTTTTTGCTCAAGGTCAAGAATGCACAAGTGTCCATATACCTGGGCCGTTTTTCGAGTGTTGCGTACACGTAGGTTGTACTCCATACTGTTGTTGTTGGTATTATTGTGTGTGGTGATCGATTATTAATGCATCATTCTGATTGATGCGGGAACTAATGCGAGGTGTGTTTTTGCTCAAGGTCAAGAATGCACAAGTGTCCATATACCTGGGCCGTTTTTCGAGTGTTGCGTACACGTAGGTGGTACTCCATACTGTTGTTGTTGGTATTATTGTGTGTGGTGATCGATTATTAATGCATCATTCTGTTTGATGCGGGAACTAATGCGAGGTGCGTTTTTTGCTCCAGGTCAAGAATGCACAAGTGTCCATATTACTGGGCCGTTTTTCGAGGGTTGCGTACACGTAGCTAGTACTCCATACTGATGTTGTTGTTGGTATTATTGTGTGTGGTGATCGATTATTGATGCATCATTCTGTTTGATGCGGGAACTAATGCGAGGTACGTTTTTTGCTCAAGGTCAAGATTGCACAAGTGTCCATATACCTGGGCCGTTTTCCGAGGGTTGCGTACACGTAGCTGGTACTCCATACTGATGTTGTTGTTGGTATTATTGTGTGTGGTGATCGATTATTGATGCATCATTCTGTTTGATGCGGGAACTAATGCGAGGTGCGTTTTTTGCTAAAGGTCAAGAATGCACAAGTGTCCATATACCTGGGTCGTTTTTCGAGGGTTGCGTTCACGTAGCTGGTACTCCATACTGATGTTGTTGTTTGTATTATTGTGTGTGGTGATCGATTATTGATGCATCATTCTGTTTGATGCGGGAACTAATGCGAGGTGCGTTTTTTGCTCAAGGTCAAGAATGCACAAGTGTCCATATACCTGGGCCGTTTTTCGAGGGTTGCGTACACGTAGGTGGTACTCCATACTGTTGTTGTTTGTATTATTGTGTGTGGTGATCGATTATTGATGCATCATTCTGTTTGATGCGGGAACTAATGCGAGGTGCGTTTTTTGCTAAAGGACAAGAATGCACAAGTGTCCATATACCTGGGCCGTTTTTCGAGGGTTGCGTACACGTAGGTGGTACTCCATACTGTTGTTGTTGGTATTATTGTGTGTGGTGATCGATTATTGATGCATCATTCTGTTTGATGCGGGAACTAATGCGAGGTGCGTTTTTTGCTAAAGGTCAAGAATGCACAAGTGTCCATATACCTGGGCCGTTTTTCGAGGGTTGCGTTCACGTAGCTGGTACTCCATACTGATGTTGTTGTTTGTATTATTGTGTGTGGTGATCGATTATTGATGCATCATTCTGTTTGATGCGGGAACTAATGCGAGGTGCTTTTTTTGCTCAAGGTCAAGAATGCACAGGTGTCCATATACCTGGGCCGTTTTTCGAGGGTTGCGTACACGTAGGTGGTACTCCATACTGTTGTTGTTGGTATTATTGTGTGTGGTGATCGATTATTGATGCATCATTCTGTTTGATGCGGGAACTAATGCGAGGTGCGTTTTTGCTCAAGGTCAAGAATGCACAAATGTTCATATACCTGGGCCGATTTTCGAGGGTTGCGTACACGTAGCTGGTACTCCTTACTATTGTTGTTGGTATTATTGTTTGTGGTGATCGACTATTAATGCATCATTCTGTCTGATTCGGGAACTAATGCGGGGTGCGTTTTTTGCTCAAGGTCAAGAATGCACAAGTGTCCATATACCTGGGCCGTTTTTCGAGGGTTGCGTACACGTAGGTGGTACTCCTTACTATTGTTGTTGGTATTATTGTGTGTGGTGATCGATTAATAATGCATCATTCTGTCTGATTCGGGACCTAATGCGAGGTGCGTTTTTGCTCAAGGTCAAGAATGCACAAGTGTCCATATACCTGGGCCGTTTTTCGAGTGTTGCGTACACGTAGGTGGTACTCCATACTGTTGTTGTTGGTATTATTGTGTGTGGTGATCGATTATTAATGCATCATTCTGTTTGATGCGGGAACTAATGCGAGGTGCGTTTTTGCTCAAGGTCAAGAATGCACAAGTGTCCATATACCTGGGCCGTTTTTCGAGGGTTTCGTACACGTAGGTGGTACTCAATACTGTGGTTTTTGGTATTATTGTGTGGTGTTCGGTTATTGTTGCATCATTCTGGCTGATGCGGGTACTAATGAGAGGTGCGTTTGCTGCTTTCAAAGAGTCCCTTTGGTCTTTAACACTTTCCCGGGCGGCAGCGCGCCAGGGCTTCTTGCGGAGGGGTTAAGTACCGACTCTGGCAGATCGTAATCCCTCTCTGAAAAGGAGGTAGTCTGCTATTACGAAAGGGTCAGGTATATACAGTGCTGACGTTGGGAAAGTATTAAGATCGTGGGTCAACACTGGTCAGTAGTATTCGCGGCTTTCATTTGCACCTGCAGAGGTCAAGAATGTGCATGTGTCCATATACTTGGGCCGTTTTTCGAGGGTTGCGTACACGTAGGTGGTACTCCATACTGTTGTTGTTGGTATTATTGTATGTGGTGTTCAATTATTGATGCATCAATCTGTTTGATGCGGCTACTAATGAGATGTGCGTTTGCTGCTTTCAAAGATGCTCTTTGGTCTTTAACACTTTCCCGGGCGGCAGCGCGCCAGGGCTTCTTGCGGAGGGGTTAAGTACCGACTCTGGCAGATCGTAATCCCTCTCTGAAAAGGAGGTAGTCTGCTATTACGAAAGGGTCAGGTATATACAGTGCTGTCGTTGGGAAAGTATTAAGATCGTGGGTCAACACTGATCAGTAGTATTCGCGGGTTTCATTTTCACCTGCAAAGGTCAAGAATGTGCATGTGTCCATATACTTGAGCCGTTTTTCGAGGGTTGCGTACACGTAGGTGGTACTCCATACTGTTGTTGTTGGTATTATTGTGTGTGGTGATCGATTATTAATGCATCATTCTGTTTGATGCGGGAACTAATGCGAGGTGCGTTTTTTGCTCAAGGTCAAGAATGCACAAGTGTCCATATTACTGGGCCGTTTTTCGAGGGTTGCGTACACGTAGCTAGTACTCCATACTGATGTTGTTGTTGGTATTATTGTGTGTGGTAATCGATTATTGATGCATCATTCTGTTTGATGCGGGAACTAATGCGACGTGCGTTTTTTGCTAAAGGTCAAGAATGCACAAGTGTCCATATACCTGGGCCGTTTTTCGAGGGTTGCGTACACGTAGGTGGTACTCCATACTGTTGTTGTTGGTATTATTGTGAGTGGTGATCGATTTTTAATGCATCATTCTGTTTGATGCGGGAACTGATGCGAGGTGCGTTTTTTGCTC
This sequence comes from Othius punctulatus, assembly GCA_951805005.1. Classification (NCBI taxonomy): domain Eukaryota; kingdom Metazoa; phylum Arthropoda; class Insecta; order Coleoptera; family Staphylinidae; genus Othius; species Othius punctulatus. Next base: position 21,915,260 of record OX638140.1, on the reverse strand, counting down.
AAGGTCAAGAATGCACAAGTGCCCATATACCTGGGCCGTTTTTCGAGGGTTGCGTACACGTAGGTGGTACTCCATACTGTTGTTGTTGGTATTATTGTGTGTGGTGATCGATTTTTAATGCATCATTCTGTTTGATGCGGGAACTAATGCGAGGTGCGTTTTGCTCAAAGTCAAGAATGCACAAGTGTCCATATACCTGGGCCGTTTTTCGAGGGTTGCGTACGCGTAGGTGGTACTCCATACTGTGGTTTTTGGTATTATTGTGTGGTGTTCGGTTATTGTTGCATCATTCTGGCTGATGCGGGTACTAATGAGAGGTGCGTTTGCTGCTTTCAAAGAGTCCCTTTGGTCTTTAACACTTTCCCGGGCGGCAGCGCGCCAGGGCTTCTTGCGGAGGGGTTAAGTACCGACTCTGGCAGATCGTAATCCCTCTCTGAAAAGGAGGTAGTCTGCTATTACGAAAGGGTCAGGTATATACAGTGCTGTCGTTGGGAAAGTATTAAGATCGTGGGTCAACACTGGTCAGTAGTATTCGCGGCTTTCATTTGCACCTGCAAAGGTCAAGAATGTGCATGTGTCCATATACCTGGGCCGTTTTTCGAGGGTTGCGTACACGTAGGTGGTACTCCATACTGTTGTTGTTGGTATTATTGTATGTGGTGTTCAATTATTGATGCATCAATCTGTTTGATGCGGGTACTAATGAGATGTGCGTTTGCTGCTTTCATAGATGCTCTTTGGTCTTTAACACTTTCCCGGGCGGCAGCGTGCCAGGGCTTCTTGCGGAGGGGTAAAGTACCGACTCTGGCAGATCGTAATCCCTCTCTGAAAAGGAGGTAGTCTGCTATTACGAAAGGGTCAGGTATATACAGTGCTGTCGTTGGGAAATTATTAAGATCGTAGGTCAACACTGGTCAGTAGTATTCGCGGGTTTCATTTGCACCTGCAAAGGTCAAGAATGTGCATGTGTCCATATACTTGGGCCGTTTTTCGAGGGTTGCGTACACGTAGGTGGTACTCCATACTGTTGTTGTTGGTATTATTGTGTGTGGTGATCGATTATTAATGCATCATTCTGTTTGATGCGGGAACTAATGCGAGGTGCGTTTTTTGCTCCAGGTCAAGAATGCACAAGTGTCCATATTACTGGGCCGTTTTTCGAGGGTTGCGTACACGTAGCTAGTACTCCATACTGATGTTGTTGTTGGTATTATTGTGTGTGGTGATCGATTATTGATGCATCATTCTGTTTGATGCGGGAACTAATGCGAGGTACGTTTTTTGCTCAAGGTCAAGAATGCACAAGTGTCCATATACCTGGGCCGTTTTCCGAGGGTTGCGTACACGTAGCTGGTACTCCATACTGATGTTGTTGTTGGTATTATTGTGTGTGGTGATCGATTATTGATGCATCATTCTGTTTGATGCGGGAACTAATGCGAGGTGCGTTTTTTGCTAAAGGTCAAGAATGCACAAGTGTCCATATACCTGGGTCGTTTTTCGAGGGTTGCGTTCACGTAGCTGGTACTCCATACTGATGTTGTTGTTTGTATTATTGTGTGTGGTGATCGATTATTGATGCATCATTCTGTTTGATGCGGGAACTAATGCGAGGTGCGTTTTTTGCTCAAGGTCAAGAATGCACAAGTGTCCATATACCTGGGCCGTTTTTCGAGGGTTGCGTACACGTAGGTGGTACTCCATACTGTTGTTGTTTGTATTATTGTGTGTGGTGATCGATTATTGATGCATCATTCTGTTTGATGCGGGAACTAATGCGAGGAGCGTTTTTTGCTAAAGGTCAAGAATGCACAAGTGTCCATATACCTGGGCCGTTTTTCGAGGGTTGCGTACACGTAGGTGGTACTCCATACTGTTGTTGTTTGTATTATTGTGTGTGGTGATCGATTATTGATGCATCATTCTGTTTGATGCGGGAACTAATGCGAGGTGCGTTTTTTGCTAAAGGTCAAGAATGCACAAGTGTCCATATACCTGGGCCGTTTTTCGAGGGTTGCGTACACGTAGGTGGTACTCCATACTGATGTTGTTGTTGGTATTATTGTGAGTGGTGATCGATTTTTAATGCATCATTCTGTTTGATGCGGGAACTGATGCGAGGTGCGTTTTTTGCTCAATGTCAAGAATGCACAAGTGCCCATATACCTGGGCCGTTTTTCGAGGGTTGCGTACACGTAGGTGGTACTCCATACTGTTGTTGTTGGTATTATTGTGTGTGATGATCGATTTTTAATGCATCATTCTGTTTGATGCGGGAACTAATGCGAGGTGCGTTTTGCTCAATGTCAAGAATGCACAAGTGTCCATATACCTGGGCCGTTTTTCGAGGGTTGCGTACGCGTAGGTGGTACTCCATACTGTGGTTTTTGGTATTATTGTGTGGTGTTCGGTTATTGTTGCATCATTCTGGCTGATGCGGGTACTAATGAGAGGTGCGTTTGCTGCTTTCAAAGAGTCCCTTTGGTCTTTAACACTTTCCCGGGCGGCAGCGCACCAGGGCTTCTTGCGGAGGGGTTAAGTACCGACTCTGGCAGATCGTAATCCCTCTCTGAAAAGGAGGTAGTCTGCTATTACGAAAGGGTCAGGTATATACAGTGCTGACGTTGGGAAAGTATTAAGATCGTGGGTCAACACTGGTCAGTAGTATTCGCGGCTTTCATTTGCACCTGCAAAGGTCAAGAATGTGCATGTGTCCATATACTTGGGCCGTTTTTCGAGGGTTGCGTACACGTAGGAGGTACTCCTTACTGTTGTTGTTGGTATTATTGTGTGTGGTGATCGACTATTAATGCTTCATTCTGTCTGATTCGGGAACTAATGCGAGGTGCGTTTTTTGCTCAAGGTCAAGAATGCACAAGTGTCCATATACCTGGGCCGTTTTTCGAGGGTTGAGTACACGTAGGTCGTACTCCTTACTGTTGTTGTTGGTATTATTGTGTGTGGTGATCGATTATTAATGCATCATTCTGTCTGATTCGGGACCTAATGCGAGGTGCGTTTTTGCTCAAGGTCAAGAATGCACAAATGTTCATATACCTGGGCCGATTTTCGAGGGTTGCGTACACGTAGGTGGTACTCCTTACTGTTGTTGTTGGTATTATTGTGTGTGGTGATCGACTATTAATGCTTCATTCTGTCTGATTCGGGAACTAATGCGAGGTGCGTTTTTGCTCAAGGTCAAGAATGCACAAATGTTCATATACCTGGGCCGATTTTCGAGGGTTGCGTACACGTAGGTGGTACTCCTTACTGTTGTTGTTGGTATTATTGTGTGTGGTGATCGACTATTAATGCTTCATTCTGTCTGATTCGGGAACTAATGCGAGGTGCGTTTTTTGCTCAAGGTCAAGAATGCACAAGTGTCCATATACCTGGGCCGTTTTTCGAGGGTTGAGTACACGTAGGTGGTACTCCTTACTGTTGTTGTTGGTATTATTGTGTGTGGTGATCGATTATTAATGCATCATTCTGTCTGATTCGGGACCTAATGCGAGGTGCGTTTTTGCTCAAGGTCAAGAATGCACAAATGTTCATATACCTGGGCCGATTTTCGAGGGTTGCGTACACGTAGGTGGTACTCCTTACCGTTGTTGTTGGTATTATTGTGTGTGGTGATCGATTATTAATGCATCATTCTGTCTGATTCGGGACCTAATGCGAGGTGCGTTTTTGCTCAAGGTCAAGAATGCACAAATGTTCATATACCTGGGCCGATTTTCGAGGGTTGCGTACACGTAGGTGGTACTCCTTACTGTTGTTGTTGGTATTATTGTGTGTGGTGATCGATTATTAATGCATTATTCTATCTGATTCTGGAACTAATGCGAGGTGCGTTTTTTGCTCAAGGTCAAGAATGCACAAGTGTCCATATACCTGGGCCGTTTTTCGAGGGTTGCGTACACGTAGGTGGTACTCCTTACTGTTGATGTTGGTATTATTGTGTGTGGTGATCGATTATTAATGCATCATTCTGTCTGATTCGGGACCTAATGCGAGGTGCGTTTTTGCTCAAGGTCAAGACTGCACAAATGTTCATATACCTGGGCCGATTTTCGAGGGTTGCGTACACGTACGTGGTACTCCTTACCGTTGTTGTTGGTATTATTGTGTGTGGTGATCGATTATTAATGCATTATTCTGTCTGATTCTGGAACTAATGCGAGGTGCGTTTTTTGCTCAAGGTCAAGAATGCACAAATGTTCATATACCTGGGCGGTTTTTCGAGGGTTGCGTACACGTAGGTGGTACTCCATACTGTTGTTGTTGGTATTATTGTGTGTGGTGTTCAATTATTGATGCATCAATCTGTTTGATGCGGGTACTAATGAGATATGCGTTTGCTGCTTTCAAAGAGGCCCTTTGGTCTTTAACACTTTCCCGGGCGGCAGCGCGCCAGGGCTTCTTGCGGAGGGGTTAAGTACCGACTCTGGCAGATCGTAATCCCTCTCTTAAAAGGAGGTAGTCTGCTATTACGAAAGGGTCAGGTATATACAGTGCAGTCGTTGGGAAAGTATTAAGTTCGTGGGTCAACACTGGTCAGTAGTATTCGCGGGTTTCATTTGCACCTGCAAAGGTCAAGAATGTGCATGTGTCCATATACTTGGGCCGTTTTTCGAGGGTTGCGTACACGTAGGTGGTACTCCATACTGTTGTTGTTGGTATTATTGTGTGTGGTGATCGATTATTAATGCATCATTCTCTTTGATGCGGGAACTAATGCGACATGCGTTTTTTGCTCAAGGTCAAGAATGCACAAGTGTCCATATTACTGGGCCGTTTTTCGAGGGTTGCGTACACGTAGCTAGTACTCCATACTGATGTTGTTGTTGGTATTATTGTGTGTGGTGATCGATTATTGATGCATCATTCTGTTAGATGCGGGAACTAATGCGAGGTGCGTTTTTTGCCCAAGGTCAAGAATGCACAAGTGTCCATATACCTGGGCCGTTTTTCGAGGGTTGCGTACACGTAGCTGGTACTCCATACTGATGTTGTTGGTATTATTGTGTGTGGTGATCGATTATTGATGCATCATTCTGTTTGATGCGGGAACTAATGCGAGGTGCGTTTTTTGCTCAAGATCAAGAATGCACAAGTGTCCATATTCCTGGGCCGTTTTTCGAGGGTTGCGTACACGTAGGTGGTACTCCATACTGTTATTGTTCGTATTATTGTGTGTGGTGATCGATTTTTAATGCATCATTCTGTTTGATGCGGGAACTAATGCGAGGTGCGTTTTTTGCTCAAGGTCAAGAATGCACAAGTGTCCATATACCTGGGCCGTTTTTCGAGGGTTGCGTACACGTAGGTGGTAGTCCATACTGTTGTTGTTGGTATTATAGTGTGTGTGGTGATCGATTATTGATGCATCATTCTGTTTGATGCGGGAACTAATGCGAGGTGCGTTTTTTGCTCAAGGTCAGGAATGCACAAATGTCCATATACCTGGGCCGTTTTTCGAGGGTTGCGTACACGTAGGTGCTACTCCTTACTGTTGTTGTTGGTATTATTGTGTGTGGTGATCGATTATTAATGCATCATTCTGTCTGATTCGGGAACTAATGCGAGGTGCGTTTTTTGCTCAAAGTCAAGAATGCAGAAGTGTCCATATTCCTGGGCCGTTTTTCGAGGGTTGCGTACACGTAGGTGGTACTCCTTACTGTTGTTGTTGGTATTATTGTGTGTGGTGATCGATTATTAATGCATCATTCTGTCTGATTCGGGAACTAATGCGAGGTGCGTTTTTTGCTCAAAGTCAAGAATGCACAAGTGTCCATATTTCTGGGCCGTTTTTCGAGGGTTGCGTACACGTAGGTGGTACTCCTTACTGTTGTTATTGGTATTATTGTGTGTGTGGTGATCGATTATTGATGCATCATTCTGTTTGATGCGGGAACTAATGCGAGGTGCGTTTTTTGCTCAAGGTCAAGAATGCACAAATGTCCATATACCTTGGCCGTTTTTCGAGGGTTGCGTACACGTAGGTGGTACTCCTTACTGTTGTTGTTGGTATTATTGTGTGTGGTGATCGATTATTAATGCATCATTCTGTCTCATTCGGGAACTAATGCGAGGTGCGTTTATTGCTCAAAGTCAAGAATGCACAAGTGTCCATATTCCTGGGCCGTTTTTCGAGTGTTGCGTACACATAGGTGGTACTCCATACCATTGTTGTTGGTATTATTGTGTGTGCGGTGATCGATTATTGATGCATCATTCTGTTTGATGCGGGAACTAATGCGAGGTGCGTTTTTTGCTCAAGGTCAAGAATGCACAAATGTCCATATACCTGGGCCGTTTTTCGAGGGTTGCGTACACGTAGGTGGTACTCCTTACTGTTGTTGTTGGTATTATTGTGTGTGGTGATCGATTATTAATGCATCATTCTGTCTGATTCGGGAACTAATGCGAGGTGCGTTTTTTGCTCAAGATCAAGAATGCACAACTGTCCATATACCTGGGCCGTTTTTCGAGGGTTGCGTACACGTAGGTGGTACTCCTTACTGTTGTTGTTGGTATTAGTGTGTGTGGTGATCGATTATTAATGCATCATTCTGTCTGATTCGGGAACTAATGCGAGGTGCGTTTTTTGCTCAAGGTCAAGAATGCACAAGTGTCCATATACCTGGGCCGTTTTTCGAGGGTTGCGTACACGTAGGTGGTACTGCTTACTGTTGTTGTTGGTATTATTGTGTGTGGTGATCGATTATTAATGCATCATTCTGTCTGATTCGGGAACTAATGCGAGGTGCGTTTTTTGCTCAAAGTCAAGAATGCACAAGTGTCCATATTCCTGGGCCGTTTTTCGAGGGTTGCGTACACGTAGGTGGTACTGCTTACTGTTGTTGTTGGTATTATTGTGTGTGGTGATCGATTATTGATGCATCAATCTGTTTGATGCGGGTACTAATGAGAGGTGCGTTTGATGCTTTCAAAGAGGCCCTTTGGTCTTTAACACTTTCCCGGGCGGCAGCGCGCCAGGGCTTCTTGCGGAGGGGTTAAGTACCGACTCTGGCAGATCGTAATCCCTCTCTGAAAAGGAGGTAGTCTGCTATTACGAAAGGGTCAGGTATATACAGTGCTGTCGTTGGGAAAGTATTAAGATCGTGGGTCAACACTGGTCAGTAGTATTCGCGGCTTTCATTTGCACCTGCAAAGGTCAAGAATGTGCATGTGTCCATATACTTGGGCCGTTTTTCGAGGTTTGCGTACACGTAGGTGGTACTCCATACTGTTGTTGTTGGTATTATTGTGTGTGGTGTTCAATTATTGATGCATCAATCTGTTTGATGCGGGTACTAATGAGAGGTGCGTTTGCTGCTTTCAAAGAGGCCCTTTGGTCTTTAACACTTTCCCGGGCGGCAGCGCGCCAGGGCTTCTTGCGGAGGGGTTAAGTACCGACTCTGGCAGATCGTAATCCCTCTCTTAAAAGGAGGTAGTCTGCTATTACGAAAGGGTCAGGTATATACAGTGCAGTCGTTGGGAAAGTATTAAGATCGTGGGTCAACACTGGTCAGTAGTATTCGCGGGTTTCATTTGCACCTGCAAAGGTGAAGAATGCGCAACTGTCCTGATACTTGAGCCGTGCTTCGAGGTTTCCTTAAGCCTAGGTAACACTTTATACTGTTGTTGGTATTATTGTGTGTGGTGTTTGGGTTATTGTTGCACCGTTCTAGCTGATGCGGAAACAAATGCGAGGTGCGTGTGCTGCTTTCAAATAGGCCCTTTGGTCTTTAACACTTTCCCGGCGGCAGCGCGCCAGGGCCTCGGAGGGGTGAAGTACTGACTCAGGCTGATCGTAAACCCCCTCTGAAACGGAGGTAGTCGGCTATTACGAAAAAATCAGGTATATGCAGTGCTGTCGTTGGGAAAGTATTAAGATCAATGGGTCAACACTGGTTAGTAGTATACGCGGGTTTCATTTGCACCTGCAAAGGTGAAGAATGCGCATGTGTCCAGATACCTAAGCCGTGCTTCGAGGGTTCCTTAAGCAAAGGTGGCACTTTATACTGTTGTTGGTATTATTGTGTGTAGTGTTTGGGTTATTGTTGCATCGTTCTTGCTGATGCGGGAACAAATGCGAGGTGCGTTTACTGCTTTCAAAGAGGCCCTTTGGTCTTTAACACTTTCTCGGCGGCAGCGCGCCTGGGTCTCTTACGGAGGGATGAAGTACCGACTCTGGCTGATCATAAACCCTCTCTGAAACGGTGGTAGTCGGTTATTACGAAAGAGTCAGGTATATGCAGTGCTGTTGTTGTAAAAGTATTAGGATCAATGGGTCACCACTGGTTAGTAGTATACGCGGGTTTTATTTGCACCTGCAAAGGTGAAGAATGCGCATGTGTCCAGATACCTGAGCCGTGCATCGAGGGTTTCTTAAGCAAAGGTTGCACTTTATACTGTTGTTGGTATTATTGTGTGTGGTGTTTGGGTTATTGTTGCATCGTTCTTGCTGATGCGGGAACAAATGCGAGGTGCGTTTGCTGCTTTCAAAGAGGCCCTTTGGTCTTTAACACTTTTCCGTCAGTAGCTCGCCTAGGCCTCTTACGGAGGGGTAATGTACCGACTCTGGCTGATCGTAAACCCTCTCTGAAACGGAGGTAGTCGGCTATTACGAAAGAGTCAGGTATATGCAGTGCTGTTGTTTGGAAGGTATTAAGATAAATGGGTCAACACTGGTTAGATGTAAACGCGGGTTTCATTTGCACCTGCAAAGGTGAAGAATGCGCATGTGTCTAGATACTTGAGCCGTGCTTTGAGGGTTCCTTAAGCATAGGTGGCACTTTATACTGTTGTTGGTATTATTGTGTGTGGTGTTTGGGTTATTGTTGCATCGTTCTTGCTGATGCGGGAACAAATGCGAGGTGCGTTTGCTGCTTTCAAAGAGGCCTTTGGTCTTTAACACTCTCCCGTTGGTAGCGCGCCTCTGCCTCTTATGGAGGGGTGAAGTACCGACTCTGGCTGATCGTAAACCCTCTCTGAAACGGAGGTAGTCAGCTATTACCAAAGAGTCAGGTATATGCAGTGCTGTCGTTGGGCAAGTATTAAGATCAATGGGTCAACACTGGTTAGTAGTATACGCGGGTTTCATTTGCTCCTGCAAAGGTGAAGAATGCGCATGTGTCTAGATACTTGAGCCGTGTTTCGAGGGTTCCTTAAGCACAGGTGGCACATTATAATGTTGTTGGTATTATTGTGTGTGGTGTTTGGCTTATTGTTGCATCGTTCTAGCTGATGCGGGAACAAATGCAAGGTGCGTTTGCTGCTTTCAAAGAGGCCCTTTGGTCTTTAACACTTTCTCGGCGGCAGCGCGCCTGGGCCTCTTACGGAGGGGTGAAGTACCGACTCTGGCTGATCGTAAACCCTCTCTGAAACGGAGGTAGTCGGCTATTACGAAAGAGTCAGGTATATGCAGTGCTGTCGTTGTGAAAGTGTTAGGATTAATGAGTCAACACTGGTTAGTAGTATACGCGGGTTTCATTTGCACCTGCAAAGGTGAAGAATGCGCATGTGTCCAGATACTTGAGCAGTGATTCGAGGGTTTCTGAAGCATAGGTGGAACTTTATACTGTTGCTGGTATTACTGTATGTGGTGTTTGGGTTATTGTTACATCGTTCTTGCTGATGCGGGAACAAATGCGAGGTGCGTTTGCTGCTTTCAAAGAGGCCCTTTGGTCTTTAACACTTTCCCGGCTATTACGAAAGAGTCAGGTATATGCAGTGCTGTCGTTGAGAAAGTATTAGGATCAATATGGCAACACTGGTTAGTTGTATACGCGGGTTTCATTTGCACCTGCAAAGGTGAAGAGATACTCAATCTCAGATTGCTAGACAGTGGCTGAAATCGGAGGCCGATACTCGCGGTATTCACATTCAACATACCGAAAATGGTCGCGAGGTTTTGTTGAGAGGTAAAAAAGTCGACGGTTACTGCGAAAACACAAATCAAGTATTCGAATTCAATGGATGCTGGTTTCACGGACATACTTGCATAAAGCGCGACAGAACCAAGCCCCTGCACATCGACTCTGATGATACTCTCGAGCAAAGATACCAGAGAACATTGCTAAAAATAGAGCAATTAAGAAAGGAGGGTTATGAAGTAACAGTAAAGTGGGAATGTGGGTTTAAACAGGATATCACGAATAACCCCGAAATGAATTGTATTAAAAACAACCCCTTTTTTCTGTCTTCGCCCTTAAATCCGCGTGATGGTTTCTATGGAGGAAGAACAGGCAATACTAAAACTCAGTACATTGCACAGGGGGGAGAAAAGATTAAATATATAGACATTTGTTCCCTATACCCGTTTATATGCAAATACGGAAAATTTCCAATAAAACATCCTGAAATCATTCTAGATAATTTAGAGTCCATTAATTTAAGCGTGACAAGTGGATTAATTAAGTATACAATTCTACCTCCTCAAAATTTATATCACCCCGTATTACCGATAAAATTAAATAGTAAGCTCTTATTTTCACTGTGTTTCACGTGCGCTCGTGAGAAAAATTTTGCAGAATGTAATCATTCAGATGTCGACAGAGCTATTCAGGGCACGTGGGTTATCGAGGAGGTCAACAAAGCAATAGAGAAGGGTTATAAAGTTTTAAGAATTTATGAAATTTGGAAGTATGAAATTGAACAGCATGATAAAATTAATCAAAGAGACGGATTGTTTACAAAAATGATGTACAAATTTATAAAAATTAAACAGGAGGCATCGGGTTGGGCGTCGACTTGCAAATCGCAAAAAGAAAGAGAAAAGTACATTGAAAACTTTTTAAACCGAGAAGGAATTAAGATGGAGTTTTCTTTAATTGTTAAAAATCCCGGACTTAGATCATTTGCAAAACTGATTTTAAATTCGTTTTGGAGAAAATTTGGTCAGCGCGAGAATCAGCCAAAAACTTCTATTTTACGTGATCCCGCGGCATTGTTTGAGCTCCTCAATGACCCATGCAAAAGTTTAAACAGTATCTTGCCTATTAACGAAGAAGTAATTATTTCTAACTGGGAATATATTGAAGAGTCTTCGGAATTATTGTCCACTGTAAACGTAGTTATAGCCGCCTACACAACGGCTCAAGCACACTTGAAACTTTATAGTTACCTTGAACAATTAGATGATAGAGTGTTATATTATGATACTGATAGTGTCATTTACATATCCCGCGAGGGGGAATATGAACCACCAACGGGTACTATGTTGGGTGATATGACTAACGAACTTGAGTCTTACGGGGTAAATAGCTATATTTCTACTTTTGCCAGTGGCGGCCCAAAAAATTATTCATACATTATATACAATCCCGACACCGGCGAAACAACACCAGAGTGTAAAGTAAAAGGCATAAGATTCACATACGAAACCTCGCTCAAATTAAATGCCAGCGTTATGTCCGATATGTTATTGAGTAAACAGCAGAGGCCACTTTACATTCAATCGAAAAATATACGGAGAACAAAAGCCCATGAGGTTTTATTTCGGGGACTGTTATTTCCCCGAAATAAAAAAATATCGACCTGTATGTGAAAAAAGAAGATTTACGGAGGACGGAGACTCTACCCCTTACGGTTATAAAAAATGTAAAAATTAAGCGAAATGCTGCTGACACTGTCGTGGGCATACCATGATTTTGTGGATGATGTATCCCACCCGAGCATCTAGATTTTTGTAAATATATAACAACATAAAAAGTATATAAATAAAATGTAATGTATGTAGAGAACTTTGATCATACAACTTGTATGTATTACTATTATGTATTATTCGTATGTACTATTATGTATTATTATTATGTATTATTGTGTATTATTATTACGTATTATTAATAAATATTTTACACATTTAACATTGTTTTATTACCCCTATTTTAATCAAGTCCAGAAAAAAAACTGATATATTTGGCGGCATCATTAGTAAACACTCTGTAAATATTCGATGTACGCCATCTTGGACGCCCTGTATATTATATTCGATAAGGGTTTTTCGAACACTCTGTATTTTGGTTATTTAAACCCCCTGTATATATTTGATGGACGCCATCTTGGATTTTTACACCCTGTATATATTCGATGAGATCCATCTTGGACGCCATGTATATTAGTTATTTGATCACCCTGTATATTGGTTATTTGATCACCCTGTATATTGGTTAGTTGGTGGTGGTGGTGGTATCAGGGTGACCAATCAGAAGCCGTGTGGGGTCGGTGGGGGTAAAAGGGGCGTGGCCACACCCCCGGCGGTGGCGGCGGCATATGTCAAAGGGGGCGGCGGCATATGTCAAAGGGATGGACCCCCCGCAGCTTTTTCCACGGCCCCGATTTGGTTCCCACACCCAAGTGTCCCACTACCCACTTCTATGAAAGGTACAAATTCTTCACCACAAGACAGAATAATGCAACAATCGAAGAATTCATAAGGGACGTAAAAGACCAGACACAGCAATGTGAATTAGGACAGTTGGGAACCAAACTAACAACAACAATGGGGATTATAGGAATCGGAGACGAAGTCATAAGGGAAAAACTCCTGCAAATAGAAAATGTAACACTGGAGAAAGTCGTGGAATGTTGCATCGTAACAGAAAAGTAACGACAGTAGATGAAAGTAATGCAAGGACACCGAGAGGCATCCGACAACGTGGCAGGGGTCGAAATGGTTCAAAGGAACTACAATGGAAGAAACAAGATGCTGACAGCTGATTCTGCAAGCTCTACAACTAGATGGAAATATCAAAAATCAAGAGATAGGTATACAGGGTGATTCAGACCACCCGTCCCAGGCATTTTTCTCGGTAATGTGACGTCGTAGAAGTTCGGAAAAAAAATATCATAACAAAAGCCTACCTGAAGAATTTAATGGAGGTTGTTTCGATTTCCGGAAGTAACCGGAAGTAGGCGTAACTGCACTCAACTTCAGAATTTTAAAAGGGGACCTAGGTCGTATGTGACATCGTTGGATAGGTATTTTAAAAAGAAACATATTTTGTAAGAAAAATTATCAATTCAGGGAATTGATAATCAGATCGTAAACAAAGAGGCTCAGTTGAAAATTAATGCCTAAATGAAGTAAACAGGGTCTTGTGGACTTCTTTGAGTAACATCCGTACACACAGCAAAATTGTTGTGGCACTTTGAGACATTTTCAATACGTTGTTCACTCAAATTTTCAGCAATTATTGTTTAGTGCTCACGGTGCGTGCTGCGTCGAGTACCGATTTGAGTATTGCGTCAAAATGCCACCAGACGGCTACCGCTTTTGGTAAATCGAGAATGGTACTATGTTAGTACATACTAATAAATTCAGGAATATTCGAGATGCTTAGGCCACCCACTACCCGCTATATAAGGAGAAGTAGCTACGACTGCTGCCAGTGTTAGGACAGTAAGGAAGTGCAGAAGTTGCTCGTTAGTCAAGTTGTTTGATTGATCGTTTTCCGATGGTGAATTGGTGAAGAAGTGCTTAAAGACGTGACAAATATCTTGTGTCCAGAAAAAGTTCGCAGAAGTATCCAGAAGAACAGTCACAAGACGAATAGATGCAATGGCAGTAAGCATAATAGTCGCTCTTGGCGAAGTTGTGATAAAATATGTTGCATTTTCCATAGCATTGGACGAAAGCACTGATTGTACGGATTCAGCGCAAGTAGTATTTTTTATTCGTGCAGTCGACCAAAATTTGAAAATAACAAAAGATTTGCTCGCGCTTCGAGCCATGAAGGACAAAGGCATTTTTGAAGACATTGTTCATGTTTTTAGAGCTTTTAAACTGAACTGGGCAAAGTTTAGCGGGGTCACTACAAATGGAGCTCCCGCGATAATAGCGAAACGTGTAGGAGTGGTGACTACAATAAAATCAGAAATATCAAAGGGATGTATTGATATTAATAATATGTTCACATTTCACTGTATTATTCATCAAGAAAACCCCTGCGCTAAATCATTACAATCCACGCACGTTGTGGAGGCAGTTGTTTCGTGTTTTAACTTTATTAAATCAAGATGTTTGAATCACTGCAGGTTCCAATAATTCCTTCTGGACTTGGAAACGGAATATAAGGACATAGTTATTTATTGTGAAGTTCGCTGACTCTGTAGGTGCAAAATGTTATGGAAATTTTATGAATTAAGAGAAAAAGTACAAACTTCCATGGATATGCAGGATAAAGCCGAACTAGTCCGACCTTTGGGATATGATGCATGGTTAATCTGATTTTGCATTTTTAGTTGATTCATCAATTTCTTGAACGAGCTAAATATGAATCCTTATGGAGAAACAAGGGTAATCTGCCCATAAGCTATTCACCCCTGTCAAATCTTTTCAAAGCAAACTTCGGTTGCGGGAAAATCAGATTAGTACAGGAAATATCTCGTTTTCCTACCCTAGCTACTTACAACTAATTTCATTAAATACAGAATTTACATCCAGGTTTGAGGATTTCCGTTCACGAGAACCTCTGTTCCAGATATTCATGACTCACTTCGCCATGCCTTCTCCTTCCAGCAAGGAGAGGGCATGAAATGTCGCTTCAAATGGAGTTAATTGAAGTTCAGGCAGATGATGTTATAAAAAATCAGTTTTGTGGGGTACCTCTGCACGACTTTTACGTGAGATATGGTTGCAAAGGTAAATATCCAAATTTAATTAATTTAATACAGGGTGACATTTTTGAAAAGTAAGCACCCCGGATTTCTCAGAAAATAAGGGCAAATTCCCGAAACACTAATTTTTAATTTGAGGGGGATATCTCTTGACGTACTGTTGGCATGTGTATCAGTTCCCCCCTCCCCTACAATAAGCACCTCACGAAAATTTTAAATGAGATGTACCTTGTGACACCTCAAAAAAATTAAAAATATATTTTTTTGTTTTCCATTATTACTTTTATATTTTAAGTATAAATGATATCGTATATTCGTATATTGTACAACTAGATGATCGAAAATAATCGATTATACGTATTGCCTGAAATAAGACTTATTGCCATGGGACTCGCAGCATCTCGTGGTGTTTTAATTTGCAATACGTCGAGATTCGAGAATTTTTCTTCGCTAGTTGTATAATATACGATATCATTCATGTTTAAAATATCAAAATGATAATGGAGAACCAAAAAAAACTATTTTTAGTTTGAAGCATTTTTTTGGAAAAACAAAGATTTGCACAACTGTATTAGTGACATAAATATCTTTCAAATGAGGTGTCACAAGGTGGGTCATCCCATTTAAAATTTTCTAGAGGAACTTATTAAAGGGGCGGAGAGAACTGACACACATGTACGTCAAAAGATGACCGCCTCAAAAATTGACGTGTTTTGGGAATTTATAATTTTGCCCTTATTTCCTGAGAAATCCGAGTTGCGTACTTTTAAAAACTCACCCAGTATTTAAAATGATGTCTGTCTTCGGCGGGACTTATTGCTGTGAGCAATTTTTTTCAAACATTAATCTCACAAAATTAAAAAAAAAATAGATCAAGGATTATTGATACTAATTTGGACAACTCCTTAGGCATAGAAACAGCACTTTCGCCAAATATTGAACTTCTTGCAAAGGAATCGCAATCCTAAGTTTGTCATTAGTTAAAGTTGTAGGACTAGAGGACTTTACAAGTTATTTGTTTATTGAAGTTTATTCATCTAAGTTTTATTCTTGTAATTCTTTATTGTAATACCAACGTTAGGTAACTAACATTTCTGTACCTTTTTTTTTTTTTAAATATTTAAATAAAAATTACTATTGTTTTTGTTTTGGGCTGCGGTCCATACCAATGTTTTCTATTTGGAGATCTACAAAAAAAAAGTTTCCCATCCCAGCTTTAGGGCATAATGGACTTGTTTGTATATCTCGCATTCAAGGTGTTAACAACGAATAATAGTCAAATGAAAAATAACATATATTTTCACCTATAAACCATATAGGAGTCAATTTATTACATATTCTCTACGTTCGTTAAAAATAACATGTATATATGCTTATTAAATCATAAATAATTACTTAAAAGTACATAAAAGCAGTATGACAACAACCTCAGTCAAATATTTGAATATTTACAAAGGTATTAGAGATAATCTCCAATTCCCTAAGCTAATCAATGTCAAGGAATTATCTACTTCCTTATCTACTAATCTACTGGAAGCAGCTGCTTGTACTTTTGACCCAAAATTTTCATTACATCCCCATGTTTTATATTATGTGATTTATAATTGGCATAATTCTCCTTAACAAAGAGGGCAAACTTGGTCGGTTCTTTTTTCGGTGTCGCTACAGATTTCGTCCCTCCGTCTTTCGTTTTCTTATTTAGGAACACTTCAAACTTACTGAAACAGATACCGCAACGTTTCTTTTCCAAGTTAATTGATTTGGTATGTCTTCCCACACTAAAAATAATATAATATAAAAGCAATCAAATAAAACAAAAATCTATTTTTTTAAGTCCCATTGCAATCTTATGTTTAATACTTTCGCTGCTATAAATAAATATACTCGCTATACTGAAGAACAGCTTTTGGCTTTCTTGGAAAACAGTGACATTGATGAAGACTTAAACATAAAATTGCAGTATGATGATCTAAGTAGTACTCTCGCGAGCAACGATTTTGCGCTAATAGAGCAAGCAATCATGATAACGCTATGTGCAAGGAACGCATTAATGAAGAATAATTTTATGCAATTTATATATTGAGAGAGATTCATGTTGATCATGTAGAATGTTTCTCAACCATTGATGAAACAAAAGCCACAGATGTACAGATAAAAAAATTGGTAGTCTTCTCAATCATAAAGAAGCCAAGTACAGTATGTTCATCAAAAAAATTCTATAAGGGGCGGCTGTACAAACTTAAATGTACGTTCGTCACTTGATGCATAAAATTAAGATCAAATGTCATTGAGCTCTCTGTCAATGTGAAAAATATGGCACTTGTACCGGAAAACCATCAGCATAGAATGAAAAAAGAGAAGCGACCTGCCCACAGCGCATATGCAGGAAGTCATTCCTGATGTCAAGAATGCTTGTTAATCAAACCAAAAAAATCAGTGCAGCAACTTAGACAAGAGGTAAGTTTATCACTTGGTACTTGTCAGAAAATTGAAAATCTGAATGAAGTCACGGAGATACGTTTGAATTTTCACAGCCACTCCTTATGGCCTTTTTATTTTTTAACGAACATGGTTATAATTAAGACATGTCGTTAGGCAACCAAATATACCTTAAATGGTTACAATTACAAAATAACGCAGGGACGATTTTTGCTGGCATGTAAAATTTTATGTGCCCCTATCCACTATACAGGGTGTTAATAAATAAACTTTCCAAACTATGACAATGACAGATGATAGTAGAGATCAAAATAATAAACAAATTCTAATAAACCCAGGTCCAACACTCAATGTTTTTCGAAATATGGTTTAATTAAACGTTTACTATTCAAAAATTAAAAAGTAACCAAACAGAATTAGTAACGCATTTAAAGTTATTGCAGATATTGTTGAAACTGTCCTCCATGCTATTGGCGGTACTCAATACTCAACAGTAACCTAAAGCATCCTGTTTCTCAGAGCCTACGGTCATTTCTTGAAAAGTTTAATAAGATGAAACATGCCCCAAAGGAAATCTTCGCTGATAAAAGCGTTCAGCTTCATGGCCATTTTGTCGAGCTACGCCATATCACAAATGCATATCGGCGAATTTCTCTGAAGCAAATTGCATAACTAAACTTCCTTACTAACTGTCACTGTCACCAGGACACCTTTTGTTTTACGGTATCAAATTGGAAAGTGTAATTAAGGCCTCTTTACCCAAAGGCGGTATAGGGAATTGCATGTAAACGACAGCCAAGATAATTCATGAACGGGTCAACATAATTACAATCAGAGACCTGATTTAGAAAGTTTAGACATTTATCTACAATTGAACCGAGTAGTTTTAAGAAATAATAAAATTGTGATTTATTATGTTGATTAAAAGAATGGCATGTTTAGCCGATTTGTGATATTTTCTTCTGTATTTAATTAATTAAGGCAGGGTACATACAATGGAAATTCCCTCGGTTTATTTGGAGCTAATATTGTTACGAACCACCTTCTTTTTTTGTTCTAATATCTTGAATTATAATAGTATTCTTGTCTGCACATAAATCCGATTAGGTGATCAGAAATAAGTCACCTTTAATTTATTTCTTAAAACTACTTTGTCTAATTGTAGATAAATGTCTAAACTGTCTATCAGTTCTCCGATTGTAATTATGTTAACCTGTTCATGAATTATTTGGCTGCCTCTTATTAATAATGCCGTATACTAGCTGGGGTAAAGAGTAAGGTGACCAGACGTCCCGATTTTGGCGGGACAGTCCCGATTTTTAGAAATTTGTCCCGCGTCCCGCGACGTTTGAAAAAAGTCCCGACTTTTGAAAGATTGGGTTTTTTTATCTTTGTGATCTTTTATTCGTTATTTTGAAGTTATCAGCTTATTTATTTCGCCAATATCTGTATTTGGTAGCGGCGCTGCAGCGGCCAAAATACAAATCGGTACTTTAAAAACATGTCTCGTATTTATTATATTTATAAATTTGACATTATATTTCATGTTGTTAAGAAAAATTGTAATATAATATTATACAGGGGTTCTCCTAAAAAACGCCGCAAGGGATAACTTCTTTATTTATTGGCCGATTTCAATAAAATGAAAACAAAACTAAATGGTTCAACATGTCTACAAAGGGGCCCTATTTATTTTTGCAAAATTTACAGACTATCGCTGAAATGAAAGTTGATTCTGCAAAAAAAAAGAAAATTGGGGCCCCTTTGTAAAACATGTGTGGAGACATTTAATTTTGTTTTTGTTTTATTGAAATCGGGCAATAAATAGTTAGGTAGTTATGGAGTTATTGGCCAGCGGCGTTTTTTATGAGACACCCTGTATATTTTGCGTTAATTAATTTAAAAATCAACCCCCCCCCCCCCCGACCCGCTGCTCCACCACTCTCAAATTTCACTTTCCTCATTTTCTTCAATTAAAAATTAATATAAATACATCAAATTTTGCACAGTTTTCTAAAATATGATTATCTACAATGTAACAAAGAATTTTTTTAAATAAAAATTATTGTTAATAAAATATATCAATCAATGTGACATGTTGGAGAAACTATTTTTATGAAGCTGTCAGCTATTGAATTTTCAACCTTATTTCTTTTTTGAGTTTCTTTTATATTACTAATAATTAATCAATCATTAGACAAATACAATTGCAAAAATGAGCATCCATCTTGGATGCACTGAGCGTGTGATGTGACTGCGCATGATACAATGCGGACCGTCGTCTTTGGGATCCGCCCACCCTCCTGAGTTTCACTACCTCACGTCCTACCCCTGGACCCCTGAGAAACTTTGCTAGACCCACCCAAACACCCTTAAAACCTGAGTTAATTAGAATTTGTACAATTTGAGAAATGTGCGAAACACTGATATATATTATATATTTTTATATGTAGAAAATGTTATAGTATGAAAATGAACAGTAAAGATTACCTGTTGTCACATTTCGTACATTTGTAGGTATATTTTGTGTTAATTGAATAATCATGGCATCGTTTAATTGGTGGCAGTTCAGGAAAAGTTTTCATTGCTTTTGCAGCCCTGAAATGATAAAAGTTAAAATCAATAGTCAATAGTAAAAAATAAACTACTTTGTTGAAACAACATATAAATTTGTACACCCCAACAACTGCCAATGTTTCTACACTTCTACCCGAGGGCAAATCCTAAAAGTAATCGAAAATTTCAGAATGAATATTTTTAAATTTGTCTGAATGTAGCAGCACTACTTTATTTATCATAAAATGTACCATGATTTCCAATGTGGTCCGTGCCCATCAGAGACCTTATTAACAATCCAAGTAGCTGCGTGACACATCTCATGGACAAGTGTATCCCGAAGTCTGTCAGCGGAATCCAGCACCTTTGTAGAGAGCACAAACCTAACTTTTCTCTCTATTATGCCTGTGCTTCTTGTAATCTTTGAGCAACTACAGTACCCAGCGGTTCCACGCAACCTGTCGTTCCACTCAATCAGCACGTCCTCGGGGATTGCTTTGTCAAATATCTTCTCATTGTACATCTTAAAGAGTTTCATCAATAGTTCGGCTCGGTAGGTTTTGTAGCAATTCCTGAATATTCTCGCTGACGGATCACAACGACTTAAAGGCACACTTCCCGATAGAGAAGCTAGAAAGCTACAAACCCCCAATGTGGTCTTACAGGGGTGTTGTGGTTGCTTAGGTTGAACAGGTTTCACCTTCTCCGTTGCCGTTATTTCAATTCTATAATACAAAAAAGTGTATTTTATGTATGTATGGTAATTAGGGCTATTACCGCTTGAAAATATCCTCCAGATCTTTCAATTTACTGCTTATTTGCTCATCCGCTTCAGAATCAGAAGAATCGCTGCTGCTTGATTTCTTATCTGATTGGTCTCTATGTGCAGGAGATTTTTTCGATTTAGTTTTGTTAGTCTTTTTTTTATTACCATTGTCTTTCCCTAGAAGAAAATAAATTACGATATAATGTACATTTAGGGTGTTTTGTGCAACCGATTACAAATTGCCTGTAGTTAATTAATGTTTTAACACAATTACCTTTAAGTCTCTCCTCTAAGCTTAATTGAATATTCCAGTCTGAATCATATGATGAGGCATCAGATTTTGATCCTGCTGCCGATGTTGAATTACTGTCCGTTGAAGATTTCCTTGTAAGTTTCTTTTGTTTTGCAGTATTTTTTATTTTATCAGTCACTTCATGTACGAAATTACCAACTGGTTTATAATTAATAGGAATTTTTGGTACCACTTCATTCGCATTAATCAGTCTTATGATTTCAGTAAATGAGTTGTCATCGTAACTAGAATTATTTTTCTGCTGCACTTTGCCACGAGTTGTTGTGACATATTTATTTATCAAATCAATACAAGGATCTGCCTTTGAACCATTTTCATCAGATTCCTCAAACTCATCGTCAAAGTTTAACTTTGTTCTGGGATTCATAGAATACTCCTCATCATTTAAACATTTAACAGGATCCATAGTACTTTTGACTGGCGACTCATCGCTCTCAGGATCACAGAGTGACTGTAATCTGTGAACCCAGGGGGATTCCAAAGCGGTCTTCATGCGAGCTACCTGAAGCGTTCTAAGGAGGCCTCTCGATTTTGTCGCTTCCATATCTAAATAAGGATTTTTGTGAATCACACTATTCCTCGGTTTTCTGAAACACAATGCGTTTAATCAATGAGAATTTGTTTCTGGAAATTAAATAATTACACTTCCGTTTGTGTTACATATTGTTTCTTGTTTGTCGTCTCTACAAATTTACCACTACGTGGCTCTGATCTAGGCAACACAATATCTTTGCTTTTTCTCCATTTTGCACCATACAATTCATCTAGAATTTTTTCATATTCGTCATTCATTTCTTCATCGTTTTTAGATTTATTGGTTTCTAAAATATGCAACTCCAGTTAGAAAACAAGTAATAACTATGAATCGTGGTTGGAACAAATCTTAGTTTAAAAAAAAATCATAAAAATCTAGTTTTTTTTATTAGATTTATATTTCTGATCAGTTTTTGCCAGGATAGAAGTGATTTAAATTAATTGATTTACATCACGATTTAAATCATATTACTTTTTTTAATAAACCATTGATTTTACTGTATCACACTCATGGGAAAGAAAAATTCAGATTTTGAGGGATTTACATGTTTTCGCATCCCCTGAACAAGAATTGACGATTACAAAAAATTCTGAGTATCTGTACCAGGTGACCAAAAATGAAAGAAAACACAAATATTTTACTTACAAATGATCTACTTTAAACTCTGCAGATATATTATATTTTTAATTGTTCACCTATTAGAATGTACATCATGCTCACATAAATCTAGTACAAACATATTGACATTGCTATATAAAATTGCTATTGTAACCTAATTTCTTGTACTAGATTTATGTGAGTGTGACTGTACAAACACCAGCAATGACTAAAAAGTGATTAAAAAAATCACTTTTGATTTAAATCAATGATTTACTTTAAAAATCATTTGATTTAAATCAAAATTTAAATCAATTGATTCAAATCCCACAAACCCTGCATACGCACACACCCTGTATGTACCGACTAGTCAATCAATTCAGTTGCGCACAAAAAATTATGAGTGGGAATAAAATTGCTATCCTCTTTAGTGAATTCATGAAGCATCTTTATACTCGACTGTTGTAATTTTGGCAGTGAAAATGAATATTAAACGTGACTTTAAAAGAATTACTAATACAGTCGATTCCGCTTAATTTTGCCGCTGGTTAATCGGGGCAGCCGCCTATTTGGGCCAAATGTCAAGGAACGGAAACCACACTAAGGAACTAACAGTAAATTACTTCATTCAATAGAGACAATATTCCGCTTAATTGGGACAATAAAACGCAAAAATTGGTTAAATTAATACTAGAATTTATTGATAAAGATTCAACAAATTCCACAGCTTGAGAGATTAGTACAAATATTTCCCTTTTGCAAGTAATATGGTTTGTTACTGACCGTTGGCGAGTTATAAAAATCAACACTATAGATAGATAGAATTAAGTTGCTGTTTGCGGCTTCAAACCTTTAGTAGTTCCCTAAAGTTTAAGCAATGAGAAAATGAGATATCAGTTCCTACTGATAATTATCAAGAATTTTCGACAATATTTTTTACTTTACCTTAAATACTTTAGAATATATTAATATTTTTTCTTCTAAGTTTATATCATTTACACATTATACTGCGTTGAGAAGGAAATTAAAAAAAATACTCACATTATGTTATTTATGTGAAATGCTGTAGCCGCTTAATTGGGAAATAATGCCTAGTCCCAATGTGTCCCAATTAAACAGAATCGACTGTAGTTTACTTTGAAGTTCCCAAATAAAATATGCTGCAAGTGCAATGCTGTTATAACGTGTGTTTGTAAATGATTGTAGAAAAGGCGGCAAAATTTAAATGAAATTTAGGATTTTAATTGCCGTTAAGTTTTTCCATGTCGGTGCTTAGTGTATTTCACCGCAATTTGTCAAGGTTTAATGTCATTTTCGCCAGTAGCGTGCAATCATTGTAAAGTTAATCTAGGTAAGTTATTTCAAGTTAGTTATTTATGAAGGGGAACGGGTCAACAGGGTTTTTTCGTCCCGTGTGGGTCAGTTAAGTTGTT
The DNA here is from genome assembly GCA_951805005.1 of Othius punctulatus. Taxonomy (NCBI): domain Eukaryota; kingdom Metazoa; phylum Arthropoda; class Insecta; order Coleoptera; family Staphylinidae; genus Othius; species Othius punctulatus. The sequence continues at coordinate 21,891,993 of OX638140.1, read as the reverse complement.
ATGTACTGATAATTTTCTCTTTTGTATATATTTAATTGTCGTTGTTTCGTGGATATTTCATCAGGTATATCATAACAACTTAACTGACCCACACTGGACGAAAAAAACCCCGTTGACCCGTTTCCCTTCTTGGATACAAAGTAACGTCCGTTGCTTCTTGATTCAATTAGTTACTTATGTTAAAATAAGAAATGTTAATTTTCAGAAACAAACAACATTATGTTACACCAATGAATCCTTAGTGATATTTTTGTTGTGTTACCAACGTGTATGTTTGGTTGCCTAAAATATTATCTACACTCATTTACAAACACACTGTACTAGTAGGTGGAAGAATAAAATAGCCTCAGTAGCTTTTTAGCCAGTTTGAATGACATTTTTTTATAATAATGAAGTGGCACATGATACAACGGAATCATGATTGGTGAAGCTTCCAAATTTAGCATACCATCATAATCTACATGGCTTCTAGTGATTAAATTTAAAAGTTTGAAATTACAGTGCTTTACTCCTTCAATAAAATACTAGATATATCTATAAACTGAAACTGTCTTATAATAAAACTTACCGTAATCGATATTATCTGGAATTAAGACTGGAGAGTCTTCAATTGGCATGATTTCATTGTCAGAGTAAAAATTATTTGTTTTATCAAGTGTTATCACATCACTCACTTGAGTATTCCTGTCAGATGAGCAGTTTTCTTTATTTGACTTTTGTGGGTTATTAGTCTTCTTTTTCTCAGAATTTTCTAGCGAGAGTTCTCCGTACATTTCTATATTCTTCGGATTCGATTTGGTATACTTCTTTGTATTACTTTTATAACTTATTTCTGTATTACGATTCTGTTGATCTGTGTTCTTCCAATTCATTTTGTTTTTAGATTTAATATCATTGTGAATATGATGAAAAATATCTTTAGTTTTTATATCACCATTTTCTATGAGTTGGTTATTATGCCCACTACTCTCTTCTAGAAACTTATGATTATTTACCTTGCCCGCAAGTCTATTACTTTTAACATTATTTTCTACATTTTCATCACTATTATTAGTTAGGAGGTTATTCTTTTTACGTCTTCTGTCAACTTGCGGATTCGTTTTATTTATCGTTTTAGCAAGTCTATTACTTTTATCACTCTGATTAGAATTGCTATTTTTTCGTGTATGCAGATTATTTTTACTACTCAGTTCAGGGTTTTGATTACTTCTACTAAAGAATTCGGAGTTGCTTTGCTTTTCTATACACTGATTACTAGCAGTAATTTCTGCTTTTACACAACTTCTACTGTCTGTGTTTTTATTAGTTTTACCTTCATTTTGACCATCTTTAATTCCATGTTCTACAACCTTCTGGTTATCTTTACTACTCTTGCCTACTTTATTGCAATTAGTACCATTATCCTTAAAATTGATTTTGCTGACCACATTTTTCTGATCTTGCTTACTACTTCTTTCTTCATCATTTCGACTATTCGTAATATTGTTTGGATAATTACAATAATCAGTTTCAACTTGTTTTACCATATTACACACATTGCTGTTATTCTGTGTGAGTAACTCATCAAACAACCGACTAGCTTTTGCATTAACGAAATCCTCTGGAGGTTCTTTAGCATTATCGTTTTGAAAATTAGGTTTATGGGCTGGCACTCTCAGGAATTCGTCAAACAACCTACAGTCTTTACCGTTCACAAAAGTGGAATTAGCTGCTCCATTCGTGCTACCCTGTAAATTGCCTTGTATAACAGAGATTTGGCTGAATGTCGACGTATCAAAGTTGTCTTCTATATAATTTTCGTTGGTATTTATATCCGCTATCCAGTTTTTAATGTTGTGATACTTTGATGTGGGCATGCCAATTACTGGTTCTTTGAAATCGTCGACAGGGATAGGTATGTAAATTGCTGATGATCTGATTTTCTTTGTCTTTGGTAATTCTGAACTGTTTACGCTTGAAGAGTCTGTAGAAGTAAGTTCGACAGCGATGATGTCAGAATTCTTAATTGTAGCAGGCAGCTTGTCAAAAAACGAAGACCTGCGAATTTGTTTTCTTAGGGCAAGTTTTGTCGGGCCTGAAAATTATACTGGTTTAATATATTCATCAGGTCTTTGCACGATCTTACCTCTCTTTTTTACAAGTTTCTTTTTTGTCCTGTCAACTTTTGGAGACATGGTACTGAGGACCTCGAAGGATGAATCTCTTGATTCGTTCATGTTTTATTTGATTATGTTAAAGTGTAAGTAAAGTCATGTAAAGAATAACATTGTAAAAACTCTGTATATGGCACTAAACGTAAATTAATAAATACTTGGATTTATCAAAGAAACCTCATCACACTTTTTTAGTGAGCTACTTCTCTAACGGAAATATTTTGAACAATACTCTGAAGTTGGCTTTATGTAATACTTCCTACTATAACCACCAGTTATACCACCATACCTCCAATGTGATATTACAATTCATACTAACTTCATAGCATAGTATTACCCAGTGTTGTCATTGCAATAATTTGTGCCTGTAAACACCAGATAATTTGCATATAAAACTATTAGATTCACTTTAAACAATAATACGTCATTTTATTACATATTAATAATAATGTTATAAAAATAGTAATTAAATTGCTCTATTATTATTGTATTTATCTAAATACATATATTTGACAACATTGTATTAAATCAGGATGACCAATTTCGGAATTTTAAAGATAAACTACGAAAATTTGAAAAAATCTAAAATGTCAAATAAAATTGTTACATCGCGTAAATGTATTATGTTAAATGTTTAAATAATTTAACTTCAAGGTTTTCAAGATAAGAAAAGAATAAGCTGCGATAGTCATCAGTCAACAACTAGAAGAGAATAGTGTGCAAATGAGGTTAGGTTACAATCATTTCGACTGTAATTGTATTAAATGAATTTTAAATCGAATGTGATTAACCACGTTGTCGCTAGTAACTGGTGAGGATTCTTACAATATTTACAAACGCGGTTGTCAACAATCGTATCTACAAATTAGTGAAGTAAACAGAAGCCAAATTTCCCACAACTTATATTAATTACTAACAATGACTCTGAACAATTCCAGAAACTGTGCCACGCTCGAATAACGAATGCAGAACTAAATCTCCCAACATGGAATCTCATGGAAACGTTTGCCCACTCCTGAAAGACCCGATGGTCTACGAACCCGACACAATCGATCTAATAAATGATCCCAACGAGCGTTCTTACTGGTTTAAGTGTTTGCGAGAAATGGTGCGCAAGTTCATCAACAAAGCAGGAGTTCTGAACCCGGACTACCCTCAGGCGACGGAGGTGGCCGAGAAGTGCTTCCACAGCTTCAGTAATCTCATCGAGCAGTTGCACGGTGATCCAACGTATGTGTGACCGCCTACAATTAGCAAGTATGTCCTCAATAATGTTTTAGCATTTTGCATCCGCTGAGTATAAGAACACTGTTGGAGTTTAATGAACAGACCTTGAGGGATAACAATTTTAAAGATGCATGGCTGAATCAGAAGGAGCGGGAAACAGCTGCAGCCTTGAAAGAGTTTCCTCGCCGAATCAGACATATTGACAATATATCTGAATGGAAGGGCAGGTGGTTGGAAATAGCAAAAGGCGTTCTTGCCGGGAATATGTTTGATTGGGGTGCGCGGGCCGTTACAGATATCCTAGAAGGTTCGAGAGATTTTGGCTTGAAACAAGCCATGGATACAATACAAGAGAGACCCTGGTTTAGAGACACTTTAGATCAATGGACCATTCATGTTGAGGTAAACATATTGTTACATGCTTAACGAATTCCTAACGTTATTTATTTAGAGTTCTCCATATCGACTAGCTGTCGTATTCGTGGATAATGCAGGTGTTGATTTTGTGCTGGGAATGTTGCCGTTTGTTCGTGAGTTGTTGAAACAAAACACTAGAGTTATTTTATCAGCAAATAGTTCGCCTGCTCTGAACGATATTACACATAAGGAATTAAGTCAGTGTTTGTTGAAAGCTGGCGAGGAATGCCCCATTATAAAAGCAAACTTGTTAAACAGTCGACTAACGGCTATGGAAAACGGGCAGAGAGGACCGTGCCTCGATCTTGGAAATTTAGATGAAGGTACAATTTTCAATCTTGTCAACATTATATTTAATACTTGTGTTTTAGGTCTTTGTGACAAAATGAAGCAAGCCGATCTTATAGTTTTGGAAGGCATGGGCAGGTCTGTTCATACAAATTTAAATGCACAGTTCACCGTGGACAGCTTGAAATTGGCTGTACTTAAAAACGAGTGGCTGGCAAAGAGTCTCGGTGCGGAACAGTTCTCAGTGATTTTCGAGTTTGTGTCGGTTTAATAAACATGTCGTCACATGCTTGAAATGTTAGGTTCATTTTTAATCAATGGATAGTTTTAATTTTAGTCTGATGTCTCGTCCCAGTTAATTTTAATGCTTTAGAATCTAAAGTTTAGATAATAAATATATTTTTTTAAGATGACCAAATTCACTACATTTGGGGGAGATACGATAATGATGTATATAGAAACTGGACATAATAAGTTTAAGGAGGAGGCGATGAATGTAATTAAATAATTGTGATTATTGCTGTCCAGCGGTTTTAGTTGTAAAGGAATTCAGATGTATATTTTACTGTACATAGTTTTCCTTTGTATATTTTAAATTGTTGAATATATAAATATGGAAATGTTTAAAATAACTTAGGAACTGTGATTCATCGAATTAACATTACTAATATTAATAACCCAAATCCCCATATTGATTCTATACATAGACAAAGCAAGATAGTTTGTACCGTAGCAAAAGAATTATTGCAGGTCAAATTTCCCTAAACAATTCCTAATATTATTCGATCCGAATACAACTTTTGCAATAGACACAATGTAACCTCATATATCCTAAACTGTTCCTGCCAGGGTAGCCACAAGCAGGTGTGAAAGTTATACGCCGCACAGGGGCACCGTACATGTGGGGCCCTGAGTTCAGTTTTAAAAAATCTCGGATCGTGAAACAAAAATTGTTGTCTGCAATAAAAAATCTTACCTTAAATTAAAACTAAGAATGTAGATTTCTAATTTAATGACAATTTGCAGAAGAAAATGTTCACCGTCTTCAAAGTTAAAATATGTGACTCATTATTTAGGTTTTCAAATTTAATATGAGATTGTTTTCTTACTTTCCGATGCTGTTAGGCAATATTATGTTTTCCCATTTTTTATTAATAAGATTTACTACATTGACATATATAGTCGGATTTTTTTTAATGTGAGTAACCAAATCTAGTAACTTTAGTGACTTTTATCTTGTGTTTTAAACTTTTGCATTATAAACAGTGTTATTCTACGAAGTTATGTTGAAATGTCAATGTTACAAATAATTGTTGTTAATGTTGAAAATACCTTTGTGAATATGTTGTTTCGAATCTAGCCTAATAGTTTAGCACCTATGTTTGCTCAGAAAGATTGGATGAGTTGAGTTAATTCAAAAAAGTGTAAATAAAATTGATATTTGCTGGGAATTAAGGCCCATGCATAGATTTTTTACCTACGATGTTGTCCTAGTGTAGCGTTTCGTCGCATAAGAAATCTATGTACTTGACTCAAGTCCGTAATTTGAGTTTGAGTTCTACTTTAGTCGTACAGTTGGTTGTGTTGGGTCCATAAACGTTTATAGAAAATACACATCCAAATATACAATTTGAGTCAGACTCATGCTCAAGTACGGACTATAAATACGAACCTAAATGTCTTATTTTAAATCTGTATTACCAATTCCCCAGTTAGATCAAAACAAACTAAACTAGTCAGTACCAATCGCACTTATAAAATATTCCTAATGGTTAATCATACTAAAAAAAATCCGACTATAGGACCGTTTTACTTTATCATTATGTACAAGTACGAAATGTATGACATTTTGACCTAAATGTCAAATATGTGTGATAAGCATTAAAAATGTATTTACCATTTGACATTTTAAAAGAAGAAACATCTAAACTAAATTAATTCATTTTAGATATGAATGGTCAAAGTGCCATTGGGTTGGCGTTATTGATAAAGTTACTAGGAACGCCAATGGGTATTTTAACTATTTAATTTTGGCGGCAATAGCGGAGTCAGAATCTGATGACGAATTGTCCAATTTTGAATGAATTTAAAACGTTTTGTTTCTTTCTCATTTTCACAAATTGTTAACTAAAAATTGCAACGGTACCTACTTCTTGTTATTAAACCAACTCAAATTATTAAAAACTAATAGGTCTCATAACCTCAAAACACATGTTGACATCAATGACATATTTGGTAGTAGTACACTGTCAAAAATATTATACAATTGTTCCATCTGCTTTATCGCCCATTCGCTTGGGCTGCGATGGCCCGACGTTTTTAGTCTCACAGTAAATCTTGCCCACATCTTCCTTTGTGTCGAGGTGGTAAACTTTGAAGATGAAGATAGACGGAAGGCTGATGAAAAGTTGAAACAAAGACCTCTACTTTGTTTTAACTTTTCATCAGCCTTCCGTTTATCTCTGACCAGCTGCCACTTCTTCAGTAGCTCCAAGCGGCTCGGTTTTTTAGGGAGAGCTGGAGACATGGCCAGTGGAGAGTCATTAATGCGTCTTCTGGCCGCCATGATGTCGTTTCTAACAATCTGTCGGTGCTCCCTCAGCAGTACAGGACGACTTTCTATCTTTGGTTTAGAACATACACAAACCAAAGATAGAAAGTCGTCTTGCTTAAACCAAGCTTTATATAATCAGCCAAATCCATTTCTACACAAACAAAATTTTGATTGAAAATACGAAACATATAACAGCCTCTAACTAATAGACTTCAAAGTAGCCTTACATTATAATTAGAAATAGTTTTTAGTAACTTTAGGGTCATTTAACTCGGGAGCACAATTTAAATCTGAATACAGTCCAATTTTTTTACAAAGAAGCTGAACGATTTTATAAATTTGAGGTTTGCATTGTTGTGTGTCAAGATTAAGTTTTGCGCTCCAATATCCGACTCATGCCCAATGTTGTCAACCGGAACCAGCTTGAACATTGCCCATTGAACTTATAAATAATTTCGACTAGTTTAGGCTCAGACTTTTAATTAATTGTCATATATTGATCAACACTTAGGGCAATAACAAAATAAAATTTCACAATTATGTATTCTATAGGCTGTCCAGATAAGGTTCCATGTGATTACCAAACAGTAAACAACATCTAAAGTGGCATCCGTAAAGGATGTAGTTTCTAAACAGCCTAACCGAACATGGTTTCAGAATTGTTATCAGAATGTTAATTTGTAAATAAACTCAATAATTTTTTTTTTTTAATCACTTCGTCTGGGACGTGGATCGTATTTGAACATTTTAGTTCAACAATCCCTTTTAGGCTTAATGCACTCTTTTGGGAATTTAATTGCAGGGAGCAGGGCGTTAGTGGTATTTATCTGGGTATTTGCTTCTATAGACTTGCAGAAATTGCACAATACATTTAAAAACGATGGTAGTGACTTCATATGGTACGTAAAGTTCTAAAATGTGAGATATATTATTATATACAGTTTTTTTTATCGTGCAACACAGCATTAATCATTTTTATAGTTATACGCTTCTGTCGCAATGACAGCAACGTCTCAAAGCGTCTCTTTTAAAATGCAGCATACAAGTAAAATTAATTCTCTGCGAGGCAAATATTACTTTACGAAGCGAACAATGTTAGGCTAAGGTTTGCAGCATTATGCGTTTAAATAACTGAGCTCTCTCTTCGGTTGTATACATGGTTCACTTCGTAAACTGTAATATTTGTGAATTACTTGAATGTTGCATTTTAAAATTGACGCTTTGATACATTACTGTCATTGTGACAGAAGTGTGACTATTGAAATGATTAAGGCTACGGTGCATTATAAAAAAACCTCTCTGTATGTATTGTGAAAATCGGTTAAAAATACAAACGTCAAAATTGCAGAAAACCAGAACCAGGGCCGTAAATCATTTATGATAATACTTACTTTGAAACCAAGGAGGGTTATGACCGTCTTCTACAACATACAATATGTGAACGTTACTAATTACTAATCCATTACTTGAGGGTGTCGATACGTAAAATGCAATCAAAATGGAGACACCAGATTTAAAAGTTTTTGTTGGGCCCAATGCTGCCAACCGCTCAACCGCCCCTACATAGAAACTGCTGAATAACTTATATAACAATAGGTTCATTCCAAGTAACAGTCCCGGACGGTCCGCGGACGGACTGTGGACAGTTTCGGATAGTTACGTTGCGTTAATAACAATAACGTAATAACAATGTGACATTTTGGCCGACCTTGAATTTGACAATTCATATCTATAATGGATGATCTGTATTGAAGGTTTCAACATCTGGATTTATTATAATTATATTGTTTCATACATCGATTTAAACACTATTTAACAAAATTCAAATACAAATGAATAAAAACTGACACCTGTCATGAAATGTGATTCTTTTGAGTACGGTCCTGGAAGAGCAATTAACAACAACCGTTGATGTGTAGGCGTAACAATTAAAATGATTAGCAATTAGATCCATAAATATTTATACAATTACACTCTCCTCGCCCATCTCTGCACGAAAAGGTATTTAAACTTTCAATTGTTTTTTTGTCAGCTGACGAAACAATAGATGAACATAACCTAGAAATGTTTACAATATGTAAAAATTTTCAGTAAGAATGGAGTTTGCTGAACACATTTTGACTCCCAAGTTGGATGGTGTAATACTGCACAGTCCATTTCATGAACCAGTCGATGGTACACTCTGCGTTTCCGGTCACCACTTAATTTTGTCCACCAGAAAAGAAGACGTGCAAGAGCTATGGGTAACCAAGGAAACCCGTATCACTAGAAAAATGAATTAACATTTTGTTTTACAGTTGCTGCACCAAAGTATAGATTACGTAGAGAAGAGACCCAACGGGACTAATTCAAACTACCAAAACGGTGGCACGCTACTTTTAAAATGCAAAGACCTCCGAATCTTGCAGCTTGACATAGCCAGCACCGAGGAGTTCCTAAACGTATATGCCTCTATTGAGCGTCTTTCGAATCTGGATGCACCTTCGTCTCTCTACCCATTTTTCTACCGTCCCATGTACAACATTCTTGAGGATGGGTACACTCTTTTCAAGCCCGAGCTCGAGTTTGCCAAGCTTATCGCCAGCGAGGAATGGAGAGTGTCGACAATCAACAAGAACTACAGCGTCTGCCCTACGTATGCGGCCACAATCGTTGTTCCCAAGAGCATAGACGATGAGACAATAATGGCATCTTCAAATTTCCGGGAGGGAGGCAGGTTTCCGGTGCTCAGTTTTCGGCATGACAATGGGGCCGTTTTGCTGAGAAGCGGACAACCGCTATTGAACAACAGCAACAGGCGCTGCAGGGCCGACGAGAAGATCCTAAATCAAGTGCTGGGGATGAACAAGAAGGGATACATAATCGATACACGTTCCAGCAGTTTGACTGGGCATTGCAAAGCCAAGGGAGGCGGAACGGAACCTGAAGGCCACTACAATCAATGGAGAAGGACACATAAAGGGCTGGATAAGATTGCCAATTGCAACGGTGCTCTTTTGGATTGCTTCCAAAAATTTATTGATGGTAATATATTTTATACACAGTGATTAGTAAGTTTGAATTAGTAGTAGGTTATGGTATAATGGGTTTATTTAACACTTTAAACTTTTCAACAAAAACAAGTCAGTAAATAAAAGGTGTACCACTAGACTCAGTTTGTGTGACGTCAAACTGGCACAAATGTATGAACGTTGCATACACAGTTTTTCACCATAGGTCGACGGTGCCTCGTGGTTAGCGCACTTGCCTCTCATGCCACGGGTCGCAGGCTTGAACCCCGTGGGTCCGGGAATTTTTGATCACTTAAAATTCTCTAACATCAAAGTTCCATTACTTTGGAGGGGAACTGAAGCAGGCGATCCCGTCCACTGTGAAGTTGTACGTACACGTTAAAGAACCTGATATGGAAGAAGCGAAATTCATAAAGGCAAAATTCCCAAGTGTGGTGGATCGATAAGTCGATAGGGGCTATTTTTATATTGGACCTCCTTTAAATATTTAATGGCGAGCTTATTTTTCAATTGTTATCGAAAAATGCGCCCACGTTGGTAAATCTCAGGGTAACCTTAGTGTACCTTGGGTTGTGTGTGTTCTTATGCAGCTGATGCCGCCATTCTGTTTTTACCTCTTGCAATGCTTTTAGATTTTTGTATTATAGCTAAGGTGACCAGATCCTAACGAACCAAAAGCGGGACAGCGAGAAGGGGGGGGGGGTGATTTTTAAATTAAAAAACAAAGAACGCAAAACGCAAAATAGACAGGGTGTCTCCCAAAAAACGCCGCGGGCCAATAACTCCATAACCCCCTAACTATTTAACTATTTATTGCCCGATTTCAATAAAACAAAAACAAAATTAAATGTCTCCACATGTTCTACAAAGGGGCCCTAATTTTCTTTTTTTTTTGCAAAATCAACTTTCATTACAGCGATAGTCTGCTAGATTTTGCAAAAAAAAATAGGGCCCCTTTGTAGACATGTAGAGCCATTTAGTTTTGTTTTTGTTTTATTGAAAGCGGCCATAAACAAAGGAGTTATCGCTAGCGGCGTTCTTTAGATTATACACCCTGTATAATATATATATATATATATATATATAAACAATCTTTATTGGGCTATCGACCCCATGGGGTCTTTCCGCCTCCTGTATAATATTATATTACATTTTTTTTTTAATAACATGAAATATAATGTCATATTTACAAATATAATAAATACGAGGCATGTTTTTAAAGTACTCTTTTGTATTTTGGCCGCTGCAGCGCTGCTACCAAATACAGGTATTGGTGAAATATATAAGCTGATAACTTCAAAATAGCGAATAAAAGATCACCCCGAAAAAAAAAACTCAATCTTTCAAAAGTCGGGACATTTTTGAAACGTCGCGGGACGCGGGACAAATTTCTAAAAATCGGGACTGTCCCGCCAAAATCGGGACGTCTGGTCACCTTAATTATAGCCGTAGTGTGTCGATAAACTCAACCAAATAAAGCACCACACTACAGCTATAGCACAATAATTCTATACAACTCTCACATTACTAGAGGTAAACACAACAGGCCTCACAATCTACCATTTCCAGGAGGACCATGTAAGATTGCATTATACACGTGGAATAGTGGAAAATGTATACAATTCCCCTAGCAAACAGGTTCATCTCTCTCTCTCACTAATAATGATTAGGAAGAAAGGAACGAAATAAACAAAGACGAAATCCAAACTCAGGCAATAGTACTGAAACCAGAACCGATATTTATTACAGGAGTAAACAATATACAAGAATTCAGAAATGTATTGAATAATGCAGGATCAGTAGACCAGTACCAACAAACAACAATGAGAAACGGGCACGTAAAAATAATGCTATCAAACATAGAAAACTATTAGGTGATAAGGGAATACCTAATAAAACAAGCCACTACACCTACCAACTAAAACTCAAGAGAGCCTATCAAGTTGTACTTAGAGGCCTACACTACTCGGAAGATCCTGAAACAATAACTGAAGAACTTAATGCCCTAGGCCATAAGATCAGAAGTATTATAAATGCAAGACAGAGCAACTAAAGAGCCATTGGGCAACATGGGCATGTTCTACTTAGAACCGGAACCTGATAACAACAACAAAGACATTTTCGACATCAAATACATAAACAATCAAATAGTAACATCGAAGCACCATACGTAAAGAAAGAAGTTGTACAATGCCAACGTTGCCAAAGATTTGGGCACACAAAAAACTTATGTAGGCATACATTCAGATGCGTGAAATGCGGTGATGACCATCCCACCTGTAGATGCGTAAAAACAAGAACAACACCAGCAGTATGCGCTAACTGCAATGAAGCACACCCTGCTAGCTACAAGGGATGCAAAACATACCAGGAGTACAAACAGCAAAGATTCGACCCGAACAGGAAAATGCGTTCACATACCACAGAGCAAAAGAGGGAAAGGGACAGTGAAAGATCCGCTGACCCTCAAGCACCATCTAACGGAAGATCATATGCAGATGTAACCAGAAACACTACTCAACAAAAGCAAACTCACGAAGAATTAAATATACTGAAAACAATGGACAAAATGCTTAGCCAATTTGAAGAATCCACGGAGAAGCTAATGGACAAAATGTTAGATGGATTGTTCGACCTAATTAAATCTATAGTCGACAGCAAATCAAATAAGTACATTTTTACGAATCTGAACGTGGAACGCCAACAGCTTGCCTGAACGAAGGCAAGAAGTTAAAATTTTCTTGAAAACATACAAAATAGATATCCTGCTAATCTCAGACACTAGAATGACTTCAAAGAACTATATTAAAATAAAGGACTATACAATATGTACTACAAATCATTCACGTAATAAAGCACATGGGGGCTCAGCTATTATAATAAGAAAGACAATAAAACGCTATGTAATTCAAAAGCATGCAACGTCTAGCATTGTAGTCGAACTAAATGGTCCAACCACCATATCAGCAATATATAACCCACCAAAGCATGTGATAAGCAACCAAGAATTTTACACGTTCTTCAATACACTAGGTCCGACATTTATAGCTGGAGGGGGCTTCAACACAAAACTGGGGATCTCGACTAATTCTCCCACGCGGCAGGCAACTCTACTACTCACTAATTTGTAATAACTTACAGATCATATCAACTGGAGAACTTACCTACTGGCCGACAGACAGGAATAAAATACCGGACCTGCTGAACTTCTTCATCACTAAGGGGATAGCACTGAACAAGATACACATTGAATCTTGCTATGAGTTATCATAAGACCACTCACCCGTTATTATGACCACAAGTACCAGGATAATATTTGAGGAAATTCCTTTGACCCTGGGCAACAAACACACCCACTGGAAAAAATTCAAAGAGCTACTGCAGAATCGCTTGATACCCAATATCTGGTACAACACTCCTGAAGACATAGAAGAAGCGGTGGTAAACCTAACAAGAGAAATCCAGAGAGTGACATGGGAATCAACGCCTGTGATGAAACCGAAAGCCATAACCCAAAATGACTACGCACTTATCATCAGGAACAAAATAGAAGAATGAAGAAAGCTGAGAAAGACATGGCAAAGAAGACTCTACCCATCAGACAAAAAAAGGTTTCATTCAGCATTGCAAGAACTGAAAAGGCTAATAATAAAATTTAAAAATGGAATTATGGAAAACTACCTACAAGAACTATCACCATAAAAAATATCTGATTACTCACTATGGAAGGCCACAAGGAGACTAAACCAATCCAAAGAACCAGTCCGCTCAATTAGGAGAGAAGATGACAGCTGGGCTAGAAGTAACGATGAAAAGCCCGACACATGTGGTGACTACTTTGCCAAGATATTCCAACCCTTCCCCTCTGAAATAGAAGCTGCTCAAGATAAAATAAAAGAGTACGTGGAATCACTGTTCCAGATATCTCCTCCAATCAAGGCAATGTCACCCAAAGAAATAAAGGTTGCAACAATGAACCTGAAACTAAAAAAATCGTCAGGATGGGATCTAATAACTGCACAAACACTGAAAGAACTACCCCACAACGCTATGCTAAAAATCGTTTCGATATTCAATGCGATGCTAAAACGTGGATACTTCCCAGGGATGTGGAAAATAGCGCAAGTCATCATAATCTTAAAACCCGGGAAACCATTCAATGATGTAAAATCATATCGGCCAATCAATCTTCTACCAATCTTATCAAAGCTCTCTGAAAAAATACTCTTGACCAGATTTAACCCACTACTTAGAAAACTAATCCCAGACCATGAATTTGGCTTTAGAGAACGCCACTCAACGGTGAAACCAGTACATAGAGTTGTATACACAATCACCCAAACATTTGAAGAGAAGGAATACTGCTGAGCCGTTTTTCTAGATGTGAGTCAAGCCTTTGAGAAAGTTTGGCACACAGGTCTACTATATAAAATTAAACAAACATTGCCCCACTCCTACTACATCCTAATGAAATCATACCTGGAAAATAGATGGTTCCAAATTAAATTCCAAAATTCACTCTCCAAACTTCACTATTTAAAGCTAGGGTGCCACACGGAAGTGTCATAGGACCAAAATTGTATTTGATCTATACGGACGATCTCCGACCAGCACGTGCACTACAATAGGAACATTTGCTGACGACACAAAAATAATGGCGACCAATATAACACCAGAGGGGGCCTCACAATACATACAAGAATACCTCCACATACTAGAAAAATGGCTCAAAAAATGTCCACCCGTACTTTTCAACAGCAAAACCATAACGCAAACAACAGAAGTTAAATATCTTGGCATACACCTGGACCGCAGACTGACGCGGAGAACACATATGGACCAAACGCAAACAACTCGACCTCAAAATCTGTAAATATTATCGGCTCATTGGACAAAAACGCTTAGTTGTCAGCTGAAAATAAAATACTAATTTACAAAACCGTAATCAAACCAACATGGACCTATGGCATCGAACTATGGGGAACAGTTAGCACATCTAACATCGAGATCCTAGAAAGGTTCCTGTCCAAAGCCCTAAGGGCCATATTATCCCATTCTATATACGGAAAAAATACATCTACAAAGATGTATTGATGAGTCAACACCCTAACCATCTTGTCTTAAGCCTACTGGACAATAGTGCAACGAACTATAACAGGCTTAACAGGCATAGCATCTTAAACTTGTGAGATAGATTTTAACCCTCTCATCACTTGAACTAGCCTTCTTTAGAAGGCAGTAACTTCCACCCTAAACAAAGTCATATAATGTTAATAATTGTTCTAGAAACAGATTGTAACTTTTATATAAAAATCGGCCGTATGGACATGGACTTAAGGTACATTTTTCGAATGGTGAAGGACTCTGTTCACAACACGTTCATATATTCGCGCGGTTCACGATGGTGGATGTTGGACTCCGTGGACACTAACGGAGTCTAATGTGGAAAATTTGTTAAAAACGACAAATTTTGCAAGTAGAATGTCTGTGACAAGTCTACACGGAGTTTCTAAAATGGATTAATTTTCTAATACACCTAAACTGTCTTGTGTGTCTAATAGCACATTTAATACATATTGAAGTGTGATCCAAAAGGTTGAGGATGGTTTGAATTTATCTTCCTCGATCGTTCTCCCATCCTGAGGGTTTGGTGACGTCATCGATGTGCTGATCCTAAAACTTATTAAATTATTGCCACTTTGGTAACATGAATATTTTTCAGACATTCTTATTTTACAGTGGCGTCTCTAAAAGCAGTGGTATATCGGGTGGTTCATTTAAACGAAGACATCTTAAAAAATAAGCCCCGCACGAATTAATGTTTCAGATGAAAGTTAATTATATTGAGGGGACCCATTTACTATTGCCAAAATCAGACCACCCCTTGTGAGGGTTTTCACTTAATTTCACTAAACTCTTCACATAAAAAATCAATAAATTTTTACTCCAGATGAAGAAATTTCCGTCAATGAAATTTATCACTTCCCACAAATGCAGACTTTAGTTTTGTCAATATAACCCAGGAAAAGGCCATAAATACAGTGTTAAACTATTCCAACTTTCTGAAATGACTTTGCTAAATGAAGACAGAATTTTAGTTGCAGGCAACTGGTACAGGTTGCCTTTCTTAACTAACCCGAAGAACAAAAATACAGATTATTGTGAAACTTTAAAATCTATTAGAAAAGGCATACCCAACGAAGTAAAGTAAAAGAAATTAGTGAAAGGAGAACTAGTAAAAATTGTAAACAACAACGGAATACGTGTTATGAAATATAAAGACAAGAAAGATATATGTATGATTTCAACTTGCCAAATACAATAAGTACAAATAAGAAAACTGTTGCAAAGAGAGGAAATGCAGGAGAGAAATATCGAAGAGGAGAAACTATTTCAAAACCTGCAGTTATAATAGAATAAAACAAAATAAAAATAGGAATTGATCTTTCAGATCAAATGATCTCATATTACAGTCCACCTAGAAACAGAGTAAAATGGTATCGAAAAGTAATCTTTGAATACTTAGGATTTGTGTAATCAATAGTTGGGTGATCTACATTAAGTTTTATTCAAATAAACCTATCAAGCTTGCGTCATTTTCGAAGACTGTCGCTTCGCTTGTTTTGGCAAATATTACACTCGTCACTTGTACTTACGTACACAATATAGCATGTTTACGTAACATGTTACGTACAAAACTTTGTTTAATTCAGATCACCTTATACCTACTGTTTCTACGGAATCATGATTGCACTGGCATAAACAAATTTGTCAAGAAATATCAAGAAATTCCAAAACATGTTCTCAAATAGCGATTCAGAACTAACTTATGATGTTGAAGACTCTGCTAATGTGGCCACGGGTAGTTTACTACCAGAAAAATCCAGAAATAGATACGCTGTAAGGTACAAAAAGTTTGAAGCTTGGCGGGAATTGCACTTATGTAAGGTCTTTACATAACTACATTACATAACTGCGTGTGTGACAGTTGTGAAAAATTTATCGTTTAATAACGACAGAAATTGATGTAAAATTTGACTTTTCAAAAGAGAATTGAATTAAAAAAATTTAATCAATAAACCAATTAAAAAGGCTTCCGCATGAAGCCAAGAAGATATCACTCGTTCGGAGAAGGTGTTACGGTCGTAACACAAATATAATATCGAATGAAAATCGTAATGAAGCATTAAAAACATGCTTAAACGTATGTCAGTGATTTGATTCACATTCATAAAATTCAAATCGAATGCCATTGAGTTGTCTGTCAATGTCAAAAATATGGTAAAACTGTCGATTTATTCCGGAAAACTGTCAGTGTAGATTGAAAAAATGGAAGCGCTCGGCACACAGCGAATACGCTGGAAGTCATTGCTTACGTGAAAGAACGCTTGTTAAACGAACCAATAAAATCATTGCGGTGGCTTAGACAAGAACTTAGTTTAGCACTAGAAAATTGAAAATCTGAATCAAGTCATGGACATACGTTTGAATTTCTACAGCTGCCCCTGATGGACTGTTTTTTATAAACATATCCACAATATAAGTATCAGAGTATCAGATGTGATATGCACACCTGGTTGGAAAATATAAACTATAACATTTTTAGATTGATACACTGAGAAAGTTTTTATCGTTTGCACATTATTTTACCATATTTTACATGTGATGCACAAGCTTATGGAAAATATGTCGTGTGTATCACAAATGATGCATGGGACAGGTAACGGGTAAAAGAGTTTAAATAATAAACTTCGTTGTCAATACAAACATCTAAAATAGGAAACCAAGCTAAATAAAGCAAATATTTAATATAAACCCAGACCACCAGGGAAAAGCACCGATGTAAACAAGAGTGACGAGTTGACACTGTAATTTGACGTAACCCACTTCAATAGCGCCAAAGTAACAACATACTGTACACTAAAACCTATAGCTGGAAATACAAATCGTCTTCAACCTTTTTGGATCACCCTGTAAATAATACAATGTACAAGGTATTTAATTTTTAAATAGGATTGAGTCAAAACATATTTGATATCAAATTAAACAATTTATTTTTCATAAAAATCAAGATAAATTTAGTTTGTATAGTACAGTTGATTGCAAAAATAGGAGACAAGAAATTTCGGGTGCTTGAAGCACCGTGATGTTAGAAGTCACGTAAGTGTTTTAGTATTTAGTGAACTGGTGAGGCGAAAGTGTACGCCTAAACACCGTTCCTGAATCATTTATAGCTTTGGTTTCGTCATCTAGAAGAGGCATTTTAATACTTAACTTGTAAAAGTTTTGAACTCAATGTCAACTTTGAAAGATTGTCAAATTTAAAAGAAATAGGGGTTATGAAAAACCACATTTGTAGAATAACATTTTAAGAAAAACAAATACAGAAAACTGTCTTGTCTACTTTTTTTTGCAATCAACTTAATTTCCATATACAGATCATATTATTTTTTAGGCCTTGCATTGGCCATATAATGAATAAATGCGTGTGCGCTCTTGTTCACAATGAAGTTGCAACACAAGAGTGGATATAGTTATCACTGGTTATAACCCAGTGGTTCCTAAACTTTTTTTACTCACGGCTTCCTTTTGGCTAAGTTTTCCCATGGCACTCTTCACTAACTGAAAGCATGACATATTTGTACTTGTAAAATAAGTAACTACTCTCAAAACTAATTGTATGAACATATTATATGTAGACATAGTATACTGTACAACACAGTTTATATTTATAACTCTTCTTCCTCTTTTTGTTGCACAACTTTACGTGGTTGATAATATTTTATATAAATTTACCATTTTATTTCCGAGCCACTGTTGCTGCTTTTTTTCTGAATAGCATATTAACAATCATGCCCTTGCTAATAATCTTTTTTGTAGCTTGCAATGATACAAGCTCTTCAATGGACAAATGGATGTCTCGGGTGGAAGGCAGTAATTGGCTGACACATGTACAGTCATCATTAAATGCCGCCTGCCTTGTGGCCCAATGCTTAGACCAGGAAGGTGCTTCGGTGCTTGTTCATGGGTCCAATGGGCTTGATTCTACTTTATTGGTCACATCTATAGCACAGGTTATATTAAATCCAGATTGTCGGACAGTACGAGGTAATGATTAATATTTACTATTTTTTTATGAAATGGTTACTAGCTTAACTCACTTAATGTCCAGTTTATTCGCTATTACTCGAATTATTATTCGCTTCCAGGTTTACAAGCTTTAATTGAAAGAGAATGGCTCCAAGCCGGTCATCCGTTCCAAACAAGACATGCAAAGTTTTGCTATTCAAATGCCAGAAACAAAAACCAACAACCAACATTTCTCCTGTTCCTTGATTGCGTTCAGCAGTTGCACTACCAGTTTCCATGTAGCTTTGAGTTCACCACGCAAATGCTGATTGTATTATTTGAGCATACCTACTTCAGCCAATTTGGTGAGAATCAAACGTGCATATATACCGCGTTTTTTTTTTAATCGCTGAACATAGGGTATGTTCAGTTTTAAAACGACGGGACATTCCTATGCTAATATTCAATTATATGCAACCAAATTTGGTTGCATATATTGAATTTTAGCATATAATTGATCCTGTCGTTTTAAAACTAAACATACTCTATGTTCAGAGATAAAAGACGCCCGGTATATATATATATATATTTATATATGCATATGCATATGCCTGATTAATGCATTTTATTCATTCAGGTACATTCTTGGGAAATTGCGAAGCTGACCGTGAAAAACTGGAGATCTCCAAGAAGACAACTAGTCTGTGGTCGTATCTGAACCGGCCGGATATCCTTACATCAATTCTCAACCCCCTCTATGAACCAAATAAGACACCGATTTGGCCCAGTGTCGCTTCTGTGAGCCTCAACTTGTGGAATGAGCTGTACCATCGCTGGATCATTGATCAGGCCCAGCAGAAGAAAGCAATGACAAAAATACACGATCTCATACAGAATGACAAGAATGTGCGCAGTAAGGTGATCAAGTTAAGGAAACAATTGATTGATCTGCAGAAGGAATATGACTTGTTTGTAGAGGAAAATGGAGAAGTGGATGAAGCCGAGACCGGCTGATGTTCAGAATTTAATAACAAGAATAACCGTGGAAGAGATTGATTTTGATGAGCCTTCACAAATGTAATTGTACGATCAAAGTAGCAGATGTATTATTTATAAAAACCACCGCGTGCATTCAGAGAGTCTTTAATTTCCTCCAAACTGAAATTGCAAAATGCCTTATGTGTGAATAAATATAACTTTAGGTGTTAATTATATATTATATACACAGATATTATAATCAAAAATGGCTTTACTTAGAGTTTACGTTAAATTGAGATATGTATTTGAAGATAAAAAAATTACCTCTTATGAACCAAATAATGGTACTGCTTCATGGCCACGATTTATTAAAATTATCTCTGTGCGCATTATGCGACATTTTACTCATTCAATTTGGAATTAGAAAGATGTTGGTGTTTTTAGAATGAAATTTTATTTTTGTATTATGCAATGAAGAGTTGTAATATGTATATTTTCTTGCTATGTTTAGTTTGCTTAAATTTTGATCGTCTTGAAGCCTTTTATCCAAATCTGCTGTTAAATATAACAAAGACACAATAGTTCGTTAAGAGCTGTACCTAGTCATTGAATCTCGAAGACTATGTTTGCATAAATGTGCTACTTAAATGTAAATGAATTGTTGTAAATTCATTGAATGTTAACTGTATTTTAAATATTTATTCTATTTTAACGTTATAGCCATAGCAGTGCTGTTTAGTAATGAACATTCCAATAAATTGCAATATTTCATTAATTTCTGCAATTACAATATTATGTATTTTAAATTTATTGGATAAAGAGTCTTTATTCTTTTATCAATATGTTAGTATACTATTTATTTACAGATTCACACGTTAAAAGAGATTACTACATTATTCCTCCCAACAGTTTTTTAAAGTTTATTCAGCAGGGTGTACCATTGATTTCAGAAAAATAGTGTACACCTAATTTTACATTGTTTAAATCGTTATTTTTGATCTCACAGTGACAAACAAAATGTCAAACCTAATTCAGTATAAGATTGGGTAGGCGACTCAGTCTTTACTCTATTTTGTAAATAAAAATAAACTCGAATTTGTTTCTTGACTAACGTTTTTTTTTCTCTTCTAATTCGTGATAAGTTTTATAAGATATTGTAATTTGACGTTTTAAATACTCATCATGAACTATTTTCACCGGTTTTGTTCTATACGTCGCGTTCATGAAGTTAGGCCAAATATTTAAGTTACACCCTATGTATCATTGTGTATAATACATGTACGCAGCCATTCGAGTCTCTGGTCGTTCCGAAATCATAGAGGGAGGACAGTTATGTCTAGGAGGTAAACCTAGATGTAAACACAGACCTTATGTCTGTGATCAAGAACAGTCTTGGAAAATAATCATTCAAAACCTAGCGATAATCTCAATTTGTTAGCAACAAGAGAGAGAGCGGTATTGTGGCAAACTTATAAGAAATATTGAAACTATGTATGTAAATTATAGCTAATTTGTACAATTACCTACTTAACCAAATTGCCAGATATCTAGCTCCTAAAATCCATTTTTAGCTCGACTGACTTACTCAAGCGCTATACGTAAAATGGTTCGGCTCACTTCAATTCCACAGCACCACCTTCCAGATTGAAATTGTCTTGCTGTTATACATGTATAATATTTAGATGCCGCTCAAGTAAAAATGGATTGAAATAATAATTAGGCAACTGCATTTATCTTGGGAATTAAGTTCTAATTTAAACGAGTTTAAAGCCAATGTACAGTCGTGCTCACATAAATCTAATACAAGCAATTTGGATAGAATAGCAATTTTATATAGCAATATAAATATGTTTGTACCCTCATTTATGTGATCATGACTGTACAGCACAAAGATTACAGTACTAGACAAAAAAACGGTCACTTTTGTGATACTGTACTTCTTCCCTCCTGAAAATCGTCTGCTAAGCATACCATTTATTATTATTTTATTTGTATATAATAATTCTTTAATGTATTTTTAATAACACAAATTTTGAAAATAAAACAAATAATGTTTCGCTTTTTTCTTCAATATGAAGAAAATGACATAATTTTGGGTCCATTTTGGGGCGGCCTACTAATCACAAATATAACAAATTGCATTGTGGTTTCAATAAAACAGCAATAACATGGAAATATTTTTATACTATTATAAATATTATATTTTCTTATTCTCTTATTTAAGTAAACACTTTAAAATTATATAATGCTATCACAAATACCACGTCATGAAATGTATTTGATTCCATTATAAATGTGTTTTTTGAAATAATCATTAAATCATGCAAATATCATTCAAAACAACAATTGTTGACATAAAGTAAGTTGTAGGTGTTTCATTGAATTTACTTTATTGTTTCGCTGTTTATATTCGAATATCTCGGTAAATTATGGTGAATTAAAAATATTTCATGACCTTGTAGCAAAAAATTTAAGCCGTTGCGGATATATGTTTATATGAAATTTTCTTCATAAAATGACCTGAGAAATTACACCCTTAAATATTAGCACGTCATAAAGGAACACCCTGTATAGTAATCCTTACTGGTCAAATTTTATTAATTTTTGTTTTGTTTTGCAAGGAAATATATTCTCTAAACTTTTATTTGGAAAATTTTTCAATAGCTCACAATTGGTCTGAATATGACTCACCTTTAAAAAAAGTCCAAATTTAATTTTACACAAAGTACTCCTTGTAATTCCGTCTTCCTAAAAATATGCAGCAGAAAATCTATCACCGATGGTTTAGAAATAGTTACATATTTGAATCTGTAGTTATTTTATTTCATTTGATTGATCATGGAAAACTTTATTGTCAACAGCAAAACAATATAATTGCATTAAATATTTATTTAGAATTACAAATACTATTATATAAATTTATAAAGGAATTTAAAAGAAGAATTCCGGATGCGTTTATGCTATTTTGTATTTTATATATATAATCGATTTTTATTGGGCTATCGACCCCATATGGGGTCTTTCCGCCTAATATTTTATATCTTCCCATATATTTTTTTAAATCGGCGTGCACGGTTTCTGAATATTGTTCCCTGATCATTTACCTTCATGTTTGCAAAATTGTTCAATATGGTAAAATGTAGCATGAATTTTTCGGCTACAGTTATGGCCAGTTGAATAAAATCATTCTTAAAATGTCGGATAACATTTTCAAAATCACTCGGAAAACTGTTACCAAAACATGACTCAACAATTATTCAAAAGTACACACACACTGAACATATTTCAAACAGTTAAGAGGACAAATTAAATGTAAAACATCGACCTTAGCAAGTAAAAGATGGCACGAGTTTCCTTTGCATGAACTTCGACCCATGGAATGGTTTTTTCTGCATATGGAAAATGCCTGCCCATTTTCAACAAACTTTTGGAAGGTCTACGTTCACAGCATCACAGCAGTATAAATATTATTAGCAATACCAAAGAAGATATAATTCTCCAGAGGATGTATCTTTTTAGGCAACACCCATCATTAAGTATAATTCTGGAGTGGAATTAAGTGGAATTATTTATAGAATTACTGCTATGATTAAATGATGGGTCGGAAAATGCAATTGCCAAATTTCTTCAAATAATTTTTGTTTCCTCCAAAAACCGACCAATTATTATATATTTTTTTTAATACTTCTCCATAAATATCTTAATATACCTTCATTCAGCAAATGATATTTATCTATATTACACCACGTGCAAGGATTTGGAAATATTTGTTTCAAATAATTTCAACTGTTCCATCTGCTTTACGTGGCTCTGATGCTAATTTTGATGTTTTATTTATGCTTACATCCTAAGATAAATTGTACTTTTGCAAACTGGCCTACAAACAAATTTGTGTCGTTATTAACTGCATCTGTTTATTGAGGTTTGCAAAAATTGGAAGTCCTGTATTTGTATAAAATTTGTAATATTTGAAATTATATTTTCTTCGTTTGTATGCTGCTGCTTTTGTATTAATATTAAAGAAGCAACTTTTTCGAAAGTTAATTTCGAAAATAATATATAATAATAACAAATTTTAACTTGGAGAGGCTAACATAGCAATATATTTAGCTGTACATTAAAATATGCAATTGTATGAAACCCCATTTGCAACAAAAAATAATGTTACATTTATTTACAAAAAGAATAGCAAGAAATAGCTCTAACTCAAAATTGAACTAGGACATTTTTTTCATGAATAAGTCGTGGCTTGGAGAACTGTGAGCTGTTAATGCAACTATTTGCAGCGGGATATCATGCACAAACATTACACAATTGGTGCTCAAACTGGACTGATGAGACCCCAATAATGTCGAAACCGGTCTCCAGTTGACCACGGAAGTAATTTCCAAATGCACATTCAAATATTACCTGAGAGTGCATTCAACTTTACATTCAATTTTTTTTTAACACAGGATGAATCCATCCGTACATTTTTGTACAATTTCTCATGAAAATTGGCCGGCCCTTCCGTTTTACCTATTTTACTGTACTAGGTCAATAAAATTGTATCAGAAAACACTGAATATATACAAATTGGAAGAGTAGGACAATTCTTGTGAGGTTGATCAGGTCATGGGAGCTGTCCAAATCCATATTAATCCAACAACATTTCCTTGCGGAACGACGGCCATCTTGAGAAACCACGATATCTCACCTTCTATTGATCAAATGTTACTTATTTTTATTTTGTTTTGTAGGAAAAAAGTATTCTCTACAACTTTAACACAACATTAACACAAACATTTTTTACGATTATTTGGATTTAGAAGAAGACGCTGCCTACAACTCTGAAAGTAAGAAAGTCGACAGTAGTATAGCTAGGGGAGTTCGGCCTCATTTTCCCATAAGGATTAACAAGGGGTCTAATTTCACATTTCAGCCATTTTGTTTTTTCGGTCTGCGAGATGGGCGAGCCTTATTTGTACAACGGGTTGTCTATGGACCTTGTCGGCATGTGTGTTGGGTTGCCTATAGGTCAAGTGTATATTGGGTTGTCTACCATCAATGTGTGAGAGACGTTGAGAGACGCATTTAAAGTGTGAGAGACGCGTTGTGAGAGATGCATTTAAAGTGTGAGAAACGCGTTGAGAGACGCATTTCAAATACCATTGGGAGGGTATCGTGATCGCCGGGAGGGGAAGGAGGGGCTGCGAGAGGGTACATGACATACATGATGTGGTTGATCGTTTATATATTTTACACCACGAACTTAAATGCTTGTCCCCAATATATCCACTATTTTCCTTTTTTCCTTGCACCTTTCGTAGTTATTACTGTTTTTGACATTTATGTATCTTTGCCATGCTTTTTTCTTTTCTTTTATTTTATCTCGGATGTCCTCTGACCACCAATCTGTCTGTTGTTTCTTGTTTGTACTTTTCTTAAATCCGCATGTCCCTTGTGCTGCCTAAAGCATATTTCTATTTATGTTATTCCATATTTCCTCTACTGCTTCGCTGTCGTTGGCCACTTCTAACTTGGCTTCTAATTTTTCTTTGTATTGTATTGCTGTTTCTTCATCTTTTAGTTTGTATGCTCGTATCTTCGTGTAGTTTACTGCTATAGTTGGTCGCTGTATTTTTCGGACACTGCCTTGATAGTTTTCCTTGAGTTTGGTCACCACTAGGTAGTGGTCACTTCCTATTTCGTAGCTTCTAGTTACTCTTGTGTCTATTATTTTGCCCATTCTTGTTTGTTCTGTTAATATGTAATCCATTATATATTTTTCGTTCCTGCTTATCACTGCCCTGGTGTATTTGTGTATCTTCCTGTGGTCGAATAGTGTGTTCGCTATTATTAGATTGTTCATTCTATAATAATCTGGCATTTTCTTCCCATTTTCGTTTATTGTGTCTTCCCCGTATCTTCCTCTCATCGTATCGTTATATTTTACTTCCTTGCCAATTCTGCTGTTGAAGTCTCCTGCTACATATATGGCATTTTCGGTTGTTTCGTAAAGTTGATCCCAGAATTCTTCTTTGTTGCGTCTTCATTTGATCCATATACTATAATTATTGTTCAGGTTCTGTTGTTTTCTTTTAGTGTTTCGGTTAATATCCTTGGTGATATTGCTTGCCATGATTATATTTGGTGTTCTATGTCTCTGCGCATTATGTATCCTACTCCTGCAGATGCCCTTTTATCCTTGTCTACCCCGCTATATATTATTTTGTGCTTGTTATTAGTTGTGTACATTCCATTCCCTTTATCTTTTTTGTTATTTTGTTTTGTTTATTGTGTCCCCTTCCTTTATTTATATTTCTATCTGTGCCTTCCTTATATTCCTTCTCGTGCCCCATTTTACATTCGCTCTGTCGCTTCTATTTCTTCTAATTTGATCATTCGTTGATCTGCTTTTTCATTACCATTTTTCCGTCCTTGTTTGTATGTAACCTCTGCTTCTTTTGCTTAGTAATTTTTTGACTCCATTGTTTGCATTTCTTACCATTTCCAACTCTCTCCATTTATTATCAATTTCTTATATCCCACTTTCGCATGGTTTCATTTTTCTTTTTCTTCCTTGGCTATTCTTCTTATCTCTCTCTGCCCTTCACGTTCCTTCTTTGTTAGGTCCGACTCAATAAATATTTGATCTTTTTTGTTGCTTAGTTTGCTTTTATATCTGAAGATCTTGTTACCGGCGACTCGCGCCGGCAGCGATTAAATCGTTACCCATTACGAAAAGTAACTTCAGTCAGTACATTTTATTCACAATTTAATATTTACCAAATGAATCAGTTATCACCGCGCGATCGTAACAGGCGCCAGAAGGGCGCTCATTCAGGAAGGCACCCCGTGGCGAGATCCTGGCCTGAACTTTCGGCGTCACAGCCGCCCGGAAGCATACATTGCTATTGACACCTCCAATACGCAGAATTGCGTCGTGCGTGTGGCCGAAACTTGGTTAGCGCCGGATACGCAAAATCCACACTCGAACTTACTGGCGCCGAGAAATTATAATGCAACGTGGGAATCATTTTCCAAAAATCGTAATTTAACCCGATTCCCACGTTGTAACATATCATCGAGCGCATAATTTCAGTGGCAATACAGCCATGGTGACCATTTTACTGTACGAAGACGCGCTCGCGAAATCATTTTTATTTTGTAACTTTATTAAATTCACTCGAAAAGTAGGGATGTTTCTCCCCACTCATCTAAGTTCGCAACGGCCACGAATTTGGGGAAGGAGAATCTCCCGGAATTGATAAAAGTCGCGTTTTTCAAAAACTTAGGCTCTCTTTCAAATCATCGCCGTTCCCTAATCATCTCCCTTTTAAACCACATCTCTTTTAAATCATCGCCGTTCCCAAATCATCTCTCTTTTAAATCACCTCTCTTACATCGCGTCTCTGACACAGTCACTCTTTTAAACCACGTCTCTTGCAAATCATCGCCGCCTCCTAAGTAGCTCTCTTTCAAATCATCGCCGTTCCCTAATCATCTCTCTTTTAAATCACCTCTTTTAAATCGTCGCCGTTCCCAAATCATCTCTCTTTTAAATCACCTCTCTTACCTCGCCGTCTCCGAACCAC
This sequence comes from Othius punctulatus, assembly GCA_951805005.1. Lineage (NCBI taxonomy): Eukaryota > Metazoa > Arthropoda > Insecta > Coleoptera > Staphylinidae > Othius > Othius punctulatus. The sequence goes on along the minus strand of OX638140.1, from coordinate 21,864,719 downwards.
CGGTCTCTTTCAAATCATCGCCGTTCCCTAATCATCTCTCTTTTAAATCATCTCTCTTACATCGCCTCTCTTTCAAATCATCGCCGTTCCCAAATCATCTCTTACATCGCGTCTCTTACACCGGCTCTCTTCTAAATCATCGCCGTTCTCACATCGCCTCTCCTAATCATCTCTTTCAAATCGTCACTTACACTTCGTACAGTAGAATATCACGTGCCCTACGCACACGCTTAATCACGTGCCTCTTCGCACCTACATTCAGCCCTCAGCCTCTCTTATTTTACCGTATTGTTTTTATACCATTAAACGTTTGTTATTTGTTTTGTTATTGCCTTGTTTTTTTTTTCGTCAATATAATTACACACGTATTCCTATTCATTTAATTGTGCCACCCTTCGCCCCCCCCCCACCAAAGTGAACAAAAAGTACACCGCCAACGATCTTCGATCCAGGACCTGGAGGTCATCCCCGACGCCCGAGCCAGCAGCAGATATCAGTAGGGGGGCCATGCCAAACCCCCTGCAAACAGGTTAGTGGTGAAGCAAGTCTCGTGCATACTGACTCTAGCCGGAGTTAATTGGGTGAATCACACCTGCCGGACGGAGTACCAACTCTTTCTCCGAGTCCGGAGGTGCACTCCGATTACAATCTCAATTTTATCCCTAAAACTTTCAGTCGCAATCACGCACATTTTCTCGCCAATCTTCTTTGCACTCCATAATCTAACGTTTATTAGTAGTTCTTCCTCGAGGAATTTCTCCATCGCCTCCTTAATAACTATCTCCTCCTTGGTGTTCATTTTCACTCCATGGATAACAAGGTTGTTCTATTTGTTCTCCTTTTCCATGTTTTCCATTCTTTCAATTAGATTTTTAATTTTCGTTCTCATAAGCTTGTTTTCTGGTTTTACCTCTGCTAGTTGTTTTTTGTTATCTGCAAGTTCCTTTAGCCGGGAAGTAAAATTATACAATGAGTCACTTCCCGCCCGCATTAAAAGGGCTAAATGCACATATTTTCAACTGATTGTGAAAAATTGTGAGTAAACAAAATTTATTCAAGCAATGTAAAAAACAAATATGTTATTTTTCGACGTAGTCTCCGTTACGTTCTATCATTCTATGCACCTCCTCCACCGTTTTGGAAGTGTTTGAATACCCGAAGAAAAATATTATTTTAGTCGTGTGCCCATCAACTCGTGATGTGGACACCGCAACTTCAAAACTTGTTTTGTTGCAAAAAATACCATTTCTCAAAGATCCCCGCCTTTTGGTACTGATACTGGTACTGATGGTGATGTGGCTTGAGACTATTCTTCGGGAGGTCTGAGTATGTGGCACTAGTAACAGTAATCCATTAGACGCGAAGTTCTATAAAAATCACCCCTTTTGCGTCCCAGGAGAGGGTCAGCATAACCTTTCCTGCCGGTAGCTGCGTGCGATTTTTTTCCGGACGAGAATCAGCTACGGAAATCACCCCAACCATGAATTTGTTGTTCCATTCATTCACTTGCTGGACTGACAAGCATGAATATTCATATTGCAGCTTCATTCTACGATGAGTATCTAGGGGTTTTACTTCTTCACTGTGCAAGAAACTAATAACTGAACGGTGTTGCTCTCTAGTGCAGGGCTCTAGTAGAACTGCCATTTGTGGACTATCACTGTGTCAACACTTTTAATTGTTATTACGATATGGCGTCCACAATACTTTCGACATCTCAAAAACAATATTTTTGCATTCATTTATTATTCTAGGCATTTTTTAGGACACTTGTAAGGCTTTCATAGGGCTCTTCCGCGTATATTACTTTATATAAGTACTTTAATACTACATACAAAGTTATTCAATTTCGATTACCACTATGGGGATATCGGAAACGGAAAGAGATCGAAGTCTGTTAAATTGGGGCAAAGTTGCGTAATCATATGGGGAACAATATTCAATAAACATAATTAAAAAAGAAAATGATTGCTGAGATTTAAAAAAAAATAGACATTTTGCAAAATCTTATTTATGTTTTCCTGTCGTTACTTGAAGAGATATTAAAAAAAAATATAAATACATCTTCATTGCCACTTTTTCTCATCTACAACATGAGTATTTTAGATTTTGGATCAGACCTTTCGTGTGAGTGCAACCGTCATCAAGTTTAAATTTTTAAATACGGACCTGCAATTTTTATTTTTATTTAGTGTTATACTCGTCTATACTGTTGCAATGATGTGCAACACTTGAGGTTTTAATCACGTTTCAATATGAAAATAAATCAAAATCTACAATTAGCACAAAACTGGATTTAAAAAATAAAAATATAAATTTGAGTGATATGAAAACAGTTTCAAATTGGAAACATTGTTACAAAACAATAAAACTGGACATACTGTCAGAGGTGCTTAGTTATTTCTTAAAAATGTTTTCTAACGAACACAAAAGAGATATGTTGAGAATTTACTATCATTGTAAGAGAAACTCTGCTCGAGCAAGTGAAAACTATTTACAAGTGTATCCCGAAAGACCCCAGCCATCCCAAACATTGTTTAAAAAGTTGGATTACAATTTAGGGCAGTATGGATCTTTCAAGAAACCAAAGAAAGTTTTTGAAGATGAAACGGCGATGGTTCTGCAAGAGGTAGCTAGAAAATTGTAAATACGTATCATTATCTAAAAATCAGGTATTTATTGTAGATAAGAAACCAACCCGACCAATGAAGTAGCGGTTACTTTGAATTTGCCACAAGCAAAAGTCTGGCGGATTCTTAGAAAAAATAATTTTAAACCATACAAAATTCACATTTCCCAGAGTTTATTTCCTGGTGATGGTGAACGAAGCTTGCAATTTTGTAATTGAATTTGTTAGCGTATTGAAAATGATGATCATTTTTTAAACACAATAATTTGGTCAGATGAATGTAAGTTCACAAATTGTGGACTTTTCAATAGAAAAAATGAACACATCTGGTCAACAGTCAATCCACGAACAAATACCGAAGTTAGAAACCAAGTTAGATTTGGCATTAATGTTTGGGCTGGTCTGTTGGGAGACAGAATTATAGGACCATTCCTCTATCAGGAAAACCTCAATGCGGAGAGATATTTGATATCCTAATTCCTCCCGCTTCTCAGGGAGGAATTAGAAGAATATATCATTGAAGTACTCTCCGTCGACTAAATTTAATATGGTTGCAGCAAGACGGGGCTCCTCCATATAATTCTAGGGCAGTTCTAAATAAGCAATTTTAAAATAGGTGAATAGGTAATCGTAGACCTATCGAATGGCCAGCTAGGTCGCCAGACTTATCCCCATTAGATTTTTTTTTGTGGGGCATGTTAAAAAATTAAGTTTATCGCAGAGTGCCAAATAATATTGATGAACTTCGGGCAAACATTTTTGAAAGTTTTATGAGTATAAGGCAGCGTGATATACAACGAGCAGTGAATAATTTTCGACGCTGAGCAGCCTTTTGCATTAGAGATATATTTGAACATTTATTATAAAATTATTATTCATTATTATAACACCTAAAATTCGTATTCAGTTGTTAAATTCTATTTTGAATAATATTAGTATAATATGTACTGTAAATGTAATTGTATGTATCTCTTGTTAAATACTTTGTAGTGTTGCATAAGATGCAATTTAACGTTTATAGTAATGTTTTCGATTTTAAACTGTTTTCATGGCACTCTAGTTTATATTTTTATTTTTTAAATCCAGTTTAGTGCTAATTATAGATTTTGATTTATTTTCATATTAAAACGTTATTAAAACCTCAAGTGTTGCACATAATTGTAACAGTATAGACGAGTATAAGTCAAAATAAAAATAAAAATTGCAGGTCAGTATTTAAAAATTTAAACTTAATGACGTTTGCACTCTCACGAAACGTCTGATCCAAAATATAAAATTCCCATGTTGTAGATGAGAAAAAGTGACAATGAAGATGTATTTATATTTTTTAATATCTCTTCAAGTAACGACAGGAAAAGATAAATACGATTTTGCAAAATTCCATTTTTTTTAATCTCAGCAGTCATTGTTTTTTTTTTAATTATCTTTCTTGAATATTGTTCCCCACATGATTACGCAACTTTTCCCCAATATAATCGACTTCGTATCTTTTACCGTTTCCGATATCCCCATAGAGTAATCGAATTTGAGTAACCCTGTATATTACTATAATTTGTTTTTCTTTTAATATTCATAGTATCAACGTACTTGTCAGGGATATTATCCCTAACCTGCTATCGACCAACGGGGTTTCTTCCGCCGTAATATTCATATTAATATTTAATGATATTATATCATTCTATTCGAAATGATCTAATAATAATTTCCATGAATTTATATTCAAAGCTGGCCTTTATTAGATTATCATAACACTATTTACTTCATAATAATTAACTGTATTAGAATGTATTCCTACACCAAATAAGCTTGGTGCAAACAGAGAATAACTGAATATGAATATAAATGGGTATAGTTAGTCATGGTGCCGTTGGTTTATCTATACCTATACGGTTGCTGAATTGCGTGGGAAGTACGTAATGTAAAAGGGCCACGAGCAAACGTATGCGTTTATGCGTATCCTGTTTCTTTGATCTGTTCAACCACAACAATACCATTACGATTTGGGCACTATCCGCTATTATTAATACTAATGTATCATAAATAACTGCGGCGCCTCAAACTGAATGAGCATAATATAATCATATTTGGCAACAAATAATTTATGAGAGTCGAATAATATTAACATAAATCTTTCTGATTTGTAATAAATGAGCAACAGCCAAATCCTAATCATATCCGATACAAATACGATCTTGTTTCGCGTCGTTGGGCTATCTGGCCCAGATATTATGCAAATACGTGGTCCTCCTGTTCGAGGAACCCTACATTTGCGGTGTCACTGATCGTCGGTGTCGGTCGTCTGATGGCGGATGGCCAGGCTAGGTGTACACCGACGGAGAAGCAAGACACGATCGGCCCAAGGTTGTCCCGCCGCATTCTTCACTGACCGTTGCAGTCTCCATACTAGCCCGAGACAATGGAACTGGATTTAAGAACCCCTAACAGCCCGTGGCGCTCGACCTCACAAAAATCAATTCCGAGGCGAGATCCAAGATACTTACAGATTATATTTATCAAAAAATCTCATATTCGTTTGCTTGAAGAAATTTTGACTCAATACTTAATATTTTATATATAAATGAAAACACAATTGCTTCAGTCTCTTGACCATTTTCAAGAGTCATTTAGTTAACACTATGTGACGTTTTTTGACAATTTAAAACACAAATTCATTATTTATATTAAATAATTCGTTTCCTGACGTGATGCAGTTATTAGTAATCAGTATTGATAATAACAATAATAGTAATAATAATAATAATAATAATAATAATAATAATAATAATAATCCATACAACTCCCTAATAAATGTGTATTTCCAAAAATTAATAGATCGTTAATATTACTACCATTAATTTTTACCATATTCATTTTAAAAAAATCCAATAGATCCATACGTTTTCCTATGTTTGATGTGTGCAATATCTTCCGACCCTTACTAAAAGAAAATGTTATTCTTGGTACAATGTTTTGATAATCCAGGATCTTCTATATTTCAAATAAATTCAAATTTGTAGGACAATGTTGTAAGATTCGGTTTTCCCAATATTTAATAATTAGGTATATTTTACTTGTAATCATAAATTCTTATAATTTATGATATTTGTTTTGGCTCGTGATTTATCTATTTTACTTTTATTTTCTGTGATCGTATAATGGCAGTACTTCTTTACGTTATGTTTGATATTAAATCATTATCGTGACGACTCAAACTTCTTTTAGAGGTAATGCGTGTGTTAGTAACAATAATATTAATAAAATAAAGACAAAGAATTCTGGATTGAGTGTAATTTATTCACTTTAAAGGATTTTGCACCAATAATTAAATATCAACTTGAATTTAATTACTTTCTTTATTGACTCAAAAAGTGTTAGTTAGTTTTGGATAAAAGATGTACTTAACGTCAATGACTTTCACACATTGCTCAATTCTACGTGCCCGCAAAACGGCTCAATGCATGTCATCACTTCATGAAATATGTCACTGTTTGTGCCTTCCAATGTCAGTTTTCATCTATTACTTCAGGATTCACTAACTAGGTTTTGATAGATACAATTTTGTTAAATACGTCCTGTAAATTGTTCGTATGACTGATATTAATGAATTTGCAATAAGATTAAATAATGTTTTGCCACTTTAGCGAAGAGATATTATTTAGGTTATATTTTAATAATTTATACTTAATCCCTGAAGAGTATTATCCTTTCTATACTTTATTCTAATTTATAATGACAGTATTTTATTAAATAAGAAATTCAAATGATATTATTTATTTCGTTTTAATTGATATTTTTAGACGAATTGTTTATCATGTCTACTAAGGTAAACACAATTGGAGATAGTAGCATTCTCCTGTCTGAACGCGAATGACACCGGAAAGATTACCTCATTAAAATCCACGACATCGCTCAAAGCGTATGCCAGAAATTAATAAAGCTCTCGAATAACCCACGTATGTGTAACCGGAACGATTACCTCATTAACATCTACGACATCGCTCATAGCGTATGCCAGAAATTAACAAAGCTTTCGAACAACCCACGTATGTGCAACCGGAACGATTACCTCATTAACATCCACGATATCGCTCATAGCGTATGCCAGAAATTAACAAAGCTTTCGAACAAGCCACGTATGTGTAACCGGAACGATTACCTCATTAACATCCACGACATCGCTAATAGCGTATGCCAGAAATTAACAAAGCTTTCGAACAACCCACGGATGTGTAACCGGAACGATTACCTCATTAACTTCCACGACATCGCTCATAGCGTATACCAGAAATTAACAAAGCTTTCGAACAACCCACGTATGTGTAACCGGAACCTCATTAACATCCACGACATCGCTCAAAGCGTATGCCAGAAATTAATAAAGCTTTCGAACAACTCACGTATGTGTAACCGGAAAGATTTTATATATATTTCACGGGGTCTTCGTTTTTGGTACTTTAGTTGGAATGCATCGATTATTGCTACTCAATTTCGAAATAATCGATACCATTCTGAACACAGTCACTTTTAAAATAAATCGGATAATACTCTTTGTAATGATATTTGCGTATACTATTAACGAAGATAATAACGGACTGACGTCTCGCTAATCTGGAACCAACTGAATTCTTCGTATGTAAAACGATGCTATTTATATTAAAATTTTGCCCACTGTGCGATCCTGTGTAATTCCCCGTAACATTATTTCTAATTTCGGTGATCTCACTTGGGCCCTATAGCAAGATTATTGACCTAAAAATACTAAATTGTTATGATTTGTCATCGGCCGGCTCGGGCGCCTGTGTTTTGTTTATAAAATTGCGTCACCACGCATCGAACGCGTCTTAATAAGTGATAATAAAAGTTCTCGTAATTTCGTTTGCAATCTATTCAAATTGAATTCATATTTAATCAAATTACTTATAAAATCCCCCAAATGATCACCCCCTTCCTATTCTAACACAATACTTGGCTTTTACGTGTGTTTTTCAATGTTTATACCAGAGTATGAAATTGTTATAATTTTATTTCGAACCGTCTCAATTAATATCAGTCATTTTTCGTAATAATATAAATAAATTAATTCATACAAAATATGTGCATTTCGATCCCTTACAATGTCAGGGTCCAATGTCAATGTAAAGGGCGCCAATTTATTTTTATTATTCGAAAGTATAACGTTTATGGGCATTTGTATAGTAAAGAACTGTTTATTTGTCTCTATCTCTAAGGGTTACGAGACTCATGATGGGCTAGCACATGTAATAGCTATTTTCGAGATACTTTTGGGGGATTTTTCGGGTGAATTTTAACGTGAACGGCGTATAGTGGCAGAAAGAGGAAAATTCCAGACAATGTACTAGCTAGAGAAGAATCCCCAATGACATCAAATGATCTAGACACTACAGCCGAGTGTGTATCTAGCTGTCACTGAAAAAGGAAGTTTCTCCCTAATTGGGAAAATAAATATAAGTGGATCGAATATAATCCAGGAAGAGACATTGTATTTTGCAAAATTTGTAAATCCTGTGATGAAGTGAACATTTTACGTAATACCATGAATAGACATGATAAAGCATCAATAATTGCGTTTGTGAATGACGGATTTTCTAATTGAAAAAAGGCGTTGGAAAAATTTCAAATGCATGAAAATTCTTCTTTACACAAATCCGCTGTGGAAAGGTATAATTGATTTTCCACAGGGAAAAATATTCACGAAAAAATATCGCTGGCAAAACGGAATGAAATGATTCAATCACGAGTTGCTGTAAAAAAAATATTTCTACCTTGCAATTTTTGGCAGTACAGGGGTTAGCAATTAGAGGCCATATCGATGAAACTTTCAATTTCAAAGTTTTACTAAAACTCCGTTCTGAAGATGTTCCTGAATTCAATAGTTGGTTGAATCGTACCAATTATAAATGGTGCTCTCACGATGTTTTAAATGAAATATTATCTATAATGGCTAGTAATAGTTATTTATAGACGTAGTTATGGTAATGTAAATTATATTGCTGAAAAGAAAAAGTGCAAAAATGGTTCAATCTGGTAATCAAAAGGGTTCTAATAAAAAAAACCAAGCACCATTGACTGCAGGCACGACTTCAGCTTTATCTGTTTCTAACAAAAACGTGAATATGGAAATTAAAAGTAACAACCAGAAAATGGTTGCTGAAAATATACACACGAATTTCGAAAATGAATAAATGTGTATAATTATAAGCCCGATTTCAATCTGTCTGCTTGTCTACAGGCCTGTAAAATATTACAGGTCTTTTATACAAGCCCGTAAAATATTACAGGTCTGTTCCTATAATTTATCGTTTACTTGGTTACCATAAACAACAAAATAACCCTAGAGAAAAGTCATTAACTAAGAAGGTGAAAATAAAGTTATTTCCATGATTGTTCATTTTATAAAGGAAGCAACTTATTTTGCTATTCTAAGTGACGAGACAACCGATATTTCATCAAAAGAACAACTGTCTATATGCTTGAGAATTGTAGATAGCAATTTAAAAATCTATGAATATTTCATTGGATTTTTTGAGACACCTTTCACGAATTCAGAAACGTTGTATTCAGTTATAAAAGGTGTATTGATAAGGCTAGAATTACCAATTGCAAACTGCAGAGAACAGTGTTATGATAGTGCAAGGAATGTAAGTGGAATTAAAAGTAGATTGCAAGCTAGAATTCGACCGTCCGAAATGGAGCCGGTTTTGTGATGGTATATAAGAAATTTTGGAAATACGAAATTTCTTAAGCAATATAAAAGACCTCATACATTTTGTTAATAAATCGCCAAAACGAATCGACATATTTAAGAGATTAAAATTAAATTCAGAGTGGGAGTCAAGTTCTCTGCGTCCTTGTTGTCCGACTAGATGGTGCATGCGGGTATCTTCACTAAAAAGCATTGTTGATAATTACCAACTTTCTACAAAATGTCTCTGATATTGATAAGACTGAAGCTGGTGCAAAGGCCAATGGATATTTAAAAAATGTACTGCAACAAAAAACTTTATTTTATTTAAAAATAGTTTTCAAGATATTTGAAAAAATCGAAATTTTGAATACAGAAACCGTCCCTGAACGGTAGCAAAATTGAAGCAAGCAAAATTGAAAATAGATGCTGTGAAGAGTATTGTAAGAAAAATGAGAGACACTGGTTACGAAGCCTTATGGAAATATGCATAAGTGACAGCCAAATCATTAAAATTAATGGTGATCAAGTTACTAAGACAACCCAGTACCTAAGCCATTAAATGATGGTTCCTTAGCGCATTAATTTTTAAATGCGTTTGATTTTTATAAATAAATTTTCAATGAAGTCGAAACTGCGTCTATACAACATTTGATAAACATGGAACAGTTTATTTTGGAAAAAGTTGATAATGAGATTTGCACATTTTATGGAGAAGATTTTAATGTAGAGCGATTAAAGCTTCACAGGGACATGCTTCTAGATATGGCTTCGACTGAAGCAGTGAAATTAAATTCAATTTCTGATGTCTGTACCTTTCTAAAAACTCGAAAACATATCATGGAAATGTTGCCGGAAAATCATAAATTTGAAAATCAGATATTTTTAACTATACCTGCGACAACATATACAGCTGAAAAAACATTATCTAGCCTTCGACGTTTAAAATCTTAAGATCGACAATGGGACAGGAAAGGTTAAATCGCATATCACTTAGTCGTATAAAAATAAATAATAACTTGTTATTAGTATCTCGGAACCGCCATCTTGACTTTTGTTTTGACATAATTCTCAGGTTTTTGCGATCGAAACAAGAAACTTTTATTTTAAACTCTTTTCCGCATCTTTAATGATTATGAATATATCGGAGATTATTAGAAGATCGCGGTTTTTAGTTTTTTTAGAATTACTTCTAAACTGCTCCGACTTTTGTACATTTTGTAACATAATCTGAACTAGTATATAAAACTGCACAATATTGCCCATTTAACCAGAACTCTAGCTTTAAAAATAAGAAAGATACCCATGCAATACCACTTTATTTAGGACACCCTTTATAACCCATATGAATGCCATAGCAGCCGCAGATGTCGGCTCGAGGATTTTAAGACATCTAAGGCTGTTATGACATTCATTGCATCCGAGGTATGTTCAAGATTTTATCGGTTTCAGAAAATAAAGACGTATTTAATTATTTTTCTAATTGCATAATTACTATCATCAAGATTTCACTTTCGAATTTACGGATTGATGTGCCCCATGGTTACAACTTCTTCTTGTCGTCGTCGAAATAAACATAGGTAATGGAAACTTTCAAACCTGAAATCACAATTCCTAGCAAATTCAAATTAGAACCTGATGAAGACTCCATATGTGAAGATGTTTTAGCTGTACAACTTCTTTGGTAAGTTCATTGTAATTAATTTCAGCTAAATGTTGGTTTTTAATTTCTTGACAAGTGTTGATAATGACTTATCGGTTGGGTAATATCGGTACCTTGCCGATTTTACATACAGGATACAGTTATTGCTTACCTACCAGCCAACTTTTATGAATGTAAACAGATGTTTAAGAGCCTGAAACCGGTAATAGTTATTTACGTGACGAGCTTTGTAAATTAATCTTTACGGGCGAGCTGGAAGTTTGTGTCATATTCTAGTAAGCCTAGTAAAGATTAATTGCAAAGCGTGTCACGTACAAACTTTTATTTCCACCTTCATTTGACGATTTTTAATTAAATTTCTATTATTATGCGGAGGCTTTGGGAAATTTGTAGCTAGATGTAGTTGTGGTGATGTAATAGTTATTTAAACATTAATGGCATTGTTTACCAGTCGAGACCATTTTGCGCCAGAGTGACAACGAGGGCTAGCAATAAAGTCCGAGACTGGTCAAAACTTACCTCTCGAATTGATTATAACTGTTTTTCCACTCCTGAAGTTGGTTTAATTGTTTGTGTTTGATTAATTTATTTTTGCAACTTGAACAAAATATCAGAGCGGCTTTGGTTGCTAAGACTATTTTTCTAACAAAGTGTGAGTGTCAGAAATTGCATTCGTTCGGTTGTAAAATATATTACAATGAAAATAAACAAGATATGGCAATTTGCTGCAGATGCTGCCAGAAAAAAGTTAAAAGTTCTTATTATTTTACTTACTTCCCCGAGGGAGGTAAGTTTATACTTACCTCCCGTTGGTCATAGTAACCAAAGCTTTATCGGTAAGTGGGTCTTACTTTCATCAAACCAATGTCACAATAGTGTACTTACCATGTAGGGAGTGGAAAAATAAATAATAACAATATTAGTTATTGATATCATAATTTCTTGAATTATCCAAAAAAATAATTAATAACACATTAAGAGTGATGGAATTAGTACTAGACGAAGACTTTGAAGGCAACTTTCTTGGAGTTAAAAAAGCAGATGCAGCAAGTGCGGCTCTATTACTTAATGAATGAAAAGAGCGGTATGAAAAATAGTACAAAATATTTTGTTACTGGCGTAAAGCAAAAGGAACAAAATGGGTAAACCAAGAGTTAATTCTAGCATTTCTCTATGAACAGGTAAGTTTTTTGCCAATTAACTAACGTACTAATTATCTGTTTTTTGAATACTGTCATCAAAAGTTGACATTTGCGTTGAATTTTCAATTGACAAAGTGAGTCTTTTTTGTCATCTAGCTGTGAACTATTTTTATTTTCTAGAACGCCAAAGTTTTTCTCGTTCTAGAACATAACACAAATGTCATTTTTTTTTTCAATTCAACTTACATTTATAATTTTATTAATTAAATACATACATATCATGCGACAACTATTTTGTACCTACTACATGTAAATTGAAAGTGCCGATATTGCAGTGAGTCGAATTTATGCCAGATCCAATGCTGTCCGTTATCGTAGCGTTCAGTTCTGTATGTTCAATGCTGTAATTATTCAAGTTTACTGCAGACGTTGTACAGAGTGAGCAACAATGATTGAAGTCATGTTAAATTTCCCGCCGAAAAAACTGGGGAATTTCTTCGCTCCAAGTTTATTATTAATTAAATTTACTGTAAAGTCAAAAGATTTGACAGCCCCAGCCCAGTGCCGCCCGCGTCGGATTATTATTTATTACCATTGTGCAAATTCTTCGCATATAGTTATTTTGTCTTCTGCTTGATAAACATCAGTTTTTATAAGGACTACTCTGAGCAAATCTTTGATTTCTGGTAAGTGATTTGCAGTTTTTAAGGTTATAAAATTATAAAAGTTAAGTTTTGTTCTAAATTTACAGAGTTTAAGTGAAATCGCTTTCCTATGGCAATGGTTTTTACACCACAATATGATGGCTTCATCCTGAAGGCTCATTATCGAAGTAGAACACCTAATGAAGACGGGACATGGACATATTCATTACAATCGTGTATGAATCAATTTAACGAAGCCTTCCCCGATGTCAACATTACTTACAAAATATTCATCCAGTATAAAACCCGTATTATTCACCGCTTTGAAGGAAATAATTCTATTTGTAAGGGCAAGTCAAATGGAAGACCGTCTACCTTAACAGAAGAGATTGTTGCGGATGTCCAACAACAGCTTGAACAATGTCCATCAAAATCTATAAGAAAACTTTCAGCACAAACAGGTTGGTTCTTATTTTTAGGGTGCAAAAAAGTTATTTTTTATCATTCATGTGGTCTTTATGGCATACAAATTTTAATATTTAAATCCGCTTACAGGAGTATTGTATGGGAGTTGCTAAAAAGTCGCGAAGAAAATTCTCCATTTGCACCCGTATAAGGTATCGGTAGTTCAACAACTTCACCCACTTGATTTTCAAAAGAGAATTGATTATTGCAATTGGTTTAATCAGTATTTAAATGATAACGATATGCAGGACAAGACCTTTTTTCACTGATGGATGTGGTTTCACTTATCAGGATATGTGAACAGCCAAAATGATCGTACATGGCCTACAGAAAATCCTCATACGTTCATCGAAACAGATTTACATCCACTTAAAATTGGTGTATGGGTAGCAATTTCGAGACGTTGGATAATTGGCCCAATATTTTTCAATGAAACAATCAATGCGGAGCGTTACCGAACAATCATCCTGGATGCATTTCTTAATCAGGTGCATGATGATCAACAAATAATGGGTTATTTTCAGCAAGATGGAGCCACTGCTCGTACTGCGTTGGCGATAATTAATTATTTAAGGGAATTTTACGATGATAGATTGATAACCGTAATGGCCACCATGTTCACCAGACCTCACGCCGTGTGATTTTTATCTTTTCGGACATTTGAAAAATAATGTTTTAAGAAAAAAAGGATGCACAACCTAAACCAACTCCAAGAAGCATTTGAAGAAGAGATAAGAAACATAACTCCAGAGCAGCTCCAATATGTTTTTGAAAATAAAAAATGTAGAATAACCATCTGCCTTGAAAACGAAGTACGCCATTTTCAACATTTGTTGTAAACTTTTATTGTAACGTTTTAAAATATGTAATTATGATTAAATATTTAATTCATTTTGTTGTTGTTTTGTTTGTTGTTTGCTTCGCCACTGGAAAAACAATCTAGGGGATATTCTTTTTATATTTTCAGTTATACCAACATGCGTATTTGGTTGCCTATCTATGAAACCTCAAGCATTGTTGCTCACACTGTATTATTGGCAACTTCCGTAGGGTCTGCTGAAGATGGTAACAATCTATTTGCAATATTTTTTTTATTTTGTATAGAATCTTCTATATATATATATATATATATATATATATATATATATATATATATATATATAAAATATGTATCACGGGCCGAAACGTAGGTTTTAAAAAAAGGAACTTTTATTTTAAAACTTAGAATTTAATATGTTGTTAGTACGGAATACGAATATAGAGTGTATCGTGGCAAGGCCAACCTGTTAGTAATATAACTTTATTATAAATGAACAATAAAAGATAATATATAATGCGTGGGATGCGCTCATATGCATCCGTCTTAAATAATACTCTTTATATAATAATAAGGAAGCTGATTGTTTGTGACCGCAGGTAACTCCTCATCCCTCAGATTCTGGCGTCGCCTGGTCGCCTCGTTGTTGATCCTTGTTGTCGTCTTCTTCTAATTTCTCTTACAGCTATGTAGCTTAAGACTCCGATGATGGCGTCGTACAGGAAGGTGGTCCAAATACTCGGGGTGTAGAAGTCTGGAGTTTCCAAATCGAGTGGTAGCTGCTGGATTACTGGAACATCTTCTAAATTAAGTCTGTCTAAATTTATTTTAAACCCTGTATAGTTTGATTTATACAGGAGCATGTTGTTGCCGTTGATAACAACAGGGCTCCCGAATGTTGGGCCGTGATGAGTAATTTCTTGATTTCTAAAGAAGAGCAGACAGTCTTCTTTCTTGATTAGGTAGATTCCAGCAAGTTTTTTCACTTCAGTTTCGTCCTTGCAGCGGAATTTGAGTTCTTCTGGAGTTTGGAATACGGCCAGATTTGATTTATTATAGGTATTATCTCAAAATGATTTTTGTCGATTTTGAGATTAGTGTATTGACACTTATCGTAGTTTTTATTTAAAAGAATTTGTTTTTCACATTCGGCCTTGTACTTGGTAAAAAGGTAACTAGGACACTGATAGTATTTTGCACCTCGAGGGCATAAATCGTTTAGAGGCCAAATGTCATCATTTGATTTCAATAAATACTTGACCTTCGGTATTATTTTGACAAACTCGGTCGATTGTTTAGAGGGAATTGGATTTAAATAGTACAATTCAAGATTAAGCTCATAATTTATTGGGAGAGACAGGAAATAAATTATTCGCATTGATTCAATTTTGCAAGTAACATTAATCATAGATTCTAAATCTAGAATATTATCAGATTTTAATTCAAAGGGTAATTGTTGGTTATAAAAGTATGATATTCTCCTAATTTCAGAGAATAAATCTTTCGAATCAATAATACTGGGGCTCAAGATTTTGGCTCTACAGAACAAAATTGAGTCCTCGATATTTTTGAAGATATTTAGAATAATAGTGTAAAATATGATTAATTGGTTAAACAAATCTTTTGTATAGGAGACGTGTTGGTGATCAACTTCACCTTTCAAAATTGCACTTAATTGCATGATCCTCGACTTCAAGTTTGACTCATTGTGTTCAATACTTTTGATAGTATTATTAAAATTCTTAATTAATTGGGTACTTATACTGAACCCGTATTTTAACTGATTTGCCATTTGGTGTTCGTTAGTTTTTAAATGATTTAATCATTGCATCAATACGTTCACCGTCTCTGGCATCTAAATTTCCTGTTACAGTTTTTACAATAGTACCTAGTCCGTCGATTAGGCCTCTTCGGTTTTTTATTTCCGGACATACTATGTATGCGGAAATATTAATTTTATTATCAATCGCTTCGCGAGTGAAATTTAATATTCTATTATAATTATCGAAATCCTTTTCAAGTTGAGAAATATTCTTTATTACAGTAGCCTGCGTCAAGGAGACGAAGATCGACCTGGAAGAGAATTACTCATTTTATTTTCGCCAATGTAAATGTGGACATTAATACTTGAATCTTTGAATACGTATTCAATCATAGGTTTTACAATTTCGTAATTTAGTTTGTCTAAACCGCAACCTAGTTTAGGTATAGCTAATTTCGTGATGCCCCTTAATTGACAAAATTCTTTCATTTTTATTAAGGTGTTAAATAAATTTTCGTAACTTGGTTTATCGTAATAATTTTGTTTTGTTATTAAATAAATTATGTACCGTCCTTCTTCTTTTAAGAAACACAGCGAATTGACCTCAGGTTTTTGGGATTTAAGTAATTCTACTCTTCCAAATCTTTCTTTAAATTGCAACGCTATGCCAGCGGTCATATGTAAAACGGTAGAAACACAGTGTGCTAGTGAAAACTCTCTTGGAGCAAAGAACAATTCGTCTTGTATTTCACTTACATTTTTGATTACTATATTTTCTCTACCATTTCCATTATTCACATAGTTTCGACAATTTTTATAATTGATTTCTTTTATACTGATCTGATCAGTTTTCTGCTTGAATTTTAAGTGTGGTCTTTTAATATTAGACAGGTGGATTTTCTCGACGGTATTATGGTGTCGAGTATTTATCCTCGCAGTTTTTAGTTCTGGATTGATACTTTGTAATTCTTCTTTCTTATATTTATTTTTCGTCTTAGATTGTTTTTGCCTATTTGCTACAAATATTTCTGTTGGTATATTAGGCAAATTTTCGCGGCTTTCATTTCTTTTATTAATAGTTTTTTTTAAATTAATTTGCTCATTTATTTTGTCGTACATTAATTTTACTTTGCATTTATGATTCATAATATAATCATTAATAATTCTAGTATTTTCATTAATATTACCTGGGTCTGGAGTATCCATATGACCAGTGATTACCTCTAATGGCGTAAATTTGGTAGTAGAGTGAATCGAGCTATTGTATCCAAGAATTGCATAATTAACTTTGATTTCTATCGGTTCCTTTTTATATAGGTTTTGATTATTAAACAGACGGATGTGTTCAATTATTGTGGAATGAACACGTTCAACCATCCCATTTGATTCTGGGTGCTGAGAACTGATAAAATGTAATTTAATTTTATGTAATTCCAATAATTCTTTAATTATTGAATTTTTAAACTCTAAATGGTTGTCTGCAGTTATTTGGTAAAAATACAATCAGTTTGTTTGCAATTTCTATTCCTTGATACGAACTCAGTTTATAAATTTGAGTATATTTTGAAAATGAATCTATTAGTGTAAGGAATTTGGATCCTTCTAAAGAAATACTATCGATGTGAATTATTTCAAACGGTTTTACCGGTGTTGGAGTTAAATTAAATTTTGGTTTTAATGGATTTCTTTCATATTTACTAAGTAAGCAAATTTCACAATTATTGATATATTCTTGGATAGTGCGGCGCATATCAGGCCAGTAAAAACGACGTTTTAGCTTGTTTTCTGCTTCATCGATTCCTCTATGATTAGTTTTACCTTCATGGTATTTTTTTATAATATTAAGGACATCGTCCTTATCTTCAACATCCTTTACCTTTTCGGTTCATCTAACAAAATTTATTTGAGAGTTCTTTAAATAAGTTTGTAAGGTTACACAGAATTTCTCATAAATCGGGCTCTCAAAATATAGACAATATTTTACCTTTGGGACTATGAATTGTTTCACGAATTTAATTACATCATTTACGAATGATGATTGAGAGAATTGCACAATTAGTCTCATTTTTTTATTATCGACTAATTTTATCACTTTGGGTTTTCCGGGGGTATAATTTACTTCTGATATAAAAATTTGGTTATCTCCGATATTGACTGATTTTTCTATTACAGGGATTGTGATGATTGGATTTTCAATATTTGAATGTACTGTGTGATTATCATTTTCATTATTAATGTTATCATTATCAATTTCGTCTGGTTCCCCAGTTTCAACAATTAATGACTCTGTGCATTGTGCATTTTCTCGATTATCAAGCAGACCTTCATCAAATGACCTTAAGTAAAATCTGCTTGCGTCTTTGTTTTCGTCGTGAACGTTTATCTCTAGCCTAGATAGGAATTCCGCATTCTTATTTAATACGTCTTGTTTATATACAATTTCAAAATCATATTCTGATAATTTGATTCGCCATCTGGTAAGTTTTGAACTAGGCTTCTTAAGGGACATGAGCCACTGTAGGGGTTTATGATCCGTTATTATTTTAAATTTTCGCCCGAATAAATATGGTCGAAAATATTTCGTGGCCCAAATAACTGCCAAAAGTTCCTTCTCATTTGTGGAGTAATTTATTTCTGATTCATTTAATGTTCTACTCGCGTATGCAATTGGTAAGTCGCTACCAATAATTCCTTGTGACAAAACAGCTCCGACAGCGAAATTACTCGCGTCTGTAGTTAAATTAAACGGTTTAGTAAAGTCTGGATATTGTAAGAGTGGTTGGTTCGTAACAATATTTTTACATAAATTAAAGCTATTTTTGTAATCCGAATCATTTACATTTATAATTGCATTTTTCTTTAGTCTCTTAGTCATTGGTTTAGTTAATTTAGCAAAATCTTTAATAAATTTTCGGTAATAACCGAGGATACCTAAAAAGCCTTTAATTTGTTAAAAATGTTAATTTGATAATTTTGTATAACTATAATTTTATCCGGATTCGGTTTTACACCTTCAGGAGTAACAATGTGGCCAAGGTACGCCACTTCTTTTCTCAAAAACTCAGATTTATCGAGTTGAATTTTAAAATTTGACTCTCTTAAACGATCGAACACCTCTCTTAAACGATTAACATGCTCTTATAAGCTTGTGCTGAAAATTATTATGTCGTCCATATAGACTAGACATTTTTCATTTTGGATTCCTTGCACGATATTATCCATTGGAGCATTTTTCAGCCCAAATGGCATACGCATGAATTCGTAATGCCCATTTTCAGTATTAAAAGCGGTTTTGGGAGTGTCACTTTTTTCAATTTCAATCTGATGGAAGCCAGATGCTAAACCAAGGGTCGTAAAATATTGAGAATGCCCTAATTTATCGAGTAGATCATTAATGTTCGGTAAGGGATAACGGTCACCGATTGTTTTCTCATTTAATTGGCGGTAATCAATTACTACTCGCCATTTTTGCTTACCAGATGCGTCTAGTTTTTTGGGAATTACCCATATTGGCGAAGACCCTGGGCTGTGCGACGGTCTTATTATTTTATCGTCAAGCATTTTATTTATTTGTTTCCTAACTTCTTCCCTATGAATTTGGGGATAACGATAAGATTTACTATACACGCGTAATTCATCCGTGGTTTTAATTTGATGCTTGACTTTATTTGTAAAGGTTAATTTATTATTATCGACATGAAATATGTCGGAATATTCCTTAATTAAATTCATTATAACCATTTTCTCTTCGCTATTCATATGCTCATTGCGAACTTGGGAATTATTAAACTGTACAATATTGATTTTCAACAGGTTAAGATCGGGGTGTGTTGAGCCCAACTGCTTACAATCATATTCATTGATTGGAGCAACCACTAATGGTCTCGTAACCCAAATTTTGAGATCTTCTGTTGACGGATTAATTATTGTACAAATTGCTTTATAATTATTTACCGTAGTAATACATTCTGGTATTTCCAGAGAATCGATTTTTGAATACGGGATTATTACATCATCGTTTTTTATATTTGCGATATCTATTTCAATAATTTGTTCGAATCTCCCAGGTACAAGTACCTTTTGTGCACCCGTAATTTCCTGGGAATTAAAACAATTAATTTCTTCGCGAGCACCGGGCGATACTTTACACTTCTCGTCCGGGTCTCCACGAATTCTACCATAATTTATTTTTATATCGCAGTCAGGTGTATTTATTTCACCTTTAGATAAATTAATATTTACATGTAAATATTTTAAAGTATCGATTCCAATTAATACGTCGAAGTTTGAATGAAAGTCGAAAATAAAGCATTTTATATTCGCTACTCTTGATTTAAATAACCGTTTTAGTGGTACAGTAGTGCTAAACCTTCCATAAGTAGTGCCATGTGCGCTGGACACTTGAAAGGGGTCGCTTCTGATTTGTTTTCGGAACAATTTGTATCCAATTTTAGGATTTACAAATGACCTGCTACTACCTGTATCAATTCATATTTTTAAATTATTTAATCGATCGGTTACATACGGGAGACGACTTTCATTATTATTTATACTATTTAATTCTATTCGGGTCGGTCGTTTGACGGACCCTCTAAGGCTAAAAGAGGATGTTTAGGAACATTTGGTTCCGTGCCTGGTTCCTCGTCGATATTATATAATTCCTCCGAAATAAAATTATTTGGCTGACCTTGGTAACCTCTATTTTGATTAGGTAAATTTAAATTTTGTGTAGACACCGACATAGGTGTGGTCTATATTGGGGTGTCGGTCTAGGTTGACTGGGGCCGACCCTCTGATTAACAAACCTTGGTTTTGGAATATTATGATTACCATTAGGAGGTCGTGTAAAATTATTAAATTTAGGAACGTTATATTTATTTCGGGGAAAATTATTACTTACATTATTATTAGGAACTCTTACGGGATAATTACTTCTAAATTTATTGGGGAAACGTGGACTTACTTTATTAAAATTGGATTTATTCGCGGTAATATCTAACTGAAACGCGTTAGTTAAAATATTCAAAGCAGCATTTAAATTAAGAGGATTCCTTGCACGAATTTGTGCACCAATTGGTTCTTTTAAACCACGGAGGAAGACGCGCAATGCATTTTCATGAAAAAAGTTCATTAGATAATATTGTTCTTGTTGAGTTGCGATATGAGCCCTTATAACGGGTGTTTGTAAATGTAGAAAAGGCGGCAAAATTTAAATGAAATTTAGGATTTTTATTGCCGTTAAGTTTTTCCATGTCGGTGCTTAGTGTATTTCACCGCAATTTGTCAAAGTTTAATGTCATTTTCGCCAGAAGCGTGCAATCATTGTAAAGTTAATCTAGGTAAGTTATTTCAAGTTAGTTACTTATGAAGGGGAACGGGTCAACAGGGTTTTTTCGTCCAGTGTGGGTCAGTTAAGTTGTTATGTACTGATAATTTTCTCTTTTGTATCTATTTAATTGTCGTTTGTCATCAGGTATATCATAACAACTTAACTGACCCACACTGGACGAAAAAAACCCCGTTGACCCGTTTCCCTTCTTGGATATAAAGTAACGTCCGTTGCTTCTTGATTCAATTAGTTACTTATGTTAAAATAAGAAATGTTAATTTTCAGAAACAAACCACATTATGTTACACCAATGAATCCTTAGTGATATTTTTGTTGTGTTACCAACGTGTATGTTTGGTTGCCTAAAATACAATCTACACTCATTTACAAACACACTGTATATGATACTTGCAAATTCAGCAAGTGTTGAACCTTATTATAAAATTCGAATGGGGTTTCAGTGAAATTTTGTTTTAAATTAGTTATTTCAAAATTTAAACTATAATGGTCTCTTTTATCGCCATACGCGTTCAACAAGGCTGTTTTCAATTCTTGCCAGGAGGTGATCCTGTTTGATGAAATATTAACTGCCGCTTCTCCTTTAATTTTCGACAGAAATGGTCGACATTAAATACTCATTTTGAAAGTCCGTGGGATCTGCTGGGCTATAAAATTTATGTACCAATTTTTCGCTAATTTCGACGAAACGCGACAGTAATTCTGTCTCGCCGTAGAAATCGGGAATCATAGCCAAATATTCTGATTTCAATGTCATGTTTAATGTGGGATTTTGTGGACGATTTATTGGGGAACGGGAATGATCTCGATGATCAGATAAGGGAATTGACAACTCCAATTCGATGTCCGAATTTGTCTCAACAATGTCTCGTGCATTCATTAATCGAACGACGAAAACGAATATTAAATGGACAATTGAAGGTTGAATCTGCGAAGCTGGACGTGGGCGGTGTTTCAATGTTTGGAATCCTGCCTGGGTCCTCGATGCTTGTAGATTCGATGCGAAGCTGCGGTGTCTCGAAGTTCGGAGTCCCGTAGTCTTCGCTGGTTCTATCCCAATTAATTCGTAAACGAAAAATTTAACAAATTTGATATTCGCTCAAATTGTTAAATTTTGGGAATCCGTTGCCGACTGCGCCAAATACGTATCACGGGCCGAAACGTCGGTTTTAAAAAAAGGAAATTTTATTTTAAAACTTAGAATTTAATATGTTGTTAGTACGGAATACGAATATAGAGTGTATCGTGGCAAGGCCAACCTGTTAGTAATATAACTTTATTATAAATGAACAATAAAAGATAATATATAATGCATGGGATGCGCTCATATGCATCCGTCTTAAATAATACTCTTTATATAATAATAAGGAAGCTGATTGTTTGTGACCGCAGGTAACTTATATATATATATATATATATATATATATATATATATATATATATATATATATATATATATATATGTATATATAGAACTAATTTTTAAAACAACGGTTTTTTTTTGTTTATTTCGTCGCTACCTTATATAAATGAAGTGTTGTTCATAACAAATATGTCTTGTTGTATTGCAGTTTTCTGCAGTTTTAAAAAAAATCTTGTTCTGTATCTCGAACCCGAAATGCTTTTGCGTTCTCGAATGGATATTTTGCCTCAGTAACCCTCGGCAAAGTAACTACCATTATTGAACCCAAAAATGGCATTTCGCGTTCTAGATACAAAAACTACTAATTTAGTCTGAAAAATATAATTCTTCGTCGCTTTGGGTATTTTATTCGACGCTAAAAAATACTCTAATTTCTTATGAGATCGTTTAATATAGAAGATTTTTCTAAAGTTTCTTTCTTTTTTTTTCTACTCCTGGGTAGGTTCCCTAAAGCCCCTCAGCACTTTGGCCTCTGTAGTCCTTTTGTGCTTTCCCCTGTGGACTCAGCTTTCATCCATGAGTCCTGTTCCTATAAAAAAGTCCAGAATCACTTTGGGTGTAAAGCTGCTGACTGTCTTTGGTGCCACGAAAGGGTTTCCAAAGTACCTCTGCCTCAGGGCGCTTACCGCCGGGCATTCGCATAGCACGTCGAGGGCCGATTCCTCGTCCTCTTCACACAGCCTAGATTGTTCATTTTGGACAATGCCTATCGTATGCAGGTGTTTCCTCAGTCTGCCATGTCCTGTAAGTAGTCCAACCAGCCCCCTGAGTCTGCCCTTGGGTAGTTTTAGTAACTCTTTAGCCTACTTTTCTGAGTGTTGACTTATGAAGAGCTTTGATTATCTCATGCCGTCAGCTTCTCTCCAGTAATGGTTTGTTGCTGGTTTGAGTTTTCCTTTAATTATTCCCGTTGCAGTGCTGTATGGTATAGCCCCGGTCGGTTTAGGTCCAAAGGCAACTTTCTCGCTTCCTTTCTTAGCGAGTCGGTCGGCTATTTCGTTGCCCTTTATGCTCTGGTATCCCGGCACACACACGAGTTTTAGTTTGTTGGTAGGTGACAGTGCTTGTAGTGCTTTAACGCCCTCCAGTAGTGTTCTGGAGGTGATCCTATTGGAGTTCAAGGCTTTCAGAGCTGACTGACTGTCCGTCATGATGAAGATTTACCTATTTATATAAGCCCTCTCCATCATGATCTGGACACAGTTCGTGATTGCCATTATTTCTACTTGAAATTCTGTAGGATGCTTACCAAGGTTGATGTGGGTCTCATTGCCTTGTGCGGCTTCGTAGATCCCCACCTCTATGCCGGCTATTGTTTTCGAACCATCAGTGTACCAAATTGATCCATTGATGTTGCTATATGTCCCACCCGTTTCCCATTCCTCCCTGGCCGGGATAATCACCTGGAAAGGTCGTACTAGGTTGAAGGTGGGTGTGATTCTATCGGACGCCATCATTACAGTTTGGCACCGTTCGATGTCATCAAGGATTTTTACACCTCTATTAGCAGGTGTAAAGAAGGCAGGTTCAGTAGGGTTTCCATGGCATTGGAGGGTGTCGTACTTATTGCACCCGTAATTCCCAGGCAAGCCATGCGTTGTACTTTGCCTAGTATTGATTGGCAAACCCTATTGTTGGCTTTGTGCTACCACATTTGGGATGCATAAGTTAGCACTGGTCTTATTACGGTCGTATACATCCAATGTATTACTTCCGGTGTTAGTCCCCAGTTGCTTCCAAATATTCGTCTACAAGTCCAGAAGGCCCTCGTAGCCCTGTTTGCTATCTCCGTAATGTGCGGTTTAAAGGTTAATTTGCTATCTAGGGTAACCCTCTTAGATACTTAACCTTCCCCGTTAGTATTATAGGCTCTCCACACAACCGGGGTTCTCTGAATCCCTTCAAGTTTCTTCATCGCGTGAAGGCCAGCATGGATGTTTTCCCAGAATTTACTGAGAGTCCCTCCTGCGTACACCAATTCTCAGTAACCTTCAGTGCCCTCTGCATTCTTTCCGATACAGTGCCCCAAAAGTTGCCTCTGATGAGAATTGCAAGGTCGTCTGCATATCCTTGTGCATATACACCCTCCCTCTCCAAGTCTCTCAGGAGTCCATGCAATGCCACGGTGGCATTGTATAGGGAGGTTATTATCACTCCAATTCGGAGCATATTGTCGACCCACTGACATATTCACGGTTCTACTCGGTGTCTTTGGGCAGCAGACTCTATAGATGCAAAGGTTGTGTTGTCAAACGCCCTCTCTATGTCTAAGAAAGGCCCTAGAAAAATTCCCTTGCTCTCTAGTTTTTCCTCAGCTCTTCGAACAAGTATGGCTAGTTCGAAATGACCCCTGAGCAGTGTCCCTGATGTGCCTATTAATTAGTTTCTCAAGAGTTTTCAATAGAAACGAGGACAGGCTGATAGGCCGGAAGGATTTCGCCTGGTCATATGAAGGACGCCCAGGCTTTGGTATGAATACCACTCTTACAGGTCTCCAGCTAGTTGGAATGTGTCCAAGAGCAACGCTCGCTCTGAGTATGGTACAGACTGGCGTATCCAGGATCCCCATACCCTGTTTATGCAGGGCCGGGAATATGCCGTCAGCGCCAGCAGCCTTATATGGCTGGAAGGTGTTAATAGCCCATATAAGTTTTGTTATGTTCACGATGTTTGCGGATAGATCCCAGTTTTCCCTTGCGGCTCCCCAAAGTTTATCCTCCAAGTACCTTTCACCGTTATTTCCGTCATAGGCCTGTACAGTTTTTGATCCTGGAATGTGTGTGCTGAGTAGCAACTCCAGCGAATCCCTTCCTGTTTCAGTATGACTACCTTTCGGTGTTATAAGGGATCCCACCTTGTTGGAGCTGTCTCCCGCCAGCACTTTATGGAGGGTATTGCATGTGGGAGTCTGCTCTAGACCCTCACAGTATCTCCTCCACGAGGTGCGCTTTGCTCTTCTCACAGCCAAACTATATCTGGTTTGGATTTCCCTATCGGCCTCCCAGTTGCCAGTCCGTTTGGCTGTCTTGAACGGTTTCCTAGTTTCAGTCCTCAAGGCTTCAAGTTCCCTGTTCCACCAAGGAACATCGCGCTTTACTTTCCTGCTTATCATTGGACAGTTATTTTCATACGCTGTCACCAATGCCGAAAGCACCTGTCCGGTCACCAGCTCCAGGTCTGTTATCGTTTTAACCCTCCTTGGACAGTCCTCGATTTTATGTCGCAGTTCCTCCTTAAAAGAGGACCAGTTGTACTTCCTCAGGTTCCTGTATGTTAGAGGGGCCACCGCGTGTATAGTTAAGTCAAACCTGATGTATCTATGGTCCGATAAGGTAGGTTCCATAGACACATGCCAGTTTGTGATAATAGAACTTACGAACAGAGTTCCTATCGTTATATCAATAACTTCTTCCCTATTAACGGTTACAAAGGTCTGTGCGTTATTACAGTTTAAGACTTCCAAGTTACTGGTATTTATGTAATCTAAAAGTAACTCGCCCCTTTTATTGTCTCCTGTGCTCCCCAGATGGTGTGGTGAGCATTGGAGTCGCATCCAAGTAGCATCTGAGCATTTCTTCTCTCACAATACGTCACAATATGTTACGGGAGGTAGGCAGATCCGATGATAATATCCCTCTTGCTCCCTTCCATTTTAGTTGAGCATCTGCTGACCGTTAGGTCCTTGTTAGATAGTTCCCACAGTGGTCACAGATTGAGTATTTTGCAACAATGCAAGACCTTGGATCCACAACGGGAGTGGTGTGAAGCTCCCACCATTTGACCCCTTTAAAACCTCTCACTCTTCCCTTGTATACCCAAGGTTCCTGGATAAGGATGATATCAATATCATTGGTACCGATGTCGGAAGAGGAGGCGGCGTCGGAGGCTTGAACGGTATCTTTTCAGGTCCCTCCACCTCCATCCCCTCCTCCTTCTTTTGTTTTCCCTTCAGGGCCTTAAACGTGGCCCTACTGAAGTTCAGATACGGTCTGCACTCTACAGTAGTGTGCGAATTAATGTGAACAGAGGTGAAATATTTGAAAAAGCGATTTTATTATTTATAAATGGTTAGAAATAAGTAATTACATATTGTTTAATCGTTATTTTAGTAGGAAATATGTCCCCCTTCGGCGGAAATTACTTGTTGTATTCTTTTTGGCATATACTCGTAATCGACCTGTTTCTTGCAGTTTTCCAATAATTTGTCATTCCGAAACCATACCGCAATTACAGCATCTATCATTTCCTGCTTCTGTGTACAATCCAGGTACAACAATCCAAGTTTAGCTTTACAAATAGCCCACGAATTTTCTATTGGATTTAAATCTGGTGAATTTCCAGGCCAATCGAGGCAAGTAATATTGCTATCTTTAAAATATTTCATCAGTTTCTCTGATTTGTGGCACGGAGCTGAAACTTTTTCCATACCAATAACTAATTTTCGATCTAGTAACTCTTTGTACTTGTGACTATTTATCATTCCTTCAGCTGGCACAAGAGATCTAGGCTCCATGTAAGAGAAACGACCCCAAAACATCTTCTTCAGGGGATGTTTCACAGTCTGATCAACATCAGCGGTTCAAAGATATTCGTTTTGTGATTTCCTGACGTTTCGTGAGCGCTGGCTCTACACTACAATGTACTCATCTGAGAGCAATACCTTCCACCAGTCATCTGTAGTCACCAGGTAGCATATTTCTTAGCACAAAAAAACCTCTTTTTCCATCACTGGAGCAGTTAACAATTGCGTTTTCTGCTGTCGGATTGCCTTTCTTCCTAATTTCAGAAGTCTTCTACGTTCTGTCGAATCATGAATTATGACCCCACAAGCAGACAGGTCTTGTTGGAACTCGAATCTAGTTTTCCTAGGATTAATTTTACTGTTTCTGAATATACACGCTTCTTCTCTGGCAGTTGTCTTTCTCTTTCTTCCACACTTGCATTTTCTCTGAATTTCAACTGATTCGGTTTCATTCTTTAGTTTTAGAATTTTGTTCACCACCACCAAACTTACCCCACACTCCTTCGAAATATCCCTTTGTATCGTAAAAGAAGTATACTCCCTTAATGTCACAATCTTCTGACGTTTCCTCGGCGTAATATCCATTGTGTAAAACAATGTGATTCATGTATTCAAAACTGCATAAAATCTACACAAATTTCTTCTCTGTGCTTATAAATATTAAAAATATTGATAACAACCACTAATTATACCAAATACACGTTGCTTGTATATGCTAATATTATACTTGATTTGAGATTATAATAAATAGCATATTACGCATGAAATTTGTGAAATGACAAAGTTTCCAACTACAAAAAATACAAGAAAATGTATTGTTCACATTAATTCGCACACTACTGCAGGTCTTGGATCTGCTTCCAGGAGGGTTGGGCCATCATGACTATCAGCTGTTTATCCTTTGGGTCAGGTCTCCTGTCGACGACCCTCCACCCCGTGGTTTCCAGCACGTTCTGGACGCCCAGCCTCTTGATGATGAACTCCGGGTCTTCTGGAGGACCCGAATTCCACACCAACGTTTTCACAGAAGGTTGCAGCTCCTTGGCTTCAATGACTTTCAAAGCTGCCCCCTCCCATAGTACGCACTCCCCTATGACCCCCTCCAACTAAGTCCTAGTGGATTGGTCGGCGCAGGTCACGACGAGAGAGCCGCCTTGGGCCGTGAGGCCCTGAAATCTCTGTCGGATTCCTCCGACCGACAAGAAAGTGGGGGCCCTAAGCTATAGCTTGTATAGCTTATACGTAAATCCTGCACTGATTCTACCTGTACACTGCCAAACATGTATAATATTATTATTCACTACCAAAATATCATTTGGGCTTTAGTAATTTGTAAGTTTAAAAGAATTTAATTTCGCCTTACGTTATTTAAACCAGAAACTCGAGCAATGTATCGCATACAGTTCACCGGCGATTAGAGCGTTACACAACCGTAACACTTCTATGGCAGCAATTGCTAACTGTCAATATAAATTAATCTGCCACGCGTGTGGCTCGTTTTTTAAATTTTATCGAGTAGTCCGCAATAGTCATCAATTAAATTGAAACATCGAAACGTCAACATCGATTACATTTACGTTGAGATTATATTGAAGTTCTATAAAATATAGCATCCCCAATATAATTAATAAAATACAAATTATTAATAATTAAATCATTACTATTATACAGGTTGAGTATAAAGAAAGTAACCTCCTCTATGGAGCCTTAATTATTATTTTAAGAAAAAAAAAGTTTTTAACATAAGTTTGATATCTTTTGATAGCAGCATTATTAAGAAACATTTTCTCACAGTCTAATTTACATCCTTATTTTATAAACAAAAACTGACATTAATAAATCGTATTTGATTAACTT
The DNA here is from genome assembly GCA_951805005.1 of Othius punctulatus. Lineage (NCBI taxonomy): Eukaryota > Metazoa > Arthropoda > Insecta > Coleoptera > Staphylinidae > Othius > Othius punctulatus. The sequence continues at coordinate 21,835,745 of OX638140.1, read as the reverse complement.
GTGTCATTTGTTTTCCAACGCAGTCTAATTTTTCACATTTTTGTCATCAGTCATTAAACTCGATTTTCTTAGAAATTTTTGTTACGCAGTTCAAAACTTTTTGCTGACATTTTAAAATGTAATGATTGATTTGTATTATTCGATTACGTCATCTGCATAAGTAGATTTTATGTATTTCTTGATATTCAATTTATTACATACCCCTCAGCCTTTATTGTTGTTTTTAGAAGGACTTACAAGATGGCAGCTTGATTTTGGCATAAATAATTAGCATTTTTCTCTGTTTAAAACAATGTATAATGACGGCCTGTACAAATTTATGTTGTAGTTTTTTCTGGTCTCAGAAAGCAATCTACTCTATAAAAAAGTATAACAGGTGAGTGTATTATTGCTTTTAAACTAAACTTTGACTGTATAATTTTGGTGCATGTATTTCATATATTTAGCTTTAATTTGTTCTCCTTTTATGATGACTTTACAGCTTCAGAAATGAATTTGATCGTTGGAGCGTGGAGCAGTAGGAGTAACGCCCACGCAACGTTCTTCAATTAATAGTTTTCACACATTTCGGTTCAAAATAGATTGCGTGCGGGCACAAATTAAAAAAAGACCAATTATTACAACGGAATCGAACTAATTGCCTATTGTTCTGGTACGACCATCGCGGTTGGCATCACCATCGTAACGGACAGAACCGTCTTAAGATAAATTAGATCCACAAACAATCAATATATTGCACCAATTTAATCCAAAAATAATGAACCAATTATTATAATAATTACAGCAACCACTACCCCATTGGTGTAGAAGCAATGTATTTTCTAGACCAGAACGATAGTGTCGCAGCTTGAATATCTAAGGCGCAGTGCAGATGTAAAAAGCCAAAAGGCAGGTGTAAACACTTCAACCTAGAAGCATTTCTTCGTACTGTTAGCGGGTGGTGAAGATAAATCTAATGGACAACAAATTGTTCATGTAGTTCTAGTTTTATTGGGTCGTACAAATACCCTTCCAGTCTTAAGATAAGAAGTCGGTGATGTACGGCAGAGAAAACGCGATGTAAACTTTATGGGAGCGTAAAGCTTTACTTGATCAGAAAATTCTGTCTGGAAGCTTGTTTGCTTCGCAGGCGTAGATGTTTCAAAACAAATTTAAAATTTTGTCCGAAAAGCTAAAGAAGGTAGAAAACCTCTGTCATTTTCTACAAATTTTTCGTCAATTGATTATCGAATGTACAAGTGGGTCGTCAATCCCTTCGCAAGATGTAACGGTACAAAACTGCCATTATCGGAGAAAGAAACTCTAATAGACTTGAAAAACGATATTATGCACAAAGACAAATTTTCTGAGCTTGAGTTTTCTACATTTTGGATTTCGGTTTGGATCCCACATCCTCAATTAGCTACTACTACATGACTTAATAGATACAATGGCGACATTTGGATCTAAGCCACCACGCTGTTTCGAAATGTGTGGAGACAATTGGATCACAGGCATTATGAGCAGCCATGTTGTATCAAAATTCAAATAGAGGCGGTTTGATTTTATATGATTTATTAAGTTGCAGAGTTTATTGTTCGTAATTTCTATAAAGTTATAGAGTTTAATGTTCTAAAGTTCTTAATGTTGACGTTAACTGCCTTATCGGTTCAGGGGGACTAATGCTTCAGTGCGCGCCAATTCCAACCAATCACGAGAAGCAACACTAATGTCAACAATGTATCTATTAAATCACTGTAGCTACTACAACCAATACATCTCTGTAGCCGTTAGGATCGTCGTTTCTTTGCGAATTTGGTCCCTCAGCAGTCATAGAAGTTACATCTAAAAACAAGAACGATTATAGATTAGTTTGATTACAGATTACAGAGATTGTTAGAGAGATTAGATTACAGATGAGTTGATTACAGTAGATGAGGAGTTACGTGTTTGTATATCTAAATTAGACCGGCGTTTTGGCAATATCTATTCTCAAAATCAATCTCAATCTTTGCACTAATAAAATTCCTACCTATATTATATACGTATGTATACAGGGTGTAACAAAAATCATGCACGAAACTTTTCATAGGGGCTCTTGGAAGATAAATTAACAACTTTGCAAATTTGAAATTTCAATGTTTTCAAAATAAATTGAATTTCCCTTTTGTAACTAAAATTTATACATACTTCTATCAGATCGCAGTTAATGACGTTCGCCTAAAATCCGTTTCAATTGTATTCATGTTTTTACATTAAGTTCATAAATGTTTTTTTTATGTGTACTTTTTACCATCCCTATAAAACATTACGAACGTCATTAAGTACTAATTCTATTTAAATTTTAAAAGAACAGGGTCATAAACTAGTCGTCGCTAATGTATGTGTTGACAGATTTATTGCAGATATCATTTACCAGCGCCCTCAGTTTAAATTTTATATTAAGATAAAGGGGATTTTCAATATTTTATTTCTGAAATTTGAAATTTAAAATTTGCCGATTTGTTTAATTACTTCCCACGAGCCTCCAGAAAACGTGTCGTGCATTGTTATTTATACCAATAATTTTGTTTGTTCATATTGATAAAGTATACATATAGGTATTTAATATTGTTGGGATTTTATTAGATGTGCCGAGAAACATATTTTTTTCTTTAAACGTCAGAAAATGATGTCATTATTTAACTCAGTTGACTGTGGAAAAATGTCACATTTACGACGGCGGAAGATTTACTTTTCCTTTCTAAATAAACGACGCGAAGCAATACTATATTTTAAATCATATAACAATTAAATATCGGTGTGTTGCATGTATTTTTGTATTTTCCGGTAGATATACTGCTTTCACTAATAGTAGATTAAATCTATAAATGGTTTCTTCAACTGAAATTATCACTGTCACTGTCAAATGCTGAAATAGTTTTTGTCAAGAAAACAAAAGAACCATACGATGCATTCTTAGGTACTATTTCACGTATTTTGTCCACAATATTCTGTACCGTATAGCGTGAATAACCCTGTATAGGGTGCTCCGTTTAAAAAACAAAAGTTGATGGCTAACCCTTCTTCCGGTTCTACCGAAAGTAGCCAGGTTGTTCCAAAAGCCCTAAAAGTATCAAAGTTATGTTTTTTTAATGGAACCCCTGTATAACTTTACATATTTGAAATTGCCCATTTTTAGGCTTTATAAATCCGTTTTGTTTTTGAAATTCGCTCTCACAGTTCAGAAGTTATTTATTTTTTATGCGTTTGCAGGCAACTTATTCAAAAAATCGCAAGGTACTTTTTGGGCTATGAGATATCGACTTTGCCTGTGTCTAAACAACTGCTTGGGATATCTTTTGGCGGCAAGATCGTCTATTTGCATTGTGGCAATACCTTACTGTGACACATTAATTTTGGTAAACTTTGAAGGGCCATAACTTGATGTTTTTAAATGGCATACCCTATATTTTATAACTTAGTCGTATACAGCGTCTTGTTTTATATCTTTTAGTATCTTTAGATCTGCATTTATTTTTCAGAAAAACCAAATTATCTCCCAAACTACCAACTTTTGAGATAAAATCTAAGGCTGGAAAGAGATAATATATATCTCAGCTTAATAATAAAATATATGGTATGCCATTTAAAAAAATCAAGTTATGGCCCTTCAAAATTTTCCAAAATTATGTGTCACAGTAAGGTATTGCCACAATGCAAATAGACTATCTTGCTGCCAAAAGATATCACAAGAAGTTGTTTAGACACAGGCAAAGTCGATACCTCATAGCCCAAAAAGTACCTTGCGATTTTTTGAATAAGTTGCCTGCAAACGCATAAAAAATAAATAACTTCTGAACTGTGAGAGCGAATTTCAAAAACAAAACGGATTTATAAAGCCTAAAAATGGGCAATTTCAAATATGTAAGTTATACAGGGGTTCCATTAAAAAAAACATAACTTTGATACTTTTAGGGCTTTTGGAAAAACCTGGCTAATTTCGGTAGAACGGTTAGCAATCAACTTTTGTTTTTTAAACGGAACACCCTATACAGGGTTATTCACGCTATACGGTACAGAATATTGTGGCCAAAATACGTGAAATAGTACCAAAGAATGCATCGTATGGTTCTTTTGTTTTCTTGACAGAAACTATTTCAGCATTTGACAGTGACAGTGATAATTTCAGTTGAAGAAACCATTTATAGATTTAATCTACTATTAGTGAAAGCAGTATATCTACCGGAAAATACAAAAATACATACACACCGATATTTAATTGTTATATGATTTAAAATATAGTATTGCTTCGCGTCGTTTATTTAATGTTGCCATGACAACACTTTCCCTTCCGCCGGCTGGGAAAGGAAAAGTAAAACTTCCGCCGGCGAAAATGTGACATTTTTCTACAGTCAACTGAGTTAAATAATGACATAATTTTCTGACGTTTAAAGAAAAAAATATGTCATAATGCGCCAATGCAAATAAACGGTCTTGCCACCAAAAGATACCTCAAGCAGTTGTTTAGACACAGTCAAAGTCCCTACTTGATATTCGAAAAACCAAGTACCCTGCGATTTTTTTAATAAGTGCCTGCAAACGCATAAAAAACTTAATAACTTCTGAACAGTTAGAGAAAATTTCAAAAACGAAACCTATTTATAAATCCTAAAAAGGGGCGAATTCAAATATGCAAAGTTATACAGGGGATTCCATTTAAAAAAACACAACTTTCATTATTTTAGGGGGTTTGGAACACCCTGTTTAATATAAAATTAAATTTAAGAAGTAACCAAAAGGTACCCCGGTATATCCCAGAAGTTAAACTTTTTGAAAATCACTTATTTTGGCCACAATATTCCGTGCCGTATAGCGTGAATAACCCTATATATTATTATGTTTTTCGCTTCCCCGTTTAATTTGAAACATCTTTTGTAGAGATGTATAGAAGTACTTTGCCCTGACGCAGGAGCACATGACTTCATGGGTCCATATGTATTAATTTAAAGGTATAAATATGTCATTTTGAAATCAATTTTTACAGCAATTTTCAATTAAACATTCGTTTGTTTTCTAAACAATAATGATTTGTTTTTTGATTAAATAAGATTTGTAAAATATATTGAAATTCATAAAAAAAAAAACGTAAAATGTATATAATATACTTTGCCCTGATGTAGGAGCACATGACTTCATGTGTCTATATGTATATCCACTTATAGGTATAAATATGTCATTTTGAAATAAATTTTTACAGCAGTTTTCGAAAAATTCCTTTTCTTTTCAAAACATTATCTATAACTTTGATTTATCATTAACTAAGATTTGTAAAATATATTAAAATTCATAATAAAAATCGTAAAATGTACTCGTATTTAACTTACTTTGCCCTGACGCAGGAGCACATGACTTCATGTGTCCATATGTATTCACTTAAAGGTATAAATATGTCATTTTGAAATAAGTTTTTGCAGCAATGTTCAAAAAATTAATAATTTTTTTAAACATTGTCTATAACTTTAAATATACATTTATGTTACTATAAAAAGTATATAACTTACTTTGCCGTGATGTAGGAGCACATGACTTCATATGTCCATATGTATATTCACTTATCGGTATGAACATGTCATTTTAAAATAAATTTTACAGCAATTTTCAAAGAAAAACTTTTTTTTTCAAAATATTTTCTATAACATTTATCATCTCTCATATTTGAAAAAATACTAAAATGTTACAAAATGTTATTAAACATTACACTCGAATAACTACAAAACTCGCTTATAAAGATAAGCTCGTGTTGTAAACAATTATCGTGTAATATGAATATGGCCTAACTATATACTCATTATATATTAGCTGTTGAAAATTAAAATGGGGTAAGTCCATTTCTTTTTTATTTGAGAATAGTCCATAAATATACAAGGGACAACATTTATTGTGTATTTCTGGACTTCTCTGAATTTGATAGAAAATTCACTTTGATTTTCGGCAGCTCATATTGTATTATAATATATAAGTTTCACACTTTTTTTAAACATTTTTCTAAAAGTTTTTCTATAAAAATTTGGTATAATACTGGTGATCTGTTCTGTTGGTTACCCGATACTCCTGATTTGTGAAATTATCTGTGTCTCCTAAACGATACGTAATTCATAGAGTTAAAATTGTAAATCTTAAAGAATGAATAATAAAACCAGATAAATCTTTAACTATACACTCATTATACATGAGCTGTTGAAAATTAAAGTAGGTCAAGTCCATTTCTGTTTGAACTTGAGAATAGTCTAGAAATATACAAAAGACAACATTTCTTGTGTATTTCTGGACTGAATTAAAAAAAAAGAATTTTCCCCACTTTGATTTTCAACAGCTCATATTATACTATAATAAACAACTTTCACACTTTTTTAAATAATTTTTCTAAAAGTTTTTCTATGAAAATTTTGTATAATACTGTTGATCTGTTCTGTTGGTTACCTGATACTCCTGATTTGTGAAATTATCTGTGTCTCCTAAACGATAAGTAATTCATATAGTTAAAATTGTCAATCTAAAAGAATGAATAATAAAACCAAATACATCTTTAACCAAAGTATATGGTTGGAAAGGAATTTTATAAATATTAGTGTTAATCCCTAATGGGTTATTTGATCCATACAAGATTGCGAATCTTTTTATAGTACCTATATTTTTTACTTTCTGAGATAAAATATAAATTCCCAGATTTTGCGATATTTTCTATGGTTATTATTACTGTCATGTTATTATCTTAATTTAACTATTTGCAAGTGTTTAACAATTAAAATATTGTACATTGCACGCCGGGTAATAGTTTCTACTGGCTCTACAAGACGACAGGCTCGCCTTGCTTCTCGCCTAACAGTTTTTTGTAACGCCAGTTTTACCTGGCCTATAATGTAAAATACTATTATTTGGTTCACTCGCGTAAATATTACTCTAACCAGCCTGTACACTAACCAAACCATACGTAACCATTATATGCACCGTGCATGTGAACGTGACACGAGCCAGTGTAAATATTTTTTACTTGTCCCGTGTCAAATTTATACTCTCGCTTGTCATTTTGATATTATTTTAATTCACTTAATTTTCAATCATTATTATTTGGTATGTTTATTCCAACTTTTGCTGTCGTTCGATTTAAATGTAAAAGTGCAATTATGATTGAAATTATGATATTGTGTTTATGAATATTTTGACATGAGATGACATATTTTATACTGTCACGTTATTATATGAATTTAACTGTTTACGCGTGTTAAACTAATTAAATATTGTACATTATACGCCGCTTAATAGTATTTACTGGCTCTTCAAGGTGACAGACTCGCCTGCGGCTCGACAGTCATTCCCTTGCATCGCCATTAAAAATCCTCCTACCTGGCTTATAATGTAAAATACAACTTATTTAATTCCCTTTATAAAAGTCAAATTTTATCAATTTCTGACGTTATGAATCGTCAAATTTTTCATAACTGTCACGCACACAGTTATGTAAAGTAGTCATGTAAATATTTGGCCATATTTACAGTGAAATAAGGTAAGATATGACCATAACATTTTAAGATTTATTAACATTAAATACGGAATTATTACAAACACAATTCGTCAAGATGAGTCCCGATTTGGGAGAAATATTTTGTTGCATTTCTTGCCTAATGTTAACTTCTACAAATTTAATTAATTTTAGTTTGTTGAAAAGTTTGTTCATATCAGTGCAATCATGTTTCCGTAGAAACAATGGGCATAAAAATAAGCCAATCTGATTTTGTGATGTAGTGTAAGGAACGTTCTTATTCAAAAGGTAGATCAAGTAATTCTGACGGAATTAATTAAATATTTGTACGTAATAAGTTATGAAATATGCGATATTGTATGACTCGTGTAATTTGCGTTTAAATAAAATAATTCGGCAAATTTACTTTTGGCATGTTTATTAAAAACAGACTAGCTTCGCTCGATTTGGCAAATATTATACTCGTCAAAACAATATCGCACCTTTCATAACGGATTACGTAAATAACTATTTCATAGAAAGATGACCTTTAGTTCTAGTTGCTCTGAATGTAATCATATTCCTTTCCTTTACTGGGGCCTTAGTGAGAACCTGCCAGGCCACCCCTTCAGACGTCACTGTAGCTGTGAGGTGCTGTGTCCATCCAAGTGTGGAGAGCGTTCACGAACCGTGACCTTTTTCCTCGAGCTCTTCTGAAGCGGAGGAGGCGCGCCGGTGACCTTACGGCACGCATTTTTTCTTCGCCCCATTCCAACCTAACAACAATAATAACAGCCGTGCACATGTAATGTTCCATCGCGGAATACGCGCACACATTCTGGAACTCATGCGAAAAGTTAACCGACCATGGGAGAGCGAGATGAATCTGACGAGATAAGTTCGTACTTCGTTTCACACTCTGCAGGCGGACCATTACTTCGAACTTATTGCGTGAAAATTGTCGGATACTAGCTAGCGAAATTACCTCAGTTTTCAGACGATTGGATCACGAATATGACTGACCTACGTTTAGATGTTCTAAATGTACTAAAACGATACGTTTTTTTGCATAAACTGAGATCTCGTATCAATTGTGCGGATGATGAGGATTACGATTAGTGCGATTCTCGGGTAGTTTTACATGTCGGACGATCATTAACATGGCTCTACAGAGGTTCCTAACCTGTTTTAGCCTACCGCCCCCTTTCGAAAAAACAAATTACTTACCGCCCCCCATTCAGAAATACAATCTCACTTAAAATCAATATAGGTTTCCCACCTTTTCAAAGAGCATTTCAAGAGCGCCCCTCTTGGTGAACTATATTATACTACGAATATATTTAAAAACAAGGACGCATTTTAAAAAATATTTTATTACGTCTTAACAAAAAAATACACATACCTATATACATACAAAAATAACACTAGGGAGAGGGCTGAGCTTGATGTAATGACACTAATTTGTCTATATTGCGTGCTAGTTTTATCATGAGCAACCTTAAGTCACCGCGATCTACTATTGACAATCGGCTCCGTTTTTTTGTTAGTAGATTGGATACTACACTAAATCCTCTTTCGGCTAAATACGATGGTGGAAATGCTAGAAAAAACTTCTTTACTGCAAGGTCGGAATAAGGTGGGATATAAAATTGGAATTTGTCTTTGAAGCCAAAATGCTTGGTAGCCATGTTTCAATTTTAGTTTTAATTCTTCGTTTATTGACAATTCTATGAGCTGCTCCTGTAAAAACACTTCTGCTGCTTCAATGTTTGTGGAAGGTTCCAAGACCCAGTCCGGAATTATCATATTGAGGATATCTTGAAATCTATTAAAAAAAATCTTCTTTAAGGGTTTCTAAATGCTAGCAATAAACCAAAATGTCATCATCACTTGTTTTCACCGAGGAAAGATTTTGAAACTGATGGAATTGTCTCCGACCCAAATTTAATTGGTATAATGCAAGTTTTGGCACGAATGCCGAAATTATTGCCTTAGGTTTAATTATATTCAAATCATCTCCTTGTAGCTGCAGATTGGTTTCGTTAAATTTATTAAATAATTCTGTTAAATACGCTATATCATTTTTAAATTTCAATAAATTTTCTTTTAAGGAATCATTTTTATTTTCGAGAAACGTTATAACTGAGTCAAATAGTTCATAAAATCTTTGCAGACAAGTACCCTTTGACAACCATCGAACTTCTGTGTGCAACAGTAAACGATTATAGTCCTGGTCGTTTTCATCACAAAGCTTTCTAAACAATCTATCGTTAAGAGAATTGCTTCTGATTCTATTAACCCCTGTAATTACGTACTGCAGCGAGCAATGAAGGCGATCACTAAGGTTTTTTTTGCAACTAAATGTTGTCTGTGAATCACACAATGTATTGCGACAACATTTGGTACAGTTTTTTTTTAATATGCAATGAACCCGCGGTATCGTCCAACCATTGCCAGAGCACCATTAGTAGCAACGGGCACTATATTATTCAGCGGGATATCTTATTCTTCAAAATATTGTTCCAAAACGTCAAATACAGATTTTCCTTTAGTACCAGTTTCTATTTTTTTTGCGAATAATAGTTCTTGACAAATGTTCTCATCTCTTATGAAGAGAACGTACGATAGAAGTAATGCCTCATTGTTAGGCAATGTAGACTCATCGAGCTGTATAGAAAATTCGGTCGTCTTAAAAAATTCGGTTAGAGAACTCTCCACATCCTCGGATATTTCGTCGATTCGTCTCTGCACAGTATTATTGCTCATGGGGATTTTTTTAATAATATCTGAAGGTGACTTGTGAAGTACAGTACGGAGAACTTCACTCACAATTGGAAGTATTAATTCTTCTCCAATAGTGTGCGGTTTTCCCGATTTAGCAATAAACAACGAAATATTGTAAGATGCACGTAACCCATCATTGTCTTGTTTTGATGCTGCTGAAAACATACCGGCTAAAGTTGGACGTCTCGAATGTTGATTTTTGAGCATTTGAAAGTAAGATATTTTTTTATCTTTTATGGCAGGATGTATTTTGCTCAAATGTTCTTGTATTCGTGAACGTTTCATGGCTTCATTTGAGAAAACTTTTTGGCAAATCAGGCACATTGGCAATGTCTTGTTTGTGGGTGACTGAATAATATCATATTTTAAATATTCGACATTGTATTGTCTACATTCTTTCTTTGATTCCGACATATCTTAAAAATAAAACATGAAAAATAATAACAAGAAGTTGTTGTTAGCGCAGAACCAACCAATTTAAAAACAAAATTTAAAATTTAAAGTTAGTAAAAATTTCTTGCGCGCAGCATCAAATACTATTTGGATCTACATAGCCCAATATGCAGAGTATCCCAGGATAGAAGTAATTACACGTGTATTTATTTTACACGTGTAATTATAATTACACGTGTATTTATTCTACACGTGTAAATATAATTAAACGTGTATTTATTTTACACGTGTAATTATGTAATTACATGTGTAATTATAATACTCTCGGTTTTTTCATTCAGTAATTTATTTTATACTTTGGAAAATAAATATGTACATGAACTTTGAATATCGTAAGTTTCTGATGTAACTAAATAAGATACACGTGTACATGTGACCCGTGTATCCGTGTAATTGAATACAAATATAAAATCTGCGGCTCTACAAAAAATGTACGTTAGAGAATTGTAAAAGCAATTTTCAAATTTTGTATACATACTTTGCATTTATAATTTAATAATAATATTTTGCCGTCTATCAACTATCAATTTCCTATTGACTCAAAATCCAAAATGTGGGTTCAACTTGTTTTACACCAAGGATCAGGGTTTATTGTCAAAATATGAAATAATCATTCCTATAGTATTGGTTAATTTATCTATAAAAAAATCTTATAACATCTATCTTAAGACACATTGTATATTACAGACAATTAAAAATTAAAACAAATTATATGAAACCAAAAATATTAAATATTTGGAACTATATGTACATAAATTGCAGCCCATCAAATATCACAATAGATAATATGTAAGTTGTCACTCCTCGCTCGAGTTACCCTCGAATTAGTACTTGAGGAAGCGGTTCAACCCCGAGGTGTTCAGGGAAGGCCGCCAGCTTTTCTACAGTGGAGATGGGCGGGGTTATTTTTTTGTATTTCAAAAAAAAAAAAGGGGAAAAAAAAAAGATAGGAAACAACTCCGACAGTTGCTTCCACTTGTGGGCTCCAATTATTTTTTTCTTTCAAGGAAGGTCCCTGTGAGGAAAACAATAAACTCTCCAGAGAAACGTATTTAAGCTATTTTAATGACAACTAGATAAATTAAGTATTAATAAGAATACCCTGTGGGAGGAACTCCCAGTACGCGGCGTAACTCGCGTGCCTGATGTGCCGGTGAGAATAATACGAGTTAAGGCGCATTGGTAGCCCGTCGACGACCGGATTCCGATAGCTATCGTTATGGTCGCGAATCAAGGTCTCCGCATCAAAACAGTGTGAGGGGCGGTCGTCCCACGATTACGCAGCGTCCCACAATTTAAAAATAGGGTGAAATTGGGTGAAGCCCATCATAGCGCAAGAGAAACATTTAATGTAAATAAAAGAAAATAATCCTATCTGTTGTATCCGGACGGCCTCGAAATTTTCCTGGTCCGGTCCTGTCCTCGTCCGCGTCGATGGTCACTTGTAGCGCTGTGTCGGCGTAGTGGAGCGTGTGACGCCGCAGTCGGTTCTCCAGGGACGGCTCTGCTCCGGAGCCCGTCCACACGTGGCGGTCCTGTGACTCTCCCCCACACCGGAAGGCGAGGGTGTCTGATCGCCCAATACCCACTACGTCGCTCCGTACTCTCGACGAAGATTAAAGTATAAATTCCGGGTAGATAAGATCAGACACGTGGCAATTACGAACCAAGGAATAATTACGAATGCCAGCGATTAAAAATGCCAGCGATTACGAGCCTAAAACAACAATGCCCTACTTAACACATTCACTCTCACGCATTACAAATATCGCGGCGGGAAAAAAATGATTTTTGTACACACCTGAGATGGGAAGCGGCTCGAAGAAAGAAAGTGTCTGCACGTGGCCCTCGAAAAAAATCCGACAAAGTCGCCGTAGTTTTCGGACGTATTATGCTATTATTACCAGCACGCCGAACTACGTTAGTCAATCCGATATGAAGATCCGGAAACTTCCGTTGAAACTTCTACCACTCACAGGGTACCGAGATTTCAAATTTCACAATCGGAGGTGTGGGCACGATGCAGGTCACCAGAATGAATCTGCTCTCCGGCCTTCCCAGCATCTCTGCGCGTTATCAAGCGACACAATCATGTCCAAAAAAACTAGCCATTTGGGCTGCCTACGGTATTGCCGCCGCTCGGTCGCATTTCGCAAAATAAACCGTTACAAATTACTTACCTCTATCCCAACAGTTATTTCACCAATGATATATTTTTAATTACCGGGTCCACTTAATATGAATATTACTTTATTTACATTTAATATCACAATATGACAATTAATTACAATCCAAAAACAATAGGTCAAATATACTTGACTCGTTGCGTATCAGTCAGGAAGTCAGAATGCAGGTCGGAGCGTCCCCGCTCCGGCACCTTGCACACCAAACCGGGCAAGCGGGGTAATCCCCAGGCTCTCGAAGTGGGCCGATGTACAGATATCGGTCAGTATGGGGAATCCCATGTTGATTCGGTGGAGCCATCATTCAATTGTTCTTTTGAATGTGATCTGTAGATTTTAGGTTTACACTATTGCTCTCACGGAACTCAGACCTTGGGCCAGAAACGCCCCCCTAAATCCCTTCAGCGCCCACCGGGGGGCGGTACCGCCCCCTTTGGGAATCACTGCTTTAGATGTTCTAAATGTACCAAAACGATACATTTTTTTGCATAAACTGAGATCTCGTATCAATTGTGCGGATGATGTGATTACGATTAGTACGATTCTCGGGTAGTTTTACATGCCGAACGATCATAAACATGGCTCTACACTATTAAATTGGGCTAAAAACACATCTTAATTACACCACAGGTGGAGGAGCACAGATTGAGCCAATTATGTTGTCAGAATTTTGATGTTTGACATAATCAGCCTTCTATTTAGTGCTAATTTTGTTACTTGCAAACTTGACGCTAATACGCACACGTGCGGCGGCTTATAAACGTGAAAATGAATTCGAAAAAAATGATCGTTAATATTAGATACATTGGTGGTGTGATACCGGGAATATAACTCACACCTAAAACATTGACAATATAACAAAGTGGTTTCTATAGTTACGCAAGTATTAATCAGTGACTATATTGAAAATGCAACTAATTGCATTAGCGCGTTAAAACTCTCTATGCCTAAAAGCAACTGTCTACAATTTTAAGTTTCACACAGCGATCGTATTAGCGCGATCGCATACGAATGAATAATTATATGTTACGTTTGTAACCCCCCGATATTTTTTTAAATAATTATTTAATTAATCGTTGTTTTTATCGTAAAATTATTGCATAATTTCTTGATTATTTTTGACTCGTGATTTGTGATCGTATATAGTACTTACACGTCGTGACGTTTAATTTAACTATCGTGATTACTCTCAAGGTACTTTGCTATTGGTAATGTGTTAATTAACGTACGCAAATAATGAATTAGTATAAGAAAGCACAGATTTATGGATTTGTTTTGTTTATTTAATTATAGACATGCAGGAATTGTAACAGACAGGGAAATAAAACACAGGTTTATGATGATGTAAATTGATTTATAAAATTGTAACATACACGGAAATAAAACACAGGTTGACAATTATGACGTGTATTGATTTATTTTCTATATTTCGTTAACCTTATGATGAATTTGAAAATTCTCTTATTTATTTATATTATTTATTTTATTATATTTATAAATATTTTGAAAATGGTTGTGACTGCGAAGTTTATTTACCTGGGTTTGTTATACATGCACATGCATCTCTCGTTTCTCAGATCATTTATTACCATGCTCTTTCACTCCATTTAACTACGGGAAATTGACATGATCAAAAATAGAACTATTTAAAGATGTTCGAAAGAAAGATATTTCGCGATCTTCCCGAATCACATGGTTGTGTTTGTGTCCACACTAATGTCATTATAGGAGTCCCATTGTCTATGTTGATTGAGGTCAATTAGTAATTCTACACATAACCACAGCAAGTGGTCTCAAGTAGTCATAATCTGTCGGGCATGTTACAAGTTGTGTCAAATAACAGTTCCTGCTACCTCAATCGGAAATGTTCATGTAATGTTATAATATATAATTATTAGGAACATTGGAGGTTATTAATAACTTCTCTTGTGATGATACCAAACTTCATTTCTCGTTTATAAAGGGTTTTAATAATTTCACTTGTTTCTTATTTGCGATCTTCAACCACGTATTGTCATTATATTTTCAAGTTATTAAGATTTAATCCAACTTATTCTATTTATAGTATTCTAAATTATTGTGCCCAATAATATTTACGTTATGTGCTTATTTTATGATTTGAAATAAAGAAGGCATTATTTGTATAAATTATGTTTTAAAATTATTAAGATTTAATCCAACTTATTCTATTTACGATATTAAACTATTGTGCTCAATAATATATACGTTATGTGTTCATTTAATGATTTGAAATTAAGAAGCCATTATTTGTATCAATTATGTTTGTGAATTATTAAGATTTAATCCAACTTATTCTATTTATACGATACTAAATTATTGTTCCCAATAATATATACGTTATGTGCTTATTCTATGATTTGAAATAAAGAAGCCATTATTTGTATCAATTATGTTTTTGAATTATTAACATTTAATCCAACTTATTCTCTTTATAGAATTCTAAATTATTCTGCCCAATAATATGTACGTAATGTGCTCATTTTATGATTTGAAATAAAGAAGTCATTATTTGTATCAATTATGTTTTTAAATTATTAAGATTTAATCCAACTTATTCTATTTATACGATACTAAATTATTGTGCCCAATAATATATACGTTATGTGTTGATTTTATGATTTGAAATAAAGAAGGCATTATTTTTATCAATTATGTTAACTTGAATATGATGGTGTATGTCAGAAGGTAACACTGAATGCCTTGACCAGTTATTATAGTCATGGTGAACACAGTCATGTTAATTTGCGATCGCGGGCGCGAAGTATAATAAGTGTATGAGTTTAAATGATTATGATGCCGAAAATGATTTGATTCTAGTGCGGGAAGTGATTTCACAACAACAGGTGTGTGAGCAAAGTGCGCTGTATTGTGAGTCAATTATACCTTAGTTTGCTTCCTCTAATTATTCGTAAACACGAAGGTTGCTGTAAACGCCTTTGTTTACTGACAGGAATAGGTAATTGGTGTTTGGCATTTATAGGTAACTTGCGGTTGATTGAATACACTATCTTCCGTCAATTTGAATCTAGTGCGGGAATTGATTTCACAACAGATGTGTGGGGTAAGGGCGCCGTGTTGTGCGTCAATTACACCTGAGATTGCTTCCTCTAATTATTCTTAAACACGAAGGTCGATCTAAACGCCTTTGTTTACTGATAGGAATGGGTAATTGGTGTTTGGTATTTATAGGTAACTTGTGGTTGATTGAAAGGAATTAGCACTCCCGTTAATTTATATTGAGACTGGTTGATCAACTTTACATAATAGGTAATAATAAAATTTTAAGTTACGTTTTTCGATTTATTCAATTTTAAATTATACTTCGCGTTTTTATAACGTTATACAATCATTAATTTTAAAATGAACCGACGTGAATTTATACTCTCAAACCGCGAATGTGTGCGTTGCCAGTGGACCGATGCGACTTTCTTACTGATCCAGGTTGTCTATGGGTTACGTTTATATAGGTTCTTTGAATTTCTATTTCCGCTCCCCTCATCTATCTATATTAAAACAAGGTATCACAACGTAGAGGTGTAGTTTAAAATCTGCAATAAAAGTGAGTGAGTCGTTAGGGGAGGGGGGGAGTAAGATTAAGATCAATTAACATGGTTTTTGAGATCTGCCTCGAGAACTGGTTCGACATATTTATTTTGTTTCATTGAAAGTAACGTAGATTTATTCAATATAAATTGTTTTGGAATTTTTCTTATTTTTTTTTCCAAAACAAATCGACAATTTTTCTGTATTACATCACTAGATAAGTTTGTTTAAGCTTTAAAATGATGTATCGCAACGTGGGGGTGATATTTGAAATTTCAAAGTGAGCGTGGCTAGGCTAAGTATTTTTTTTTTGTCAAGTTAGCTTGCATTTAACAGTTATGGAGACTGGCTAGTTTTGAAATATACACCTGGTATATAAAAATTTAGTTAAATTCGATTTTTAGATTCCATAACGACAAACAAGTTTTCCAAAAAGTAAAGTCACATAATCTAAAAATAAAACTCAACTAATGCGAATTCTTGAGCAAAAATGTAGAATTCCTCGGCCATGTAATTACACTCGAAGGTATAAAACCTAACCCAAAAAATATCGTAGCTATCCAACGATTTCCGATCCCGAGAATTGCGAAGGAAATCAAATCTTTCTTGGGACTGGTGTGTTACTACCGGAAACTGAACTCCAACTTTGCAAATCTTACAAAACCATTTACTCAGTGTTTGAAAAAAGATGCCATGATTGTACACAACGAAAACTTCAACAAAACATTCGAAATCTGCAAAACTATATTAACCAATGGCTTCTTCAATTCCCTGACCTTAAGAAACCTTTCGTCCTAACAACCGACTCATCAAATGTTGCGATTGGTGCAATACTGTTCCAAGGCCCCATTGGCAAAGACCTTCCGATTGCATACTCTTCCCGCACATTGAACCCTGTGGACAGAGAAGGAGTTGCTAGCTGTAGTTTGGGCTACTAAATATTTCCGCCCATGCCTTTTCGGATACAAATTTATAATTATCACCGATCATAAACTACTGGAATCGCTTGTTTTCTTGAAAGAACCAAATTCCCGCCTAGTAAGCTTAAACTCGAGGAATATGATAATGATATTAAATATAAAAAGAAAAAGTGAACACCAATGCAGACGCCCTTTCTCGCGTTGAAATTAATGCTGTAAACACATAATCGGTGATAGCAAACCCGAGCGACTCTGATGTCGAGGATCCGTTCGACTGGTATATAGAAACCACCCCAAGTCGTATTCGTCAAGCCAAGTGACGAAATTGAATGGTACATCCAAATTTAAGCGTCACATGTCCCAATAGAGAAACTCGACGAAACTCTTGGAATATCACGCTCACCGATACGTATAAATATATTACAAGACGTGAAAATACGTTTCCCACACACAAACGAAACTGCTCACACCTCTCTCGAAAACCAGATAAAAGAAATCCCAATTTCAGATATATCCCTTAACACGTTTAGCCACGAGCTAATTATAAAAACCAACGAAATCCATAAAACATGCATAAAGAGCTTTAAACCAATCTCAGATAAGGAAAGAACAATTATTTAAATTCCCAAAGACAGATTCGATGAGGAATTTGTTCATATATTAAGACAAAATTGGTACCCAAAACATCATAGGCCCTATATTTTGACACAGAAAATCTTATGACATACGTAGTCCACATCGTCCAAAAATATTTTAAACCTAATTCATTCAAACTGACTCATACTACTAGATTCTTGCTAGACGTCACTGACGAAAACGAACAACGTATTAAAATTCAATATGCTCACGAAACGAAAAGCTGTCACCGAGGTATACATGAAATACACTTACGTTTAATAGTTATTTAAGCATTAAGAGAGGTAAGTATCTTTTACCAGTCGAGGTCGTGTTTGCGCCCGAGCGACAGCGAGGGCTAGCAATAAAGGCCGAGACTGGTTAAAACTTACCTCTCAAATTGCTTATAACTGTTTTTCCACTCCTGAAGTTGGTTTAATTGTTTGTGTTTGATTAATTTATTTTCGCAACATGAACAAAATGTCAGTACGGCTTTGGTTGCTAAGACTATTTTTCAAACAAAGTGTGAATGTCAGAAATTGCATTCGTTCAGTTGTAACATGAATTCCGAAGAAAGTAAACAAGAAATGGCAATTGAAGAAGCTGCAGATGCTGCCTGTTCCTTCCTACTGCCGGAGAAGTTGAAGGGGTGTTATCAAAAGTGTTTTAAAGACTGGTGCCAGAGAAAGAACGCTATTGAAATTATTTTACTTACTTCCCGTTGCTCATAGTAACCAAAGCTTTATCGGTAAGTGGGACTTACTTCCACTAAATCAATGTTATAACAGTGTACTTACCATGCAGGGAGTGGAAAAACAGATTTTATTACTGGCCCAATATGCAGGCAATGATACAAGACTACATCAACAGATGCGAAATTTGTCAAACCGGAAAAAATGAAAGACACCCGTCAAAAATCAATTTCGAAATTACTCCTAGTTACTCCTTCGAAACAATACATTTAGATACCTTTCGTATCCAAAATAGAAATTTCTTAACGATCATTGACGCTTTCTCTAGATATGCCCAAGTATATCCAACGGATACAATTATCAATATAAATGTCATGGACAAGCTCCTCACATACATATCTCATCACGGCATACCACAAAGAATAATAACGGGTCAAGGCAACGAGTTATAAACTCGCTTGCTAGAGAATTCTGCAAATTTCACAAAATTAAACTACATTATACCACATTGAGAAACTCAAACAGTAATTCCGTCGTAGAACGGTCACATTCCACTATAGCAGATTCCAGTAGATGCCTTCTACAACAATTTCGGACTGATCACATATACACTAGATGAAACACGCAATTATTGGCTATAACAATTCGATCCATAGTTCGATTAAATTCACCCCATTCGAAGTTATCTACGGTAACACTGATAAGACACTTGAAACCACAGGAAAAAATATTCTGAATGACTATCCTGTCAAACACAAAAAATGCTTCAGATACTCTTCGATAAAATAAAAGTAAGTAAAGAAGAGAAAAATATCGCCCAAATTTCTAAGTCCAACAACATTCGCGAAGATCTGAAAGAATACGAAGAAAACTATATTATTTTTAAAAACAACCACCTCGTACTCCAAAGTATAAACCAAAATTCATAAAAATCCAAAGTAATTGGTAACAGCCACAAAATATTAATAACATCTAACGGTACCCTACACAAAAATATAAACAAGAAGCCTAGAAAACTAAATAATAAAAACCCATTGCAGAATGAGATTAATTCTCCTGAACCTCACCATCCTCCGGATCTACGCGACACGTCTAGAAGAAATTAAAATCACTCCAATCACCGCAAGAATATTACCGTTCAAGCTAGGTAATGCAAAACTAACCCAATCCTACCATACATTACTGCACTACATAGAATTAGAACCACTTACCAACCACACGTTAAAACTTAAATCTCAACTTTCAGCAATTGAACACCAACTCGCAAATTACCGAAACTATTAAGACACTACTCTCGACTTTCTCCCGATAACAGAAATAACAAACCATGCTTCGTATATAATTAACGACGTTTCGGTAAAACTAGACAATATAAAACCAATCAATAGAGCAAAGAGAGGACTATTGAATGTCATAGGTAACGCAAACAAATAGCTGTTCGGCACTCTCAACAGTGAAGCCGGCGAATATTACGATCAAAACATCTTAAAACTAGAAACGAATTCAAAGATCATTTAAAACAACGTCTTAACGCAAATTTCATTAAATAAACAAGTTATGAAAACAATCTATAAATTATCTCTAACCTGGATTCGTACCAGAAAAAATAGCCGATTAACAATTTGGACAAATCAATATCGAAGGTCATGGGTTCTGTCGAAAACTATTTGCAATTGCAAACAATTATAAGCCAAATAATTTTAAACGAACAACACATAGCCACAATCTTGGATAATTTAGAAAACGCAATCATGTTCGCTAAACTAAATACCCTACACGGCGTCGTTATCAATCGTTCTGATTTGGCCAATATTCTAGAATCATTAAATACTTATTACAATTTAAATCAAATAATAATAACTAGTCTCCAAATAACATTCCATAATAACAAAATTAAATACGCAATTTACTTCCCAATTACAAAACCTTATACTTACGACCTCTACAAATTATACCTGGTACCCTATCAAAGTCTCACGATAATTTCTAACTATCCCTACGTGATACTACACGCAGAAGCTACTACGAAACAAAAGAATACCCGAAGTTAGAAGACGCATTCGTTTGCAACAACCCAAGTGCAGCAAACGAATATGACTGCAAAAGAAAACGGAAAGAATAAGCAAGGAAGCAAGAAAGATCGGACTCGAGATAAATAAACAGAAAACAAAACTAATGAAAATAAACACTGAGAGAGAAATGGGAATTTATTTCGAAGAAGAAGAAATTGAAAACGTGGAAAGTTTTTGCTACTTGGAAAGCGTGATAGAAAAAAATGGGAAAATAGAGAAAGAAATGAAGACGAGAATAAGCAAGGCACAAAACGCATTCTACATGCTAAAAAATATCTGGAAGTCAAACGAAGTGTCAATGGCAACAAAGTCAACAATCTTGACTTTGTGTTGGTGTTGTGTTGTTGAATCTTCAACACAAATGTAAAAACTATATTGTTATACGCATCGGAGTCATGGAGAACTGAAAAGAAGAACATGAAAAAAATACAATCCTTTATTAACAAGTGTCTACGAAAAATCTTAGGGATATACTGGCCGAACCACGTAACAAACAAGGAACTATGGGATAGGACCAACCAAGAGCCAGTGAAAGTGACAATATGCAGAAGGAAGTTGTGACGTGCCTGAAGGGCTAACAGCGCGTTAGGCCGCGGAGCGAGTGGAGGTTCCTTTCGAAGCAGCGACGAGGGCCAGGCTCTCGATGTCGGTAAGTGGAGGGGGGTGGGGGGTTAAAAAAAGGCTCCACATAATTTTAACCTCGCTACTACTTCGTGACCAAGGGGAGCTCCACCCTATCTGCGTGGGTTGACGGGAGACAGTCAGCGAAGTTCAGAAATTACGAACTGTCGCAACGGCTGACCATCTGATGCCCACACTACCAGATTTATATCTCGCAATGAGAAAAAGGAAGTTAAATTGTAAAGAATGCCCGATTGAGAAAACGTGGGGGAACGAAAAATAACAGATGTGAGTTTTGTGGTTGTAGAATATCTGCGTTTATTCAAAACACAAAAAGACGGGACACCGTGTCTGCGCTCCCTGAAAGAAAATACCTCCGCTCGTAGATTTATCGCCGAATTCCGCTTAACGCTTATCGCTCGATGCGAACTGCTCTCAGAGCTCTTACAAAAACGCAAAACACGTACGGCACGAAACACGCAACGCAAATTTACACAAAAGAAAACGATATAACAAAAAAAAAATAAAGACAATAAAGGAAAAACATACATGGATCTGGCCTGCTCATCCACGCGGCGGTGATTGTGGCTCGGTTCTCAGGAATTCGTGCTGCTGGCAATCGCCGGGGATGCCGCCGCTAGTCTGCGGTCTTAAAAAAAACACTGGCAGGGTGGTCGTCGCCCCTAGCCGAGAAACTGACTGGCTGGGTTGTTTCAGCCCCTATCAAAAAAACGCCTGTAAAGCACATGGCCTTATTAATAATGGCCGGACACGTGTCTTTGCAAAAATGATGTTGGTCCTAATTACTTACTCTGGTGTTTGAGCGTGTATAGCCGATTATCGCTGCTCTCCCTTGCCTTGCGCCTGTGTCGCCTAATCCCCCCTAGGGCGGTTATTGGAGAACACATTTGAAATCCCGGAAACCGGTTGGCGATAAGCCAAAGAAAAACCGTGTATCTCTTGACACTTTTGCACTCCAAGAGAGTCAGCATGTTCTGTCGCATTCCACTTGCCTCGTGGCCGGATCATAATTATACGCAGCCTGGAAATACGTCTACGCTTAAAAAAACGCGTGCGTAGCGGTTGCCTACGTTGACGGTCCGTAAGCGCAATTAAAAATTAAGGCAGATTTCGTCGAAGCCAAAACCGACCCGTTACAAATTGGAAGTTTATTGGACACACCATACGGAAGGATGGAAATGACATAACCGAGCAAGCCCTGCACTACCAACCGGCAGGGAAAAGAAAAGTGGGCAGACCAACAAAAACGTGGAAGAGGAGCACTTAAGAAGAAATAGAAGGCAGGAACTTATCATGGAACGAAGTTAAAGGAAAAGCTAAATATAGAGAAGAATGGAAGAAGCTTGTAGAAGCGCTATGCTCCGATCGGAGTAAAGCGGATTAAAGTGAAGTAAAGTAAGTAAACTATCTTATAACATATTCTGAAATATTTTTTTCGATTGTTGCTGTTTGTTAAAATTTATCTTGTAATTCAATTTGAATAAAACCTTTTTTAGACATCGAAAAAAATGTTTCAGACAAATGTTTATAAAATTTTATTTTCCAAAATCGGTAGAGAGGTTTTCAAAATATCTTGCTTAAAATTTTTCGATCGATCGCCATTTTGTTATTTGACAAAACATAAAATAATTGTAAATACAAATGTTGTAGAGAACCGAAAGCAACTGCCGAAAGTTTTTGTATTTTTGAAATATTCCTTAAAATACGGAGTAATGACGATTCAAAAATTTTAACTAAGAAAGGTTGTTTCTTTCAATGAGTCCTAAGTGCCATTTTTAGGTATTACAATTTAGTATTAACGCCCTGTATACGAAACTCTAAAATTCATACAGAAAACCAGTCATCTATTTAAGGAGGAATTATCAAAAAATGCAAGAAATGTGATATATATCCCTATCAGAGGCACAGATTGACTCTTACTGAGCGGGGTTGCTTTTATTCATGAATATCCTTTTTCAACAGGCTTCCACGGGAGATAAAATCTATTAAAAACATTATCAGTTTTAAAACTAAGCTACACCAGTTTCTACTGCAACTGGAACCATACTCCTTGAAGGAATTCTGTTTAGACTGAGTCCAAAGCGCGGTTTGGAAAGCATGAGTAACTGCAATACTGCACTGGTGTCTGTGTATTGATGTATGTAACTGTATTACTGTATTTAACTCAAATGTAACTTTGACACCCATTTCATTTGTTTGTACTTCACAGAATCTGAAATAAAGAATATTATTATTATTATTATTATTATTCTAAACACTCTGGATATAGGTATGTACACCATTTTGTCATAAAAGTTAAGATAATTAAATCGGAAACAACTCAAATTTTTGTTATCTTATTTGGTTTACGCGATTGTGCGAAAAACGTTATACTCTACTACAGCTACACGGTTGTGAAGTGCCTAACAGAAGCTCAAAAATTGAAAAATCGAGACGAAGTCGCCTTTTTCTTTTCCAACCTTTTGTCGATTCTGTTATAACGCACATACCAACCTAATAGTGTAATATACAGTGTGAGCAACAATGCTTGAGGTTTGATAGGTAGGCAACCTAATACGCATGTTGGTATAACGGAAAATATAAAACAAAATATCCCCTAGATTGTTTTTCCAGTGGCGTAGCAAACAACAAACAAAACAACAGCAAAATGAATTAAATATTTAATCATATTTACATATTTTTAAACGTTACAATAAAAGTTTACAACAAATGTTGAAAATGGTGGCATTCGTTTTCAAGGCAGATGTTAATTCTACGTTTCTTATTTTCAAAAATATATTGGAGCTGCTCTGGAGTTAGGTTTCTTATCTCTTCTTCAATTGCTTCTTGGAGTTGGTTTAGGTTGTGCATCCTATTTTTAAAAACATTATTTTTCAAATGTCCGAAAAGATAAAAATCACACGGCGTGAGGTCTGGTGAACGTGCTAGTGAATCCTGAGCTTATCAATCGATCATTGTAAAATTCCCTTAAATAATTAATTGTCGCAAACGCAGTATGAGCAGTGGCTCCGTCTTGCTGAAAATAACCCATTATTTGTTCATCATCATGCACCTGATTAAGAAATGCATCCAGGATGATTGTTCGGTAACGCTCCGCATTGATCCTTTCATTGAAAATATTGGGCCAATTATCCGACGTCTCGAAATTGCTACCCAAACACTAATTTTAAGTGGATTTAAATCTGTTTCGATGAACGTAAGAAGATTTTCTGTAGCCCATGTACGATAATTTTGGCTGTTCACATATCCTGATAAGTGAAACCACGCCTCATCAGTGAAAAAGGTCTTGTCCAGCATATCGTTATCATTTAAATGCTGATTAAACCAATTGCAATAATCAATTATTTTTTGAAAATCAAGTGGGCGAAGTTGTTGAACTACCGATACCTTATACGGGTGCAAAAGGAGAATTTTCTTCGCGACTTTTCGGCAACTCCCATACGATACTCCTATAAACGGATTTAAACTTAAAATTTTGTATGCCATAAAGACCACATGAATGATAAAAAACTTTTTTGCACCCTAAAATTAAAAACCAACCTGTTTGTGGTGAAACTGTTTTTATGGATTATGTTGGACTTTGTTCAAGCCGTTATTGGACATCGCCAACAATCTCTTCTGT
Organism: Othius punctulatus; assembly: GCA_951805005.1. Lineage (NCBI taxonomy): Eukaryota > Metazoa > Arthropoda > Insecta > Coleoptera > Staphylinidae > Othius > Othius punctulatus. Next base: position 21,810,718 of record OX638140.1, on the reverse strand, counting down.
TAAGGTAGACGGTCTTCCAGTTGACTTGCCCTTACAAATACAATCATTTTCTTCAAAGCGGTGAATAATACGGGTTTTATGCTGGATAAATATTTTGTAAGTAATGTTGACATTGGTGAAGGCTTCGTTAAATTGATTCATACACGACTGTAATGAATATGTCTATGTACCGTCTTCATTAAGTGTTCCACTACGATAATAAGCCTTCAGGATGAAGGCATCATGTTGTGGTGTAAAAACCATTGCAATAGGAAAGCGATTTCACTTAAACTCTGTAAATTTAGAACAAAACTTAACTTTTATAATTTTATAACCTTAAAAACTGCAAATCACTTAACAGAAATCAAAGATTCACTCAGAGTAGTCCTGATAAGAACTGATGTTTATGAAGCAGAAGACAAAATAACTATATGCGAAGAATTGGCACAATGGTAATAAATAATAATACGACGCGGGCGGTACTGGGCTAGGGCTGTCAAATATGTTGACTTTACAGTAAATTTAATTAATAATAAACTTAGAGCGAAGAAATTCCCCAGTTTTTTCGCCGGGATATTTAACTTGACTTCAATCATTGTTGCTCACTCTGTACTATTGTGTACTTGTAAATATTGTGTTTTTCGCTTGTATTTATCGGTGTCTTTTGTATTATACACACATATTTTTCTGTACATATTGTTTCTTTAGCGATTGTCGCGGCAAATGACACGTCACTCGCGTCACCTATAGTGAGAGTAGAATTCGCCTTTCGGCGAAGGCACGGGCACAATTGTTTAATTACTTACCGCACTAATGCTGTTATTTTTATAAATCATTCTGTTTTATATGGAAAGAAACGGAATATTGTAACATCAACTGCAGAGGTTGAAGTAATATCGGTAAGTGACAAAGAGCACTATCGTGCAAAAAATAATACTCTATCTCGATATAGAATATCGTTACTCAAATTATTGTAAAGTAAAAGTTTGCAAAAAATGTTTTACAGCTTTAACAATATTTATTTAAGCATTATGGGTGGTAAGTGTTGTTTACCAATCGAGGCCGAGTTTGCTCCCGAGCGACAACGAGGGCTAGCAACAAAGTCCGAGACTGGTCAATACTTACCTCTCGAATTGCTTATAACTGTTTTTCCACTCCTGAAGTTGGTTTAATTGTTTGTGTTTGATTAATATATTTTTGCAACTTGAACAAAATATCCGTGCATCTTTGGTTTCTAAGACTATTTTTCAAACAAAGAGTGAATGTCAGAAATTGCATTCGTTCAGTTGTAAAATGAATTCCAATGTAAATAAACAAGAAATGGCAATTGAAGAAGCTGCAGATGCTGCCTGTTCCTTCCTACTGCCAGAGAAGTTGAAGGGGTGTTATCAAAATGCGTATAAGTGTTTTAAAGACTGGTGCCAGAGAAATAACGCTATTGAAATTATTTTACTTACTTCCCCGAGGGAGGTAAGTGATTACTTACTTCCCGTTGCTCATAGTAACCAAAGCTTTATCGGTAAGTGGGGCTTACATCCACCAAATCAATGTTACAACAGTGTACTTACCATGCAGGGAGTGGAAAAAGAATATTTACGTGCCTACAACTATTGTATCTTAATATGCCTTATTGAGTAATTTGCATTACAATTTACATGAAAACATTTAGAGTCTCGCTTTCAAACAACATCGTTTATCTGCAACGCACCTTCGGGCGCGCTTGGCCGATGTCAGTTCCAAGATTAATTTCAAGACCAAGAAGATTCAATGGACGATCCGAATCCGGGCTGCTCCCGCGCTTGGGGCACTCTCTTCCTACTTTCACTTTTGCCAGTATTGAGTTTTTAATCTTCAGGCGGAGAAGGTGGCATCGCCACAGGCTTTCGGTTCATGGTGCCTTGGAGGCCCCCGACGCCCCCGCAACAACAACAGCTGACTCCGCGGAAACGTAATCGCAGTCCAAGCATGGAGCTGGACGCTGATTAGAGGCTGTGATTAATGCGTCTGCTTGCATGCGACTCACGAAGACCATCTGCTGTTTTGCTCCGAGTGGTCGGGACGAAGAATAGCTGATGCTGAGATGTTTCATTAGTTAGGTGTAATATCGTTATTTGCTGGGCAGAGAAATATACCGGGTGTACATTTGAAAACGAGCCAGTCGCAATAACTTTTGCATGCAAGCTAACTTGATAAAACGTCAAATAAATTTTAAGTGTCACCCCCTCCTCCCTAGCCACCCCCACTTTGAAATTTCAAATGGCACCCCCCACCTTGCGATACCTCATTTGAAAGCTTAAAAAAACAAAAAAACCTAATCTAGTCGCGCAATAAAAAAAGATTTTTGTCGATTCGTTTTGGAAAAAAAAAAAAACTTAGATTTGTTAAATATAACTTGTTTTGGAATTTTTCTTATTTTTTTTCCAAAACAAATCGACAAAAATGTGTTTTTATTGCTAGATTAGGAATTTCTTAAGCTTTAAAACGAGGTATCGCAAGATACCTCATTTACTCCTCGGCCGTTTGAAATTTCAAAGTGGGGGGTGGCTAGGGAGGAGGGGGTGACACTTATTGAGTTATTGAGACTGGCTAGTTTTGAAATGTACACCCGGTATATAAAATTTGTGCTTGCATGCAGTTTCAAATATGTAATGCTAATATCAAAAGATAATTATACAGGGCGTTCCGGGAGAAAGTAAAAACCTAATATATCTAGGAATATATATTTTTTTTCACAACATCTCTGTATTACATCAATTTTTAATTAAAGGTTGCTACTTTTGGCAAGTAGATGATCTTCAATTGTTTAACCCCTCTGCCGCAGGTGAGGTAATCCATTTTTTTTAAAGTGGAACTAAGGGTAGAGTGCTTATTTGAAAGCTTACTTAGTTTGCAATACAACGTGTGCTTTTTAAAATCTGTCGATTCGTTTGAAAGAAATTATTTTTTAAGATGAATAAAGTACAAAAACATGAAATTCCAGCAACAGAAATGCATCCAGAGACAAAAGTTCCAGAGTAGGGTATAAAACTGTCAATTTAACAGTACAAAGATTGTTTATTCCATTAAATAACGTTTTGAAATTGTGAGCGTTTTGACAATGGGGAACGGGGGTAGATGGAGCCAGCTCATAGTGGAACGACAGTCGAAAACCAGGGACATAGCTTTTATCTTCGTCAATATAAGATTTTACAATATAATCAATTATAACTTTATGTACGACTAAAATATAATGTAAGTATTATGCTTTAGGTTTTTGCAGTATAATGTTATACATTATTCCCTTAATAAATAATGACTAGGGATTAATAGTCATTATTCCCTCTTACACTCCAATTACAAAATTTCTCAAATTAAATAATACCATGGAAACAAAATACACAAACTGAAAAGTGTCACTGTCACATGCGTAGTGTTTATGTATTTGCATTGAGATGGATGAAAATGAAGAGTTTTTTATTTCTACAACCTTCAGAGCATCATTTTTCAACCTAAAGAAACTTTACAACTAGCTGCAGAAACAACACAAACCTTGATACCGGAAACATCGAATTTCATTTACAATAAAACGTACGCAACCTTCAACAAATGGCGTCTTCGAATAGCCTATTTAGTCGAAGATAAAGTAGAGTATACTACTCGCCATGATGGCCATTATTGACTCGTGCTATAATCTACTATTATTTTACAGCAAGAAGAGTTTTATAAACAGGCAATTAAAAAAATGTATTTCCGCCTCGTGTTTATCCGGGAAAACATGCAACTTTTGCAATTTTCAATTATTCGAATCTATTTCTTTTTTAAATTATACTTACATTTGCAAGCAAATCAACCCACGAATCGTGTCTAAAGTCCTCAAAAAATGTAAAAGTTATGGAGTCTAAAATTTGTAAAATTCAAGGGGCCTACGTTCATCTTTTGTAAATTTAAGTTTTCTCATATATTCCATAAGTATTTATGTTTATAGAGACTTACGACTTCAGAATCCATTAATCATATATCCTGTTTTTCTTCCTCATCTACATCTGTACCACCATCTTCGTCATTTTCTACATTTCCATCTGTTCGAAGTGGTCCTAATGTGTCTGGGTGATAAATTTGTTTCTAGTTATGTATTCAACGTGCACGTAATGTCGAAATGCGTAGGTCCAAAGATATTAACAAATTATTTAGAATGTCTTCATTTGTGTCTCTCCTGTTACATTTTCTGGAGTACGATTGTCTGAATTTTATAAATTCTTTATTCCGAGCCTCCTCGGATGCTTCCTCGGATAATTTACCAATAGAAATAATTGCGACATGTTGGCAAATATTGGCCCCATGTAACAACAGCGTGTGCGTGTATAGTGACGTATATTTATGCAGTTTCATTAGCGTAATTTCGAAAAATTTCGATAGAGATGTTTCTTCCAGATAACACACCTTGTAATATAATGTATAAACTTTTTGTAAGTTCTTCGTCTAATCCTGTTAACTCGACAGATATTTTCTCTTTAACTCTTTAACTCTTTAAAAAACTCTTCCAACTCCTTACTAAACCACGTCAATATTTAGTCCCAGTTCTCGTCGGAAATCAGCTTGTAGTCTCTCTTTTTTTCCTTGTTTCTTCATTTTGTCATCACCAAAGGGTGATGGCAAAGGCCATCAATTTCTCCGAAGTCCTCCGCAGGATGAAGAAAGAGAAGGAGATTATGGACACCATCAAAACCCCCAAACTCCAATATCTAGGCCACATCATGCGGAACGAGGACAGATACGCCATGTTACAAGTCATCATTCAAGGCAAGATACTCGGCAAACGAAGGCCGGGACGAAGGAGAATTTCATGGCTGCAGAATCTCAGGGCGTGGTACTGGAAGACGTTGAACGACCTCTTCAAAATAGCAATAAATAAAGTGAAAATAGTCATTCTCATCGCAAACATCCGAAATCGGATATGCACATGAAGAAGAAGAATGATCTAGAGTTAACTATCCTTTCCATGAAAGTTTCTATCTGTATAATCTATAATAGATTTTTCATGTCTTCCGCTTGTTTATTCTCATGTAAATGTATGCACATTCGTTTTTCAAATTTGGTATGTATGTGCAATTATCACATTTAAACATACATAGTAGTGATGGGCGAATAGTAACTATTCGTTACATAAGTACTCGTTACATTCAAGTATTCGAAGTAACGATTACCAGAATATATAAATACTCGTTACTCGTTACTATTCGATTGGTCGCGAGTACCGGCCCAGCCGCACAGTCCCGTATAGTGCGAAAATCCGAACCAACGATAATACTCGTTACTCGTTACTATACGATTGGCACCGATTTGCGAGCACGGGAGCAGCCGAACCGAGTATTGCTTGCGTATAGACTGCTTACCGGGCAAGCTTATAAGTTTTGTTGACATTACAATATATTTCTGGTGCTGTGGTTTCGTGACTTTTTAAATGTCATCAATTTGACAAGAATTTGACAAAAACGTTTCATCTACAATATGTAGTTTGCAAACTTCTGCGTCGATTGAATTTCAACAATTTTCTGGCGAAGATAATATCAACAGAAGAGACGATCCTTTGTTCTGGTGGAAAAAACGGGAATTATTATATCCTAATTTATCAAAATTGGCCAAACAAAAGTTATGAGTTGTGTCATCATCAGTACCAAGCGAACGAATCTTTTCTAAAGCTGGACAAATTATAAATGAAAAAAGAAATCGATTAGATTCAAAAAACGGGCAAAAGATTATTTTTTTGAACGCCAATCAAGGACTTTTTTAATTGTTTATATACATAGTTACTTTTATTTCTATTCAAAATTGTATTTAGTTGTTTATTTTTACTTATAGAGAAGTTTATTTTTAATTTATATTTATGTTTGTTGGTTTCTCATATATATGCAATACACATTTTTTTGTACGAATGTAGTTATAATAGTAACTATAGTGTAAGTTATAACAAATGTTCATATTTAAATAAATATTTTAATTTTAGAACCCTTTTAATATATAGGCTTTTTAATATATATTTTTTTAATATAATATAGAATATATGGCCGTCTCCGATCTCGTTATTCGTTGATTGCAAAGAATCCTCGTAGATCCGCTAGCAGACCCGCACACTGCGCAACTCGGTAGTCGGTACAATATCGCACATCGTTACTTACTAACTATCCGATACGCGCTCGGTTCTTAGCAAGTACCGAGTAACGAAACTGAGTAACGAGTATTTGTACCGAAAGGAACGATTCGCACGCTCGCAAACCCGCACACTGCGCAACTTGGTAGTCGGTACAATACCGCACATCGTTACTTTACTAACTAGATCCGATACGCGATCGGTTCTTACCAAGTACCGAGTAACGAATACTGAGTAACGAGTATTCGTACTGAAAGTAACGATTCGTTACAAGTATCCAAAAGTAACGATTTCGCCCATCTCTAATACATAGTTCTAGAAGCTTGGCCCTATTTTTACTCATTCTCATTTCACCATATCTTCCTATTATTGTGGTGCATATATTCCCCCTTGACTGCTTACTCTTGCATTAAAATCTCCTAAAATTATTATTTCGTGCTTTGAGTTCTCTTTTGTCTCCTCTTGTTTACTGTAGAACCTCTCTTCGAATCTTCGAATCTTCATGGGGCCCGTGTGCTATAATGCACTCTGTTTTTATTGTTTACTCTCTTATTTCAATTCTAAACTTCAGTATTATTTCGTTAACAAATTCCCAGTTTAATATTTTCTCCTTCCAGCCTTAATGAACAAACATTGCCATTTATACGCCATAGTACATTAATATGTGCCTTTCTTACCTTTATTTTTAGTACTTCCTGGCACTTTTCACATGTTGCTCTTTGCTTCGTTTGTAAACTATTCCTACACTTTTCTTTGCTGCGCTGGTTAAACATTTTTTAAATTATTTTCCAATCTGCTTTCACATCGATTTCTTATATTCTTATTTATATTGAGATGTTTTTACTTAGGTTTTTATTTTACCAGAATAATTATGATTGGCCCCATGTTGAGGGTGCCATGAGTGTGCCATGTACAATGCTATGTAATAGACAATGCCCCACGTTCGGGTGTTTAAGATGTGCTGTTATACCGAGTCTATTAACTGCGTAGATTTATTATTGGGTTTATAATTAAGAATTATAAAATTGTTACTTACTTTTGTGTTGTTGTTGGGCGCCAATTTATAATTTACAATTAAAAATGAAATACTACGAATAATAATATTATTAATATTGATTAATATTAATAATATTAATAATATTGTATAACCTCACTTCTTTCTTTATAGCTTATGAATTATATTATTTTGTTCTTCTCTTTTCTCAGGGTCAAAAAGTGGGATCAAAATAAATTAGATGGCAGGCAAAGAATATTAATTTTAATTAATATATATTCTAATATTGAATATTTAGATAATTGATAACAAACCCAACACTACACTAATTCAATATGAAATAAAATTAACGCTTGACAATAGAAAGCAAGTCCTATCACTAATTAACAAACTAACACTATCAATATTTAATAACAATAATTCCCTAAATTCCTAATTCGCACAATTAACTCCCTAATTGAGTAGTAATTTTAGTGAATTCTACCTGGCATTCATATTCATATTCCTGGTGAATAGCGGCAACTCGCAGTGGTGATCGGCAATCCTGGTTGCAGATGTCGAATCAGTAAATTCGATTATATCGGCACCAATTCACTCGATTCAAAGTGTCCTGCTGTCCTCAATTGATCCTCTTCTATTGTTGACGTTCTCGCTGAATCGTCTTTGGAGTTGAAGTTCTCGGTGATTCATCTCGGACTCCTTTCAGCTGTTCCGTGTTGATAATGATCCCTAGTTCATGTCGAGTATTTACAGATGCTCGAACGCAAATAATTACTGTCCCGTAATTGATTATATCTGCGTAAACAAAACGCAAATCAAACTGTTTTTGAATAACGCGTGAATGTAAATAACTATTGTTCGACAATATTTGTTTCTGTACAACTGTTTACTTTTTCTCTGCTGACCGACGTGGATGCTCCGAGACCTAAAGCGAATCTAATTGTTTAATGGCGTTCAGCCTTTTTAAAACCTCGGTTAAACAAGTGATTTGCGCTTGTTAAAATCCGCCTACATTGATACAAATAAGCGTGTAAATTGTCGAGTTGCTACCAGAATCCAGTTTGTAACCACGGCAACGAATCAACAAATTATAATTATGATTATAATTATCCATAGACCGGTGAAACCATAATTCCAATTGCGATTTGAATCTGATATTCGAGATCGTTGTATTTTTCTGCTTCTATACGAATGTTAAACGTCTTTGTACGATAAGTTTGAATTTTCCTTTGAATTTTATACATATTACTGACTCATTACAATTATTTTACGTTAATTGTGCCCTGAATTAATTATAATTCTAGCTATACAAATCCTATTTGACTTCTTAAATAATCCTATTAATATCTAAATACCCTAAATCTAATATATTCAGTATAATTATTTATAAACAAAATCCTATCTAACGTATACTATAAACTAACAAATTAAATCTATTAAATAACAATATATAATAGTATTTAATATGTATTTAGTTTTTTTCTTCTGAGCTACTTAGTTTTAAGACATCTCATTTTTATGTTGCTTCCTAACTTTTCGATATTATTTTAACTTTCTGCCTTAGTTTGGCTAGCACCATAAAATGGTCTAAATCCGTACAGACCCCTCTGATTGTCCTTGCATCCTTTATAGATGTTTTTTTTTTAGATAACAATAGGTGGTCCACTTGTGTACAAGTAAACATGTATTAGTATCTGGGGATATCCAGGTAATTTTGTGTGATTTTTGGTATTTAAATTTACTACCCCTTATGACCATATCGTCCTTTCTGTTATTAATACTTTCTGCTATTATATCTGCTAGGTTATATAGCTTCCCCATCAGGGGCTGATGGGACCGCAGGACCCAGCAAAACCGGCAAAGGAAATATAGCCACGGGCACCGTGGCTATATAGCCGCGGGCACCATATAGCCACATACATAAAATGTGGACAAAAGTTGAGAGAATCAGTGCTCAAATATCTATTTTAAGAAGTTATAATGAAAATCAATAAGAGCGCGTGCAAATTTGTTCTACAATTAAAAAAAACAAATGTATTGCAGAAGTAAATAAATGCTAGAACTCAAATAAGTAAAAAATAGCAAAATATAATATTTTTACTTTAAAACAATAACCTTTATGATAGACCATAAGTGGAGATAGGTAATTTCTTTATTATTTACTTTATTTAACTTTATTTATTTAAATCCTCTTCCTCAAAATTCATGAACATAAAACCTCAAGGCCGGTGTCGAATATCATCGATCTTAATCTATTTTTACATATTTTAGCTTTAAGAAGGATCTTTTGCAGGAAACTTGAGATAAGAGTTAAAAATACTTATACGCTATAGTATAACTATTAGGTATAAGGTGGGGTACACTTCTCGAAATAAATTATATTTATAAATAATGTAGTAACAATTACTAGCACAGTTTTGCAACTTATACCACATTCCTATTTCACCATTTGTTTCAACACATACTTGATTACGTCATCTATATGCTCTTCCATAGAGTGCATCTGCAGTTGAAGATCTTGGTCTACTGTTAATACATCACACCGTTGAGTAAAGGAAACTCCTTCACTCAACTATCACACATATTTTGTTCTAATAATTCACAATTTTCAGAACAACAGTTCTTTTTTTCAATTTTTTAACGTAACAATACAATTTGTTTCTGTAATTTATTGGTCAAAGTCTTCAATCTATTTGGAATAGTTGCTTTAATTTCCTAAAAATTTTGTGGATCTAATACAGATCTTTACAAATATCAAAGTTATTTTGGAATCGCTTTATCATAGACTCTATTACGGCATCCATTATTACATTGAATGTTTTAAATCTATATTTGTCATGCTCATCGTCTGGTGTTTCATCTCCACATTTATTACCAGGCATACACATTACTTTTTTCTTCGCAGTTAAGGCAATATTCTTTCAACTATCATTTCACAATTATGTTCTAATTCCTCTTCAGCCCATACTACAAATTAATGTGTAATATGTTTTATCGAGTCGAAATTCTTTGAAACTTCTATATTTGCAATTTTGCACTTTGCGCATGCTTGTAGGTTTTAAAATATCTAGTAATGGAGTTTGTAAATATTTTGATTAGGGTCCAGTAATGTTGAATCTTATAAAAAAATTACTGTTAAAATTACTTCGTATTTTAAATAGTTTCTATAAAACTTTTTGCAATAACCCTCAAATTACTGTTCATGTATTTGGTTTTCCCAATTGTTTTTTAACACCAATAAATAAAACCAATAAAATTACCGTTAAAATTACTTCGTATGTTAAATAGTTTCTATAAAACTTTTTGTAATAACCCTCAAATTACTGTTCATCTTTTTGGTTTTCCCAATTGTTTTTTAACACCAATAAATAAAACCAATAAAATTACTGTTAAAATTACTTCGTATTTTAAATAGTTTCTATAAAACTTTTTGCAATTACTCAAATTAATGTTCATCTATTTGGTTTTCCCAATTGTTTTTTAACACCAATAAAACTTCTACAGACAAAGCTGACACAATATTATCTTATTTTCGAATATTTTTGAAAGAGCCATTTCTTTAGCCCACCCACGAAATTCTCCCCTCTTGTTTCTCCCATGGAGATTAACCTTTCCTTTGTTTTGTTTTGAATAACATATTTAATCATTAACGACCATTGATCTGTTGTAGACACGTCTTGAGTGGTATGCAGTGTGTTTGATTAATTGTGACACAGCAAATATTTCGGTTATTAGTACATATACAGAAAAAAGTTGAAGAAAAAGTTTTAGTATATTTTGTCGTCTATTTAATCCTAATTTCAGAAGAACAATTGAAAATCAAATAAACACGTGAAAGCTATAAGCTTCATTTTCTTTAATTGAACACCCTGTATATTTTGGTTATTTGTAATAGGCAATAACATTGGCTTTATAATGATACCACATAAGTACCCCTTTATTATACAAATAACGCGACAATTGCCAATAAATGAAATGTATCAGTTGCCATGAATTACAATAGCATGCTGACGTAAATCAATTTGCCATCACTTGAATGTCAAAGTGGCTTAGTAACTTCCCATCCTGCGGAAAGGTTAATCTCCATAGGAGAAACAAGAGGGGAGAATTTCGTGGGTGGGCTAAAGAAGTGGCTCTTTCAAAAATATTCGGAAAATAAGATAATATTGAGTCAGCTTTGTATGTAGAAGTTTTATTGGTGTTAAAAACAATTGGGAAAACCAAATAGATGAATAGTAATGTGAGGGTTATGGCAAAAAATTCTATAGAAACTATTTAAAATACGAAGTAATTTTAACAGTAATTTTTTATAAGATTCAGCATTACTGGACCTTAATCAAAATATTTACAAACTCCATTACTAGATACTTTAAAAGCTACAAGCATGACGCAAAGTACAAAATTTCAATTATAGAAGTTTCAAAGAATTTCGACTCGATAAAACATATTACAGATTAGTTCGTAGTATGGGCTGAAGAGGAATTAGAAGAACATAATTCTGAAATGACAGTTGAGAGAATATTGCCGAAACTGCGAAAAAAAAAAGTGTATGCCTGGTAATAAATGTGGAGATGAAACACCAGACGATGAGCATGACAAATATAGATTTGAAACATTCAATGTAATAATGGATAAAGAAAAATAACAAATTATCCTTTTTCACAACGACATTTATTTCTCTAAATGTAAATTTCAACCACTACCTGGTCCACACCAATAATTACATACCAATAATTACATACGGTCAGATTCAATCACATATAATAAGTATAAAATGTCTGCTTTCCATAGTCTAATGTTTCGTCTATTTCAAGTTCCTTTGTCTGAAACTAATTTTCAGAAAGAATTAGAATATATACAGGGTGTATCAGCCAAATGGAATAAATTCAATAATAAATAAATGAGGGCGTGTTCGAAAAAACGCTCGGACACGTCGATTGTTATTTTTAGTTGCGCATTTTTTTCAACAAAAACTTTTTATACAGGGTGTGTCATGTGACCGTGGCCAATACCAACTTTCTTATTTTAAATGCAACACCTGGTATATTATTCAATTTTTGGATTCTTCAGAAAATTCTAGACATATTTCATGTACAATGTCCTATACCTATCTTCAACTGTTTCGGAAATCAAGATGGAGCACCGCCCCATTACCAAATCAATGTCCGGAACTACCTCAACCGAATATTTCCAAATCGGTGGATAGGGAGGCGAGGATCGATGGAATGGCCAGCACGATCCCCTGATCTGACGTCATTAGACTTCTTCTTATGGGGATATGTCAAAAGTATTGTATACAAAACTAAACCCCTCGACTTAGCTGACTTAAGAAGACGAATAATGCTTGCGATTAGATCGGTCACGCCTGAGATGTTGAGTAACGTTAGAAGAAATTTCTATTAAAGATTAGGATGTTGCCAAGACGTTCACGGCGAGCATTTTGAACATCTCCTACATTGAAATTTATTGTTTTTTTTTTGTTTTTTTACATTATCAAGAAATAAACAGTATTACTTATTAGTTTTTGAGTGTGTTGTAACGAATTTCTGTAATCAAATAATTTTCTTTTTTTAATGTTAATTTTTGCAATAAATCTGAAAACACTTAATATTTCCGAAACAGTTGAAGATAGGTATAGGACATTGTACATGAAATATGTCTAGAATTTTCTGAAGAATCCAAAAATTGAATAATATACCAGGTGTTGCATTTAAAATGAGAAAGTTGGTATTGGCCACGGTCACATGACACACCCTGTATAAAAAGTTTTTGTTGAAAAAAATGCGCAACTAAAAATAACAATCGATGTGTCCGAGCGTTTTTTCGAACACGCTCCCATTTATTTATTATCGAATTTATTCCATTTGGCTGATACACAGTGTATATACGCTATAGAAAAATTAAATGGGTATAATAAAAATGTAATTACTAAACTGTTCAAGAAAGCGAGGGCAAAACAAAACCTAGGACAAATTACGACTTTAAACACGGGCGTGAAATCAACGGAAATTTTTTTACTTGTTTTTTGTATCTGTACTAAGAACAGAAATATTTTCTGTGTCACAATAAATCAAACAGACTGTATACGGCTATTGAATAAATTCTAGCAATATTTCTTTTTTCTGCTAGGTTCTACATATTTTTTATTTTGTCAATAATAAGATTACCTTATAACTTAATTATTGGTAGTATTGGCAGAAACAAAACAAATGCCCCAGATCTATTTTAAATATATGAACTAAGTAATCGTTTACTAAGTAAACGAACAATTTCGAAACAGTTGCCGTTGTCCAAATTTTCGTTATCCAAATTTATAGTAGAACGACTCAAATTCTTGACCCGTATAATTTTACGCCTCGTCTTCCAAGAAGTTCAATAATATTTATTATTCTATCAATGATTTGTCAATTTATTATAACTTTTTCTCTTTGAGTTTTAACTGTTCAGACCACTATAATTTATCAATACTAAAATTATTTTGAAACAAGTATAATACAAATTTGTTGTCGGCCTATAAGCGATTTACACAAATTTATACAGGGTCCTGCAACAGTGCGTCGGGCTTTCCTAGCGCGTTTCCCGTAAGAGATGGAAAAAAATGTTTCGTACAAAAAGTTATTGGTTTAAAAATCTTTATGCCGTAAAATTATTTTGAAACATACAGGATGTCCCAATTTTGCGGAATAACAAAAACAAACATTTTTTTTTAATGGAACACCCTGTATTTATTCAAGGTTTCTGATGACATTTTTCAACCTCTACATTGTTGTCTATTTAGTTTTGGATGATGTTACAGTGTTGCCAATTTACAATTTTTTTCTCCAAATATCATGCATAAGCAAACCAACTTTAAAAAATCGTATCGACCTCGTTTTTTGAAGGTAAGAATAAGTTTTAGCAATATTCTCAGTGTGGTTAATAGGCAACATGTTGGTAATGAGCAATCTGAATTTAGTAACATAGGGTGCTCAGAAAAAAATGCTAATCTTAACAAATTTCAAAGCGGTATAACCCTTTTTTTAATGGAATACCCCCTATTTTATGTCATTATTCGATAGGTCTTTTTCTTCTCTTCAATTTGATGGTACATATCTTATGTCTGAACCCCACAGTTGTTGAGATATTCATTATTTTTCACAAAAGTACGATAAATTATTTTATTCCAAAACCATGAGAGATAACAATATTATTAATACAAAAGAGAAACGATACTACAGTAATGTTCAAAATGTATTTGTTCATCTCACATTGATTCTTACTTATATTTTGACAGTTGTTTTGTCTCAACATGACCTACTTCAGTGCATAGAAATGTAATTAAATGGTTACTTTTGTGAAATATATTGAATATCTCCACAAGTATGGGGTTCCGACATAAGATATGTACATCAAATTGAAGAGAAGAAAAAGACCTATCGAATAATGACATAAAATGGGGGGCATTCTATTAAAAAAAAGGGTTATACCGGTTTGAAATTTGAAAAGTTTGGCATTTTTTTCTGGATACCCGGTATTACTAAATTCAAATTTCTCATCACAAAAAGGTTGCTTATTAACCACACTGGGATTATTGCTGAAACTTATTCTTACCTTAAAAATATGAGGTCGTTACGATTTTTTAAAGTTGAGCTTGCTTATACATGATATTTTGAAAAAAAAAATGTAAATTGGCAACACTGCAACATAATCAAAAACTAAATAGACAACATTGTAGAGGTTTAAAAATGTCATCAGAAAACATGAATAAATAAAGGGTGTTCCATTTAAAAAATATGTTTGTTTTTGTTGTTCCGCAAAATTGGGACATCCTGTATGTTTGAAAATAATTTTACAGCATTAAGATTTTTAAACTAATAATTTTTAGTACGATACATTTTTTTCTATCTCTCATGGGAAGGGCGCTAGGAAAGCCCGACGCATTGTTGCAGGACCCTGTATAGAAAAATGTTGAGTCAGCCATTGTGGATCTGAGGTTTTGAAATATGATTATTTAATAATTGTGCGTAATTAGCAACCCCAAAACGCCCGAATACTGTCTTGCAGATTAAACATCAAATATTGTGGAAAACATTTTTTTTTTTGTAGGAAATTTTGTATTTTGAATTTTGAAAATTAGATATTTGATACTGGATTCGTAATCAATCACTTTAAAACCCCAGAGATGAATATTGAATATCCTTCAATATTTATATCATAAAGTATTACGCGTTGTACGATGAATTTTATAGACCACATATGAGCATTCGCCGTTTTTTTTTTTAATACAGCACCTTGCTGTACAGTAACTGAAGATATGAAAGATATTAGGAAAGAGGCGTATTTTTAGCTTCTAAAATGAAAATGTTGTGATATTTCACAAAGACAAGAAGAACATGGTTAACTTCAATTAATCACTAGCACGTGTTAACATTACTAAATTGGATTGAGAGTTTGCACAATTTATTTGTTAATTTTGTGGAACCGAATTGTGGTCGGCGTAAATAAAATTCCCACATTTTTTTACCCTTATAGTTTACGGACACCCTAGTGCTCATCTCGCTCTTCTCGGTTCAAAAATAAACGCCACAGGTGTTTTTTTGAGCCTACACAAAATCTAACGCTTTCAACTGACTTCGCCTTTACGGTGGGAATACATAAACTCGCGAGATGTTCCTATATGACCAGTTTTTTTTTCGCCATAGGTAGAAGGGCAGTTTGCATTTTAATATTATTATTATTATTAAGAACTAAATTCTCGCGATCTACGTTAAATTTGAACGACAGTTTCGGTCTGCCTGCATTATAATGTACTTGGTAAGTTCTTTAAAGTTTGGAACAAAAAATCTATTAGCAAAATGTCTGCATAAATGTTTTATATTAATATAATTATTGGCATAGAAAACCAGTGTTGGCAAACTTACTTTCTTGCATAACTTCTCGGTTTCGTACTAACAATTTTCCTCCCGCCCACTCATAAATAAGCCTCTTCTCTAATGAGCGAACACCCATTCGTCAGCTCTCTCGTTCTCGTTATTAAGTCCACAGCGAAATCATGAAGTATTTAAACGTACACAGGATATGTAATTCCAGGTAGTTAAACATTCGCATCGGTCCCCGTAACTATGCATTAAATTTATGCGTGGGAAAGCCGCGGTGAGGCCGCCAGAGCGCGAAATTTTCGGTTTTCTCTTGTGCTCTTCCTCCGGAGCGCCACGCTCCGTAATTTCTAATTGCGCCCCCTGGGATCGGCCTTATTTACCCCTTTCCACTCATTCACCCCCGCATTCACGTCGGACGGACCGGTAAGTTTAATTCATCGAACCGGTTCACATGCGGGTACGGAATAATAGCCGGTTGAACGCGCTCTCGGCTCGAGGGGGGCGCATTAATTGCGCCGAGGGTCCAAACGGGGGTCGGTCACATCAACTGCCAGTGCGCGCATCCGTGTGGTGTTTGAGAGCCAGAGGTGTTAATTTATGTCTGGGATGTTTCCGAGCCTATAAGCTATTATTGAGGTCTTTAGGGGTGAAATGATTGAAATTGAGCCGAAAATAGTAGCAGACACATTAATATTTTGCAACCACAAATGCATAAGTGGCGTCGAGTTCAGTTTTACAAAATCTCGGAGTGTGAGACAAAAATGTTTTCGGAAATACAAAAAAAAACACAAATTAAAACGAGTAGAGTACATTTTAAATTTAACTATAAATTGGAGCAGAACATTTTTCAAACAAGTCCAGCAAGAATGTAGGGATCCAAATCAAGTATAGAGTCGTTTCCTTACTTTCCGATGCTATTATCCAAAATATACTGGAAGTGGAAGAGATACACAAATCTATTATGTTAGACTCAACTTCAGATGGAATCGTGGTGTCAAAATGTCGTTGGTTCATTTTAATACAGAAGAAACTGTTGAAGATATACAGGGTCCGTCATTTCACCTCCCGTCTTCTATAGCTCAGTTACTAATTGAGTTAGGATTTTGATATTTTGCAGACTTTACTTGCATTCTGGGGTGTATTTTACGAAAATATTTTTGATTTTACAGGGTGTCCCAAAAAAGTGTGACGTCATAATGATTTTATATCATTATGATATATTTATATTTCAATATATTTTAAATTAAATTTTCGCAGAAACCACGTGCCCTGCATTTTTTATAATGGCCTGCAGACGCATTAATTTTTAGAAAAACGTGAACAGCTTCTGAACGGTAAAAGCAAATTGCAAAAACTAAACAGATTTATAAAGCCCAAAAAAGGGCAAATTCAAATATGTAAATTTATACAAGGGGTGCCATTTTAAAAAACTACGTCGAAGGCTGCCATGCGAAAATTGAACACCCTGTATATGGCAAAATAATTTTACAAACTGCACTTTGACCTCCAGTTTGCAGTGTATTTTGGTTCATTTCGATATCATTAACGGTGTAGGTGTAATCGAGCCTGCCCGTCCTATTGACTCACCCTGTATATTTTGGTACTTCCTTTCTTCCGAAGAAAGTGGTCTTTAACATGTTATAGTATTTTACACTATTAGCCGGGTAAAAGGGTTTTTACTGGTGATACAAGAAAATTAGCGACGAGCCGCAGGCGAGCCTGTCACCCTGTAGAGGCGGTAAAGACCATTACCAGGCATATAGTGTACAATATTTTATCTACGACTCATATATAATATTTTTTTTATGTACGTAAGTGTGGCAATATAATGTACCTCATTATGCAATAGGGGTTGAATTACAACCCCATCATATACATTCTTAAAAATTCCATTCAAAATACAACATGTGGCTTTTTCAATTAAACTATGTTTAACGCTTTCATCTCTTTATTTTCGCTTCCCTATATACGCTGTCACTGTTATCTTTCATTCATCCCATTACAGTTGTCAGTGCAACTGTCAATTTTACAATAAATCTTACAAAGGTAATTTTACAAAGATTTGAAATGACGGTCGTGACTATATGTAGCTTGTGACGTGCCTGAAGGGCAATCAGCGCGTTAGGCCGTGGAGCGAGTGGAAGGTCCCTTCGAAGCAGCGACGAGGGCCGGCTCTCGGTGTCGGAGAGTGGGGGGGTTAAAAAAAGGCTCCACGTAATTTTAACCTCGTCCCTACTTCGTCGCAAAGGGAGGCTCCACCCTACCTGCGTGGGTTGACGGCAGACAGTCAGCGAAGTTCAGAAATCACGAACTGTCGCAACGGCTGACCATCTGGCGCCCACGCCACCAGATTTAAATCTCGCAGTGAGAATAAGAAGTTGAACTGAAAGGAATGCCCGATCGAGAAAACGTGGGGAGAACAAAAAATAACAGGTGTGAATTTTGTGGTGTAAAATATCTGCGTTTATTCACACAAAAGACACCGTGCCTACGCTTCCTGAAATAAATACCTCCTCCCGCGACCTTATCACGCAGGGTTCCCCATATTCGGCCGAATATCGCGAACTCGCAATCGCGCGATGCTAAGGGCCGTTGGAGCCACCCTTTTCTTACAAAAGCGCAAAACACGTACGGCACGAAACACGTAACGCAAATTTTACACAAAAGAAAAAAACGATATATCAAAATGAAATTAAAGCGCAAATGAGAACAAAAAAATATATATATAAAGATCTGACCTGCGTTCCTGGTCTGCGACTTCGCTGGCGGGCTGGTTCTTATGACGGGCGGGCGGCCAGCGATCGTCGATCGTCGCTGGATTCCAATTTTCGGATTTTCGGATGTTCGATGCCCCTTTGCCAAGAACCTGGCTGGCTGGGTTACTTAGCCCTTACCCAAAAAACGCCTGCAAAGCACATGGCCTTAGTAACAATGGCCGGACACGTGGCTTTACGAAAAGAAAAAAATGTCGGGTTTAATTACTTACTCGGATGTTGTGAGCGTATGGAGTTGAATCGTTTAGTACCCTCCCTTGCCTTGTACTTGGTGCCTCAATCCCCTTAAGGGTGGTTAAATGAGTTCACGTTTTATATCCCGGAAACCGGATGGTGGTATACCAATGAAAACGGTGACCTCGTGGCACTGCCGCACTCTAGGGAAGGTAACTTGTTTCTGTCCTCATGGCGGCGTCTCGCGATGATTTTTAAAACGTCGTCGAGACGTCACGTCCAAAAAAAAGTGTGAGTATGGTCGCCTACGGTGGAGGTCTGTGCACGGAATTACTAACTAAAAGGCAGTTTCCGTCGAAGGCGATACCGGATCGTTACAAATTCAACAGTAAAAAGAGGATCATTAATTACTGTTATCCTGCCTAACCTAAGGTCCTGTTTACGTTTGTATGATGTGCTACACTCCTTAGCTTTGAGCTCATTGGGAGTTCAGATTTCAGAGGAAAATAATAATAATATAGTGACAGACATAAGTGCAATCCTAACTTGCCTTTTCGTAATGCACCAAGGGTAACGCTAAAGGGCCTAGGTCAACTGACGGTCAAACAACAGTTCAACACGTACGATCTCCTGACCACATAAACATGATCATGAAGATGGTTCATGATGAAGATAATTGTCTTCTAATTACAATAAGAGCTACTCGTATTAATATTACAATAATCATGTTTGTATATGCCTTACGAGTAACGATAAATATATTCATCCCATGTAAGCTCATTTCCATATGTACAGTCATGCTCACATAAATCTAGTACAAAAAATTAGGTTACAATAGCAATTTTATATTGCAACGTCAAATTGTTTGTACTAGATTTATGTGAGCATGACTGTACATTTAGTTGCTAATAATTGGTTTCTTATTGACAAAATTTTTTTAGTGAAAATTGTTTTATTTAAAAAGTCATAGATAAAACGTCGTATTTGACTCGCACATAATGGCTATAATTCACCCGAATGATTATACACTCGCCTTCGGCTCGTATATAATATTCATTCTCGTGAATTATAGGCTACATTATATGCTCGTAAGATAATATGCTATTATTTGTTAAACACTAGCAAACAGTTAATTATGATAAATAAATTGACAGTAATCGTAACAATAAATAATATCATCTGTCACTGTGACAATTTTGTTATAAACAATACATAATAATAGTTTTAATCATAATTGCACTTTTATATTTAAAACTAACGATGGCAAAGCTACCTATCAAAAGTACCAAATAGTAATAATGGAAAATTAAATTAATTAAAATAATATAAAAATGACACACAAGGGTGTAAAATCGTTACACTCTCCCATGTCACTTTTACAAGCTTGCAACTTGTAAAAGTTATCAGAGGAGGTTAGTATACACTGTACAGGTTGATTAAATTAACATTTACGAGTGTGTATCAAATATCATATTTTCCTCGGTTTTAAATATCTGTCACTAATCTCTTTCTGTATTATACTTTTGGTTTTTCCTATATTTTATATTTATCTTTATGCTTATTTTTGTTAGTTTTTTCTCCAGAATTTCTATGTTTAGTTGTCATCTGCGAACATAATTTCTTTGGATTGCGAGGGGGTGGGGGGGGGGGGAATATAAAGTCGGGGTTGCACGTTCTTAGTTTAATTAAAATCGATAACAACAATAAGAAAGCTAAATTAATAAATGAGTAAATGACAATAACAAACAGAAGAGGGAATGAAGTAAAATAAGATCAGGAGTGAGGTGCGGAACGGATCGCGCATGTGTTGATGTGTGTGTGTGGGTGTCTCGGAAGACGTGGTGACGAACTCTTCGCGGTTGTCGCTGGAGCGGTGAGTGAACTGATGCACTGACTTCTACTGTGCTTAAGAACCGACTTGTCCCGCGATCGGGGTGGACTGTGTCTCGTGGTAGAGACCCGACTTGTCCCGCGATCGGGAATGGACTGACTGTCTGGAGGGATGATTTCTCCCTCGCGCGCCTCTGGTTTAAGAGACGCGCATGCGTGTTTTGTGTGTAGTGTGGGTGTTGGTGTACGATGAAAGAGGGGGAGGCGGATTAATATTTTGGATGAGGACGCCTATCAATAGGAATTAAACTTATTTTGGATAAATAAATGAATAGACGCGAGTTTAAATGAGATTCGGATTATGTTAATTAAGTAATGGTTAACTATGTGATTAAATGCGGCGAGTGAATGAAACGATGGGTCTTATGAAGTCACAGGCATGAAATACGGTTTTCCCTGATCGTGCTAAATTGGGGGTGCCATTGTCGGCGGTACTTCGCCGACAAAGCGCATTAGGGGGCCGGGTATTCCCAACGTAACAGCCGGGATTACGACGAGTGCCGACGATGGGTTTTCCCTGAAATCGGCAGAAAAACCAGGGAAAGGTTTTTAGGGTAGGCCATGCCGGTGACAACCATTGTGAAAGTAATAAGGCTCAACATACTGTTTAACTCCTATATGGGTCTTGAACTCTCCAGATTCATAACAGGTTTCTAACACGTTTTTGTTTCTTTTATTCCTTATTCCTGTGTACTATTTATAAACGCTTCATGTATTACTGCTTCCTTTACTGTTTCGTCCAAAGCCATTGTGAAAGTACTAGGGCTCAACCCACATACTTGTGTAACTCCTATATGGATCTTGAACTCCCTAGATTCATAACATGTTTTTGTTTTCTTTGTACATGACTTTTATTAATTCTATTGTTTCTAAGTACTCCTCGTCTTTTTAGTTCTTTCGATAAATCTTCTCTTATCACTCCAGGTCTATGAAACATATATGTATATAGACGCTTTTGAGACAATACCCCAATGTGAATGTTGGCTATCCTGCGTCGAATGCGAAAAGGCCCAGAAATATAAAAAGCATAAAAACTAATTCACCCTGTTATGTGCAGTCTTTGTTTTTGCTTCAGTATCATGTAACAAATTTACCACACATCCAATTCAAAATCCAATTGTAAATCTACTTGTTGTATTGTCTATTAAAATTTTCTGCAATTCAAGTATGTGTGCATCTGTAAATATACAAATATCTGTAATTCAATTATCTTTATCTTTATACAGGGTGGCCCACCTATCCTCGCTGGGACCATTGCTGCTAGACTAATGAAAATTGAGGAAAACATCTGATTGGAAGTCATTGAACATTTGGCTACTTTTTGAAATTATTTTCAAATGTACAGAGTGTATCATAAATCCGGGACGCAATATTTGGTCTCATTTTTAAATGGAACACCCTGTACTATGTTTTCATTTTTGGAATCTGCTTCATGTGGGGTTAATAAATTATTTTTTATTTTTAAGGATCAGACACAACATTATTCACATTTTAATCAAATTTAACGAAAAATCATGGACGTGGAAAAAATATCAACAAAACCTTATCATAGAGATTAATGAAAGATTAATATCAAATCTGGGTATAAAAGTACCCAAGTAATGTGTCAAAACATATACAATATTTGGAGTAACGTTGAATACACAGGGTATTCTGAAACAACGATCGAATTTTGCTATTTTGAAATGTCTAGAAGTTATTATGATTGATCGTTATTTACCTATTATAAAGTATTATTAGATTACAGTCCATACGCTACCATTGAATAACTTATTAGATGAGCACACAGAATATGATGCTACATACAAGGTGTTCCTTTTGAAAAAAATGAGTGTTAGCCATATGAAAATAGCAAAATTGTATCGTTGTTTCAGAACACCCTGTGTATTCTACGTGACTTAAAATATTGTGTATGTTTAGGCATATTGCGTGGATACTTGCACACGCATATTCTGTTATTGATCTCTTATAATAAGGTTTTGTTGAATTTTTTTCCACGTCCATGATTTTTCGTTAAATTTGATTAAAATGTAAATAACTTGGCAACGTTGCATCTGATCTCAAAAAATAAAACTGATTTGTGAAGCCCAGAAGAAGCTGATTCTAAAAATGAAATAATATACAGGCTGATCCATTCAAATAAGAGACCAAATTTTGTATCCCGGATTTATGGTACATTCTGTACACTCGAAAATAATTTTAAAAAGTAGAACATCTGGTATCCAATAACTTCCAATCAGATTTTGTTCTAAATTTTCATTTGTCTAGCAGCAATGGTACGAGCGAAGATAAGTGGGCCACCCTGTGTAATATAATATACATACCTGCCATACTTCAAGGGTGTAATTCTGAGGTCATTTTAAGTCGATAATTAATTTTGAAAAAATTAACTCACTTAAAAAAGTAAATATACAATAAACCACAGAAGATTACCCTTACAAAACCTCACAATACTAAATTTGTGATATTTGCTAAATGATATTAAAAAGCACAATTAATTCATAGTTAACTACATTTTATTTACGAAAAGTGAACAACCTATACCTAAAATGATTTGTGAAGCCCAGATAAAGCAGATTCTAAAAATGAAAGAATATACAGGGTGATCCATTGAAAAAAGAGACCAAATTTTGTATCCCGGATTTATAGTACACTCTGTATACTCGAAAATAATTTTAACAAGTAGCACATCAAATGTCTAATAAGTTCCAATCGGATTTTGTCCTCAATTTTTATTAGTCTAGCAGCAATGGTTGGAGCGAGGATAGGTGGGCCACCCTGTATGTAGTAGTATTGACATATGTTATATTGACCTGTATATCCACTCTAATTGTGGCTACCATACCAATTAATTATTATTATTATTATTATTATTTGTGGTGAAATACCTTCTTTACCTATATGTACTTTATTTTTTGGGTATGGATGGTTATATCAAAGTTCAATAGATTCTATAACAACAGTTTCTGAGAGAGCCACTTACAGAAATAAAACAAAGTATATAAATATAGTGTTTGTATTGTTTTTTTTAGGTATAATAAGTTTTGGATAGGAATAATAAAACACTTGGTTGACGTTTCACAGTATATATCAGTCTATACTCTTGAAAATGGCTGAGAGGCCGAAAGAATTGTAGAGTTCTTTTCTATACTGGGTGATTCAAGTTTTATTGCCAGAACAAAAATGGCGACTTCTAATTGAAATTAAAAATCAAAAATAAGTACACATGTTTAAATATTTATGAAGCCCAATCTGACGATAAAAAAAATTTAATTTTAACCATCCGGTAGTTTATACGTTATTTCACAAAGAATTCGTAATTTTATTTATATAGTTTTTGTCAGAACATACTTTTATGCTATTCCAAACATTCCAGTGTAATCCAAGTCAAAAAAATTGCACCAATTATTGAATTAAATGAATTTTGATATTGCAACAGTAAGATTTAATACTAAATAGTAAAATATGACGGCTGCTTCCAGTAATAGTCCCTATTCCCTATTTTATGTGTTTTATGATAGAGCCTGAGAGGGATATAATATTTATGACAGGGATTACGGACCTGCAAGGCCCGTTCAACCCACGGGCGACTGGCGGAATCATAAAAAGTCATAAAACGTTCCAACCGCACTCTTGACTTACAAAATCATAAATCATACCGAGGAAAGTTGGTCAGTAATGTAAAAAATGCTTTAATTTGAAATCTAATCATTTTCGATATTTTTTTATTTCATAAATGGGTTCTATGAATAAAATAAAACAGTTTAGTTCAAAAATAACGATAGAGAATTTTGCCCGAAATGAGTTTTTATAATTTTATAACCGTCTGTATAATCATATCGAAAAAGTCAAACTACGTTTCCGTAGATTAGTATCAGACCTATGTAAATCCAAATTTTCATATATTTTGGGCAACTCCAAATGCCTAAAAAATCCATGGTAATAAAACTTGAATCACCCGGTATATACTGTGAAACGTCAACCAAGTGTTTTATTATTCCTATACTAATATGTTTCACCAAGTGGTAACCACTCACACATCCAATTTAAATAATAAGTTTTCTGTTTTTTCGCATAGATGAACATAGAAAATTATTTATAAGTTTTTCGCTCATTTGACTTATTGTGGAAAAAAAATCCAGTATCTTTCCCGGGTCCCTCGACAATGCTATTACTCAATAGTTAATAAGTGTGTGGATCCATCCTGAGTTAATTAATTTAACTGTAAAGGCTTCCTTCGCTCTCAGGTACATCAATTTATTGTACCTCCACAAATGTGAAACCATAAATTGTAACATTTTTGAATGTGCATTTGGGAACCATTTGCTCGGACAATTGGAGACCGGTTTCGATCTTATTGAGATCTCGTCAGTACATTCTAGTCCGATTTCATAATTCCGGAATTATTCTCTCGCAGTTTCTCTTATCCCCTTTCTTGAAAAAAGATGATACTATTACTGTATTTATTTCTTTTGGTGTTTTTACTCTCCCAATTACATAATTTATTATCATTGTTAGTTGCTGAATTCGTTTATCGCCCATATACTTTATCATTTCGTGGGTTGTATTGTCTATTCCTGGTAATTTTCCAATTCTGATCTTTTTTATAGCTTCCATTACTACTTTTTCTTGTATCTTATCTTTTTCTTCCGTGTTTCTAATTTTTCTCCTTATTCTTGAGGGTTATTCTGCTTTTCTATCAGTTTTTCAAAATATTGTCTCCATCTTTCCATTATATAATCCTCCTCTTTCGTAACTATTTTTCTTGCCTCCTCATTTGTATTTATCATGTTATTTTTTTTTTCTTCATTTGTTTCAATGTTCGTGAAATAATTTCTTTTTATCAATGTAATTTCCTGCCATATTTTTATCCAAATGTTGTCTATGAGTCTTGTTTTAATATCTTTTCTTCGATATTTACTTGTTTTCTTCTTTCTTTATACTCTTCATAGTATTCATAGCGACGTATTTTATTATTAATAAACACGTTGAAATGTCGACACAAAAAAAATCTCAGGATCATCATTTATTTAATTATAATCTGGTTATTCATATTATAAATGTATTTATTTACCTAATTATTATAATTTTTATCATTGCAATAATTGTAAACAGTTCAATTTGCATTAAATTAGTGGTCCGTGTGAATTTCGCCATCCACGAAGTGGTACGTGAACTGATTTAGTGAACTTGCCATAATTTTGTATAGTTTTGAAACAAAGTACTCCAGTAAAATCCGCTTAGTAATTTTAATAAAAAAATCTCAAGATATAGAACAGTTTATAAAGTTTTCTAGCAGTGACTAATCAAAAACCTATAAAATTAACTAAATTAACTGATAATGCTTTTCCTCCCCTATTAGAACAGCACCCCTTATGCCATATAGAGGCCCCACGTTAATCAAGTAATCACCAACGCTCATCAGGAAACAATCCCCGACGAGTTGTGCGCTGAGGGCATCAAACAGAACGACGCTCTTTTTCCATCACAGAAGAGATTGTGAATGCGGGACACGCGACCGCTATCCTCGAACGTGGCTCGTGACAAAATCAATTGGCGGTCTAAGGGGATCCTCACCCTCTGCTAAAAGACAAAAACAATCATCGAGGTCGTGGGATGAGTACGTGGACAATGCTTTCGGTGTGATGATCATCCTAAATTGTAATGGGAGTGAATGTGGGCTCTCTGTAAATTTGAATCATTCATTACGTGTTTAATTGCAGCATCTGGTGAAGTGATGTTAATTTTCTTATAAAATAATTTCCGGAATGAAAGTAGAAACTAGTTCATTGACACAAAAATATTGCATTCTTAGTGAGTAAAATTGAGATAAAACAGTGTTGAAGGTAACTACATCAAATTAAATAAGTCCTCAAATTTCATATTCTGCCTAAAATAAAATTCGCAAGTTTTTTGCATTCCGGTTGTCTATGAAATTTATCATTTATCATTTTACTGTCTGTACACTGTACATACATTGTTTTACTAATTTATCATTGACATTTTTTCGCAGAGTATGATTTTTTTAATTTGATTTTTCAACTTCGTAATCGTGATTTTTTTTCGATCCCTGCTAATTTATGAGTCAACACTTTATTTCCGATACATTATATTATGTAATTGGGACAGAATTCTCTTTCAAATAATGCTAGTAACCAATTGCGCCATAGGTGGAGGAGTAGTAGGGATTATTATTATTATTATTATTAATATTATTATTATTATTATTATATTATATATTTTATATATATATATATATATAAACAATCTTTATTAGGCTATCGACCCCATAGGGTCTTTCCGCCTTATATATTTTAATATCAGGGAATAATTTATTAAAAATGTTATATTTATTTCATTAAATTCACTAAATCCATTTACAAGTCTTGTAATTTATATGACCAAATTTGAGTCTTATTGAGATTACTGTAAGCTTATTAGCCAGTAAAGATCTATGAAACATTTCTTACATTTTAAGATCACTTTTATTTAAAAATAAATAGACGCCTGACACAGTCAGTTCCATTTTCATTGTCGTGACGGGGGATTTTTTGATCGCGGAACATAGGGAAATAACACTGGAAAACGGGTTTCCTTCAATTTCTCTTACCCTAATAAAACTATAAGGAAACTGAGACCATATTTATTTTAAATACTTTTATTTTTGACTTAAAATCAATTTTTGGTGTTAATATAAGCAGGGTCTTAGTGACAAGTGTCCAAAAAATTATTAATATGGCAAATATTAACGACCCAAGAACTTATCTCCTTATCTCCTCAGGACCCAAATTTTATATGCATACTTATCCCTTCTTAAAGTATTATATGCAAGTGCGTGCATTCCGCCCTAGAGATTTCAACAACACCCAACATGCAAATATATTCATTTTGGTTTCTTTACATTTGGGTGCGCAATTAATTTGAAAATCCTATTCAATTATCGTTATGCTTTCTTCGTGTGTTTCTGCTATGTTTATTGTGCGTTTTTGTTTTGTGTGTGTTTTATAAACTTCTGTCTCCCCCGTGACTATTTTCTACTTTCACCCTGTGACAATTATTGTGTCTGTATTTTGTGTATGACTAATTCCTCCCTGTGATAATTATTATTGCATATTTTGTATTTTTATATTTAGTTAGACTATAATATCTTCCTGTGACAATTTACTTGTGCGCTGTGTAGTTCTTTTCCGTATTGCGAAATTTGTGTGTATACGAAGGATGTCACAAACATTGAATGTGTTAACCATACCATAAAAAAATATGGGAAGATATTATACTCTTTGAAAATGACAAAAAAAAAGTTTCATTAGCTGCTAGAAAAATATTAAATAACAAACTAATTTCCTTATTACAGAAAAGAGCACAAAAAAACATTTACGCCCATGATGATGTGGCAACAATGATTGATGATTTAATTAATGGGCCTTATCATTGTTTTAATCATCATTCGCGTTGCAAAGATTTAGAATGTACCTGCATTGAAAATAATAGGAATTACGATATTTCGCGGTTTAAATGCAAAGTCCGAAAAATAAATTCGGCGTTCATTCAAACAGCAGAGCCCCCGAGAGAGCTGAAAAAGCAACGGTAAAAATTGCACTTGATTCGCATATTTCAAACTTCTGTTAAGAGTCTGTTAACTTCTTTGTTCTTGGCAACATGGCATGGCAATTATGTCATTGCTCCATCTCGGAGCAAACACACGAACTGCTTGAAACATATTTTCAACCATTTTAACGGCGAGAAATTCAATTTTGGTACATTTTAAATAATTAATAAAACTATAAAAACATCTGTTAATAGATATTATTAGATTAGATACAGTATTTTACAAAGTTTCAGGATCTTTTTAGAATGGATAAATATAATTTCTCTGAATCAAATTATTTGAATAATATGGCAAACAATTGGTAATTTTAATTATAAACTATACCGCGCGTTTTTTAATCTCTGAACATAGGCTATGTTCAGTTTTAAAACGACAGTATCAATTGCAACCAGTTAGGCAACCAAAATTACATGCGCCTGCAACTCGATGATTTGAAATGTCAAAACTGTTGACAGAAAATGTATTCAACGCAAGAATTATCCTGAGACACTAATCCCATCATTTCTGTTCAAATAGGAATCATCAACTGTTACTCCCGATATAGTAACTCATTTGTGAAAGTGCCCTATTTAAACACTTTCTTGCGTTGAATACACTTTCTGTCAATAGTTTTGACATTTCAAATGATCAAGTTGCACTTGCATGTAATTTTGGTTGCATAAAAATTGCATTTTAGCGAGGCAATTGATACTACCGTTTTATATTTTAATACTGAACATAGCCAATGTTCAGCGATAAAAAAAACGCGCGGTTAGTGTCACGTAGAAAAACACGTTTACCCCCGAAAGCCGCGCTCTTAAATGTTTGCGGGGTTCCCAACAAAAAATATATATTTTTTAAATCATTCAAACATGGCTGATTCTGTTCTCATCAGGTGAAATACTTCCAACCTTTTATAGCTTCCGGTTCTACCGGAAGTGGCCATCAACTTTTGTTTTTTAACTAGAATACCCTATATATTATTATATTTGTGGCCTCCCCGTTTAACTGAAACATATTTTGTAGAGATGTATGTACACCTATTTTTTTGTTTACTTTCTGGGATAAAAATTAAATTCCAAGATTTTGACCTCAAAAAGACGTTATGAAACATATGTCTCTTACTAATATTAAAAGAAATTTTATCTCAAATTGTACCTGAAAGGTACCTCTATGAATTATATATTTTGCAGCTGAAAATATTGACAATTAGTTATTTCAAAATATCATTAGTTAAGTACCCACTTAAATTAAGCGCATTTCAATTGTTTTAATGGAATGACTTACTTTTTGTCACATAGAGCAATTGGCATGACACTGCTACAAAAAAGTATTATACAACCATATTCTCGAAATACGTAGATTTTGAAATATTTCGAATTTTCTAAAAAAAAAATTATTTAAAATTTTAACTTTTGGAATGTATATTTGATGTACGAAGATGTACTTTTTCCAACAAAAAATTCCAAAAAAAAGGGACGACCTGAAAAAGAAACAACCAACCGAGATTGGAAGTAACTTAGGGTGAATGTAGACCACAAGAATAAAATGGAGTGCCGCAATCTATGATACAGATACAGAAGTTGAAAACGATGGATAAACTTTGTAAAAGAATAGAGTGACTAGAAACCTGAAACACTGGCGCCAGCCCTAAAAAAACAATCTAATGGATTAAAACAATATACGTATCGCGACTTAAAATGCCATTATGGCATTATAAACAAAAAACAAGATCTATAAGTATTAATAAACACACAAATCATCGATGTGTGTCTTATATCGGAGACGCATATGATAAACCAGTCATATGTGAGAATACGGGGATATATTGTTTACCATACTTACCACCCGGAAAACCAAGCAACGGGAGGAGGTGCAATAATACTAAAACAAACTTTAAACCCTTCTGAAGAATGCCATTTGCGAAGAGAAGAAATACAACTAACAATAATAGGGACCAAATCCAACATACAAAATTTAATAGAAGGAGCACTCATCCACCAAATCATAACCTTAAAGGATAAGACTATAACAGTTGCTTCCGGCACTTGAATGAAAGATTCATAGGGGCGGGGACTTTAATGCGGAGCATCTAGACGAGTTTCCAGACTTACGTACAATAAAAGCAAGGAACTCGGATAACTCGGTGGAGGAGTAGTAGGAATTATTATTATTATTATTAAGCAATACAAGATTGAGGATATAACCGTCATTCTTCGAGAAAACCAACATACTGGCCGAAAAACCCAAATAAAATTCCAGAATACTTATATTCTTTATAGAAACAAAGTTATCTCCTAACTTCATTGAAATATTAGGGCACTCGCCAGTAGTACCTACTCTAAGCAAATGAGTTATTAAGGGGAAAAAAACAACCAAGTTAAGACCAAGAGTCAGATTAAATATAAAACTTAAAACTAAGCAACAACTAAAAATTGAAGCCAATAAATTAATCGGTAAAATACCATAGGCTAGATGATGTAACATAAAAGTACTCGTATATAGAATAATTGGTTTAAACTAGTCGATGGATATAAGAGAGCTAGCCAAGAAGAAAAGAAGAGCAAGAAGAATATGACAGAAAACGCTAAACCCTGCAGATAAATACTTTCTAAACAATAAAACTCAACAACTTAAAAGAGAAATAAAAAAGCTATAAAAAACCATGGCCAATTACCTACAAAACGTGTGACGTTCCTGAAGGGCCATCAGCGCGTTAGGCCGCGGAGCGAGTGGAAGTTCCCTTCGAAGTAGCGACGAGGGCTAGGCTCTCGATGTCGGAGAGTTGGGGGTAGGGGTTAAAAAAGGCTCCACGTAATTTTAACCTCGCTACTACTTCGTGACATAGGGGCTCCACCCTATCTGCGTGGGTTGACGAGAGACAGTCAGCGAAGCTCAGAAATTACGAACTGTCGCAACTGACCATCTAAAGCCCACACTACCAGATTTTTATCTCGCAATGAGAAATAGGAAGTTAAATTGAAAAGAATTCCCGATTGAGAAAACGTGGGGAACAAAAAAAATAACAGATGTTAGTTTTGCGGTTGTAAAATATCTGCGTTTATTCAATACAAAAAGACGGGACACCGTGTCTGCGCTCCCTGAAAGAAAATACCTCCGGTCGTAGATTTATCGCGCCGCGTTCACCGAATTCGGCCAAATTCCACTTAACTGCGAACTGCTCTCGGAGCTACCTCTTTTTACAAAAACGCAAAACACGTACGGCACGAAACACGCAACTTGTAAACTTGCACAAAAGAAAACGATATAACAAAAAAATTAAAGACGATAAAGGAAAAAAAGCATGGATCTGGCCTCCTCTTCCACGCGAAGCCTCCGCGTGCCGGTGATTCTGGCCCGCTCTCAGGAACTCGGGCTGCTGGCAAGCGTCGGGATGCCGCCGATAGCCTTTGGTCTTCAAATAAAAAACTCTGGCAGGGTGGTCGTCGCCCCTAGTCGAGAACTGACTCACTGGGTTGTTCCAGCCCCTACCCAAAAAACGCCTGTAAAGCACATGGCCTTATTAATAATGGCCGGACACGTGTCTTTACAAAAATGATGTTGATTCTAATTACTTACTCTGGTGTTTGAGCGTGTATAGCCGATTATTGTTGCTCCCTCTTGCCTTGTGCCGGTGTTGCTTAATCCCTCATAGGGCGGTTATTGGAGAACACATTTGAAATCCCGGAAACCGGGTGGCGATATGCCCAAAGAAAAACGTGTATCTCCCGACACTTTTACACTCAACGAGAGTCTAATGCGTTCTGCGTTCATCCCAGCGCCTCGTGGCCGGATCATAATTGTACGCAGCCCGGAAATGCGTGTACGCTTAAAAAAACGTGTGCGTAGCGGTTGCCTACGTTGACGGTCTGTGAGCGCAATTAAAAATTAAAGGCATATTTCGTCGTCATCAAAACCGACCCGTTACAAACGGAATGGCAGATGAAAAACGAATTTTTATTAATAATAGTTAATTTTGCAACCAACGTTACAGATATATAATTTTAATTTCTACAGAATCAACCCTAAAGTGGGTTTCGTTAGGTAGTTGAATTGATATGTATAAACTGTGCTGTTGATCGATTTTCTTTTTCTGCACAATTCACGATATGGTATCTGTCTGCTGCTTCATCGCATAGGCGACATATACATCTCTCATTCGGGTTGTGGAAGTGTTCACTCTTACAAATTAAGTGATGGTAGCCATAACAGATTAGGCATGTTAGGAGGTATCGTCCTGTCTGGTTTGATCCCTTCCAGGCATGAGATGAGAAGGCCAGTCCCTCTGTATACCTCTCAATCACGAAGTTCTTTTTTTTCTATCGCCGCTGTGTATTCCCGTTTTGCTCGAGTTGTTATCTCTCTAAAGCTCTCTACTAGCTCCTCTCCTATGCTTTTTGTGTCTGCTAGGTGGAAGGTGAAGGTATTGGATGCGTTTTTCGGTAAGCCGATGACCTTCTTGAAGGGGCGAGCCTTGATCTTGTACAGCTCAAGTATATGTTTCGCGGTTAGAAGGGATCTTATCGATTTGAAACCATAAGTTATTGCAGGGTGTACATAGTATGTTGCATAGGTATAATATGGGGCCTAAAATACATCCCTGTGGTACTCCGGCATTGATGTCTTTGAGATCTGTATACTCGCTTTGCTGTTTCTCCAAAAAGTGTCTGTTGGATAGGTAAGATCTTATGATTTGGAAAAAATGGTGTGGTATATTATTTTATAACTTGTAGAGTAAACCAGCGTGCCAGACTTTGTCAAATGCTTGGCTTATACCAAGAAACGCAGCCGAGCAGTATCTTTTGCATTCTATATCGTTGGAGATCTTTTTTACGATTCGGTGAATTTTTTCAGTAGTTCCATGCACATTTCTAAATCCGAACTGGTGATTGGGAATTAAATTTCTGTTTTCCTGTATTGGTATTAATCTTTTCAATATAAGTTGTTCCAATACTTTTGAAAGTACTAGAAGCAGACTTTTTGATCTATATGATGTTATGTCCGCAGGATCTTTTCCGGGCTTTGGTAGCATTATAACTTCTGCTACCTTCCACTGCCTATGAAAATATCCCACTCTCAGTACTCCATTGAATATATGCGTGAAACATATTTAGCATTTTTTCGTTGTTTCTTGTAGAACTCTTTCTGTAAATAGATCATATCCAGGCGCCTTTTTGGTATTTTTCTGTTAATGACGGCCTTTACTACTTTTATCTTGAATGGTTCTATCGGGAAGTCTAGTTGGTAGGGGGTCGCCAGATAGTCTGCAATTCTGACATCTTCTTCTGCGTTACCTGCTGGGTGTGGAGTGAATACCTTTGCCAGATGTTGTGCAAATGCGTTAGCCTTCTCTGCGTCATTTTTACACCATTTTCCATCGTTGCCTTTTATTGGTGGTGTTGCTTGCCGAGGCTTTTTAATTTTCCTTGTAGCTTTCCATAGGGAGTATTCGCTTGATTCTGTAGGTGACAAGCTACGCAGGTGCTCTTGTATACCTTGGTTTTTCAGTTCTAAGTCAGTAACGTTTTTAATTCTTTGATTGATTTGTTGAGTTATGTTTTGTCTTCTGCTGATCTTCTTTTTCTCCATTGTGCACGTAATTTTCGTTTGGTTATTATTTTTTCTTTCACTATTATTGGACAACTCTCTTTTAAATTTCATTCTTCCTGATAAGGTGTCGCTTGCCAAGCCGCTTTTTGTATTGCTCTATTTAAGTTGTCTATTGCATCTTCTATCTGCATTTCATTTTTCAACGGTATGTTTACTTCAATTGAGCGATCTAGAGTTTCTTTAAAGTTTATTGTTTAAAGTTAAATTAAAGTTTAGAATTTTATAGTACATTGTCACTATTATTGGAGAGTGATCTGAAGAGAAGTCTATGCATGACTCGGTTTTCACTTGTTTTACGTTAATTCCTTTGGTGATATAAAAGTCTATAATGTTAGGTATTTTTTTAGGATCAGAGGGCCAGTATGTAGGTTGCCCAGATGTTAGACAATGAAGCTTATTATTTTTCATACAGGCAAGTAATTCTCCGCCTTTAGTTGTTGTCAGGCGTGAGCCCCATAGCAGATGCTTTGCATAATAGTTACCACCTGCTATAAATTTATCTCCAAGTGTTTTAAAGAAATGCTCAAATTGTTCCTGTTTGTTATTGTGTTTGGGAGGCCAATATACAGCTGATATTGTTAAAGGACCTGTCTTACCTTCAACTATAATACTAGTTGCCTGTATGTAGTCGTTTGTGTATTTATCTGTTTCGTGATGCTTTATGCAATTCTTTACTAGCAATGCTGTACCGCCGTGCGCTGTTCCATCTGGGTGATTTGTATTGTATAACGTATATTTTGGAATTTTCATGTAGCTTTTCTTTGTAAAATATGTTTCAGCAATTAATATTATGTCTATGTTGTGTAGTAGGAGGAATATTTGAAATTCTTCAGTGTGTTGACATAGGCCGTTGGCGTTCCATACTGCAAGTTTTAGTATTTCTGCCATAACCATTATGTTTTGCTAGCAAGCAGTGCAGTTAATAGGTTTAGCATAGTAGACATTTGTTCGGTTAGTTTTTTGATCATTTCTTTTAGTTCTGACATTTCGTTATTATTAACTTGTTGTTGTACATTGTTTGGTCCAACCATCTGCGCATAGGAGGTACCGGGCTGTATGAGATGCGATTGTATGACTGGGTTTTGCTGAATATAATTTTTTTGTCTCAGAGGAGGAAATTTAATTAGCTGCAGTTGCTTGTGTATTTTGCAGCCGCGATAGTTGGCTGGGTGTGCATCTCCTCAGTTCACGCATTTGACTTAGTTATCTCTAGTGTTTCTTTTGCATTGACTTGTAAGGTGGGGTCCAGCACATTTTACGCATTGAGATAATCTATTGCAGAAGTTTTTTGTGTGGTTAAATTTTTGACATCTGGTGCATTGCGGTATTTCTCTCTTTATGTGCGGGGCTTCAAACTGAACTACTGAGTGCATAAAAAGTGAAAAGAATAAATGGACACAGCAATTGTAGCTGCGAAATCCCTTGACTCCCACGTCAAAATAAGCAAAGAGACACATGAGAATGAACCTACAAAACCTACAAATACTCAAAAACAAAAACAATACACGCAGCAAATCTTCCGCAATAGCATGTTCCAAGGAACAGTCATCAGACCCCGTTCAGCATCACTAAGTGAACATTACAAAACACCAAATGGAAACCAAATGACAGCGACTGCTAATAACAACGTTATCGATTCCATAAATCTAAGCCGCAACCAGATCCAGAGTGATTAACAAATAGTCAGAAACAATAAGAGACCAAGAGTGGAAAGTCCGAAGGAGATATGCCAAAAACAACCAAAAATAAAAGAATACTGGCTGGGCACAACGGAATCTATTTGTTGTCGACTGTCGAGTAGCAAATGATGACCACACGTCAACTGAATCACAATCAAATAATAATCCTCCCGATCCAAAGCCACCACCGATATTCATCGAGGGTGTTGAAAATATTAACCCGCTCACAGAGGAACTGGACAAAATTGCCAAAGATATGTACATCCTTAAATTCATAAACAGCGAGCAAATAAAAGTCCAGCCCAACACACCTGAAGCTTATTCTAACATCACAAAAGCTCTCGATGAAAAAGGAACTCGATTCCATACATTCAAACTAAAACAAAACAAAAGTTTCAAAGTGGTACTAAAATATGTACACCACTCCACTGATACAATAGCAATCAAAGAAAATATAGAGATCCAAGGGCACACTGTCACAAACATCCGGAACGTAAAAAATAATAAAACAAAACAACCATAATCAATGTTTTTCATTGACCTAGAACAAAAAGACAACAAAAAAATCTACAAAACAAAACTATTCATGAACTCAAGTATAATCTTCAAACCACACCACATGAAAAGAGAAATACCACAGTGTACTAGATGCCAAAGATTCGGCCATACAAAAAACTTTTGCCGAAGAGACCCAAGATTTGTTAAGTGCACAGAGCAGCACTCTACAGCAGACTGTCCAAGAATGGAAACAAAAAATAACGAAGTGAAGTGTGTTAACTGTAAGGAAAACCACCCCGCCAACTACAGAGGCTGTATCGTACACAAGCAACTACAACAAAAACTCTACCCCAATCTAAGGGACAGAAACTTCAACCCACAGGACATCAATCAGCAAATAGTAGAATCTGGAATCAGTTATGCCGAGAGAACAAAGTAAAACAGCAATAGTAACATTACCACCAGTGAGAACTCACCCAACATGCAACAACCAAATGACTTGCAAGAACTTAAAAACATGATGGAAACTCTTATCACCCAAATGGGAATCATGATGAACCTTATCACAACCCTTGTCGGCAAACTCCCACAATGACCCAACTGTTAAATATTGTAGAGTGGAACGCCGATGGCTTGAGCAAACATGCTCAAGAAATGAAAACATTCCCAATAGAAAACAAAGTAGATATCATGCTGGTGACAGAAACACATTTCACCAAGAAATCTTACATAAAAATACCAAACTATAACATATATCAAACAAATCACGCCGATGGATCAGCGCATGGTGGTACAGCAATTATTACTCATAACAGCATTAAGCACAACGAAGAGAAAAGCTACGCAATGGAACACATCCAAGCCACAACCATATCCCTAAATTCAGCAAGAGGTAATATACTCGTGTCTATAGTCTACTGTCCCTCAAAACACAAAAACAAGCGACAAGAGTACCTAAACTTCCTTAAGACATTTGGCAATAAATTTACAGCAGGAGGGGATCACAACGCCAAACACAAATCATGGGGTGCAAGGCTGATAAACACCAAGGGTAGAGAACTCTTTTCTGCAATGAACACCAACAATCGAAGCTTATAGTAACAGGCGAACCCACCCACTAGCCATCCGACCCCAACAAAATACCTGATGCTCTATATTTCTACATAACAAAAGGAATCCACCTAAAAGAAACGAGATTTGAGTCAAACCTGGAATTATTATCAGATCACTCACCAATAATAGTAACTAGACACACAGAAGTACTAGAACAAGGAAGACCACCTACTCTATGGAACCGCAATATAAACTGGGAAATATTCCAGACAAGGATAGACGAACTAACAAATCTTAAGATCCCCCTAAAGACGCCGGACAACATAGAAAACACACTTAAAAACCTGACAAGATCCATCCAAACTGCAGCGTGGGACTCAACCCCGATACAACGAACTAACAACAATAAAAAAAAATAATGAGAACCCAATAATAGTGAGAGACAAAATAGCACAAAAACGGAAACTGCGTAAGATCTGGCAAATCACAAGATCAGCAACTTACAACAGAAAACTCAATAAAGCATCTCATGACTTAACTAAACTACTGCAATCTATCCAAAACCAATCAATAGAGACTTACCTTAAAAGTCTCTCACCCTCCCTAGCTAACAACTACTCCCTTTGGAGGGCAAACAAGAAAGCTAAATAGACCCCTACTACCCATCCCACCCATAAAGAACAAAGAAGGACAATGGGCAAGAAACGGTAAACAAAAGGCCTCCGCATTTGCGCAACCCGTGTCTGTAGTCTTTAAACCGTTTGACATAACAGTGATACGGAAGAAGTAACAAACTTCCTCGAGACCCCATACCAAATGGGCAATCCCATTAAGCCATTTAGTTACCACGAAGTCACACAGGCCATCTTCAAAGACATCGATCCCAAAAAGGCTCCTGGATATAACCTAAGCACAGGACGATACTGCAAAGGTTAACAAAAAAGGCAACCATAGCAATCCTACAAATATTCAATGCTATCCTACGACTCAGCTACTTCCCCCAACAATTGAAAATAGCGGAAATAATAATGGTAGCTAAACCTGGCAAGAACCCGAACGAATTAAGCTCATATAGACCAATAAGTCTCTTACCAGTGCTATCAAAAATATTTGAAAAACTACTACTTGCGAAGCTATAACCCATTTTGTCCCGACTACAATTAATACCCAACCACCAATTCGTTTTCAGAAAGAAGCATGATCCGGCAGAACATGTGTACAGAGTGGTCAAAAAGATAAGCAATCACATTAAAAATAAGAGGTTCTGCTCAACTACCTTCATTGATATTAGTCAAGCGTTTGACAAAGTATGACACCCAGGATTACTGTACAAGATTAAAAAAAAACTACCACATCACTTTTTTTAAGTATTTGGGTCATATCTAGCAAACAGGTTCTTTATTGCAAAAATGAGGTCCGAATTTACAGACCTATACTCTATCAGCTCGGGAGTCCCACAAGGAAGTGTGCTAGAACCACTTTTATACCTTATCCACACCTTAGACTTGCCCACTACAAGGCTAACTACAGTCTCCACCTTTGCAGACGACATGGCTATACTGGCCTCCCACCACAATTATATATCAGCATCACAAAATCTTCAAACACACCTAAATAAATTAGAAGCCTAGTTGACGAAATGGAAGATCAAGTCAAATGAGACTAAATCCACACACATAACCTTCACAACAAAAAGAGACCAATGTCCCCCCGTTACTCTAAATAGCCGCCAGCTATCGCAAGCGGACAGTGCTAAAAACTTAATCATACACCTGGAAAAACGTCTGACTTGGCAAAAACATATCTTCACGAAGAGGAAACCGCTGGGACTTAGGTGGCAACAACTATACTGGATCGCTGGAAAGAAATCGAAATTATCGCTACAGAATAAAATTCTGGTATATAAAACCATCATAAAGCCTATCTGGACCTATGGAATCCTGCTCTGGGAATCCGAGTCCCACTCCAACCTGGAAATAATCCAGCGGTTTCCGAACACAGTTCTAAGAAACATGGTCAATGCCTGTGGTACGTCCCCAACCACATAATAGGAAAATATCTACAAATCCCTTCTATCAAAAGTGACGTGAAGAGATACTGCGAAAAATATGAACATAAAATAGCAACAAACCCCAACAGCCTTGCCTCAGCCCTTCTTAACACCAATGGAGAAGTGCGCCGACTGAAACGTTTTAAGCCAACATATCTAACAAATAGATTTAACTAATCATTGATAAACTTCTAACAATGTGCTTATTACAAAGCACAATGAAAGAAAGGATATAATTCATTGGAATTAGCTCCTACATACCCGAATATATATTGTCATATCTTTTACTTATTGTCTCACTTTAGACAGATTGTAAGATTGTAAGCAAATTGGAGAAATTAAAAAAAAAACTACAATTTTACTGTACTATAATACAAAATATTTTCTTACATTAAACAATTTCTTGGCAACCAATCATACCGTTTTTAACAAGAATATCAAAAATAATATTTTGAGACATTTAACTGGGCAACAAAAGACATTTTAGGAATATTTGCCTCCTACTTACAACAATTTAAGTTGCATCGAAAATCCCTTTAGGGAGTGCAGTGATATGGATACACTGCCAATAAAGGAAAGAGAACAACTTATAGATTTAAAAGCGGACACGACATTAAAATCTACATTTGGACAGATTGGCCTTATCCCATTTTGGATAAAAACAATGGAAGACTACCCGGAAATTTCCAAGCGCACGGTAACACGATGCCTTTCGTAACAACTTACCTATGTGCGAAATCCGTTTCCACATACGTCGCTACAAAAACCAAATACAGAAATCGACTTTATGCCGAAAATTATATGCGTCTGCAACTAACAATAAAACATCCATGTATCGATAAATTGTGCTCTAATAAACAAGCACATAAAAGTCATTAATTTAAAAATGGTGTGGTGTAGGTAGACGTAGAATATTGTAACGGTCCGGTATCGCCTCCAACAGAAACTGCCTTTTAATAATTAATTTGGCGTGCACAGACCTCCACCGTAGGCGACCATACTCACACTTTTTTTGGACGTGACGTCTCGACGACGTTTTAAAAATCGTCGCGAGACGCCGCCATGATGACAGAAACTAGTTGCCTTTCCTATTGTGCGGACGTGCCACGAGGTCACCGTTTTTCATTGGTATATCACCATTCGGTTTCCGGGATATAAAACGTAAACTCATTTAACCACCCTTAAGGGGATTGAGGCACCAAGTACAAGGCAAGGGAGGGTACTATACTACTCAACTCCATACGCTCACAACATCCGAGTAAGTAATTAAACCCGACATTTTTTCTTTTCGTAAAGCCACGTGTCCGGCCATTGTTACTAAGGCCATGTGCTTTGCAGGCATTTTTTGGGTAAGGGCTAAGTAACCCAGCCAGCCAGGTTCTTGGCTAAGGGGCAACGAACATCCGGCCAGAGTGGTTCCGAAAATTGGAATCCAGCGACGATCGACGATCGCCGACCGCCCGCTGTCATAAGAACCAGAGCCCGCCAGCGAAGTCGCAGACCAGGAACGCAGGCCAGATCTTTATATTTTTTTTGTTCTCATTTGTCGCTTTAATTTTTGATATATTAATGATATATCGTTTTTTTCTTTTGTGTAAAATTTGCGTTACCTGTTTCGTGCCGTACGCGTTTTGCGCTTTTGTTAGAAAAATGTCGCTCCGACGGCCCTTTGAATCGCGCGATTACGAGTTCGCGATATTCGGCCGAATATGGGGAACCCTGCGTGATAAGGTCGCGGGCGGAGGAATTTATTTCAGGAAGCGTAGGCACGGTGTCCTGTCTTTTGTGTGAATAAACGCAGATATTTTACACCACAAAATTCACACCTGTTATTTTTTGTTCCCCCCACGTTTTCTCGATCGGGCATTCTTTCATTTTTCAGTTTCTATTCTCATAGCGAGATTTAAATCTGGTGGTGTGGGCGCCAGATGGTCAGCCGTCGCGACAGTTCGAAATTTCTGAACTTCGCTGACTGTCTGCCGTCCACCCACGCAGGTAGAGTGGACCCCCCTTTGCGACGAAGTAGCGGTGAGGTTAAAATTACGTGGAGCCTTTTTTAACCCCCCCACTCTCTGACACCGAGAGCCTGGCCCTCGTCACTGCTTCGAAGGGACCCTCCACTCGCTCCACGGCCTAACGGCCTGATTGCCCTTCAGGCACGTCACAATATATACAAATACATTATATGGAACAAAATTACTTATGTTTTTGATTGAATAAATGCTAATTTGTATCTTGTAGTAAGTTTTTAACAAAGGGTTCCGTAGAAAATGATATCAATAAAGGGTTCCATGGGATAACAAAGTTTGAAGAACGCTGATTTAGTGGCATTAAAGTATCTCTGTGCTTATGTTTGTAATTGATGTTAGAGGTCTTATTTTTCTGGTTAGTCATTTTTTTATTCTCATATTTAACATTTTAGACTCTTTCTCAATATTTTACAAATGTAACCTTGGTACGGTAACTATATTCATTCCGCAAATTTAGAGAATGTTTAATATTTATACTTTAAGACGCTTTTCTGGATTGTTTTTCAAATGTAACATATTGAAAATGTTATACAGGAGAATAAAAAGTACTACCGAAATCAATAATAGAAAATATTTAAGATATTATAACTTAAAAAACAAATAACGTAACAATTATTAAAAATCGCTACACCCCGTCAATACTTTTCAAGAAAATTTATTTGTACGAAGTTATCGAGTGTATGCGTTACATAATGTCATTGCTGTATAAACTAAACAAACTTTTGCCGGGGAAAACTGTATGGAGACTTGTTAAAATCTTATGTGTCAGACACACTCTTCCGTGAAAAACAGTACTTAGAATTAAAAAAAAGAGAAAAACATCACAATAGGGGTACAGCAAGATAGTGTCTTAGGGTCGGGGTAGTGTATATAATATATACCGGGCTTTTTTTTTCTTTACTACACATATCATTGACAATGCATAACTAATGGCCTGCATCTACCCACAAGGAATTTCCTATGTGTAATTCTAAAAACAAAACAAAAATCAACTCATTAGCGGCGTCGGTGTATTCGGTTAAATTCCCTTTTCATTAATCCTTTAGTTATTGGTCCAGTACAAATCCTTATGCCCAAAATCTAACCCGCACACAGTACCCTCAAAAAGTTAATGTCTGGGTTGGAATAATTAATACGAGACTTATCGGCCATTTTTAATTGATGGATATCTCAGTGCAGCAAATTTTCTGGACTTGTTGCGTGACCACATAATTCCATCGATTGAGACGCTGTACGTTGATGAACATTGGATCCAAATGGATGGGGCTTCAGCACATTCTACTAATGCCGTCAGGAATTTATTTGACAGTACATTTGGAAGACGCTGGATTGGCAAGTTTGGCCCCATAGCATGGCCCCCAAGATCAGCTGATTTGTAACCAAATGATTAATTTCTTTGGGGTTACCTGAAAAGTAAAATTTATAATGAAATGCAAATACATAACGTAGATGAATTGAAAGGCCGTATACTTATTGCATCTAATGGCATAAATCCACAATACATTAGTAATACTCTGGGTATCTTCAAAAACCACAATACGCAAGCCTTAAACGACAAGGAGGGCATTTTGAAAATTTGCCGGGACATTAGACATTCACCCACAATTTACTTTTTATGTTGTTTTGTTTACCGTTAGAATTGTTTGAATAAATTAATAACTTCATTTAAAATTGAATATTTGTGATTTCTTTATTGATAAAAACAGATCA
Organism: Othius punctulatus; assembly: GCA_951805005.1. Taxonomy (NCBI): domain Eukaryota; kingdom Metazoa; phylum Arthropoda; class Insecta; order Coleoptera; family Staphylinidae; genus Othius; species Othius punctulatus. Next base: position 21,767,704 of record OX638140.1, on the reverse strand, counting down.
AACGTTTAATTATTGTAAAAACACATTACAAAAATGGTGAAAGGTTTGCGAAAATAGTTCGCCAATTACGTCAAGTTTTCGGTCGCAATAATGCTCCAAATGAATCGACAGTGAGGCGTTTAATTACAAAATTCGACACCAAATTTACGCTGATGGATCAGGAGATCATTGTTCGTCGTCGTCCTTGTCGGTCACTCGAAAATATAGCCACAGTAAAGAAATCTGTGGCCGAGAATCCAGGAACTTCCATTCGGCATCGTGGTCAAGAATTAAACATTTCCAGAAGCACTATGCAATGAATTTTGGTAAAAGATCTCCATTTGCATGTTTACAAGGTTCAATTGGTGCAAAAAACAAGCTAAGGGACCATGTGCAGCGCCGTGAATTTGCTGATTGGGTGTTGGAACAACATCAAATTTATGCGGATTTTTCGAACAAAATCAGTTTTTCAGATGAGGCACATTTTCTGCATCGGTTCTGAACACCGATTGACTTTTTTCTTTGGGGCAATGTGAAAGAAACTGTGTATGCGAATAAGCCTGAAACAGTTGAACATCTTAGAGAAGAAATACGGCGCGTTATTGGTGAAATACAGCAACATTTATGCAAAAACGTTATTCAAAATTTCAACAAAAGAATAACCCAGTGCCTGAGGTTTCGTGGTGGCCATTTGCCTGATGTTGTATTTCACGTTTAATCGGAACTATTTTTCTATATGTTGAAATAAAAATGTTTGCTTAATTCAAAAATAAATGTGTTTTTATTTAAAATTATATCCGGCGCTCTTGTTGGGACACCCTTTATGTCTTATAAATGTATATATATAAATGTCTTATAAACATACAAATTTAATAAAACTTTCATTACAAAACAACCTTTTTTTGAAATTTTACCAATGATATAAATTGACGTTAAAAATCGTTTAAATATATCAAGAAATATTGATTCTTACCTGGATTATTCGAATCCATCACAATCACTTCAAAAAATTAGGTGGACAACACAATTTTTATTTGTTTACAGGTTTACATTGATAGCGCTGAGAAAATTGAAATGTAGTTTATGAAATGACCAACTTCAACTACTTGCGCGCGTGCGCACGGTGAAAGGTTCGCGAGTGCGGATGGTAAATTATTATTACTGGGACATTCCTATAGCTCTGGGAATTTTTGGGGATTTTTATCTTCACTTTTGAAATTAGACTTTTGACCGGCTAATTCTTAATAATCAACGTACGTGCGCCGCTAATGAGTAATTTTTTTTTTTTCGAATTACAAATTGGAAATTCCTTGCGGGTAGATGCAGGCAACCAGTTATACATTGTCAATTATATGTGTAGTAAAAAAAAAGCCCGGTTTTCAAAAAAATTCAAAAAAGGTTGTTTTGTAATGAAAGTTTTATTAAATTTTTATGTTTATAAGACATTTTGCTATAAAGGGTGTCCCAACAAGAGCGCCGGATTTAATTTTAAAGAAAAACACATTCATTTTTGAATTAAGCAAACATTTTTATTGTATACTGTATACATGTAACATATCCCAATTGGAGAACGTGACAATCGGCACATTCGCGGATGACACCGCAGTACTACCAGCAGAACCAAACAATCAAGAAACAACTACCAGGTTCCGACATGGAAGTAACTGCCTCAGTAACTGGATGAAAAACTGGAAAATCAATACAAGCAAACTGAAATCAGCACACATTAAATTTACGAACAAACACATAGAGCCACCAACTATATGGCTAAATGAAAAGATCGTTCCTCATGTTAATTAGGAAAAATATCTTGGAATAACCTTGGATGCTAAGCTAAAATGGAAAAAAATCAGAATTAAAAGAACTGAACTAAAACTCATACTATTGGGAAGAAAACTTCAGCTGTCACTTACACTATGACATATAACCAGATGCTGAGACCAATTTAGACATCATTGGTTTAATCTGCAAAAACTGTAAGTACAAAAATCAAAATTTTACAGGAGGCCAATAGATGAGTTTTATACCTTATAATAATAAACAATGGTCAACATCCATTTTATATTTCTTGACTTATCTCAATTAAAAGAAAAACTGAGTGGTTATCTGAGTGGTGTAACTCTGTTTTTTAACTGCTCAATTAAATAGTTTTAAAACACATTTATTAAGTTAACGATATGGCATACAGATGTGTGGCTGTGCCAGTGATAGTCAACAGACATATCCATATATTGAAACATTGCAGAACAAAGTGGAACAGTGATCTGCACCGAGACATCAGCATACCAGATGTTAGTGAGATAAGAAGATTCGCAGCCAAACCCGAATCACAAACACACAACCGTGGAAGCGATCACACTCCTAAACTCAAACCTGATGAGAAAACATCAAAGAAAGAAACCTTTCTAGTTGGTGGTATCTTGAACGAATTAAATTTGATCACAGGTGAATCATACAGTGTGGAAATTAAGTAGCGGATAAATTCGGTAACTCCGTTAATGTGTATGAGAGAGAAAAAATCTAAAAGGGAGATAGCGATATAAATTACTACGCATATGAAAATATTGTTTTCAGATTTAAAAAAACCAAATTTTAAATGTTATGACGTCATTAAGGTTTTTTTAAATGACAACCTACATTTTTTATTTTTTATTTCGGTAGAGCTTTGTAATCTGTTTCAATTTTAAATAGGTTACATAAGAAAAAAAACAAGAAAAACGGCCTTACAGTTAAAACAAGATTAATGAGATTAAGAGACTAATCCTGGCTATCGGGGTTTAAAACAAACAAAAAAATATTAAGGCTTCGACAATTACTGTAAATGTTCAAACTGATGACCCTGCACCATCTGGCAATACCCAAACGGTAATAAAATGCAGTCACCACCTTTTGAAGCATTCGTTATTAACCTACACTTATGCCGCATTCTTTCTTTAAAGTCCTCTATACCATGTTTTTCAAGTGCCCCCATACAAAAACAAATTAATGGCGTTAGATCGGCCATTATAGATTAGATCCATATAGATTAGATAGATAGATTAGATTAGGCCATTATAGATTATAGGTTAGATCGGCTAATGACTTAGCCGGCCATTCCACTGGACCTCTTCTTCCTATCTATCTTTACTTTTTTAACTTTAAGGCCTTTTTTAAATTTTTTTTCTAATGTAACCTATTCGTAATGTTATATGGTTGAAAACAGATTAAAAAGCTCTACCGAAATAAAAAGTAAAAAATAATATATTCTCAAAAAGAAACATTTCAGACGTCAAAACTTTTAAAATTTTGATTTTTTAAATCTGAAACAAAAATATTTTCATATGCGCAAAAAAAACAAGATGGCGTCGTGCAAGAAGTGCTTAAAAATTGTCTCGCGTTATGAGGATTGTATCTGCTGTAAAATGAAATGTATGTCCACATTTCACATTGAGTGTGTTAATATAACTCTTCAAACCCTGAATGAGTTAAACAAAAACGGAGAAATTAACTCCTGGGGCTGCAATGATTGTAAATACAACATAACCTCTCAACTGAACGCGTTAACCGCGAACCAGAATGAGTCGATCCTCGCCGATACAGCGAACCTAGGAAGCAACACATCGCACCCACTTATGGACACCCCTTCCGAAATAAACCCACCACACCAAACAAGGGGCGATCCATCAATCCAAACAAACACACAAAACAGCACAGCACAAGACCAACCTCCCAAACTTATCACAGCGGAAAAAGGAACCCAGGGCCAGTCAACCCACACACAGAGGCAACAGGTGTTCCACAAAGCAATGTTCTATTCAAGAACACGGTCACACTCGCTTAGCGAGGTCAACACAAAACCGGCGAACACCATCGTCAGCGACAAAGAAGACGGCACCTGGACGACAGTGTCACACAAAAGACCCCCGCATAGTCCTGCATCGTCGGATAAAATAAAACAAACTAAACCCAACGCCAGCACAAATCCAACCCGCCAAAAGAAACTAGGAGACTATTGGTTAAACGCGCCCCAAACATCGAACAGATTCGACTGCCTCACAACAGCAGTTGCCACAGAAGAGACCCTCGTCCCAGTAAAACCCCCACCGATCTTTGTACACAAAGTAGGGAACATGCAACCTCTTACAGACCTACTAGTACTACACGCCAAAAACGCATACTCAACTAAGCTAATAGGCCATTCCCAATTAAAAATTCAGCTAAATGAAGCAAAAACGTACAGTAAGATAATCAAGGAATTGGAAGCCAAAAACACCGAATTCCACTCGTATCAACTGAAATCAGACAGAAAATTCAGAGTAGTTATAAGAGACATACACTTCTCCACAGACACGAATGACATAATATTTGAACTAGGCTCACACGGTCATACCGTCCTCAACATCAACAACATTATACACAGTTATACAAAGCGACCGCTACCAATGTTCTTAGTCGAACTCGAGCAAAAAGAAAACAATAAGGAAATTTACCAAATTGAATTTATACTTCAGGCAAAAGTCACCATCGAACCTCCAAACGTTAAGAGGGAAGACATTCAGTGCAAAAAATGCCAGAGATACGGGCATTCGCAAAATTTCTGTCACAGAACTCCTCGCTGCGTGAAATGCAAAGGAGATCATCACACAAAAAACTGTGAAATAAAGGAAAAAAGAAAGGATGTCACATGTGTACTATGCAATGGTAACCACCCCGCAAACTACAAGGGTTGTAGCGTATACAAGGAAATACAGAGAAGAAAATTCCCGCCATTAAGACAAAGGACACTCAACACACTCAAGACACCAGAAGTACAGACAGGTAAAACCTACGCACAAACAGTTGGAAACAGTTCACAACAAAACAATAACCAAGAGACTCACAACCAACAGCAAAACGCAGCAGTCTCACCCCAAGCAAACAAACTAGAAAATATGATGGCCAAATTAATGGAGAGGATGGACACTATGCTGACCCTTCTTACAACTCTAGTCTCAAAAATGCCATAATGCCAGAAGCACCATTGAAAATAGCTCAATGGAACGCAAATGGCCTGGCAGCACGCAACCAAGAGCTCAAAATCTTTATAGAAATGCACTGCATTGACATTGCACTGATATCTGAAACTCACTTCACAAGTAAAAGCCACATAAACTTTCCAAACTATAACACATACACAACTAACCACCCCGATGGAGGCGGACACGGAGGCACTGCGATAATAATCAGGAAATCCATAAAACATCACGAACTCCCCAAGTTCAGCAAGAAACATATACAAGCAACAAGCGTCGCTGTAGAAGATTCAAGGGGACAAATGACAATCTCGGCACTCTACGCCCCACCTAAACACAAGATCAAACAACACCACTTCCTAGAGTACTTCAACACACTAGACAGACACTTTATAGTTGGAGGGGATTTTAACGCCAAAAACACAATATGGGGCTCCAGCAAAACTCTCACAAGAGGGAGAGAACTACTGAAAGCCATGAACACCAACAAACTCAAACACATATCCACAGGACAACCCACCCACTGGCCGATAGATCGGGCAAAAAGACCAGACCTCCTAGACTTCTTTGTAGTGTGGGACATATCACTAAACTACCTAGAGATTAGTCACAACCTAGATCTATCATCGGACCACACACCCATCATACTTAATCTCAATACGCAAGTAACCAAAAGACAAAAACCACCAGCCTTCTGCAATCACAAAACCAACTGGAATCTGTACAGAAAAATAATAAAGCAAAGCACTGTAACAACTCTCCCTCTAAAATGCGAGGAAGATCTTGATTGTGCAATCGAATATCTGAACAAAATAATTCAAGATGCTGCGTGGAAATCCACACCAGAACAAGATGAAAAAGAAATCAGACAGACATGTCCAGCAGATATACAACAGAAAATAAAAGAAAAAAGAAAGCTCCGAAAACTATGGCAAATCACGAGGTCTCCCAAAGACAAAGCCATCTTAAATCTAGCTGTGCAGGAGATAAAAGAGAGTCTAAATAAACACAAAAACCAAACAATTCAACACCACCTGGAGAACCTGTCTAATAGCAAAGCATCCGACTACTCCTTATGGAAGGCGACCAAAAAATTAAACAGAAAACAACAGGCCATCCCACCCATAAGAAAACCAGACGGAAACTGGGCACGTGATAATCTAGATAAGGCAAATGCCTTCGCAAAACATCTAGTGACTGTATTCGAACCCCACCCCACCGTATGCCCTGTTGAGGAAGACAATCTAATCAAACATTTTCTGACAGTACCACATCAACTTAGTCCTCCTATCAAAAAATTCAAAACGAGCGAAGTGAAATCCATACTTGCCAAACTGAAACCAAAAAAAGCCCCAGGGTACGACCTCATCACAGGCACCATGCTAAGAAACCTACCACTGATCGCAATACAACTAATAACCATGATTTTCAACGGTATAATTAGACTCGGATACTTCCCCAGCCAATGGAAGGTAGCTCAAATAATCCTAATACAGAAGGAAGGGAAACCCCCCGAAGAAGTCCAATCTTACAGGCCAATAAGTCTGCTACCTATATTATCCAAAACCTTTGAAAAAGTATTTTTAACACGACTACTTCCAATACTAGACGAAGCAGAACTAATTCCAAACCACCAATTTGGCTTTCGCCATGAACATGCGACGACCGAGCAGGTCCACAGATTAATAGACTCAATCAACAAAGACCTCAATGCCAAAAGATATTGTTCGGCAGTCTTCCTGGACATAAGCCAGGCCTTCGACAAGGTGTGGCACACTGGCCTGTTGTATAAACTAAAACTAAAATTACCACACAACCTCTACCAAGTCCTACAGTCATACGTGAGCCAAAGACTGTTCCAAATTAAGTACGAAGGTACCCTTTCATCACTACATGACATTAAAGCAGGCGTCCCCCAAGGGAGCGTCCTGGGCCCAATCCTATACCTTCTGTACACGGCAGACATACCAACGTCCAGAGAGAGTGTATCAGCAACTTATGCCGACGACACCTGCATAATGGCATCACACACTGAACCAGGCATCGCATCCAGCCTCCTGCAAAACCACCTCACAAAAGTTGAAGAATGGCTCAACAAATGGCGCATAAAATCCAATGAAGCAAAGTCAGTCCACGTGACCTTCACCACAAAAAAAGATACATGCCCACCAGTCCGACTGAACAATCATCCCATACCTCAACATGACAGCGCTAAATACCTGGGCATACACCTCGACCGCCGGCTAACCTGGGCTAAACACATCTGGACAAAACGACTCCAGCTTGGCATGAAATACAGACAAATGCACTGGCTACTAGGCAGGAACTCCAAACTAAGCACAGACAACAAGCTACTCCTCTATAAAACCATCTTAAGACCGATATGGACGTATGGAGCACAATTATGGGGCTCCGCGAGCACCTCAAACATCAACAAAATCCAGCGCTTCCAATCTAAAGTGTTGAGGGAAATCGTTAATGCCCCTTGGTTCGTTCCAAACCGAATTATTCACAATGACCTCAATATAAAAGAAGTAAAGGAAGAAATCAAGCAAATGAGCACAAAATATCAACAACGTCTCACCGTTCACCCAAACCTACTGGCGAGAAATCTGCTCAACAAAACAGCAAGAGCAAGACTGAAAAGACATGATCCACTAGACCTACCGGATAGGTTTTAACCACTACAACCAAGGCGCCACAACTCACAGAAAGAAACACAAGAAGGGCAGTGCCACCATTGGGCGACACTCCCACACGCTAACTACTACTGCCATAACATTTACTTATTGTCTTTGGACAGATTGTAAATAACTCTTGGGAAAAAAAAAAAAAAAAAAATATATATATGCGCAGTAATTAATATCACTATCTCCCTTTTAGATTTTTTCTCTCTCATACACATTAACGGAGTTACCGAATTATCCGCTACTTAATTTCCACACTGTGGAAAGAGCGAAAAGTGAAACATTATTAGTTTGACAACTTTGAAATCTTAAATGGGAACCCCTATTTTTTATTACAGATTCGGCTTCTATGATAAAAACTATGCAGGATTTAATCGATACATTTTTTTTTTAATTTTTGCGCTGCAATCGGCGACATAAAAGTAAATTTCTAACACTTCTACATCCAGCGGCGGAAGACACCTTTTCGGCATTAAAATCAAATGAAATCCAATCACCACTAAAATCATCTTTTATGATATGTACATATGTCAATATTATTAACACCCCGACTCACTAAGAACAAGCACTCAGATGGTAAATAAATCTTTTGTTTTCATTGTTGCATCATTTTGTAATTAAATACCTGGATTTTCCTTGGAAAACGAACATAACTAATTTTCACCGTTTGCCGTTTCAAAAATACCGTTTGAAAAATAAGGTTTCCCATTTAAGATTTCAAAGTTACCCCCGTCTTCTCAAAATGGGTGGTAGTGAGTGGTCTAATTTTAGTACCAGTAAATGCCCCTCCTCAACAATATTAACTTTCACTTGAAACATTTTTTCGTACGAAGCTGATTTTTTGAGATATTTCGATGTCTACATTTGAATGGACCACCCGTTATGTGTTTCGTTCATTATTCTGCCTAATTTTAGCACGAGTGAATGGGCTCCCTAAACTATATTAACTTTCATTTGGAGCATTTTTCCGTAGGATGTTTATTTTTCCACATATTTCGATGTCTTCGTTTAAATGAATTGAATTTGCCAGTGAGTACTAACGGGATATATTGTATTCGATTTTTATAGACAAATACATCTGTCATAAGCTAGGTGATTATTACTGCAGCTTAGCATTTCACGAGTATATTGATATTCGTCGCAAAATACCAGATTCCTAGATGTCTACTCTAGTAGAAATGTTATTAAGACCGCTGACTTGCTAAGTAACAGTTTACGGTCTCATATTTTAGAAACAAAAGCGATTAGAAAAACAAATTATTTAAATTTTCATTTAATTTTGCCTTTCTTAGCATGCTTCTAGATGTATGCCACGAAGTTGTGGGACACTAGGACACCTTGTATACAGCATGTAAAAATACTCAGGAATACATTTATTATTTCGGAAACTAGAAATATTTTAGAAAACTTCTTAGACACGTCAATTTTAGTTTTCAAAAATACATATTCTGTTATAAGTCTAAAAATGTTGTTATCATTTGTTTTTGAGTTATTACGTCATCGACTGTTTTAAATGGCACCCTGATATTTTATAATTTTATTTGATAGACCCTTTTTTTCTGGATATTTTGTACCTATAACAAATTCTACCTATTACAGGTTTCCATAATAGGTATAGTGTTTTTACTTGAAATTGAAAATCTACCAACGAAGGGTGTTTATTGCGCTCCATTGTGCGAACGGAATTTATGACGGGTAATGGGAAGAGAACAGAGTCCAGAGCCGGCATAAGAAAATACAGATACATGCCTCGTAGAAAATTAACATTAGTGATTCGTTATCATTAAATTGTACTTTTCATTGTATTTTTAAGTGTACATATAATTAATTGTGTTTTACAAATGTACTTATAATTTCATAGAAAAACTATATACAGTATGATTCGCGAAACAAATAACTAAAGTTACCCATAACATTATTGACTTGCTCATTGCATTAAAAAATTAACGACGTTAACATCAGTTAATTTTTTCATGAATCGTAATGTAACAAGCAAATATTATTCCGCACAACTAGATTCATCGCTATCACTTTCACTTTGAACATTAATAATTAGATTTGGTACACTAAGCCTCCTATAATTGTTTTCAATTTTAATCACATGATCGATGCAGTTTTATGGTACCTGAAATGTTGTTGCATTCTCGCTGAACAAGTTAAATTATTTCTTCACTCATTTTGGGATGTGCATTATTTTTCCGCAAATGACTTTTTAAAGTTGACCATATCAGCTCAATTGGATTGAAAATACAGTAATAAGGTTGAAGGCGCAACACTTGCTGACCAAATTCTTCTGCCATCTTATAAACCACATACGTTTTTTTGAAAATTTATTTTTTTAATAAGTTCTAATAATGTTTTTTTCTTTGCACTTAGGGGAATAACAATACCATTTTGAATGCAAAAATCCGCAATATCGCCTTTCTTGGAAGCGGTGTTTGGGATTTTATTATTTTGCTTTGAGTAGTAAGTTGTATTATCCATTACGATTATTGAGTTATTGGGTATGTTGGGCAATAATTGATTGCGAAACCAATTTTCAAATAATTCGGCGTTCATATCCTGATAATAGTCTAACGAGCTTGATGCAATATTCTTGGCTGATAAGAGCAAACTATTTGTCACAAAACCTGCGTCTCCTCCTACACGAAGAATAACAACTTATTGGTATTATCGACCCATCCCTTGGAAACGACGTCGTGAGTATCGAACCATGTTTCATACAAATAAATTATCGATGTCCCTCCATTTCTATATTCGTTTATTTTAGATAAATATTTTAATCGCTCTTTTTGCAATCTCGGCGATTCTATGATGTCAATTCGCTTGTCTAAAGTTTTCTACTTAAAACCCTGACTAAGTAGGTATTTATACAAAGTAGTTTCCTTATATGGAAAAGCATTTCTAAGAGTTTCCAAAATAAATTGGACCGTGGGAACGTTACCTGATTTATAAGAATTGTAAATTATATTTTTGATCCTCTTGGCGATGGCATCGTCTATTTCAGTAAATTTGGAACTTATTCCTCTTTTCTTTTCTAGCGGTCCTTTCGTAATTATTCTCCAAACCGTTGAATACGATATTCCTGTCAGAATGGAAATTCTTTGCAGTGGAGATGCATGATTCTCGCTTATAAGGGTGTTATAAATATTTACAGCTATCCTTTTAGTATCAGTTGAAAGAAAAGCATGCTTTATTAATCCCTGATTTCCATTTTCGATAGTTGATGTGTCCATTTGATGGTGGTTGTTTTGAAATTTATCAAAATCAATTTGAGAACAGCTTCCCTCTGTAGACTGTCTAAGGGATTCTTCAACAAAACTTTCGGAATGGCTTCATTCCTCACACAATTGAAATAGATCGTCGAACTGAGTGTCATTATAAATTGATGAAATAATTGTTGCAGTTTCACTTAACTACGTTTCCATCTTAATAAACTCTACCTTTGCACAAGTTTATAAATGATAATATGCACACGTATGTAAAATGAGTACTGTTGCAATGTAAAGGTTAACACCGACTGAAAGACAGATGTAGACTATATGAGAAAAAACTATTTAAGGCAGCCTTAACTGATTGTCTACCTGGATTGCATATTCGCCCAGCAATTAAGGTACAATGAACCTTAATTGCATGGGCGAATGTATAATCCTTTTAAAACCGTTTCCTAGGTGACGGCTCTAAATTATCTACTGGCATCTGTAGTCTTGTAATTTTATCGAATTGTAAAATTGTAAAAAGAATTACGTCCGCCGACTCATAAAAGACGATTTAGATAGTTGTAAGATTATTGAATTCAATTTAATTAATAAATCATTTTTATATTATGATCATAGTGACATATAATTGTGTATATATCGAAGAGAAAACAATTAAGTAGCATCTTCATCGAAAGTAAATTATTTGGTTACGTTCCTGGACGCCCGCCTCTTCGCAGCACGCCATACAATGGGGAACCCTTGACCGTAATAAACCCTCCTTGCAGGTAGATTTTCAATTTCAAGTGAAAACACTATACATTGGAAGCCTCTTGAGTGGCCACCAAGCTGATCCTTGATTCATATTCTACTTCGTTTTTTTCTTTGGGGCAATTGAAAACCTTTGTTCTTAAAAGCTAACAATACAGAAGACTTGAAAGAGAGAATTCCAGTTCGAAAATTTGTTGTAATTATTTCTGTGATATTTCGAAATAAATGCCAATAATTTATGTTGCTTTGCACTTTCTTTTGAGTGAAGTTTTTACTTGTGTACGGTATAAAATATGTAAACGGTTTTTTCCATAAAAATAGAGCCTGCTTTCGCGTGTAAGCACATCTAAAAGCTGTCACTGTAACAATGATCGGAGAAAAAATATATTATTTACAAAATGACTTGAAAGCTGAGTGCAGTTACGCCTACTTCCAGTAATTTCCGAGAATCGAAATACCAACATTACATTTTTCAAGTAGGCAATTTTTCAGTAAGTTATGTCATGCTGTATTGTTTTCCTGAACCTACATGACGTGATAATTTCCAGTAAATAGTGGGACTGATTGTTTTACACATTAATTTTGATTTCATTTGCAAAAAAAAATACGTGTCTTATAAAAGTTGTTTATTTTGAAATACCTTCCCAACGATGCCACACAAGACCTACGTTCCCACGCTAATGGACCATTAAAAGTTAATAGGGTTTCCGATAAAACTTTTTTTTTTAAATTCATCCAAACATGGTTGATTCCGTTCTTCTCGGGTGAAATACTTCAAGGTTCTACTCTACTGGAAGTAGCCAACAACTTTTGTTTTTTTTTAATAGAACACCCTATATATTATTATGGTGTTGGCTTCCCCGTTTAATTTGTAACACCTTTTGTATAGATGTACAGATGTACCTATCTTTTTTAACTTTCTGAGATAAAAATTAAATTCCAAAGTTGATGGCTACTGCAGGTAAAACCGGAAGTGATATAAGGTTGAAAGTATTTTATCTGAGGAAAACGAAATGAGCCATATTTGGATGAAATTTTTCAAATATTTATTTAAATCAGGAACCCCTTAAACTTTTAATGGTCCTTTAGCGTGGGACACCCTGTATTAGGGAAGTAAAAAATATTTTAATATACTATTTTAAAAAATATACAAAAAATAATAAATACAAAAATAATATATTATTTAATATTATAAAATAATAAATAATTATATTATTCTCCCTTGTCATTTTTAAATTATTTTGACTTGATTTTTAATTTTTATTATTTGGTATCCAGAAAGAACATTTAAACAAAAATCCAAATATGAATTGAAACGTCTTCTCATTAATTACTTAATTATTAAAGAAAATTAGTGGTTATGGTGGTTTTGGAAAAGCAAAGGTTTTTCTAAAAATGTATTTTCTTGCAAAAGGCGAGAACAAAATTTGTTGCAATAATAAAATTTTATTTCATTTATATTAAATCGTTAAAAATGTTTTTTTTGTTTCCTGTAAAATCCTGCCAAAACGACTTAGGAGGTTTCCATAGTAAGCCGACGAAATAAGTTCTATATGTTAAGCAAATACAGTGGTCATACACTGCATATATTCCCTGTGTATTTCTTTATGGTGCTATAAATTATCAGCACAATAGCTTATTTACAGATCGCAAGGGGTGACACACGTGCCCGTGATAATCTCATATCCTAATGAATTTAATCGTGCATTCCATTAAACTACGCATCAAACAATTTACTGGAACTGTTAACTGGAGAATCGTGATTGATATGGAATTGAATATTTAGTTACCAAGAAGTTCAGGCGATACTCATTAAAATATGTGGCAATTACAACGTAATTGATTCATAGACTATTTCAAGGTTAGCAGAGCATGAAGAAAACTTCAAGTGCACTTTCATTTTCATATCATCGTTGTGTTACACATATGTATTAGTAGTATAGATTAGGGCCAGAATATTTTTTTACTAATTTAAATTGTGGTTACTACTTGGTGAAACATGTTAATTAAAAGGAAAATAAAAGACTTCGTTTAAAGTTACACGGTATTTATAGATCACTCTACAATCGTTTCGGCCATTCACAAGAGTACAAGTTATACTGAGTAGAGACTTATACTGAGAGATCAGTATAACTTGTACTCTTGAAAATGGCTTAACTGCCACTGTGAAGTGATCTATAAATACCGTGAAACTTTAAGCCAAGTGTTTCGGTTTACTATTTATTATTTTATTATCTATTATTGACATAATAAAAACAGTACTTTGGAACGCCGTTGGTGTTTGCACAATGACGTCATCTGTATGACACATTTCGTATTATTCGGTACGACACATTGAAAATAAGGATCTTTGTTGTAAAATAGGTAATTGATGCAATATGACAAATAAAATCTCGAAAATAAGGATTATTAATGTTTAATATCATACACTATGGTTGACGTGGACCGAGCATGGGCACTTTCGGGTCTGTTTTTGTAGGGACATAGTTTCTCTACACATTTATTTCATAAATATGCCCAGAATATCTATAAATCGCAAACATTGGACTATCTGTTGTGGACTAAACGGAGACTATGTTGAAAAATAAATACTACCTCTGTTCCATAATAAGTGAGCCATTACAGATTTTTATTTTTTTCATAATAAGTGAGCCATTTTCGTTTCTAAGAAGTACTATATATTTTTTTCAAAATAACTTACAAAAAAGTTTGTATAAACGAATAGTAGGCAAACGATTTTCCCTACGAGGCTTTGCCTTGCTAATATTTTGAAGCTTATAATCATTGTTACCGCCAAAATGTATAATCGATTTCATTCATAACTGTTTGTAAACTTATAAACACATTTTTCTAATGTATATATAGTCACTGCTTCGAAAGATTCTTCGACAACTCTGATCAATTCGTCTACATTGGGCGGTGAATGCTGGTGTTGTAATGATTGAATAGACGGAAAAAAACAAGATCAAGCACATTCATATCGAGACTATTGGCAATTTTTTCAATTGCCAAAATCACCGCTGCCTTTATCTGCCGTCCATTTTTCTGATGTTTCAGTAAAAACTGAACAATAGCCGTTTTAACTTCAGTTGATTAAATTTAGTCTTCTCATCGTTTGAAACTTCAGGCGTTATAACGCTGTCGCTTAAAAATGCGAATTTTTATTGTTGCTTTTGACAAATGAAACTGTCACATATTTTGACTTCCATGGCACATATGATTAAGAATTTGACATATATTAAGAATATCAAAATAGAAATTAAAAAAATAACTAAGTGTCAATAAGTTTGAAAGAAAACTCAAATGGCTCACTTATTATGGAACAGAGGTAGTATAATTTAACCCAATAATGTAGTTTCCTCTTACTTTCCTTTCAGAAATAATATTAGTTTATGTTATAAGGATGATAAATTAAAAAAGGACGAAAGGACTAAAGGCAACAGCAAATGGTGTGGCAGATCTGCGCTCTGAAATTTATTTTACCTGGAAGTATGGACATAGGTGCGTTTCTAACCCAGCCATAATCCCAAACGGGTTGGCATAACTGCGCTTCTACGCTAATCCCCCAACTCCACGGGGGATTGTTTTAAATATGAAACGCAGATATTTCAATCTGTTTGTCTGAATGATTCTACATACTTAATATTTAATCTTTAATTTAGATTTTATATATATATATTTTTCTGTAGTTTTCCCACTTCCTTGCAACAAATGTTGGAAATGTGCCTCTACCATCTATAAGTCGCATGCAGGCGCAGATGGGCAATAATAATAATGCCCCTCTCCTCTCAACGCCCGCATAACTATTAATAGTTCAGGGGCCTATGGTAAAATAAAATGTAATAGGGTCAGAATTCTCTGTCAAAAATATGACAGTAACCAATTACGCCATAGGTGGAGGAGTAGTACGGATTATTATTATTATTATTATTATTATATAAAAAAATGTATAGTATTTTTTATTCGAATGCAAAAGAAGTAAAGAAATTCGAAGAATAAACTTAAATTATGATCAAATTAACCAACATGTTATTAAAATTTAGTGTTGAGTCGTGGTTGGAGGCCTAGCGGCACATAAGCCGTGGAGCAACTTAATGTCCCTTTGGAAACAACGCGGAGGGCCTGGCTCTCGATGTCGGAGTGTGGGGTGGGTAAAAAGGGTTCCATGTAATGTTACCACGTACGTTGTTCCGAAGAACAACAAACGAATCAAGAAAAAAGTAAGAAAACAAAACTAAAAAAGAAGAAGAAATAACGGAAGGAAAAATAACACCGGAAGAAGTAAACGAAGCAGTAAGAAAACTGAAGATGGGGAAAGCACCTTGAATAGACACATCAAAACCGAACAACTAAAATACATGGGAAATAAGGGAACTGAGCAACTAATAAGACTTACACAAAGTTTGGAAGACAGAAAAAATACCCAAAGACTGGCCAACAGCATCGATAATACCGATATGGAAGAAAGAAGACAAAAGGAAATGTAGTAACTACAGAGGAATTTCTCTATTATGTGCGACAAAAAAGATATACGAGGACATGCTGGAAAAAAGAATAAGACAAAAACTAGAAGGGAAACTGGAACCATCGCAGAGCGGATTCAAAAGAGAACATTGCATAATAGATCACCTATTCACAATCAGGAACTTAATAAATGAACTGAGAGAGCACCAGAAACAAATATACATAGCACACATAGATCTAGAAAAAGCCTTTGACAAAATAAACAGATAATACGTATGGCAGGCACTACAAGAACAACAAGGAGGACAAAACCTGATTAGGGCAATAAAAAGTTTATATACTAAGACAGAGAACTGCATAAGAACGGGTAACATGAAATCCAAGAATTTCACAACGAGCAACGGTCTAAGACAAGGAGGAGCGTTAAGCACATGCCTATTCATCATGACTATAGATGCGGTAATGAAAAATATAAAAGAGATAACAAAAACAACACCCATAGGATACAGGAACCTTAAAGCATTGGAGATCACTGAGTGTATATTTGTAGACGATGTAGCACTGATAGCGAAAAACATTAAGGACCTAGAAGCAAACATTAAGATATAGAGCGAAGAACTTGCAAAAGCGGGACTGAAAATAAACATAGAAAAAACCAAAATAATGAAAATAGAGGGAGGAAAAGAAACAGAAGAAATAACAATAAGTAACACCAAAATAGAACAAACCGAACAAATTAAATACCTAGGGCAAATAATAGACAACACAGGGGATCTCGAAGTGGAAATAAACAATAGACTCCAAGCAGCGACAAGAACTTTCCAGACGATCTAAAAGATAATACTAAACAACAAGAAGATATCGAGAAAAACAGAACTAACAATATACAAAGTAATGCTAATACCAACACTAATATATGGATGCGAAACCTGGACGCTAAACAGGAGACAAAAAGTAAGATACAGACACTAGAAATAAAGTATCTTAGGAAAGTATACGGAGTAACCAGAAAAGACAGAATCAGAAACGTAGACATAAGAAGAGAACTAGAAATAACAGAACTAAACAAAATAATAGAAGACAGGCAGCTGCAATGGTTGGGACACCTACACAGAAGGAAAGACACCAATCAAACAAATATCATATGGCAAACCAAAATAACCGAAAAAGGAGAAGTGGGAAGACCGAAAAAGAAGTGGGACAAATATGTCGAAAATATTATGGAAAGAAGAGGAATATCTAACGCCCAAATGAAGAAAAGCACACGAGACAAGAAGATCTGGAACCTACTAGTGAAAAAAAATACAAGAAATTGAAAAACTACAATATTTTACACCCGAAACGGTAGAAGAATTATGATTATAATAATAATAATACGTTGTTACAAATGAGTTAGTTTACGAGGGGAATTGGCGTTGTTTAAAAACCACCAAAAGAAATGTATTCGTTGCCCCTCAACCGCCTACACCAAATATTCGATTTACCAAAATAGTAATTAGATCGAAACATTAACGTGAAATGCAGTGTTGTAACAGATACATTTTTTTGTATCTAGATACAAATACAGATACTTACAAAAAATGTATCTAGATATATTACAACACTGGTGTGTACATTATTTCTAGCGATTTGACGCCCTATACAGGGGGTCCTAAATAGAGTAAGATTGCATGGGTATCTTTCTTATTCTTAAAGCTTGAGATCTGGTTAAATAGGAAATATTGTGCAGTTTTATATGCTGGTTCAGATGATGTTGAAAATGTTTCAAAAATCCGATTAGTTTTGAAGTTATTCTAAAATAAACTAAAAATCGCGATTTTCTAAAAACTCCGATATATTCATAATTATTAAAGATGCGTAAAAAAGTTTAAAATAAAAGTTACTTGATTACTTGGCACAATCGTTTAAAATAGGAAAAAGAAGAGGAAAAGAGTCACCATTTTGAGCATTTGTTTTAAAAATAATTTATAGAATAAAAATAAAAATTGGAACAATTGATAAATCCCATATTTTTTATTTTGACATAGGTCAAAATGTTATACATTGTTGAAACGAGAAAAAAAAGTCGATTTAGGCGTGTAAAAATCAAACAAGGCTTATTACAAAGTTGCTATTAAAATCTCGAAAACCGCGATCTTGACTTTTGTTTTGACTTGATTCGGAGTTGCGATCGAACCAAGTAACTTTTATTTTAAACTTATTTCCGCATCATTAATAATTATGGAAATATCGGAGATTTTAGAAAATCACGATTTTTAGTTTTTTTAGAATAATTTCTAAACTGCTCGGAGTTTTGAAAAATTTTCAACATAATTTAAACTAGCATACAAAACTGCATAACATTGCCCATTTAACCAGAACTCTAGCTTTCAAAATAAGAAAGATACCCATGCAATCCTACTCTATTTAGGACACCATGTATAGTGACCACCAAAAAGTCGGCATCGTATGGGAGTTTTTTTTATTTTTGTTGATTTTTCAAAAAAAAAATGCGGCATTAATATGTGCATAAGAAAATCTCGTTTTACAAAATGACGAAAATCGAAATAGTGGAAATTTTCGGAAATCATGCAAGATATCAATGAGATTGATTTTTTGTATGCAGATATGCTGTGGGTTTGACGCTCTATATAGTGACCGCCAAAATGTCAGCATCATATGGGATTTTTATTTATTATTGATTGCTCAAAAACCTTGTCTACGGCATTAATTTGTGCATAAGAAAATCTCGTTTTTCGAAATGATGAAAATCGAAATAGTGGAAATTTTCCGGAAATCATGCAAGATATCAATGAGATTGATTTTTTGTACGCATATATGTTGTGGGTTTGACGCCCTATATAGTGACCGCCAAAAAGTCGGCTTCATATGGGATTTTTATTTAATATTGAACTTTCAAAAAACTTTTCTACGGCATTAATTTGTGCATACGAAAATCTCGTTTTTCGAAATGATTAAAATCGAAATCGTAGAAATTTTCGGAAATTATGCAAGATATCAATGAGATTGATTTTTTTTGTACGCAGATATATTGTGGGATTGATGCTCTATATCAGGGGTCTCCAAACTACGGCCCGAGGGCCACATCCGGCCCGCGTACAGATTTTGTCCGGCCCGCGGAGACCTAGCATACTTGAAAACTTCTTTTAGAGAACATATTATTAATAGCTAATTAAATTTAGTTTACAGAAGTAGTATTCTAATTTTATGTTGAATAATTATTAATATGACATCTACATTGATATGGTTATGGGCTAACTACTCATAACATTGTTGTAGGCTTATTGTTATTGTTTTTGTGATAAGTTGGATAAAGAAACACAGAATTGTAATGAGTAAAGACATGTATAATATGCAGAAAATTTAACTTCAGTATATAATAACTAACAAATTATGTAAATGAATCCAACTAATATTTTATACATTTTAAATAAAAACATAACTTATAACAAGCATAATGACATATGAAATACTAATGAGATTTATGTAATTGAGATTTTCCACTGACAATAGTTTGTAGTTGTGGACTAATTTGACTTGTACCAATTATTAAAAGAGATTTAAGATGCTCATCAGTTAATTTAGATCTGTAAACATTTTTTGTGTACTTCATTTTGGAGAAGGTCTTCTCACACAAATAAGTAGTACCAAAAATAGAAAACAGCCCACGAGCAAATTTATGCAAATTATCAAATTGTATCAGTGGAAGTCTTATAAAATTCCAACAAAGATGAGTTTTGATATTTGTTCTTAATTATATCACTGCACTGTAGATCAATCATTTCCATTTGAAGTTCCGGGGCTAGGGTATCAATGTCAGAATCAAAAGGATTCTGAAAAATCTTAATTTGATTCGCAATGGCATCAAAGTCCGAGAAACGAGTATCAAAATTTATGTTCAAAGCACTAGTTTCGATTGCAAAATCGATAGGAAACTCAGTCTCAGTGGTGTGGTGGAATATTTCACATGTTTTAAAATGTGAAAAACATTTACTTCGAAGTTGTGATTGAAACAGTATCAATTTCTTCCGGAATGATTTGATATTAGTGTATAAATCAGGAAGATGCTGGTTTTCTCCTTGCAATCTCAAATTCAGTTCGTTCACATGTTTTGTCAAATCAACATAGAATGCTAACTTCCACAGCCATGCGTTGTTTTGTAATTCAGTAAGAGGGCGATACTTTTCATTCAAAAAAATTTCGATCACTGCTCGAAGTTCAAAAAAGCGCTGAAGGACTTTCCCACAACTAAGCCAACGTACGGCAGTATGATAAGGTAAGTCATTTTCTCCAATCTCTTCAATAAATTGTCGGACATGTCGGTGATTCAGCCCAAAAGATCTGATAAAATTAACAGTTGATATGACTGGTTTCAGAACTTCAGATATATCCAAACATTTTCCGCACAAAGACTGTTGATGAATGATACAATGTAAGACTAATGGTTTTGAACCACCGTCATTTTCTACAGCCTTTGACACAAGAGCGACCACTCCTTTATCTTTCCCACTCATGTTTTTGCCTCCATCAGTTGTAATACATTTCAAGTTTTTCCATCGAAGGTTCTTTTGATTAATGGCCATTTCAACTCCTTTAAATATATCTGAACCTGTAGTTGTGCCATGAATACTATACATATCAAGAAGTTCTTCATGCACTTCATAGCTTTTATCTACTCCTCGAATATAAATCAACACCTGAGCAGTATCTGACACATCCGTTGACTCATCCAAGGCCAAAGAAAACCACTCAACATGTCCATTTTTGTCGAACAGTTGAGAGGATATATTTTCAGCGATGTTTTCTACCCTTCGAGCCACAGTGTTTGCTGACATACTGACAGTTTTTAATAAATTTACCTTTTCAGGGCACATTTCTTCGGCTGCTGCAATTATGCATTCTTTGATCATTTCTCCATCGGTGAATGGTTTTCCACGTTTTGCAATTTCAAGAGCCACACGAAAGCTAACCGTAGGCTTCCTGAACGAAAATTTGCTGGTAATTCAAAACTACAGTACGTTGATATGATGAGCTACCTAAGGCTGGGCCCTTGGGACTTAGTGGAGGAGTCAGTGTGGCCCTCGGGCTAAAAAGTTTGGAGACCCCTGCTCTATATAGTGACCGCCAAAAAGTGGGCATCATATGGGATTTTTTTTATTATTGATTGTTCAAAAAACTTATCTCCGGCATTAATTTGTGCATATGAAAATCTCGTTTTTCGAAATGATGAAAATCGAAATAGTGGAAATTTTCGGAAATAATGCAAGATATCAATTGATTTTTTATGCGCATATATCTTATGGGTTTTCCGAAAATCGGCACTATTTCGATTTTCATAATTATGAAAAACGCGTTTTTTATGTGTGAATAAAAACCACTCGTATGTAAATCTGATAGGGGCTAAGAATGTTTTTAGGCAAGCACAAATGAATGCCAATATAAAGATTTTTTTGAAAAAGAATATTAAAACAGTTTCCCATATGATGCCGACTTAAATTACAAAAAAGTTGCGCAATTTAGTGGTCAGTAATATACTTTTGAGAAAACCAGAAATTTCCGGTTACTTCCGGAGATATTCGACATCCGAAATCTTGCGATGTCGTTATTATTTTTTTCAGAAGTTATTTGCAAAGGTATTAGAAAACCAAAGGCACTTTCTCATTGCCACATTTTTAGCTCTACAAGACAGTGTTTACAAATTTTCAGTACAACGTTTCGTTTCGAAAAAACCGTCATCAACTTTATTTTTTTATATGGCCTGTAAAACATGTACAGCCTGTATTAGATAGCATTTCCTATTACGAATTCAACTATTTATATCATAGTATGGTTTCTAATGTTTTTATTCAGAAAAGCATTGTTAAGACATTTCGAACATTTTCTTGTAGTAGGCGTTGAAGTGATGACGAAGAAAAAAATCTAATTTTAATCCAAAATAGGTACCATAACAGTACCTAAAAATAATTTACCTAGAATAGTTGTTTAGGACCACACTTATTATTTGTTTACTGTGATATGAGAATTGTTCAGTTCATTTAATGGCGACCAAGATAAAAATTATTACATCATTTTAGCCCAGAATATGTACCGAAATACTGTCAGATGAAAAAAAACGGGTCATTAGGTCATTGTTTGCAAAAGAACCATTTTTTTTTAAATTTTGATGTTGGTATAGTACTTAGAATAAAATTTTTAGTAAAACACTAAAAGGAGGCCGTCAGGATGTAGACAGAAGCAACATATTTTACTTATTATTTATTTAATGAACCATAATAAGCGAAAACGATAATGTATGTATACATGCATAATAAAATGCATTTCTGCAAAATAAACTTAACAGGGATTAATAATGAAAATGATAGTTTATCGAAAACAAACAAGTCAAAACCCAGTAGCCACCTTGATCCTCTATGCATAATGCCGAATGAGCAATAGGTAGTGAAGAACGCATACCTTTAATTGTTATTTTCGCTTATTAAATAAACTGATAAGTATCATATGTTGTGTTTTTTCTATATCCTGACCGTCTCTTTGATTGTAAAACACTAAAACTTTCATTCTACGGACTATACCAACGTCAAAATTTAAAAAAAATGGGTTTTTTGCAAACAACGACCCAATAACCCGGTTTATTGCATCTGAGTGTAGTAACAAAAAACAATTTCGCAAGAAAAGTTGTTAAACATTGAAACATTATAGTCATTTTGAACTACTCTTATTATTTTTCTACTGTGATATGAGTATTGTTCTGTTCATTTAATGACGACGAAGACAACAATTAATACTTAATTTTAACACAGAATAGGTACCAAAATTGTAACTAAAAACGATTTAGCATGAATAGTCGTTAAACATAGAAAT
This sequence comes from Othius punctulatus, assembly GCA_951805005.1. Taxonomy (NCBI): domain Eukaryota; kingdom Metazoa; phylum Arthropoda; class Insecta; order Coleoptera; family Staphylinidae; genus Othius; species Othius punctulatus. Next base: position 21,744,754 of record OX638140.1, on the reverse strand, counting down.
ATTATAGTTATTCGGAACCACACTTATTATTTCTTTACTGTGGTATTATGAGAATTGTTCTATTCATTTAATTATCATAAAATCATAAAATTGGGTGATAAATTTTGTCTTCGTCGCTCATTTCAACGCCTACTACACCAAAATGTTCGAAATGTATGAACAAGTTTTTTTTTCTAAATAAAAACGTGAGAAATCATACTGTGATATAAATCGTTGATTTGGAATAGGAAATGCTATTTAATACAGGGTGTACTTTATTTACGGGCCATATAAAAATATAAAGTAGATGATGATTTCTTCGAAACAAAACGTTGTACGGACAATTTATAAACGCCGTCTTGTAGAGCTAAAAAAGTGGAAACAAGAAAGTGACTTTTATTTTTTTATACATTTTCAAATAACTTCAGCAAAACATAAAAAACGATATCGCAAAATTTCCGATTTTGTCGAATATCTCCGGAAGTAACGGGAATTTTCTGTTTTTCTCAACAGAATATTACCATTGATTATAATACCCTTATAGATACCCAATGTATATGGAGACATCAATTGCTACGAATTGGCCTAACTCAAACGTGTTCAGAAGTTGAAAACCGGGGTTGGCTAGAAATTTCGCACTATTCTATCGTTTCTGATAGTGGGAGCCTGGGAAGGAGATGGAGACGATTTGCGCTCTCACTTTTGTGATCTAAACATTACAACCGTAGGTCCGAGTCCGAGCCCAAAGATATATTTTTATGGACGCCTTTATATTCCGTGCTGTACGTCGTGGTTACAACGTGTTTTCCTATAATTAGAAAAATCATGCCACAAGGGCGGTTTTGTGCGGCTAAAGTGCTGCAGAACTTTAGTACCGCTACCATTTTTTTTCTTTACATATATAAATATATAATATGTAAATATTTCGACTTTTGATACAGATAGATGTGGTGCCAGCAAACCAATTTATTTTTCTGGTTGTAATTTACAATGTCAAGTTATAATTTGCAGAACCTTGTTTTATTTAAGCGACTAATAAAAAAATATATAAATAATTTTTATTAAACGATTTTTATTGAACAAAAATTTTGTCAATGTTTTTAAGTAAGAGTTGCTATGATTTAAAACAATAAAGCATTGTAGTTCAATAATTTATTATTTTGTATTTGACTCATATCAAGGTACTTTCTTTCAAGGTATTTCGACTAAATAATTAGTTATAATCTGTTAATTTGTTTAAGACGATACACGACAAATACACAGAAGCCTACAAATTAGTTTACAATATGTGCCACCCACAAGAAATATACCGTTCTTAGTTTAAGACAATTTTGCCTGATGATGACTAATTAATTAGTCAAAACCGGTAGCAAAAGCAATTTAAAATATTTTAATTAAGGAAGTACATATTTTATTAATGAATAATTTATTATGTGTTGACACTCTGAAGCGGGTTACGAGTTTTTATTTTCAAAATAAATAATTAGGTACTTAAACGAAAAGAGAGTTTTTAAATTCATATTTTTCAATAAATAAACGACAAAAATTATTATTTTTTATCATTAGATGGGCAATAATAGTCTCGTTCCATTGATATCAAACCAGTAATTCACAAAAATGCTAAAATCAATGTCAAATCTGTATGTTCAGGTTTGAAAACGGACACCCGGTATATGCATTATATAATATAGCCATCTATAATTATTCTAATATTTATATATAGCTCCAAATGAAACATTACGATTTTTAAATTTGAAAAACTGCAATTCTGAAAAAGTGAGCAAACGTTTTTATGTGTTTATTTGAAGGGGAAAATTTGATGGAAGCTTTCAATTTTTTATTTCATTCAGTTATTTTTCAACATCTACTGATTTTTAAGTTTTTTTAACTAATTTTATACGGAATTTTAGTCTACGCTTACAAACAAATAGGTATTCGTATGAAGGAGTATAACAAAAATATTATCCTATGCTCAAGAAAATGTTTACAAAACAATTTTAAAATGCATTGAAGTTACAGATTCTTATTTTGAGCACTCAATGTTAAATAACTATGCATACTTTTGTTTGGTCGATTAAACATAAACCTATGTGTTTAGTTTAAGTACGTAAGGTTTATTTTATTGCGATGCATATTTTGGAAAGTTGACATATGCTATTTGCTGACAAGAATAGAATAAAGTTCTGTATAAAAATATTTAGGTTAAGTGTAGGGTAACTATAGGGTAAATTGCGTAAATGTATAAGATAACCTAAATAAATGGAAATAATAAAGAATATTTTAAATAAAAAACAATATTTATTTACTTGAGTTAGAAAATTTTTCGTTTAAGATGATCTTTAAGGTCATCCTTTTTGCTTCCAGCAACACTTGAAAATCTCCGTTTACACTTTTTAAATATTTTTGTGTTTATTAACAAATTAATAAAGTATTTTCTGTATTCTGTCATTCGGAATTGTGCTCCAGGAAATTAATTTCCGTGTTAACAGATTCAGTAATTTTATCAAAAATTGTTTCACACAATGTTTTTATATGTTGGTTTTCATCTAAAACTTTTATAAATATTAAAAGTGCCTTATGGGCAACATCTATAACACTGTTTTGTGGGGCAAGTAACCCAACTGCAGGTGCAGTTGAATCTTTACAATGTAATTTATGTAAAGTAAGTAGTTGTTTCAGATCATTCAGTTGCTCTTTTTGAATTATATCGTTGTCGCATTCACATACGGATACTTAAGCAATGTCTTATAAATTAAGTAGCCAGTAAAGTATGTTATTGCGCAATCTTCTGTAGTTGTATAAGTTCACTTTTAAAGTCGTGGCTAGCGTTTTGAGAATGTGAAGCGGACGAAGTCGATGGCGTTGGTGATACAACACTGGTAATGTCCGAAGTGTCTGTGCATATTGCACGATGCAAATTCACTTAAAAAGCATATTCGTCCTCTTCACAGTTTGATGGCTTAAGTGGTTTCATTAAGCTGGTTATTGAATTTATTCTAAATGAGGTTCGGAATGTTCTTGCAGTTGGATTTCTATTATATCCATTTGTCTGCCTTATAATGGAAAATACATTTTCCAAAATATCTTGATTCAGTCTTATCGTCAATAAATATCCATATCCCGTATATGCGGAATTTGCTGCAGCATGAGAATAGCATTAATGCTAGTAATCAATCCTAAAATGAAACGGGGCCTGGATACTTCCCCCTTTGAATCAATTTTTCTTAATTTTTAAACTTATCTTTGGCTATTAAGGCTATTAAGGGTATTATATTCAATGATATTACTGACCACTAAATTTCGCAACTTTTTTTTCTAATTTAACCGCCTTCGTAACTTTTACGGTTTCTGAGAACCCCATGCTGTTGATCCTTAACTCGGACACCCTGTATATTACAGAATAATAAAAGAACCAATTTTAAGATTAAAGAGTAATAGTTTATAGGGAATTAAATCACCAGTACAACTGGAAACTGGTTTCCAGACGAAAACTATACGGCTGGCAACCCTAAATTGGTAAAGTGGTGCTCGTAAAATAACGAGGCAGAGAAGTAAATGACCTATATATTTATACTATGCACTTTCTATATACCTCAGTGATTGAATTGTTATTATAATTAATAATTGTTCTAACACTGTGAAACACTGTAACTACTTATATATGTGGTTAGATAAATAATTCAGTTATATGTATTAGCCTGGGTCAATATTGAAAGGTCGTCTATTGAATTATAAATGTCAATAATTAATTCACGCATGGCAAGCATTGATTCATTGTTCGACGAGTTTCTCTTCTTCGCATCTGAGACCATGGTCGTGCAGTCTTGACGGTGCTGTACCAGACCAGGTCTTGGCTCTCTTTGTCGCTTCTACCTGGGACTGTTACAGTTAGGTAGAGGGGTCTCTCTCACAAAGGCCCCCATTCTTTATCTCTCTCGGTTCTCAGGTAGATTTCTTACCACCTGCCTCTGATTAGCGTACAGCTCATCCAAGAATCGTCGATTTTTTACTCGTAACGTCATTACCTCGGCCGCGCGCACAAACACGAAGTCTCGGACGCCGTCCAGCTCTTTTTTCTCTCACGATAATAATCATCATTTCGAAACGCGCTCCGTAATTCTACGGCCGCGGCGAGAAGGAAAAAAGGACGCAGGATGTCCAAGCGGATCGACAGGAAGGCCCATCATTACGGACGAGGCATAGTCCAGTGGCGGAGGAGACGAAGAAGAAGGTGAATAAGTCATATCGTGATGGGCTGTCGTAAATAAATCGCTCCCCGGGACCAAATTTATGGTCCCCCCGTCGCTTGTGGAGAACGTGTTCGGGACCGAGGCGTCTAAAAATAACATTTTTCGACCTGCCCGAAACCGCCGTTTCCGACTCGCATCGGCGCCAAAACGACCAGACGCGCCCCTCTTTGTATTGTAAACACTTTCTTCCATCCATCACCATCGAGTTTGTCGTCCGCGAATACAAGAGTCATAATCTTAAAATTAAAACTATTGTAATGAGAAAATTTTACGTTGATATCCACGGCACATTTCTACAAAGTCCTCTTGGCCTCCACAATTCTCAAGGGTGGAAATCACCTGTCGATAAAGATAATCCGTCAACGCGATTTTCGTAATCCAATAATTTTAAAACGAAGTAACGGAAATTAACGATAATCCGTTAAAGTTGCCAATTTTTATATATTTTAATTTAACAAACCCCAAGAAAATTGTTATAAGCGCATAGAAAACGTTTAAGCATTTAAAGTAAACAACAAATTATTTATTAAATTGTACTTTATCGAGTTTTTTTTAACTATTTTGCTTCACCTAATACCATTTACTAACAAGTAACTGAATTTTAAATCAGATAACTATTATTAGAGTGAGATTTGAAAGGTAAAGCAAAAACTTTTAGACCAGAGTTTCCCAAAGTGTGGGTCGCGACCCGGCACCGGGTCGCAGAAAAAATTTGCCGGGTCGCGCAAAATAAATTGTAAAAACACATTTTTTTTTTGTTATACATCAGAAAGAGTCTAACTGAGTGTATTTGTACTCTTTCATATAGCTTTATCGCCCGCGCCTGAAAAATTAATACTTCCCGATTTAAAAATTGTCGAAAATAATTTATGCAGAATAAAGGAAAAAAGTTTATTTCGGCGATACTATTATCAAATAATATAGTTAAACAGAGAAATGACAATATTGCGAAACATTTAGAAGAAGATTTAGTTGCTAAAGTAAAAATAAAGCAAGTTTTTTTCCTTGCAAGTAGATTAAAGCACAGATATCGAGGATAATGCAAATCTAATGTGTTTTATCAGATATATTGACGAAGATACCAAACAAGATTTTTTTTTTATTTGTAAAAGGGCACCAACAAGAACGACTTCATATGAGATTTTTAAGCTTACCATGATTTTGTCACTGGTCACGGTATTGATTGGCTAAAGTGTGTTGGTATAAGTAGCGACAGAGCACGTGCAATGGCAGGTTGTCATAAAGGTTTTTTAAAATAAATTCAAGTATTAGCCACTAATCGTGTATGGGTGCACTGTTGTGAGATATCCATAGACAAGCGTTGGCGGTAAAACGCTTGCCTTTAAATTTAAACATAACTTTGAAAAATGTGTCAAGTTTGTAAACTACATAAAATCTCGTCCATTAAATAGCAGACTTTTTACCGAATTATCCAAGGAAATGCGGAGTGACCATAAACCCCTGCTTTTGTATTGTAATTCACGATGGCTTTCATAAGGAAACGTTTTAAAAAGTCTGTTTGAGCTAAAAGACGAAGCTCTGTTATTTCTGAATGAACTCCCACCATCTAAAAAAGATGCTATTTTTCCATTTAAGGACAGATTTCACGATATTGGGTTGTTAATAAAAGCTTATTTGTGCGACATATTTGCTACATTCAATTAATTGAATATATATTTGCAAGGCTTTGGTTTAAATAATTTCAAAGTATCGGAAAAAGTCGCTGCAATAATTAAAAAAGTGAGTCTATGGAAACAAAGACTTTCAAAAGGAAATTTTAAATCTTTTAAAATATTACTAAATTTATTGAAACCGATGCAAACTATGATGAAGGAGATTTACATCTAGAAACACTATCGGTTTCAAGCCATCCGATCAATATCCAGATATTCCTTCAAATAATGTGTGGAATAAAGATCACTTTTCTGTATAAATTGAAAAGGACGAAATTTTTAATCTTAGTGAACAAGAAGTTGATAATTTATCTGAAATTTCATGCGACACCGATCTGAAAAAAGTGTTTGAAACTGTACAACAAATTAATTTTTGGTTGCGCTGTCAAAAGCAGTATCCAAGCGTAAGCGAAGAAGCTAAACAATTTTTAGTGCCTTTTGTCACCACTTATACGTGTGAAGCTGCGTTCTCAGCCTTGCTGTACTTAAAAAATAAGTATCGAAAGAGATTGGATGTCGAAGCTAATTTGAGAATAAAATTAACTTCATTACCTCCCAATTTGAAATTGTTATGTTTTGAGTCATCACTGATGACAAACAACATCATCCTTCGCACTAAGGACAATATATGTGGAAACAAAGTTTACTATAGTTGTTAATTTTTTAATTGCTTCTGTTTTTTCTTATATAATTATTTTGCAATTTTTGTGTATGAAGTAAACAAACAAATAACTTGATTTTTATTAAAATATAAAATGTTTTGTAAATAAATTGATTTTTTTCCATAAGGTGGGTCGCAAAAAATTTTAGAATATCGTACTGGGTCGCGGTCAAAACAGTTTGGGAAACGCTGTTCTAGATCCATCTCCAACTAAGGCGCAATATGCTGATTGCCCTTTAAAATGTGGACTAGCTTAATTCGGCTGCTATTACCTCGCCTACTTTTGCCTGTGTATGTACATACATTATATTAATTTATCGGCACCGAGAATCCTAAAATTATAATAAGTAATAATTACGAAGAAAGTCTTCGAAAATCCACTAGACGTTTCTGAAAAGTTGCTAAATTTTCTGAAATTTTTAATATTTATTTAATAATTAATAAATTGTATAAAATAAATAATATATAAATAAAATACAATTGGTGTGAGTCTCGCAAAATATTTAATGTTGTACTGCAACAATTGTTTCGCCACACAGTATCTTGCCACTGTGTGTAATTGTGTCTAAATTACGTGGACATGGCTTAACCACAGATTACTGGGATCATAAAAACACGATTTAACAAAACTTATCTATATACAAATGTGTTTGGTTTAGCCAGTATTCAGCTTCAAAGTTGATTAAAAAAAATGCGTATAAAAAAACTATTTCACTGGTTTCATACGGGTATAATTCATATTTTGACATAATATTGTTATTATCAGTAGACCGGTTTCCAAACGAGTGTAGCGCAGTCACTCGTATTTTATTTTTTTGTGTCGAAACTGCAACCGATATCAAAAACTATATATAAAAAAAAACTTAATAATTATTGCCTGCGTCCGATTTGATTGTTTTTTAAATTTATTTGCTTTTGTCATTAAAAAATATAAATGTATTAATGTTGGCCCTCACTTGTTTTATACACAACCGGTCTACTGATAATAACAATATTCTGTCAAAATATGAGATATACCCGTATAAAGTGTCATGCCAAACAACATCTAAATCAATGTAAACGTTCTCTTTTAATAAGCAAATTTTGTTTTTTTTAAAATTAACTTTGAAGCTGAATACTGGCTAAACCAAACGCATTTGTATATAGAAAAGTTTTGTTAAATCGTCTTCTTTTGATCCCAGTAATATGTGGTTAAGCCATGTCGATATAATTTAGAGACACCCTTGTATATAAATATACGTATACAGGGTCCTGCAACTCTGCGTCGGGCTTTCCTAGCGCCTTTCCCGTGAGAGATAGAAAAACATGTTTCGTACAAAAAGCTATTGGTTCAAAAAAATTTATGCCGTAAAATTATTTTCAAACATACCCTGTATTGTCCCAATTTTGGGGAATAACAAAAACAAACATTTTTTTACATGTAACACCCTGTATTTATTCAAGTTCTCTGTTGACATTTTTCAACCTCTACATTGTTGTCTATATAGTTTTGGATTATATTACAGTGTTGCCAATTTACATTTTTTTCTCAAAATATCATACATAAACAAGCTCAACATTAAAAAATCGTAGCGACCTAAGTTTTTTAAGGTAAGAATAAGTTTTAGCAATAATCTCAGTGTGGTTAATAAGCAATGTTTTGGTAATGAGAAATTTAAATTTAGTAATACAGGGTGTCCAGATTTTTTTTCCAAACTTTGGACATTTCAAAGCGGTATAACCCTTTTTTTTAATGGAATGCCCCCTATTTTATATTATTATTCGATAGGTCTTTTTCTTCTTTTCAATTTGATGGGGCATATCTTATGTCTGAACCCCATAGTTTTCACAAAAGTAACCATTTAATTACATTTCTATACACTGAAGTAGGTCATGCTGAGACATAACAACTGTCAAAATGTAAGTAAGGATCAATGTGAGATGATGGTAATGAGAAATTTGTATTTAGTAATACAGGGTGTCCAGAAAAAAATTCCAAACATTGCGATCAAAGCGGTATAACCCTTTTTTTTAATGGAATTCCCCCTATTTTATATCATTATTCGATAGGTCTTTTTCTTCTTTTCAATTTGATGGGGCATATCTTAAGTCTGAACCCCATAGTTATTAAGGTATTTAATATTTTTCACAAAAGTAACCATTTATTTACATTTCTATACACTGAAGTAGGTCATCCTGAGACATAACAACTGTCAAAATGTAAGTAACAATCAATGTGAGATGAACAAAAACATTTTGAACATTTACTGTAGTATCGTTTCTCTTTTTTATTAATAATTTTGTTATCTTTCATGGTTTTGGAATAAAATAATTAATCGTATTACAGAAGTACTATCTATGTTTGTTGATTTCACATTAATCCTTACTTATATTTTGACAGTTGTTTTGTCTCAGCATGACCCATTTCAGTGTATAGAAATGTAATTAAATGGTTACTTTTGTGAAAAATATTGAATAAATTAACAAGTATGGGCTTCAGACATAAAATGTGCCCCATCAAATTGAAGAGAAGAAAAGGACCTATCGAATAATGACATAACATAGGGGGTATTACATTAAACAAAAATGGATTATACCGCTTTGAAATTTTCAAAGTTTGGCATTTTTTTCTGAACACCCTGTATTCCTAAATTCAAATTGCTTATTACCAATATATTACTTATTACCCGCACTGAAATTATTGCTAAAACGTATTCTTACCTTCAAAAAACGAGGTCGCTTCGATTCTTTAAAGTTGAGCTTGCTTATGCATGATATTTGGAGAAAAAAAATTGTAAATTGGCAACACTGTAACATAATCCAAGACTAAATGGAGAATAATGTAGAGGTTGAAAAATGTCATCAGAAAACTTGAATAAATACAGGGTGTTCCATTTAAAAAAAATGTGTGTTTCTGTTATACCGCAAAATTGGGACACCCTGTCTATTTTAAAATAATTTTACGCCATAAAGTTTTTAAACCAATAACTTTTTGTACGAAATATTTTTTTCTATCTCCCACGGGAAAGGCACTAGGAAAGCCCGGCGCACTGTTGCAGGACCCTGTATATATGGCCTTGTATATAAATAAAACATAATTGGTGTGAGTTTCACAAAATATTTAATGTTGTCCTGCAACTATTGTTTCGCCACACAGTGGCTTCATCAGGCAGATGAAAACATCTGCCTGATACAGCATTAAATATTTTGTAAAACTCACACCAATAGTGTTTTATTTATTTATTGGCGTGGAGTTTCATCATATATCAGCCACATCAATCCGATATTTAAAATAAATAAAGTAATAAATAATGTATTGTAATATATGTAAACCATTAATGACACAGTAATTTAAATAAACCCAGAAAGTGTACCTTAATTGCAGAACACTTATTAAAAACCTCAAACAAAAGGTTTCTAAATGTTGTGAAACATGCCCGTAGTAAATACTAATAAAAATATCACACGTGCAGTGAAACTGAAGAAACCAAAAATAACGAAAAATTTGCCGAAACGTAAATAATGTCAAAATATACAATCCACACCAAATTTCATATACAATTTATAACTATTGGTATAATGTTTTATGGAAATTTATAGATTGTTGAATCAGTACATCATCAGAGTTAAAAAGTCCATAATTTTTCAAACAAGATATCAAAAATATGAGAAGGTTCAGAGATTTTAAACATGGAAGTAATATTAAAAATGAAAGAATGCGACACCGAACAAATAGAGAAACCAAAAATAAAAATATAATGATGTATTGAAATTGCAGAAAACTTAATAACAATATCTAATAACTCAATCATCAAATATAACTGTACTAAACTTGCAGTATTTTTAATAAAATATGATGTATTCAATGAAGTTACACAAAAATTCATAATGAGAAAAGTATGGTCAAAACGTTTTATGGAGATTAAAAATTTCAAAAATATTTCTAGAATATTAACAAAAATATTAAAAGTATTAGAATGTGTAACAGCGAACATTATTCAACCAATGTTGCAAATTACAAAATCTCCATAAAAATAGTTTCACAATATTCTTTAAATGTGTAAATATAAATAATATTAGCAATATAAAATAAAACATTGTCTTTCCCACTATGCCCACCATCGCACAATGGTTTCTGGAGCCGATTTACGTGGCCAAAAGTAATACAATGTGTTTTATTAGAAACTAATGGTCTTAACTAGTTCTATGGTAATAAATAAGAAAATTAAACAATTTTGTATTAGTATAACATATAGTGTACCCCAGAATTGACTTCACGATAGATATAATTAACTGATTTTTTAGTACATATTTTTTAATCTTTACTGAAAGTCTACCCGCTTCATACTGTATGCAATAACATATAATAAATAATTTTCTATACAACAAATATTATATTTCACTATCTAATTCTAATTCAAAGATGTCTAATTCAGCAGTAGGCATGATTTCTTCTAAAAGTATAGTCTCCAAATCATTTTTTTTACATGTTCTTCATCTTCATCTGTTTGTTTAAATTCGTGTTGGTTTGGATTCAGTTCCAGGAGTAATCTGATAACTTCAGAAGGAAGGGGCAATTTCTTTTGACTACGTACATGAACTTCTACGAGTATGGAAGATATAAAAGGATCTGATGTGTCCATTGCTCGGCAAAAAATGTCTTGCAAATTGTTTTTTCTACTTGTTTTTCTGGCATGGAATTGCCTATCAGATTTATATATGTTTCTTCTTCTTTCCGATCCTTCCTCTCAAAAGTAACCCACCGGCAATATGGTATTTTCAATAATTGTCTGCCATTAATTAAAATTTTGTGGATAGTTGGTGGCATGGCGTACCAAGAATATTTGTACATAAATAATCTTGCCATTTCGTGACAATATGTCTCAAATTTTATAGGGTCAATTTGTAAAGTACAATATAAACAGATTAAAATTATTTTAAATCTTTGAATTAATTCTTCCCTGACATCGGTAATTTCGGAAAACAATTTCGAGTTGCTAAACCCTCGACGGCTGGTATTTCCGTCGTTGCGGAAACTAGATGCAGCTTTTCCAAAAATCGTTGTTGAACAAGTTTCTTTCTCTCTTTTAAAATTTCCGTATTTTAATCCCCTCGAACTTCCCAGACACACAAATCATATCTATACGATATATGAACTATGCACTCAAAGAATCTAATCCATGCATGTAAAGGGCTTGCTCCAAACTACAAAGTATTTGCTTTTGGCTCAAATATTTTTGTTGTTTCAAATTGTTCTATTTCCAGCATCAGTCTTGGAGTAGCACTACATATGGGACTAGCTCAATTTAATTAATATTTTACCGTCAATTAAAGTCATATATAATTTAATATTTTATGTTAAAGTCTTCTATCAAACATATTGTTATAATAATAATAATATAATAATAATATTTATTTGGTGCTAATAACAAAGTTTTACACGAGTCAAAGTAGAAATATGGTCTATAAAATACAAATACAATACTGAAACTAAGACACATTAAAAATTAGGTGAACACATAAAAACAACTACATATATAAATAAGACGCACTCAGACATATTAAATATGTATATCACTGTTCATGAAATCAACAGGGGAGTAAAAGGCGTTGGTAGCCAAATAGTTTTTGATGGACATTTTGAACTTTTCTGTTGGATAATTTCTTATACCCCTCGGCAGTTTGTTAAAAAACTTTATTGCATAGTACTGCTCCAATGTTTCTTTTACGTACTCTAGTTTGATTGGTCTACAAAAACGTACCGATTATGGAGTGCGATTGTTCCATAAAATTGTTTCATTCAAGGTTTGCAAGCGAAGAGGAATACATGTTGTTGCTAACAAAGAGTTGTCAGAATGAGTACCAGGACCTTCAAATTTTTGTTTATAATTTGATTGACCATTACTTCCATCGAAGCCATAACTGAAAATTATTTCTGGGTCTATTTCTGTAACCTTAAGCATTTCCATATGACTCAAAATAACCTCTCTTTGAAATTCAACTATACGTCTACTTGTACGTGTGCTCCAAAACAGAATCAAGTGGAACTTCTGCCTTAATATCATTAACATTTATGCCAGATGGTCTACATTTTGATTTACAAAGCCCCACTTGTTTGTAATCAGGATAAATGTCGCATCCCTTTGAAAGAGCATCCTGTCTGATGTCCAAATATTGCTGTTTACTTAAATTACTATTTATAACAAGCTCTAAGGCTTCTTCGGCGGTATATTTTGACATCTCTTTCTTGGGAGTAGAAATAATTTTCCGAATTTTGGATGGTCGAGATAGACTTAAACGGCCGCTAAATCATGTTTGCGTTCATGTCGTGCTGCCGAAGATGCAGCTTGTACCAATAAAGCGCATTCATGATTTTTTCCCTTGGATTATTGTGAAGCTTCTCTGCTTTGTGGTCGGCTTGTTTTTACAGAAAATGGAAGAGTGGGTCGACCAAAAGATGTCGAAAGCGTGGGTTTGTCTACTTCAATAATAAAGTTTTCATCCAGCCAAGCAAAATTTGTCCTCTTAAAATACTCTACTCGTCGACAAGCTCGATTGTACCTGTCTTCAAAAATTCGGGACAAACGGTGATTTTTTGCAAAAAGTTCTTCATTTGATGGCATCAAGGGTTCTCCAATAAGTGTTTTAATGTAATCTACAATTTTTCGGAACGTCTCCTCTTTATTAGTGCCTTTCCTCCAAATTTCGAATAGGTTTATGTTTATGAACACATGCATTGCTAGAAAAAACAACAATTTGTCATGCTTATAGCAGAAAATAGCAACGTAAGTTTAATATTTTTAACTTCTTCAAATAAGGTTTAAAACGTGTATGCAAAAATAAATCCCGCTAAACCCCGCAATTTTTTTTATAAGTCAAGTGAAACTTTAAAAATGATATATTAGGAAACCACAAACATCGATATTGTTTAAATAAATTTGAACTATTAAAACTCAACGAACGGCGTTAAGATTTTACATACTAAATAAACATGCCTGAGAGAATAATATAAAAATTACTGCACAATGTTTTATTGGAACACACGGTCACAGCACTAACTCTGCTAAACGTGTCGTCGATAGACAAATGTGTGACTAATGACATCAAATTAAAATGCCAACTTGCAGTTATTTTCATCAGTAACTGGATCACTTAAAGGGACTGTGCACGTGATTACATTGTAGTTTGGAATGTTTAGTATCTGTTATTATGTCCAAAAATACGCTTTCTTACAATAGAAAAAAATACTTTAGGCCAAGTAACGGGGCTCTAGAAACCATAGTGAGTGAAATATTCCTGGAGGTTTACAGCAAATTATTTTCTCTTAGATCTTCCACATTTTTACGAGACATGCAAAAATAGTGCGTTGGGACAAAAAAATACAATGTGCGGTTCGTACACGAAGTACCTTCCCTCTTCGGCTTACTTCCCTCGCCTGATTTCTGGGACATCAATTGCCGCATCGGCCGTGAATACATCACTCCCTGTATAAACTATACAATATACTATTTAAAAAAAAAAAAAAAAAAAAGGTGCTCAAAATATTGGAACAATTATACAGGGTGAGTATAAAGTAAGGAACCTCCCAACGGCGTGTTATGGCTATAAGGGGCCCTGGGTAAATTTGAATTTCCCCATTTCTCCATTTCCCCATGCCCGATTTTCCCATGCACAGTGTTTTTTATTGCACTAAATAATAAACAATATAACAAAACAATTGATTTGGGGCCCTTCCGGGGGCCCTCTGACGTTGGGGGCCCTGGACAGATGCCCAATTTTCTCACAGGATAACCCGCCACTGTCCTCTCTGGAGTTTTTATTAGGAGTACTATTTTTAGAAAACCGAGTTTTTAACAAAAGTACGGTATTAATTATTAGCCACAATTGGATGGTTTAGTTTTTTGGGACGGATCATTTTTGTACAATGACGTCATGGATACTTTTTTAAATGGCTACCTAAATTTTTCTATGAACAAGTATGATAGTATTGTTGTTTGCAATTTCTAACAAAATCGAGTTAATGCCTGATGTCAAAAATGTGAAAAATTATAGGCTGCGTTTCAAAACAAATGATAAGTTAAACAAATATGATTTTCTAATGTTAGTTTGGGTTTATTAAATAAACTTGTAAATTAAAGTGTATTAAATAGTGTTTCTCAATAATTATGGTACAGTCGTGTTCAAAATGTGTTGTACACAGATAATTGTCTGTTGTTAGTAGTGTTTAAACATATGTTGTTCAGAAATAGGTAGTTTGCTGTATATTTAGTCAATGGTGATACCATTAACTGATGACCATTGACCATTTCAGGACTGTCAAAGTTGCAACTAACTGTGACAAAAATTAATATTACTGTATTCTTTATATGAAAATTAATTACTCTAGATCTTTAGTGAATTATTTATTCTGCCATTAACAGTGTGTCGGTGATTGTGTTTTTACTCAACAAAGGCTCGCACTGCATCATTAATTAAATAAACCTAGATCTAACCTTTCAAAATATTTGTATGTATACTCTATTTTTTCTAAACTGGCGTTCACGTCATCAAACAGCTGTGTGATGAAGTTTTTTTTTTTGAGAATATGCGTATCAACAGTTTAAGAATAGAAATTAGTCTAAGGATCATATGTTACATAACACTGATCACCGGTGGTTATAAATAGGTAATCAGTGTATTAAACGCGGAAACAATTTTCGCCTGCCAATCATGTAATAAATCATGTTATGTTGGCGGCCGTGATATATTTTCGGCGACGATGCCAAATCTTTTTCACTAACACATGCTCTTACATGTGTGTATAACCAAACTTCTTTGACGTTTAACTTGTTACATTTGATCGATTATTACAATGCATATTTTGCTATCGTAGATGTTAAACCATAACCACAAGATTGATATCTGTACGATAAACGGCAGAGAAGTCGACGAATTTGATACGAACCGCGCATTGTCGCACAAGATTGCACGGGCGCAACAGCTGATTGCAGCCATTTTTACATACCCAGGACAGCTGGCAACCTTGTAAAATTATGTCATCATTATTATGATTTTTATTTTGATAACGTGAACGCAGTTTAGAAAATTTAGTGTATACAGTTCTTATTTGAACTTTATGAAATTAAGACACATTCACAAATCAGAAATGTTGTACAACACTTTAATGAACATGACTGTACGTTCAACAGAAATAAAATGCATCGAAATTTTTATGATGAACAAAGATTAATTGAAATTAGAACAAATATGCATAAGAAAAAAGTTCGTTTCTTTAACACAAATAATGAAACGAACTACTTTATTAAAACCATTAAAACAAATTTTTAACAACACAAGTTCATCACAAAAGATGCTAAAATTGTTGTCCACTAACTATGGACAATAACTATGCGTCTAGTTTCTGTGAAAGGTACCATAATTATTGAGAAACACTTTTAATATAGTTTAATTTACAACCGTATTTGAGAATTACAAACTGACATTAGTAAATCGTATTTGTTTAACTTGTATCATTAGTTTTCCAAGGCAGTCTTTAATTGTTCACATTCAATTAGTTCGCAAGATTTTTGTGAGTAAAGTAAAATGAGCCAATTTGTGTCGATTTTATTTGTTTACCTGCACTGCTTCTCACACTCGAGACGATATAGTGGCGAAATGCCACGGCCTAAGTGCTGATATTTTGCAAGCGAAGCGGCCATGGCGGTTGGCGAATCAATTATGTTATTATAATTACATTACTGCGTCCTCGGAGCGTATTCGGAAGGTAATTTCCTTCGAATCCGAAATTCAATGAAATTAGGGATTGCCGAGTGGAGAATGTAAACAACCACTTATACGACCTGTGCCAACAAAAGGCGAACAATGCACGAACGTGTCAATTTAATTGCAGCCGAGATCACTTACAGCGATTTCCAGATCCTGCAGATTGATGGTTTTGCTCTCTTTTGATCGCTCGTGTTCAAAGTATCGTGCACACAACTGCGTGCCCGCCTCTCTTGGCAAACGTGTTGCTTTCAGGTTCACTACAATGCTGATGAATTCTGATACTTCGGCTTTTGTGACTTGATTGGATGTATTCAGACGGTTGCACCCCATAATCATTATGTTTGTTCATGCTCTTCTTACACTTCAGAGAAAAATAATGAAACAATACTTTTTCGTGCTACAAAAGCGTAATTAAATTTTTAAATTCGTGATAAAGCAATATCAATTTACTACACATATCACTGCAAGAATGTATACACATTTGTTACTGGACTTTTTCATTCTTATATAGTGATTCAAACCACGGACTATTTTTGTTGGTATGCCTAAATAACATCACATGGATCGAATCACCTTATTTGGAAGTATCACATTAATTAAATGTTGGCAATTTATTTGTGTCAGAGTTTACAAAACGATTTTGCCAATGGAGTGACGATATACAGGGTGTCCTAAATAGAGTGGGATTGCATGGGTATCTTTCTTATTCCTAAAGCTAGAGATCTGGTTAAATGGGCAATATTGTGCAGATTTATATGCTGGTTTAGAATATGTTGATTTTTTTTCAAAAATCCGAGCAGTTTAGAAGATATTCTAAAAAAACTAAAAATCGTGATTTTCTAAAAACTCCGATATTTCCTTAATCATTAAAGATGCAGAAATAAGTTTAAAATAAAAGTTACTTGATTCGATCGCACAAACTTAAAAATCAAGTCAAAACAAAAGTCAAGATGGCGGTTTCCGAGATATTAAGATCAACTTTCTTATTTAAAATGGCCGCCATATTTGATTTTTACACGTTTAAATCGACTTTTTTTTCTCTTTTCAACGATGTATAACAACCAATGTCAAAATAAACAATATGGGAAATATCAATTGTTCCAATTTTTATTTTTATTCTATAAATTATTTTTAAAACAAATGTAAAAAAAAAATAAAAAAACCTAATACAACTAAGTAGTAAAATAACAATAAATTATAAAAAAATGCTCATAATGCTGAATGTTATTGGCTAAATGGCCAAAAAGAAGCTAAATACAATTGACAGCGTTTTAGAATATTGCCAGTTACTTATCGCAATGTGTTGCGAATAACGCCTTTTATTGTCTCTCTCATTGCTTCACGAAGTTCATTTACATTATTATAATTGAAGTTACTTCCATAAATTTTGTTTTTTAAACTACCCTACAAATAAAAGTCAAGAGGCGTCAAGCATGCAGATCTGGCTAACCACTGAACAGTTGTATTAGTCGCTATTACTTTGTTATTAAAACGGCCATTTTAATAAGTAATAATATCTCTAGTATTTAGTGGGGGGGGGGGCATCTTTCTGGTACTGTATTTGAATATTTTGTGCCAAAGGTAAATCATCCAATAAATCTTATAAGGTTGTCCTTTTCCCGACCGGGAAAAAACCGACACTTATACCGGGTGATTCAAATTTATTGTCCAGGGCGAAAATAACGACTTCCCAAAGAGATAAATTAGTCATACTTTATATCTAAAATTGTATTTTATTGAACTTTTATATTTTCCCCTCGGATTATTATTTCGAATTTTTATAACGGCTGTTTTAGCGGTTTTTGCGCATTTTCTCAGTAATAGGGTCTTCCTGAAAAAAAATAATATATCCTTTTTGTGTCTTAACGTAAAGTTTATAACCTGTAATTAAACATCCCACAGAGAAAACGTTTGGTTTTCATTGTAACTTATCAACAAACAACATACAATATCGTAAAACTTACACATTTTGTCACGTGACCGACGAAACGCTGTTATTGGCCGAGGGCACAGTGACGTCTTTGCGCATGTTGGCGATCGGGAGTCAGTGCATAAGGGATAGGAATCGTGGATTAATTCGACTTAGAATCCAGTCTAACATAAAATAAGTTCTAATGGGTTAGTAAAGGGACAGCCAGATAATCTGATAGAAGTTCACGTGTTAATGGTTCCCGACTTTTTCTCAAAAAGTGAATTTTTCAACGTAGCCGAAACGCGTGGAGTCGCATATAATTTTCCAAATCCTCTTCCAGCTGTAAGAACAAATAAAATACTGTTTAAACTTTGCAATATATCCTACATCTCATACGAATTGGTAATGCTGATTTCAAAATTTGTAATTATTAATCATCTAATCAAATTTATAAAATCAACAGTTTGCTACAAATATTGTTTCAACATGTTTTTTAGTTTTAACTAATCGTTTGTGTAAGAACATATTGTACAAAATCTCACAGTACTTTAAAAAAGTAATAATGATATGGAAGGTATTGTTTTAGAATGGAACCCACAAAACTATTTTGAGGTTATGTTATTACTAATGTATATATATAATCGGAAATCCCCTTGAATACCCATTACTAATGATGATAGTTAATTATATATATTTATCGAATTTCGTCGATAATTTATTGAAACATTATGTACTTACATTAAAATGGTCTTCACAAAAATAATGAGACGTCAAAGTGACACTCGCGGAATCACTTCGGACTTGTTGTAACCCCCTTTTCCGTATATCCCCTGTTGGGACGTTTATAAACAACTTATTTGGTTCGCATTTACTGCTGCTATCATATCCAGGCACAATGCAATACTTATTCGCCTTTTTTTTCGTAAAACCGACGTTTTCTTTCTGTCGCTCCATTGTAAGCAATGCTACAGCTGAGCGCCACGTGCGTTGTGACGTCACAGCAACATGGCGGGCTTTCGGGACTTTTTCAAACGCCGTTAATTTTAAAATCGTGTTTGCTAATTACAACGATTTGTCTCGGCACAAAAATTAGTGCCAAGGATGTTTTTAATGTGTCTAGAGTTTAGTTTCAAGGTTTTTGAAAAGTCGCGGAAGACCCTATTCTGGAGTTTTGTGGATCGATTCTTTTTCTCATAATATTGTTGCATATTGATTCATTTGGGAGCGCAATTAAAATTAACTAATATGGTTGTTTCTAAAATAAATGCATTTTAATATTGAATTTATAAATTGATTTATTGAAGTTGTATAAATTATTTTTCACAAAAGTACAAATTATTAAATTATTGCTACTTATCCCCGGAGCACCCAATTTTGACGACCCTGGCCAGCCGCTGTATTAAATTTTTTTTTTCGGTCCGAGAAATCATTGGTTTGCGGAATAGCGAGTTTAAGTCATAAATTATACCTCTCTGTATCTGTAATAGTTATTTACATAACCAGTTATGAAATGTGCGATATTGTTTGACGAGTGTAATATTTGCCAAAACGAGCGAAGCGAGTTTTGCATATTACGCGAGTACATCATCATTTTGAGTGAAAAGTTTTTAATCTTTCATTGTCATTAAGTTTATATCGGGTGTCTGGAAAAGACCATACGCGACTTATGTTGGTATCTTGGATTTTGTTTTTCTTCAGTTGGTACTGTTCAGTGGCGTGCGGGGTTATTTCTACGGGTTGGAATAATATAACCAACAAATATTGATTTGATAATCAAATAAAAACAGCATTGAAGAGAATAACTCCATAATTCGTTTAGGTTTTCAGTTGCATTCCTTAAATTAGCCATTAGGATGCACGCATGTTGTTCTGGTGTAAACATTTTGGGATAGTATAAAAGACGATTTTAATATTTCTATCGGCACGCCACTGCATGCTGTCATAATGACAGCTAAACTGCCAAAACATCAGTGTTGACAACTGTAATTGGAAACTTTCGAGTGCTACCAACATAATTTGCGTACGGGTTTTTCCAGAGACCCGATATAAACTTAATGACAATAAAAGATTCAAAACTTCTAATTACACCAGCCATTCTTCTGGCAAAGTAAAATTAAATTACGTACGTAACGAATAGCCGAAAACATCCAAATCAAAAAGTATCGAAAGATAACATGACAGATATTTATCAGTGTTGAAACTTGAAAATATAAAATTTACCAAAGTCACCACATTTTTCATGAAGATCTATTGCCATCTGAAGTTAAAATGACATTTACGTAAAGTCCCTTTCAAAATATTCACAATACGCCGGCATTTTTGAATGTAGCGTTAATATAAACGTCATTTAACAAAATGCCTGTTAAAATAACTTGATAATGCCGTGATTTAAATTACACATATTTAGCTATCAGTTTTTATAACCTATTTGAATTCTAATCTAAAGTGCCTTAATAATGTTAAAATATAATTTCAATATAAATTCGATTAATAGATTTTTTTTGTTTTTTTCCAATGGCAGCCAAATTGTTCGATTCTTGAAACTCTATTTTGTCTAAATTTCACCAAGTGTCAATCTCACCAAAATCCTGCTACTTGAAACCAGACACAAAGAACCACTTAAAAAATTCTGTAGCAGAGCTTCCAATCCCTAGCAATCCTCTGTTCACAACGCGACCCCAATATAAAACCCAAATACAAATTCCCAAGAGCAACGCTGTACGGTTACCTTTTAGAGATCCACGCGTTCAACATGACAACTGGGACACCCTGTATAGGTACATATCTGGCAATATGTATTAGTAATTAAACGATATAAATACGCAATTGTTTTCTGTTGAGATTTTTGCTGACGTCCAGCAGTTATGTTTTCCTTAACAATGTATATGAACAATGACACCTCATTCATTATACGGAACGAATTACTATTGCACCTTGCGCTTCTAATTGACTTACACTTCTACGAACAGTTAATGGGCGGAAATTATGTTCTAGTCTTTCTCAACATTGAAATTAATTTCGTTGGCTACTTTGATTATTGAAATTTAGTCGCCTTCAATAAATTTTCCAACATTTTAGAAAGCAGCTACTTGTCTATACACAAACTCTAACCATTTTTTTAAAGAATCACTTTGAAAATGCTTTTCTATAATTATATGACATTTATTCTGCGATAAAAAGTAGGACAGTAAAGGATCATATATTTTCAAAACTCGCTTAAACGCGCACATGTTTCATGTTCTTAATCCAATAAGTATAAATATAACCCCAATATTTATACAGTGTTAAACAAAATGATTTTTATCTACGTACCTTTTTTTCATACGTAAATTTTCTTATGCGAAACAAAATTATTTTTATCTACTTACCTATTTTTTCATACGTAAATTTTCTTGTCGCTCTATTTTTTTTTAATTATCTAGTTCTGTATGTAAATGTTCAATCAATTAATTAAAATCAATAAAATTGTCACTTATGAAAATTTACTGGATTAAATTCACAAGCGATTAAAATGTATACCATGCAAGAAAACACTTTCATTATGGAGGATTATTTCAGATCTGAACTCCAAAATTTTTAAAGAAACTACCTAGAGATACCATGCAAGAAAACACTTTCATTATGGAGGATTATTTCAGATCTGAACTCCAAAATTTTTAAAGAAACTACCTAGAGATACTAGATCGTCCGCTAGAGCAGAGGTCGTTTGAGCCCTTAAACGTATTCAAACAAAATTAGAAAAGCATTAGGTAAATAACATTTCAACTTCACCCAACAAAAAATCAATTTGTCGATTAGAGGAATGAAAATTGGCAAACAGATTTAATGATTTTGAAACTGCTTTATTAACAACCCATTGCTTTGGTGGAAACTTTTAACGAACTTAGATGCTACTAC
This sequence comes from Othius punctulatus, assembly GCA_951805005.1. NCBI lineage: Eukaryota > Metazoa > Arthropoda > Insecta > Coleoptera > Staphylinidae > Othius > Othius punctulatus. Next base: position 21,722,638 of record OX638140.1, on the reverse strand, counting down.
CAAATCCTTTCAGGATCCAAATATAAATATATAGGGTGTGCGTAAAGTATGGAATACAATAATTATTTCGGAAATTCAAAATATTTTGGAAATCTCATCAATACATCGATGCCTAATTTTAAAAATACATATTTTGTTATATATTTATAAACAGGGGTATGTAAATCGCAGGTTCGTTATCGTAATCGTGCTTATTAATTCAGACGATAGTTTATGTGAATGTTTGCCTTTATTCCGGTTTAAGTAAATGCAATTTCACCAGAAATAAATTAACAATAAAATATAAACGCAACGAATAAACTATTAAACCATACTCTATCTAGCTAAATTGTCCTAATCAAGTAATGTCGTGAACGTAAAAGTAAAAATAACAAAATAACAAATTACAGAAACAAATGTATCAAAACGCAATAAATAAACAATTATGAATTATGGAAAGCGCATCGAATTTGGAAACGATAGGTAACGCTATACTCTATATACAGGGTCCGTCATTTCACCTCCCGTCTTCTATAGAGCTCAGTTACTAATTGAATTAAGATTTCGATATTTTGCAGACTTTACTTGCATTCTGGGGCGTATTCCAGGAAAATATTTTTGATTGTACAGGGTGTCCCAAAAAAGTGTGACGTCATGATGATGTATATTTTTAAATTGCATGGTATATTTTTTGTTGCTTATTTGGGTGCCCTTTATGGATGCCTACATACCCATAAAATTGTATTAAAAACGGTTTAGTAATTTTTGCACAAAAACATAAAAACTAAAAGAAAATCAGTTTTGCACCATTGGTTAAGAAAATTAATAAGAGATTAAAATATTCCTTGTTAATAAAATCATACAAGGTACTCATTAAATAAGGTCTGACAGTTGCGTTAACCAAGTTTGATTGATATGCATTATACAGAGTGTCCAAACTTTAGTGTCAAACTTTTCAAATTTTATAGCACGTTATTTTTCTTATTTTAAATTGGAGCCCCTGTATATTTTTATCCAATTCCATGTGGAATTAAAAGACAAACATTTTTTTCTAATTACAACTCTATCGCAATTCCTAACACATTAAAAGTTATGTGCAGAAAACTCGATTTATCAACAATTCCAATGGCCATTTTAATTAATTAAAATCAATGGTGGGTTTGAAAAACAATTTATTGACATTAAAGTTTAACAAAGTGACAAGAGCCAAAGTTGACTGTAGTAATATAAAAGTTTAAAACTTTTTTAGCTAAAGTCTTTTTACCCAAGATACCAAAATTATTTTTTATTCGATTGCATCATAAGGTAGTATTTTTCGGTATGAAAATCTGGACGAAAACGCCATCAATTTGTTAAAGACCATAGTTGCTAGGTAATAGTCTTTTTCGTCCTAAGTAGAAAAATATTTTTCGGCAGCAAAAATGAAAAAGTCAATGGTTTATTAATTTATGGCACAACATTGCTCTTACCATAGAATAGTGACACCATACAGTCGCAGATTTCATTTGTTGAAACAAATTTGAGAAATATACCAGTAATACATTCTCAAACGAGTTTTCTGCAAACATCTTTTAATGTGTTAGGAATTGAGATAGGGTAGTAATTAGGAAAAAGGTTTTTCTTTTAATTCCGAATGGAATAACATAAAAATATACTGGGGTTTAAATAATTTAAAATAAGAAAAATAAAGTGCCTTAAAGTTTGAAAAGTTTCACACTATATTTTGGTCACTCTGTATAATGCATATCAATAAAACTTGGTTAACGCAACTGTCAGACTTTATTTAATGAGTACCTTATATGGTTTTATTAACGAGGCACTATTTTTATCCCTTATTAATTTTCTTAACCAATGGTGCAAAACTGATTTTTTTCAGTTTTTATTTTTTTGTGCTAATATCACTGAACCGATTTTAATAAAATTTTATAGTTATGTAGGCATCCATAAAGGGCACCCAAATGAGCAACAAAAAATATACCATGCAATCTAAAAATATACATCATGATGACGTCACACTTTTTTCGGACACCCTGTATAATCAAAAATATTTTTCTGAAATACGCCCCAGAATGCAAGTAAAGTCTGCAAAATATCGAAATCTTAATTCAATTAGTAACTGAGCTCTATAGAAGACGGGAGGTGAAATGACGGACCCTGTATATATTTTTCTAAACTGGTGTCCATGTCATCAAACAGCTGTGCGATGAGGTTTTTTCGTACCAACGTGATTGTTTTCGAGAATATGCATAACAAAAGTTTAAGAATCGAAATTAATCTGAGGATCATTTGTTACATAACACTGATCACCGGTGGTTATATATAGGTAATCGGTGTATCAACCGCGGACACAATTTTCGCCTGCCAATCATGTAATAAATCATGTTATGTTGGCGGCCATGATATTTTTTCAGCGACGATGCCAAATCTTTTTCACTAACACATGCTCATACATGTCTGTATGACCAAACTTCTTTGACATTTAACTTGTTACATTTGATCAATTATTACAATGCATATTTTGCCATTGTTGTTAAACCATAACCACAAGATTGATATCTGTACGATAAACGGCAGAGAAGTCGACGAATTTGATACGAACCGCGCACTGTCGCACAAGATTGCACGGGTGCAACGGCTGATTGCAGCAATGTTTAAATACCCAGAAGAGTTGGCAACCTTATAAAATTGTGTCATCATTATTATTTTGATGACGTGAGCGCCAGTTTAGAAAAATTAGAGTAAACCTATCGTATGTTTGTGTTTTGGATGTCCTTGGTGTTGCTCGATGTAGTCGAACAGCTCGCTAGAGTCTAGTGGTGTCCTAGCTGTATCTTTCCTGTGGATCTCGGAAGGTCCTCGTCGTGCTGCGTCCTCCTTTCTGTGGTGTCCTTACGTATGACGGATGTAGTGCCGCCTACGTTTTCTAAATCGCTCACTAGTGTGGCGTTAACTAACGCGATGCGGAAGTAGATCCTGGCACTGTTTAGTTCGCACTCGTTACACAACTTATCACTGTCACTTATTATTGTCGCTTCCAATAGTCCTGCGTTCGTGTCGCTCGGTAGGTTGAGTCGTGCTGTGTACTGTACAATGATTATGGAGCAACTCTCTAGGTTACATCTCACTGTGCACTGTTTATGGACCAACTTCTCGAGTGACGCTCTCTCAAGCCCTTTTATCAACTCGCATCGTTCGTCAATTTTATGTTTGTTTATCCGTACTCATTTGTTAGCGTCTTGGTATTTCTCGATGCGCTGGCGTGATGTATCCATGGTGACGCTCTAACAAAGCGCAGTTAATGAACACCTGCGTTATATTTTGATCTGCGTCGCATTTTTAACATTATTGCACCATATTGCGCAATAATGCGTTTATTCTACTTTTACATAATAATAATAATAATAATATGATAGCACTACATACCTAGTAGGCCCATGGCTTGGTTGATTACCCCTTGCCATTTCTTTTTGTATCTTGCTTTAGTTTTCCACTCCGTGATGCCTGCGAGCTGCATGTCTTTTTCCACTTCTGTCCTCCATCTTGCCTTTGGTCTTCCTTGTCTCCTTCTTCCTCCGATTGTCCTGGTTAGAATGGCTTTAGATAGTCTGCTCTCCTCCATTATTTCAACGTGTCCCAGCCACCGAAGCCGTTGTCCCTTAATTACTGCGGCTATACTGTGGTCGTTAAATAGTATTTTTACCTCTGCGTTTGTTCATCTTATCCACACGCCATTTATTTGCTTTACACCGAATATTTTTCATAATACCTTCCTTTCCCACACTTCCACCGTCTTCCGTTCTGCCTTATTCAAGGTCCACACCTCGCTTGCATACAGAACTATTGGCCGTATTACCGTATTTTAAATCCTCGCCTTTGTATTGGTCGTGACATTATTGTTCTTTAGTACCCCTCTTAGTGCTTGCACACACCGGTTTGCCATCATTATCCTCGTATTTCTTCTTTGGTATCTGGCTTGTTGTGGAATATTGTGATTAAGTATGTAAACTTTTCTACCTCTTCTATTTTTATAGATTTTCCCTCTTTGGGTTATTATGTTTAGATGTTCTCCTTTTTTTACCACGTGATCTGACCAGTCCATGTATTTGGTTTTTGCTTCATTGATGTGTAAGCCTAGCTTCTTTGCACTTTCTTCTAGTCGTATTACTACCTCTTTGATTTCTTGCTTGTTTCTAGCTAGAATTACTAAATCATCTGCATATGCTAGGCATTGATGTCTTCTTTGATACATTAGTCCCGTTCTGTTAAAGTTTGCTGTCCTTATAGCTTTTTCTTGTATTATACTAAATAGTGCTGCTGACAGGGAATCGCCTTGTCTCGCCCCTTCTGTTACTGGGAACTTCTACGATGTTGTGTTGTTTATTTTTACCTTGTTGTCTGTCTGTCGCAGTGATAGTCTTATCATATTTGTTAGTTTTTTGTTTATTCCCTTCTCCTCTAGGGCTTTATATAGTTCCTTTCTGCTCACCCTATCGTAGGCTTGTTTAAAGTCAATTAAACATGCTATTGTGTTTTTCTTGTATTCGTAGCTTTCAGCATGTATTTCCCTTAATATGAAAATCTGGTCGGTAGTGCTTCTCCCTCTTCTATAGCCACATTGATACTCCCCTACTATGCTTTCCATCTTCTCCGTTGCCCTGTTTTTTATACTTGTTGCCAGGATTTTATACGCTATGTTTAGGAGTGCTCCTCCGCGGTAGTTTTGACACTCACTCTTGTCTCTTTCTTGTGTATGGGGCAGATAATTACTTGTGTCCATATCTTCGGCATTCGTTCTTCTGTCCATATCTTATCCATCAGTTTCTGCATTTGGGTGATTAGCGTTTCTCCTCCATGCTTAAACATTTCACCTGTTATGCCGTCACCATCCGGGCTCTTGTTGTTCTTAAGACTTTTGATGATGTTGCTGATCTCTTCTCTTGCAGGTGGTTTTTCTCCGTTTTGCTGAGATTCCGTTATGATTAATTCCTCATGATGCTCTTTTACTTCGTTCTTCTCATTTAATAATTGTTCCAAATATTTCTTCCAACGCGCTAGTATCTCTTCGTCTCCCGCTATTATATTTGGCCATTTTTGTCCTTGTAACACGCTCTTGGGTTGGTTCCCTCTCATGTCTTTTTATTCCTTGGAACATATTTCTTATAGGCTTGTTTTTTGTGGTTTTCTTAAATCTCTTCTAACAATTTCTCATAGTGCTACCTTTTTTTCTCTCTCATTAGCTTCTTTGTCTTCCTTCTTTGTCTTTCATATTTTGCGTTTGCTTTTGTTGTTTTATCTTTCATCATTTGGAGTCGTAGGGTGTCTCTTTTCTTTAGCTCTTTTTTGCACTCATTATCCCACCACGGTTTCCTTTTTGTTTCTGTCTCCTTATTGTTTCTCTTTCCCGCTTCTTCTAAGGTTGTTTTTATCTTCTGAAGAAATGTCTTCTACTTGTCCGTTTATCTTCATGTCGGTTAGGTTTCTATTAACGTCCTCCTCGTACTTCGTTTGCTCTTCTCTTGTTTTCAGACGCGTCGGTCTTGATATTCTCTGCTTCTTACTTGCATGATTTCTATGCCATGGTATTATTTGTTTCATTCTTATCCCGACTAGAAAATGATCTGAGTCTGCGTTTGCTCCTCAGTACGATCTTATGTTCTCTATACGTTCCTCTTCTTCTTTTTCAATAAGTACGTGGTCAATCTGATTTATAATTCGCCCATCCGGTGATTTCCAAGTTCCTTGTTAGATCTCTTTCCTTTGGAAGTATGTGGTTTTGATAATCAGGTTTTTTCTACTGCCCAATCAATTAGAAAAAGTCCGTTTTCGTTTGTCTCGCTGTGTTTACTGAATAGTCCTATAGTAGGTCTGAAAACCTCTGTTACATGCTAAACTTAATTATGACCAATATTTACATGAATATTTTTTCTAAACTTAATTACTCACAATATCTACATGAACCTATGTTTCTGGATTTCGTTTTAAATAAATCCCATCACAATATCTAACATTTTGAGTTATGACGTCATAGATTTTTTTTAAATGGCAACTCTAATATTTTATTATTTTCTTTCATAGGCTCTTTTTTTTAATATACCGATATACATTTTTTATACCGTACCGTATAAGAAAAAAATATTTGTGTAGCAAATTTCTCCAGCTAAAAAAATAATTCAAAAAACAAGCTTACAGCAAAAGCAACAAATAATGATAAATCTGATTCAAATAAGAAATTTGATAAGTTTTTCGATTGCTTGTTTATTGCTTAACGCACAACTGTATCGATACCTCAGTTCTATAGTGTAATAAGTCGAAAAAATCAGTTTTTAGATAATCTCATTTCAAGAAAACCGTGAAGTCGCCGCTTCTATACTCACTTATTACAGTATTGAACTGAAACGGTCTTGGTTCTACTTGTTACTCTATCGAATAATAGAGAATAAACACGATTTTATATGGTGTGATTAACTCAAAATATATTGGTTTCGACTAATTACATGATATAACCATCCACCATACCATGGTGGAAACTATAATTTTACGAGAGGCGGGCGATACAGTCTTTACCGCCCGCTGACGCATTTATGTATACAATACCATTGTATCCCGGTGCCCTAAGCGCATATGAATTAGGAGTTACTATACTCTATGTAATAACTAGGAGTAAGTCCCAAACCCAATTTACACTGTAAAAAGTTACCAAATAAAAAATCACCAGATACTTTTGGCGACAATTTTAAATTATTTCATCTGTATAATCACGAGGTTTTTTTTAAACAGATCAAATATAATATAATCGTCATTTGCTGTACAAGTGCACGAAGTAATGGATTGCCCACTGAAGTTTGGCCCACGAGGCCCTCCGGGCCGAGTCATTTTGAGTCAGTTTTTTTTTTGAGTCAGAGTCATAAAGCTAACCTACAAGCCTACGAAAATGTGGACATTTCGAGGTTAGCTTTATTTATTTATTACGCCTGAATGACATACATTATATAGGCATGTGTTTATTTTTGTAATATTATAGATTCGTGAAGCTAATTGCGTACCTCAAGGGGAAATCCCGAACTTATACCTCGAAGAAGGCAAGAGATTTTTGGCGGAGGCAGAAGATAGGATATATTTGATGAAGAAAGTTGCTGAATAATGGGTACCTATATCTGGGGCGAATCTGTGAAGAACTCACCAAAATGTGCATAGACGACATTGAAGATAAAGGGGCACATTCGTTGGATACTCTGCTAGATACTAAAACACGGACTTTTCGGATAAAGATAAATGACCCATATCCAACCGTGAACGCTTTTTTGGAGGTGAACGTGAAAACATCGCTGAGCTTGTACTGGGTTCAGAATCCATCACAATAATATAAGCAAAATTAACTATTAACACTGCGAAGATAAGTTCAGAACAGATTGTTTACATGCAAAATTTCGCGAGATATGAAGAAAATGAGACTGTCGGACGCTTCGAATTGAGGTTACATGCGTTATAAACAGCGTTTTGGTGCCTTGTGAAATGGGCGTGCTTTCAGCCAATCACAGGTGTAGGCATTCGCGCGCCAAATTTGAATCGCTCCTCCTAGTTACTAAATAGAGTATAGTAGCAGATGTCGCCACATCACCAATTATTATGTTTGTAATTCACACATAACCGTCTTATTTATTTGTTACAATTGTTTGAAGCCTCGTTGAATCCAATAAAATAATGCTAAAATCTCTAGTAAGAGTTGTCCTAGTTTTATTTTGTATGACCTTGGGCCGAAATAAATATTACGCCCTTGGACAAAAAAAGGCCCCCCGCTACGCGTCAGGCCTCATACATCCTTATATGTTCGCGGGCGTAAACTATTTCTTTCGGCCCTAGAAAAGTAAATAACTATTATGAGATTATTGTGAAATGATGAAGTCTAGTCCCCTCTACTGTCTTAGAAAGCAAAACATGCCTCTATCCGCCCTTTCAAGCGGATTCCGGACCTTCGTCGCCCTGTTTTACAAGTGACATTATAATACCTGGAACACCTGTTCCGGGAGAACGCTTGTTCGAGGTACATACATACAAGTAACGAAACCGTTTTATAATCACATGCAGGCGTTGGAATAGCTGTCCCTTGAATAATCCACTCAATGCGTTAGGTTGGTAGCGATACATAACATTTCGCATGCTGTAAAACCGTGAATGGTTAGGTTGTTCATGCCACGAATGTTAGATTTACGTCTAGAATCGGCAAATCAAATAAATCCAAGCCATTGATACATTGGTTGGTTTTATAAGAGAACGAAAAATAACAAAGTATTTTCTATTAACGAGGTAACAGTTTTTTTTCTTCCGGGGAACTAGTTGTTACGGGAATATTCCGGCAATGTAAAACGTCTACACGAATTTTATCACTAGAACAGTACTCTTCAGGGCTTGTCCACTTCTGGCAATAAAATTAAACACAACTCTATGACTATTTTTACAATATTTGAGCTGCATAATTCGGGTCTATTTTATTTGACAGGCAACAGTATTAATAAGTGATAAATAATTCAAAATTTTGACATTAAGAAAATTGCTTAGCAACATAGAACATTCATCAAGTTCGATTTAAAATAGCATGTATTTTTTCAACTCCCTTAATAGAAAGTACACACTATCGTCCCATGTTCTACTTTTCGACCCATGGGAGGCAAACAATTTTGGCTCCCTCATATGCGAGAGGCAAACAACTTTGCTCCCCTAGAGTAGAAACATTAAATAGCTATGATAATAGTGTATGGTTTTCTTTTATTGATAGCGTCAAGAGTTACATGACCCGAAGATATAATAGTATTCACAAACCATATATACCATTTCTTTTTACTTCTAGAACAATCACAATCATTTAAAATTAAATATAAAAATAGAACCAACATAGGTCATCACACCAATCAAAATTTGACATTGAGGTTTTCAACGAATATAGGGAAAATGCGACTAGCTAAGGCCGTCTAAGTGTGGTAAATACACATGCGAGAACTGCGAAAAGATTCCCCGAAAGACGAAAACTTGACCAGCTACATATACATACCACGTTTCATGATATGTATTCACATTCATTTTAATCAGCCTAAACGTCCAACATGAGCTCATTGCGTATTTTATTCACTCTTTTTGTATTTATTTATAAAAAATCGTACGTTCCTTGTATACCGGTTGATTCAAGTTTTATAACCATGGTTTTTTTTAGGCATTTGGAGTTGCCCAAACAATATGAAAATTTGGATTTATATAGGTCTGATACTAGTCTACGGAAAGGTAGTTTGACTTTTTCGATATAATTATATAGACGGTTATAAAATTAAAAAAAACTCTTTTCGGGCAAAATTCTCTATCGTCATTTTTGCCCTAAACTGTTTTATTTTATTCATAGAACCCATTTATGAAATCAAAAATTAACGAAAATGATTATTTTTCAAATTAAAGCATTTTTACATTACTAAGAGCCATACAAAGCATTGACCGCGGAGGGGCGGTTGGAATGTTTTATTACTTTTTTATGATTCCGCCAGTCGCCCATGGGTTGAACGGGCCTTGCAGGACGCATTGGGTACGGCCCTATCATAAAACCCATAAAATCCATTATAGGGACTATTACTGGTAGCACCCGTCACATTTTACTATTTAGTAATAAATCTTACTGTTGCAATATTAAAATTCATATAATTCAATAATTGGTGCAATTTTTTGACTTGGATTACACTGGAATGTTTGGAATAGCATTAAAGTATGTTCTGACAAAAACTATATAAATAAAATAACGAATTCTTTGTGAAATAACGAATAAACTACCGGATGGTTAAAATAATTTTTTTAATCGTCAGATTGGGCTTCTTCAATATCTAAACATGTGTACTTATTTTAGATTTTTTATTTCTATTAGAAGTCGCCATTTTTGGCCTGGTAATAAAACTTGAATCACCCGGTACTTTGATGTTTTATAACACCCGGTACTTTGATTTGGTGTTTTAATTGTCATGCACAGGAAAATATAATATGTATGCAAAACATTGTGAAGGGTCATAGAAAAAGTCATATGTATTACTCGTAGGCAAAGGGCCATTTCCTCCGTTAGATTTATCCGCGGGAGGAAATGATGCACTTTGCTCCCTTGTAATGCAATACTATATTATATTATTTCATGTGGAGGAGAAGTGAGACTTTTCATGGCGCCGCTGAATAGAAGGCAAGAAATGAAAAGTCGCTTCGCCTCCAAGTGAATATACAATTTTTTCTTCAAACTTGCTGCAAAATACGAACATTCGAAATTTTCATAAATAATTTTTACAAATAAATTTAATATCAAATAATGCATGGGATGGTTTGTTGTGTTCTTGACAGAAACTATTTTAGCATTTTACAGCGACAGTGATAATTTTTGTTGAAGAAATAGCAAAACACCGATATATAATTTGCGGCGAATGATGCAGTGTTGCGTCTCGGGCCTAAAAAATCTAGAAACAAATATGTTTAATTGTTATTTGATGTAATTTATAGTATTGCTTCGCGTTGTTTATTTAATGTTGCCATGACAATGACTATTTAATTATTATTTAATGTTGCCATGACAATGACTATTTAATTATTATTTAATGTTGCCATGACTGGAAAAGGAAAAGTAAAACTTCTGCTGGCGGAAATGTAACATTTTTCCACAGTCAGCCAAGTTAAATAATGACATCATTTTCTGACTTTTGAAGAAAAATAGCTATTGTCTGTTCAATTTTATTGCATAGAAGTGTACAGTTATGCTCACATAAATCTAGTACAAGAAATTAGGTATCAATAGTAATTTTATACCGGGTGATTCAAGTTTTATTACCAGGCCAAAAATGGCAACTTCTAATTGAAATAAAAAATCTAAAATAAGTACACGTGGTTAGATATTGATGAAACCCAATCTGACCATAAAAAAAATTTAACCATCCGGTAGTTTATACGTTATTTCACAAAGAATTCGTAATTTTTTTTTATATAGTTTTTGTCAGAACATACTTTAATGCTATTCCAAACATTCCAGTGTAATCCAAGTGAAAAATATGCACCAATTATTGAATTAAATGAATTTTGATATTGCAACAGTAAGATTTATTACTAAATAGTAAAATATGACTGCTTCCAGTAATAGTCCCTATAATGGATTTTATGGGTTTTATGATAGGGCTGTATCCAATCCCTCAGCCTGCTGGGTGAATACCGACGCAAGGATTTCTTCAGGGCCGGAGCTCAATATTTGCTTAATAATAAAGTCATAAAACGTTCCAACCGCACCGGCGCGGTCATAGCTTTGTAGGGCTCTTGACTTACAAAATCATAAATCATACCGAGAAAAGTTGGTCAGTAATGTAAAAAATGCTTTAATTTGAAATCTAATCATTTTCGTTAATTTTTGATTTCATAAATGGGTTCTATGAATAAAATAAAACAGTTTAGGGCAAAAATAACGATAGAGAATGTTGCCCGAAAAGAGTTGTTTTAATTTTATAACCGTCTATATAATTATATCAAAAAAGTCAAACTAGATTTCCGTAGATTAGTATCAGACCTATATAAATCCAAATTTTGATATATTTTGGGCAACTCCAAATGCTTAAAAAAACCATGGTAATAAAACTTGAATCACTCGGTATAGCAATGTCAAATTGTTTGTACTAGATTTATGTGAGCATGACTGTACCTCTCTTGGAAACCTGTAGGTACAATTAGATTAAGTAACATGGCATTCATTTTATGCAATGTCAATCAATTTGATATTTAATGTCAGAAATGACAGAAGTATGAATTTGAAATAGTATATTGTGTGGTTAGTACAGAAAATAATATATTCCCGTCCCATGCGGCAAGTAATATCCGAGCCATCAAGCGAAGATATCAAGAAGAAGAGGCCAGTAAAGCACTTTAAGTACAAGCACATACAAGTTTCGTAAAAATACAGTACTAGTCAAGAAAAACGGTACAACTCTTAAAGCAATTTTACCTTAACTTTAAATGAGTAGTCTCAAAAAATTTTAAAATGCCTCATTGAAATTACGTTCAGAGAACTCGAATTAGTACGAAAATTGAAGAAGGTGGTCTATGAGGCGTTAAGCAGACGAATTTCAGGTGGGGAAAAGTACAGTATCACAAAAGTGTCCTGTTTTTTTTTGTCTATAGTTTGCGCAATTTCAAAACGATGCTAATATAAACATGTACACGTGAACCGCGACAACTTACAGGGCCGAGGCTTCACAGCCCAAGTTTAACACAAGTGTAGCGATCGCAGTAACAAAATATACTTAGTCCTGGTAGATCGGATACTGGCATGATAAATCGTATGCTTGTGTAGAAGTGGTCACGTGCCGATGACGCATGAAACTGATTTATATTAGCTCCGTCTCGAAATTGGATAGACTTAGTACTGTAAGGACGATCTAAAAAGAAATTATTTGCTGTAGACCTCCACGATTAATTATGTGCTGGCCTAGGCCGGGAATGTAATTAATCGTATCGCAGTTCCCTATAACTTCCAAATTCGGATAATAGTAACTGCAGCAGATGTGTTACACTCTTGAACTATCCCAGCTTAGTATTCTAAATCAATCAATTTTTCCAATTATGTTATTTCTCCGTTACAAATCAACCGTCGGCGCTAAAGTACACTTCATATTTCTGGCGTGCGTGTAGGCTAGGCAACGACCGATTGTAGGACGATGACAATTTTTTTTTTAAATTTCATTTCAATATAACACTAACCGAACAGATATAATAGCTGCAATATCAGTTCACCAAAATGGATGCATGTACATGGAAGGCAAGCACCAATTGGAAATATAATTTTTAAATTAATGGAGAAATATAAAAACTACACGCATTGCAAGAAAACTTACGTAAAATCTACATACAAATTCAAAATGATAGCCTAGTTGTTCTATGCGAAGTCCGCTGCAGTCTACTATACTTCTACATATATTGCTACAATTTTCTGGGGTAAAACTTTGAAATGCCTGGCGTATAAATTTCAATAACGTTGCAATGACAGGATGTATAGGTCCACTATTAAATATCCTATACTAAATCACCAAATCAACACTGCAAAATCTAGCGGTGGAATCAGATGGGGTCTACAACATGTTACACGAATTTGTTTGACAAGCCGACTAACTGTACAGTCTTGGTCAGATAAATGTAATACAACCCCAATTTTCATTTACATTAAAAAAAATTAAATTTTATTATTTTGGTTGAATTTGAGCAACCTATTATTCTTTAATAATAAAATCAAATGTCAGGCCGAAATATGTTCATTTACTCACAGTCAGTTGAAAATATGTGCATTTACGCCGTTTAAACCGGTCGGGAAGTAACGCATTGTATAATTTTCGGCTAGCCGGGAATACACTTTCCCAGCTAGCAAATGTCACTGTCACTTTGATAAATCACAAAACTTTTAAAGTAAACTAAGAACAGTATTCAATTATTTAGAACAATTAATATTGACGGTTACATTACTATTATGATTGATATTGACTGTTAACGTCAATCCATTCATTTCCTGTAAATTATATTACCGAGTGTTAGAAGTTGTAAGGGATCGAAATGCACATATTTTGTATGAATTAATTTATATATATATATATATATTATTACGAAAAATGACTGATATTAATTGAAACGGTTCGAAATAAAATTATAACAATTTAATACTCAGGTATAAACATAAAAAAAAAAACGTAAAAGCCATGTATTGTATTAGAATAGGAAGGGGGTGATCATTTGGGGGATTTTATAAGTAATTTGATTAAATATGAATTCAATTTGAATACATTGCAAACGAAATTACGAGAACTTTTATAATCACTTATTAAGACGCGTTCGATGCGTGGTGACGCAATTTTATAAACAAAACACAGGCGCCCGAGCCGGCCGATGACAAATCATAACAATTTAGTATTTTTAGGTCAATAACCTTGCTATAGGGCCCATGTGAGATCACCGAAATTAGAAATAATGTTACGGGGAATCACACAACATCGCTGAGTCGGCAAAATTTTAATATAAATAGCATCGCTTTGCATACGAAAAGTTTAGTTGGTTCCAGATTAGCGTGGTGTCAGTCCGTTATTATCTTCGTTAATAGTATACACGAATATCATTACAAAGAGTATTATCCGATTTATTTTGAAAGTGACTGTGTTCAGGATGGTATTGATTATTTCGAAATTGAGTAGCAATAATCACTACATTCCTACTAAAGTACCAAAAACGAAGACCCCCTGAAATATATATAAAATCGTTCCGGTTACACATACGTGGGTTGTTCGAAAGCTTTATTAATTTCTGGCATACGCTATGAGCGGTGTCGTGGATGTTAATGAGGTAATCGTTCCGGTTACACATACGTGGGTTGTTCGAAAGCTTTATTAATTTCTGGCATACGCTATGAGCGGTGTCGTGGATGTTAATGAAGTAATCGTTCCGGTTACACATACGTGGGTTGTTCGAAAGCTTTATTAATTTCTGGCATACGCTATGAGCGGTGTCGTGGATGTTAATGAGGTAATCGTTCCGGTTACACATACGTGGGATGTTCGAAAGCTTTATTAATTTCTGGCATACGCTATGAGCGGTGTCGTGGATGTTAATGAGGTAATCGTTCCGGTTACACATACGTGGGTTGTTCGAAAGCTTTATTAATTTCTGGCATACGCTATGAGCGGTGTCGTGGATGTTAATGAAGTAATCGTTCCGGTTACACATACGTGGGATGTTCGAAAACTTTGTTAATTTCTGGCATACGCTATGAGCGGTGTCGTGGATGTTAATGAGGTAATCGTTCCGGTTACATATGCGTGGGTTATTCAAAAGCTTTATTAATTTCTGGCATACACTATGAGCGATGTTGTGGATGTTAATGAGATAATATTTCCGGTGTCATTCGCGTTCCGACAGGAGAATGCTACCATCTACAATTGTGTTTACCTTAGTAGACATGATTAACAATTCTCCTCACAAGTTAACAATTCTTCTAAACATATCAATTAAAATGTAGAATAGAATGTATAATACTCTTCAGGGGATAAGTATAAATTGTTAAAATATAACCTAAATAATATCTCTTCGATAAAGCGGCAAAACATTATTTAATTATGAATCATTAATCATATGGATTTGAATCAAATTAAGATTTAGTTTAAATCGGAAATATTACAAAATTTTAACAAAAAAAGGGTTAAGTAAATGAAATCCATAAAATTATCAGAATTGCTTGTTTAATGAATTTCATTCAAAATTTCAAGCTGAAATCTAAAAACGATAATGTTCTCCAGGGAATTAGTATGAAATATTAAGGTATAATTTACATAATAACTGGGTAATACTGTGGCAAATTATTGGTTGTTTTGTGTAATGAGTAAAAACATTATTTATTCTTATTGCAAATTCATTAATATCAGTCATACGAACAATTTACAGGACGTATTTAACAAAATTGTATCTATCAAAACCTAGTTAGTGAATCCTGAAGTAATAGATGAAAAATGACATTGGAAGGCACAAACAGTGACATATTTCATGAAGTGGTGACATGCATTGAGCCGTTTTGCGGGCACGTAGAATTGAGCAATGTGTGAAAGTTATTGACGTTACTAAAGATTTCCAACTGATATACAGATAAAATGAAAAATGACATTGGAAGGCACAAACAGTGACATATTTCATGAAGTGATGGCATGCATTGAGCCGTTTGGCGGGCACGTAGAATTGAGCAATGTGTGAAAGTCATTGACGTTAAGTACATCTTTTATCCAAAACAAACTAACACTTTTTGAGTCAATAAAGAAAGTCATTAAATTCAAGTTGATGTTTAATTATTGGTGCAAAATCCTTTAAAGTGAATAAATTACACTTAATCTATAATTCTTTGTCTTTATTTTATTAATATTATTGTTACTAACACACGCATTACCTCTAAAAGAAGTTTGAGTTGTCACGATAATGATTTAATATCAAACATAACGTAAAGAAGTACTGCCATTATACGATCACAAAAAATAAAAGTAAAATAGATAAATCACGAGCCAAAACAAATATCATAAATTATAAGAATTTATGATTACAAGTAAAATATACCTAATTATTAAATATTGGGAAAACCGAAGTCTTACAAAGTCGAAAGAATTTTTGATTGACAAAATATTTGCATGTGTCAAAATGACAAATTTGTTATTTTCCCTTCGCAACAATTTCACAGATCTTATTGATGAAATAATTTATTAAATTTTTATAAACCATGCTAGATTGTGAGTAAAATAGTATACAAACCTCGCGAGAAAGATCATTCCAGCTCGTGCTTATAGCTACCCTCTAAAGAAGGACTTGGCTATAAGTATCTGTTTCCCGGCTCGATATGTAATTTATTATTTCCTATTGTCTGCCAGCCAGCTGAATTATGAAATATAAGTTAAAGGCATATAAGTTAAAAGTAAAAAAGTCTGTGAATGAATGTCTGATGTTTAGTAATTTGTGAAATAAACAGCAGATTTTGATACAAATTTAACGAAAAAAGTTTCTACTACATGTATCTGACCAAGACTGTAACCTTGGATAGCTGGAAATAACGAGCCAAATGAAGTTGTGACGTCGTGGCTTCTTCTAACAACCATTGATGCTCGTCCAATGCATTCGCAATAGTTACATTGGTAGAATCGTTTTACTATCGCAATTCTTTCTTGTAAAACATTCATATTGACAATAAAGACTTGACCAACATTTATTAAAAATTCTAACCTATCAAAGTTTCAGTCACCCTTCAAACACAAATGTTGCGACATTTATGTTTTGCTCCTGTTCATTATGTATACATCAGCTCCATCTGCGAGATACTCCAGATAACTTGAAACCTTTTTCTGGGGCGCTCTGTATACCAAGGAACAAATATTTAAATAGCTATTTGTATTGCTAGGCCGCGAAATCAGTCTTTAACGTCCCGAGAAATGAATTGTCGCCGCGAAATCAGTCTTTAACGTACCAAGAGAAGAATTGTCGCCGAGACCGCTTTGCAGCCGAGGCAGGACAATCTCGATGACCTTAATGGATTTCGCGGCTAAGATATACACAATATTTTTTGTGCAACCAAACATATCTAATTATGAATATCTTATTGCTATTTATTAAATAGTTTTCATGGGTTATTTAATTGTGCATAAAATGAATTTGGCATTACTATGGAAGAGAAGTAAATACAATAATTTTGTGACAGTGAAAGTCTGCTTTATGTCAGTTTTTGTACCCAGAATAGCCACTATTACTTTATCGTGAAACATACGTGTTATTTTTCTACGTGTATATCAGAACTGTCTCTTTGAACGATATTACATAAACTATGGCAAAAGCCGGTTAAATTATAACTTTCTACGGCGCACTATGGTTTCTAGAGCCCGATTACTTGGCCTAAAGTCATTTTTTCGATTGTAAGAAAGCGTATTTTTGGACATAATAACAGATGCTAAACATTCCAAACTACAATGCAATCACATGCACAGTCCCTTTAACTGATCCAGTTACCGATAAAAATAACTGCAAGTTGGCATTTTAATTTGATGTCAAATTCAGAATAAAACACTACTATGTTTTAACCACACAATTTATTGTTACATATATATATATATATATACATATAAGACTACATATATACACATATAAACCGTAAACCACGACTCGAGTTTCAACCTGTGATGGCCATTATCAAGTGATAACAAATTATAAAGGTGTTACATTTATACCGTTTTACACAATAGTAGCGGGATTAATTAAGCGCAGGTGCGAATATAAGTAATTGGTTCCTAATGCAATGTATTGAAGAATGGAGTCCAGATAACCTCGGTTAGCTCGTTTAGGAGATTAACGCCAGGATTATCCGGCGTTAATCCGGCGTTAATCTGGGTTATCCGGCGTTAATCTCCTAAACGAGCAAACCGAGGTTATCTGGACTCCACTCTTCAATACATTGCATTAGGAACCAATTACTTATATTCGCACCTGCGCTTAATTACTCCCGCTACTATTGTGTAAAACGGTATAAATGTATCACCTTTATAATTTGTTATCACTTGATAATGGCCATCACAGGTTGAAACTCGAGTCGTGGTTTACGGTTTATATGTGTATATATGTAGTCTTATATGTATATATATATATATATATATATATATATATATATATATATATATATATATATATATATATATCCTACCACCAGTCCGGCATCCGCATCAAGAAAATTTACATTTAATCTGGCATCCACCGTAAAGTGGCCTCCGTATACGGATGCCACTTTACATCTCCATGTTCTGACTGTTAGCGTGATCAGGGAACACTTGGGAGTGATTCATATTTTTCGTCTGGAGGTCAGGTTGGAGGCGAAATAAAAGTAAATAAAAGTACCTAGTTCAACCAATATTCCACCATGAGCGCTGTGATCGCGGTGTATATCGCCAGAGTATACTTTTACACTTTTACACGTTTTATCTATTGGCTTATGTGGCATCCGACCAAATCTCGGCCATTTAACCTCCATTCTCATTTTCGCAAGACGAGACGCGTGCTCTACACTACTTGACCACACGTGAGCTGTAAGTTTTTGTGAATTTTATAGTGATTAGTGATTAGTGATTATCATCCTGTCCTGTCACTCCTTTATGTGATTGTATTAGGTGACTAGATAAATTGCAATGTCTGTGGTAAGTACCTATTTGCCAATTAATTTGCCTTTCAACTTTTACAATGCGACAATTTAATATGGAACTTTGTATAATATGTAACAGCAGAAGTCAAGTGCGCAAAAGCTTCAAACTGAGACCTTTCTATTAGAAATAAGGACTGCGTAAACAATTTTTTGCGGATTCTTTCCTATTTATTAGTTTGGTCACTGCACATTACCGGTATTCATAACATATTTATTTACCCTATCGAAAACGCTGACGGAGCACACAAAAATCGGCACCGCGCTCGTCGCGTGAGATATACGGATGATCCCAAGCGTGAGTCAGCGCAGAGACAACTGGTAATATACAATTGCCATCAATAAATTATTACTTTTTTTATGGTGCATATCTGCAGTCAACATAGTAATAATGTATCGGACTGAAAATTTTACATTTAGCTTATAAAGTTTTCTTTTTCTTTAGTTTGTGTACCCGTTGCCCAAATGGACAAAACTACTGGTTTGTAGATTTTTTTGTAGAAAGCAATATAATTTTAGAATAATTTGCATGGCATATAATAAATAGAGGACATCTTTAAAACGAATATAAAAATTTCAGCGTTTTATAATACGTGGCTATCACTTAAAAAAAAAGTATGTGAAATGTTGCGTTGGCGCACTCTTGGGGATTAATGGGTTAATTGTGTTGGTGTACTCACCATATTAAAATTAAATTTTGTATTTTTAAATTTTTATTAAAACAGATTTTGATGTGAGATATTTTTTTTATTCGATTTATGCGGTATACGAATAGATTGAGTAAATTAGAATTAAGTAAATTGTATTTTAGGTAATAAGTTAAATTTAAATTATCAGGTGAATTTGCTATAAAAAAAAGTTTTGCGATCGTTTTGTTAAGTGCCTATTGTGTCAGTATGGGAATTTACTGCAGATTATTATTGTGTACGAGTTTATTTCTTTATTTTGGGGATTGTATTTCTCCACATTAGGACAGCCGCGAAATTGTGTATTGCTTACAATACATAAAATTTTATTATTTTATTGAGTAAATTAATAATGTTAAAAATTATCTTAATTTCATTATCAATATTCGAATTCATTTTACGGTAACCAAAGTGGGGGCTTGGGGCAAAAAAAGTAGATAAGAACCCATAAAAACGTAACAGGGTACGCGAGCTGCGGAAGCGGCCCTTGAAAATTCTGCCGCAGAACCATTAAATAACCCCCAACGTGTCGTTATATATGTCATCGCCAAGCTTAAACCGCGCGTTTAAGTCCGGCGTATGCGAAAAATCTAGCGGCGGCCGTTTCGGCTTTGTGAATACTCCCTATGCTTTGCACGAGATCATGTGTCGAGACGGTGCGTCAGGCGGTGCGCCGCTCGCTGAAACCGCCTCGTGTGTAAGTAGGCTAACAGTACCAGGCAGGCGCAACGTAGTCAATGGAACTTATAGAAAATACATATTTATTTTATTTCAATAAGGCGCAAATTATTTAAAAAAAAATTATAAAATATAAAAAACTCTTTCATAAGTCAATTCTAGCATTCGTCCGTTAAAAAAACTCGGGTTGTTTTTTAAATTTGGACTCATACTATCAACACTGACTTGTGGAACTCGTTGTTTAATGTTCTATTAAAAGAAAGAAATACTGCTCAGTATTAAATATGAAAATAGCTGCAGAATGTTCGTAACTACTTTTCAGTTATGTTAAATTCTCTGTGCCTCTTACTTTTACAGCTCAGTCGCGGCAGAAAAATTCTGGATTTGGCTCGAACTGAGCGACCGGAGTTATGGGCTCCGGACTACGAATCAACTAAAGAAACAACTTATTCTGAACGAGACTTAGTGTTAAAAAATGGTAACTAGCTATCACCTTAAATATATTTTTTATTGACAAAAAAATATTTGATGTCATGTTGTATGCTGACTGGTTGAGTTTTGAAAATACTTGCATTATTGTCTTCTTTTGCCATTTTTGATCCCAAGTGAAAACTATTTTATTTTGATAAAATCACTTTAGCTAATAACAAAAACCGGGAAGGTCACGAAGGCTCCCATGTGTTCTATCGTTTCCCGAGGCTAATTTTTTCGAATTGAATAAATAATACCTAATATAATGATAATAATAATATATAATGTAAATGAAAAATCTTAAGAAACATTGATTCTGGAGCCTTTATTATCAGTATAAAAAACATTTGAATAAAAGTTTAATGACTATTTATTTGCCACGATTTCACAATTATCAATATTATTTCTGATACATAATAAAGGCTCCAGAATCAATGTTCCATATACAATGCTCCATATACAGCGTCCGGCAGGAAGTTGGACAAATGGAAAAATGATTTCATGATTTCATGTTTTCAACTAATCACCCAAGTGAAATGATCTTCTTGCGTAGACGGGGTATTATAAAAAAAATGTAAAATGACTTAAGAGCAATAACAACTGTTATTAATAATATGCAAATATGATAATATTTGGAAAAATTATTTCGAACTGACAGAATAATTTATAATTAAATTTAAATAAATTTAATATACGAAATTAGGACCACCTACGATCAAAATATATTCTTTTGCGTTTTCCTTTTACTGGGTTATTTCAAGTCATTTTACTATTTTTTATAAAATCATTTATACGCAATGAGATCATTTCACTTTGGTGATAGCTAATATAGCTGATATTATTGTAATATAGATAGCTGATAGTTATTTATAGACATATTTCTGGTATTTCCCGTTCTGTGCATTATTTATATAAAAATGGTGTTTTGTGAAAATTACATTAGCAAATGATTAACTTAAGACTAGCAAAATAATAGTCGATATTCAAAAACATATCGACCAGATCATTATTATTGTTAACATTTTATATTTCATATATTTCATAACAGCTATTTTGGTAGTCACAAGTTAATAAACTGTAAATGTCACTATGACAAAACACCAGACACCCAGGAGATATGTTTTTATAAAATAATGTACAGGACCAGTTCATAATAGTATATAACGCCATTAGGCCGATATGTAGCAAATAACAGGCGCGGGTTGAAGTTTGTAAACCGAGGCGAAGCGAAGCGGAGCGAAGCGGAGCGGAGCGCAGCCGAGGTTTATATTCAACCAAGCCTGTTATTTGCATATCGGCCGTATATTGTTCGATACTTTTTGTAATACCTAAATTACAAAAACTGGTCAATTTATCAATATTAAATTTCTAAATTAATAAACTAGTTATCCAGGCGCAATTTGATACCATAGCAACATCAACTGTTCAAATACAAACAAACAAATCAAAGTGAAATTAGAAAAATAATGTCAGATGTGCAAAGTTCTTCGTTTTGTGGTATCTCCGAAGATGTACTAAATGAAGCAAATGCTGCCACAATCGATTTACTTCCCCAAAAAAGCAGCAGCTGGTATGAGAAAGAATATGAAGACTTTATTGCTCATAAATTTGCGTTGTCATTTAAATAACGTCCACGGCCGTTATTATAACGGCCAAGGCCTTTACGCCTGTCATATCGATCAAGCAGACAGTACTGATAAATGTCAATAAGACAGAGGTATTACAAAAATATAAAATATATATATATAAAAGTATGCATTTTTTACAGCGCATCTCTTGACAGTGATCCCAAAACCTATAGATAAGGATGGACACAAATGTAATATAAGCGAAATGGAAAATACACTTATTGTGCAAAATAGCAAGGTACGAATCAAAAAGTTAATTGTGTTTTATCAACCTCTCTATTTAGCACAAATTCCATTTATTAAATCTAATATGTGTTGCGTTGTGAATATCTTTCCAGAAACTGGAAGAAAGGAATACGGAAACCAATAACAATTTGGAATATAATCAATCTCCACACTGGAACTCTGATGCCGATCTTATTGAAGAGAGTGAGGACAGTGGCTCTGAGTACGTTCCTGACAGTCCAGAAAGCTCAGACGATAATCAGGATTGTGAGGTAATTTGATAAAGTCGTTTAAAGGCACCCTAAAAACACAAATTTCTGATTTAGATTTTGAAAATATTACTTTTTACACTTTTTACTGTTTCAGTCAACTGAGGAAGATACTTGCTCAGAAGAAATAGAAGTTATGCCTCCCTTGCACTTTATTGATGATAACTCTGACCATGAAATATTTACATCGACTATCATTCAAAGACCTTCTGCCTCATCGAGAACAAAAAGGATCAGACAGAAAAATTATTGCATCTACTGCGAAGACGCTGTTACTAATTTTTCACGGCACATTGAAAGAAATCATACCAGAGAGATTGAGGTTCAGAAAATCATGGCAAAACCAAAGAATAGTAAAGAACGAAAAGACCTATTCACTCGACTAAGAAACCAAGGAAGTTTTTTGAAAAATTCAAATGGCTGTAAGAAGCCAATGAAGATGCCTTCCACTTTTGATCCCAATAATTACTTGCCTTGTACTAACTGCTATGGGTTCTATGCAAGAAAGCAGCTATGGAGAAATAGAAAAAGATGCGGAAAAAGTTATGGCAAGAAGGGCGCTCATCAAACCGAAGGTCAAAATTTACTTTTGAGAAATCGCAAGGTTGATCAGCAACTGAAAGAACAAGTTTTCCCACGTATGAGGGCAGATAACATTTCCTTAGTGGCAAAAAGTGATACCCTAATTTGCGCATTCGGTGCTCGATATCTGAGGATTCATAGAGAAAAACATTTTATCAATGTTACTTCCCGTAAAATGAGAGAACTCGCCAAACTACTAATTCAACTTAGAAAGCTCGACTCCTTAATAACGGATATGTTTTCAACTTTACGCCCTCAATTTTACGACAAAATGGTTGAGGCAACAAAGTACGTGGCCAGATACGACCCCAACAAATGTATATTCCTGTCTCCTACTTACGCCATGAATATAAGTACATCCATTAAACAGTGTTGTGATTTGGCCATTATGTTTGCATTAAAAAAGAAAACTACAGTGTCTACTGCGGAGATGGAGTCAGATTTGAAAACAATTATTAGATTAATTGACACCAACTGGAGATATGATATTTCGAATCAAGCGGCTGATGATTTAAACATGAAAACCTGGAACAAGCTCACCATAGTTCCTCTTGCAAGTGATATTAAGATGTTAAAAGATTACCTGGTGGAAAAATCGGAAGAAGCCTTTAAGAATCTGTCAAATGACAACAATAATGTCGTCGATTTTTTGACACTTACAGAGACAGTCTTTTGCAGAGTTATACTTCTGAACCGGAAGAGACCAGGAGAACTCCAAAGAATGACTCTACATGTATACGAGACTTCAGGCAATAAGGACAAGCATAGTTATGAAGAGTTTAATAAAGCTGTGTCTGTGACTGAAAAAATTTTAATGAAACGGTTTAAACGAGTGGTGATTAAAGGAAAAAGAAACCGTGGAGTCCCTGTGTTATTCGGCCTGGATGTTCAAGAGCATATTAGGCTTCTCACAAGCGCACGGAGCAATTTTGTTCCAGCCAATAATCACTATCTTTTTGGCAAACCAAACTTTAACTCTCCAATATACGGATACAAGGTTCTACAGAAGTACACAAAGCTGTGTGGAGCAAAAAATCCGACTGCAATTACCTGTACGAAGTTAAGAAAACATCTCGCTACACTGACGCAATTGCTGAATATGAACGATACTGATATGGAACAGTTGGCCACATTTATGGGCCACACTCTTGGGGTTCACAAAAACTCGTACAGATTACCCGATGATGTTTATCAAAGAGCCAAGCTATCAAAACTATTATTGTTAATGGAAAAAGGCGAAGTAGATCGTTTCAGAGGAAAGTCATTAGACGAAATAAACTTGGACGATGAGATGGAAGCTGACAGTGACGGTGCTGAGCCTGACAATATAGGCTATGAAGAGCTCCAAGATGAGGTATCTGCGATTCTGCCACAACATTCATCCAATAGAAGTGTGGGTACAAGCCGACCCAAGAAAAGAGTTCTTATCCCTTGGACCCCTGAACAGAAGAAAGTTGTTACTACTTTCTTCAAAGACCATATAAAAAATAAAAGGGCTGCCAAAAGGGCTGAATGTGAAAAGCTGATTGAGATTAATTCACAGTTACTTCATAATAAGGATTGGCTTAAGATTAAAGTGTTTGTACAGAATCAGTATTCCAAGTAATTTAATTTACTGTAAAATAAATAAGTTACGAGTAATAAATAAGTGTAAGTACGAATTTTGTTGTGTTTGAAGAGTTTTTTCTCCTTACAAACGTTTATAACCTGCTTTCTTCTTAGCTATCTTTTCGGATTGGCAACATTGCGTACATGTAGTTATCGGAATCGAAGAGATCAAAATGATGTAATGACCATTGTTTTCGTTCATTTAAGAAGTATTAATCCTACGAATAATACATGGGTATGGTATGGACTGACATTAATAATCAATATTTATGACCTATAATTATAAATAATGATACTTTATAAATAATAAACTAACTTTTCGGTTCAAATGTACAAATTCAGAAATTCGCAACACATTTTTTTCCCCTCTAAAAAACTATTATATAACTTTATTAAACATTTTTTAAGTTAGTATTACAAGACCAGCCTGCTTTACATTAACGGTCTTCATTTGGGTGTGGTGTGTTGATTACCAAGTACAATTTCACGAGTTAGGCCGAACACGCTCCTCAGGGCATTGATTATAGGGTGGGACGTCACATCAGCGAAAGAATGAAAACGGATATTCATCGGAAGCCAAATAGAGGCAATTATGAAAGGAAGTCACTTTGATGGTAAGATAAATGCGGCCAACTATAAAAACGTATATTTAAAAAAAAAAAAAAACAAGAAAATCTTAGTGGTAAACTATCATGTGTCCCCAAAATGAGACATATTCATCAACAAAAAATGAGAAATTCGTTCTGCTTGTGCAGGATGCCAGAATGTACCTATTGTAAACGGATGCCAGAATGATAGCGTGATGTATATATATATATATATATATATATATATATATATATATATATATATATATATATGTAACAATAAATTGTGTGGTTAAAACATAGTAGTGTTTTATTCTGAATTTAATATGGATTACCACAAAGTAAAGGTCTCAACCATCCTAATCATTAATTTGATGTCATTAGTCACACATTTGTCTATCGATGACACGTTTAGCAGACTTAGTGCTGTGACCGTGTGTTTCAATAAAACTTTGTGCAGTAATTTTTATATTATTCTCTCAGGTATGTTTATTTACTATGTACAATCTTAACCCGGTTCGTTGATTTTTAATGGTTCAAATTAATTTTAATCAATATCGATGTTTGTGGTTTCCTAATATATCAGTTTTAATGTTTCACTTGACTTATACAAAAATGGCGGGGTTTGGCGGGATTTATTTTTGCATACACGTTTTAAGCCTTATTTTAAGAAGTTAAAAATATTAAACTTACGTTGCTATTTTCTGCTATAAGCATGACAAATTGTCGTTTTTTCTAGCAATGCATGTGTTCAAAAAGATAAACCTATTCGAAATTCGGCTGAAAGGCACTAATAAGAGGAGAACTTCCGAAAAATTGTAGATAATATTGAAACATTTACTGGAGAACCTTTGATGCCCTTAAATGAAGAACTTTTTGCAAAAAATCGCCGTTTGTCCCGAAATTTGGAAGAAAGGTATAATCGAACTTGTCGACGAGTAGAATATTTTAAGAGGACAAATTTTCCTTGGCTGGATGAAAACTTTATTGTTGAAGTAGACAAACCCACGCTTTCGACATCTTTTGGTCGACCCACTCTTCCATTTTCTGTAAAAACAAGCCGATCACAGAGTAGAGAAGCTTCACAATTATCCAAGGAAAAAAATCATGAATGCGCTTTATTGGTACAAGCTGCATCCTCGGCAGCACGCCATCAAGGCAAACATGATTTAGCGACCGTTTTGAAGGAAGTAAACACAAGTCCATCTCGACCATCCAAAATTCGGAAAATTATGTCTATTCCCAAAAAAGGCATGTCAAAATATACCGCTGAAGAAGACTTAGAGCTTGTTATAAATAGTAATTTAAGTAAACAGCAATATTTGGACATCAGACAGGGTGCTCTTTCAAAAGGATGCGACATTTATCCTGATTACAAATAAGTGTGGCTTTGTAAATCAAAATGTAGACCATCTGGCCTAAAAGTTATCGATATTTAGGCAGAAGTTCCACTTGATTCTGTTTTGGAGCACACAAGTAGACGTATAGTTGTATTGCAAAGAGAGGTTGTTTTGAGTCATATGGAAATACTTAATGTTACAGAAATAGACGCAGGAAAAATTATCAATTATGGCTTCGATGGAAGTAGTGGTCAATCAAATTATAAACAAAAATTTTAAAATCCTGGTACTCATTCTGACAACTCTTTGTTTGCAACAACATGCATTCCTCTTCGCTTGCAAACCTTGAATGAAACAATTTTATGGAACAATCGCACTCCACAATCCGTACGTTTTTGTAGACCAATCAAACTAGAGTATGTAAAAGAAACATTGGAGCACATTTTAAAGGAGAAGCAAAATATTGATAACGAAATTGAGACGCTTGAAGTATTAACAATATGTTTGATTGAAGACAAAGTCAAAAAAATAAAATATAAATTATATATGACTTTACTTGACGGTAAAATATTAAATACATTGACCGGAACAAAGTCAAGTCGAGCTAGTCCCATATGTGGTGCTACTCCAAGACTGATGCTGGAAATAGAACATTTTGAAACGACAAAAATATTCGAGCCAAAAGCAAATACTTTGCAGTTTGGAGCAAGCCCTTTACCTGCATGGATTAGATTCTTTGAGTGCATAGTTCATATATCGTATAGATATTATTTGTGTGTGTGTGTGGGAACTTCGAGGGGATCAAAATAAGGAAATTTTAAAAGAGGGAAAGAAACTTGTTCAACAACGATTTTTGGAAAAGCTGCATCTAGTTGTCGATAAACCCAAATCCTACGGGTTTAGCAGTACCAACGACGGAAATACCAGCCGTCGAGCGTTTAATAACTCAAAATTGTTTTCCGAAATTACAGATGTCAGTGAAGAATTCATTCAAAGATTTAAAATAATTTTAATTTGTTTATCTTGTAGTTTACAAATTGGCCCTATAGAATTTGAGACATATTGGCACGAAACGGCCAGATTATTTATGTACAAATATTATTGGCACGCCATGCCACCAACTGTCCACAAAATTTTAAGTCACGGCAGACAAATTGTTGAAAATACCGTTTTGCCGATGGGTTACTTTAGAGAAGAAGGGTCGGAAGGAAGAAACATTTTTTTTAATCTGATAGGCAATTCCATGTCAGAAAAACAAGTAGAAAAAACAATTTTCAAGACATTTTTCGCCGAGCAATGGACACATCAGATCGTTTGATATCTTCCATACACGTAGAAGATCGTGTACGTCGTCAAAAGAAATTACCCCTTCCTTCTGAAGTTATCAGATTACTCCTAGAACCGAATCCAAACCAAGCCGAATTTAAACAAACAGATGAAGATGAAGAACATGTAAAAAAAATTGATTTGGAGACTATACTTTTAGAAGAAATCATGCCTACTGCTGAATTAGACATCCTTCAATTAGAATTAGATAGGTAAATATAACATTTCTTGTGTAGAAAATTATTTATTATATGTTATTGCATACAGTGGGAAGCGGGTCGACTTTCAGTGAAGATTAGAAAAATATGTACTAAAAAATCAGTTAATTAATTATATCTATCGTGAAGTATTCTGGGGCACACTGTATGTTATACTAATACAAAATTGTTTAATTTTCTTATTTATTAGCATAGAACTAGTTAAGACCATTAGTTTCTAATAAAACGCATTATATTACTTTTGGCCACGTAATTCGGCTCCAGAAATCATAGTGCGACGTTATATACTTCACAACTCACTCCATTCAACCCGTCAACGTATCTGCTCTGACTCCTTGCACAATCTTGATATTCCTTTTCGTACCTGCCACTAGTCTTCGGAGGCAATACATCCAGATTTGCTGACGCTGCTTCATATCTTCGATCCCTTTGAGCATATCTTTTTTCTACTCATATATGTGAAAGTAGACATTTTTTCACGGCTTGCTATACATGAAAGTGATACTTTTTTACTCTAGATGTTAAAATATTTTAGCATTTGATACTCGAGATGAAATACGTTTTTTTTTCGTTCGTGGACTGTTCACTTACGAAAAAAATTGTGTTTTCATCTCTCGTTGCAAAATATACTATTATATCGGAATTTTACAAAACGCAACATCCTCGCTTTATGTCAGTTTTTGTGTCAGAAACAGCTGATTACTTTAACGGTTTAGGCCGCAAAATTGGAATCTACGTCTTGTTTTGCTTACACTACGCGTCTAGTTGTACAAAAAATCTGTATATACCTATATTTTAGAATTACGAAGCAAGTTTAAAATAATTAAAGACAAAACAAAGAGGTCAACAAATGAAACACAGAAACACATGAAGCACTGAATGGGATAAATAGAAACGAATAAAAAGGCGTAACGTAGTGTTTGATGAATTTAGAGGCCACGATGTAATTTTGCTAGGAAAAGATTAATTTATTGTAAAATCTTTAAATGTTATTTGCGACACATTAAGAGCAGAATTGGATAGGCGAATTCAAATTTAGGAAGGCAAAATAAAAATAATCAAAATATTTTTGAAGCTCGTGAAAAAAACCCCGTTAACTTATTTCCTTGACAGGTTGGAAATTTAGTTCAGAATCCCAGAATCAGCACTTTACACGGCGGTGAGGACTATAATCCCAAAAACGTGTATTTGCGGATTCGATTCCGGTCTGGATGGTAACTGTCGCTATTTAAAATGCTTTTCTCATGATTGTGGGGAACAACGCAGTGATTCACATAGTGCGGACGCGTTCTGGGAATCGGCGAGCTCTTAACTCAACATTCCTGTCACGAGTATGACTCAATACGATAGAAAATTCGCACAGGGTCGCAAAAATGCAACAAGACGATAAGATAAATAATATGAATAAGTGTTTACGGGCGAAATTTTATTATACACTTTATATTTCACGAGCATTTTTCTTACATTATTCTTACAGAGTAATTCACTTGCGATGGCTAATCGTAGTTGGGAGAGAAGCATTTGGAGGGCTACGGGGAAGAACGATCAGAGTCCATTTTGGTCGTTTTCCAGAAAACTAAATTGGAATTTTAAGTCTAATAAAGGACAGAAAGGATGAATAAAAAAACTTACTGATTATAATATATCTACTTTGACAACGTGTAAATTGAAATATTGAGAACTTGAAATACACATAAATAAAACTATTTTTAATCATTTTTAATGGACTTTTTGGCGGAAATAAATTATATAGTTTTAAAATTTGGGATACTTACTCTTAAATACTCTATAATCTAATATCTATCCAGTTTCCCTTCCCCCGGTGGGGGCTTCATCCCCTAATATTGAAAAAACACCGCCCATACGGTGAACTTGTGTTATTTTACGTAATTATCTCGTAAACGGTACACCGCCTGAAAAATTTTATATCGGGAAAAGTTGATGGGAACAAAATGTTGAACAAAATTTATATCACACGGTTTGTCACAAAAGCTATGTTTCGCGCGGAATAGAGGCCGGAAGTCAGATTATTAAATCCATGCGGAAATAAATTATATAGATTTGAAATTTGGTATACTCTTGATTACTCTAGAATCGAATATCTGCCGACTTTCCCGTCCCCCTATGAGGGCTTCATCCCTTAATATTGACACACAAAAAAAAACGGCGAACTTGTGTAATTCTTCGCAATTATCACCATAACGGTGCACCGCCTCAAAAGTTTTATATCAGGTAAAGTTGATGGAAATAAAATTTTGAACATAAATTATATTACATGTTTTGCCACAAAATCTATAGTACACCCGGTATAGCCGCCGGAAGTAAGAGCTGAATACTGGCGTGAGACGCACAATTCGTTTCTCGGGTCTCGTTTCGTAAATAACTACCAAACGACTAGATTTTCGTTAAAAGTGCTCATAGCTGAAGTTGTTGAGCGAGAAATTCTCGATCGAAGCAAGAAAATTATTTTAACAAATATTTAGCCGTTTTGTAGTTATTTACGAAACGGGAGCCCGAGAGAGGGATTGTGCGCCAGTATTCATCTCTTACTTCCGGCGTCTACACCGTGTGAACTATAGCTTTTGCAGCAAACCATGTAATATAACTTCGATTCAAAATTTTCTTCCCATCAACTTTGCCCGATATAAACATTTTCAGGAGGTGCACCATTTACGAGATAATTGCGAAAAATAACACAAGTATACCGTTCCACGATTGAAAACGATTGAGAAACACCCCCAGTGTTTTTTTTTCAATATTAAGGGATGAAGCCCCCGGGTAAACTCGACGGATTAGATTCTAGGGTGCTCAAGAGTATGTATACCAAATTTCAAAACTATAATTAATTTCCGCCAAAACGGCATTTAGAGGCTCATATGACTGAACTACCATAAAATGTGTGCAAGCGTTTAAATATAGACAATACAAATTTAAAACTTCAACAAAATTTTAAGATTCAACGCGGTTTTTATGTTTTTGTCCGTTGTTGGTAATTCCATCGATTTTTTGTCAAATTATAATTGAGCACAAAATATTTCTAGGTCATTTAAAAATCTTCATTTTATTTTTTATTAATAATAACTAATTATTTCTATAAAAAAATATATTCTGTTTTTGACAAAATAAATTGATTTCTTCTGTAACAATTTTGTTCTATAAAAATTACTACGATAAGAGATACACTGTGTAGTAATAATTTTTATCTTTTCTCCAAAGACTACCTGGAGAACATTATCGTTTTTAGATTTCAGCTATAAATTTAGAATAAAATTTATTAAACAAGAAATTTCGATTATTTTATTTATTTCATTTAATGAACCTTTAGTTTTATTTCTAAAATTTGGTAATGTTTCTCAATTAAACTTTATCTTCATATGATTCAAATTCATGTTACTAATTACTCATAATTAAATAATGTTTTGCCACTTTAGGGAAGAGATATTATTGAAGTTTTGTTTAAATAACTTATACTTATTCTCTGAAGAGTATTATCCTTTCTTTGCTTCATTTTAACTTTATAATGACAGTATTTTATTAAATAAGAAATTTGAATGATTTTATTTATTTCATTTTAATTGATATTTTTATGACTTCTGGTAGGTTGTGAGGGGAATTGTTAATCATTTCTACTACAGTAAATATAATTGAAGATACTAACATTCTCCCGTTTGAAAAAGAATGAAACCGGAAAGATTGCATTATCAACCTCCACGACACCGCTAATGCATATGCCAGAAATTAATAAAGCTCTCTAAGACCTGCATGTACTGCATCGACAACGCTTTTAGCATGGTACCTACAATATATTGAGATGGTACATGATTTTGGCAACGCAAATTGTAAATAATTTAGGGGGTATTTGTTTTTGGTAATTTTGGGAGGAATGCGCTAATTGTTTCTACTCAATTTCTAAATTATTAATATTATTGTGAAAACTGTAACTTTTCGGAAATAAATCGGATAATACTATTTATAATGATATTCGCGTATACTATTGACGAAGATAATAACGGCATGTCGCCTCGCGAATCTGGAACCAACTACTCTTTCCGCATGCAAAACGATGCTGTTTATACTAAAATTTCGCCCACTCTGCGATTCTGCGGGATTCCCGTTAGCATTAATTCTCATTTCCAAAATGGGGCGAGAAATAGCCAACTATTTAAAATTACCGGAAGCTGAAAAGTATACTGGACACAGTTTCCGAAGATCATCAGCTACAATACTAGTAGATGCAGGTGCCGATATAACGGCTTTGAAAAGACATGGTGGGTGGAAGTCCACATCAGTAGCCGAATGTTATATAGACACTTCCATTAATAACATGATGGACTCGGCCAACAAAATCATCATCGCAGTTCAAGCTTCTAGCAGCAGTGTACGAAATGCAACGGAGAATGAAAATATAACTAACAACAAAAACTTAAACATTGACACTAGTGTAGATGTAAAATCGTCTCACTTTAACTTTTTTTTAAATATATCCAAAAAATATTGCAATTATTACTTAATTCTTCAATATGATTAGAAAAAGTGTAGTATTGAAGTCGCGAGAAATGGGCATTTCCACTCGAATAAATTACTCCACTCACCTTCGGCTCGTGTCGCAAATTTTATTCTAATGGAAATGGCCAACTTTCTCACTCGTTGAATAATATACTATTTTCTCGAGAGGCCTTAAGCTGTATAATAAGATGCCCTGTCAGATAAAAAATAGACCTATATTCATCAGTATAAAGCTAAGGTGAGGGAATACGTAGTTCAAATTGATCTGTAAATAGAGAATGGATAAAATGTTTTAATATGAAAACTGTATTTACTACTTTTGTCATTGCTTTTGCATTGTTCTTTTTGTTGTTTTGTTGTGTTGTTTGTTGTCATGTATATATTTACCTTTTGTATATTATGTAAATATTCTTTTTATTCGATTGCATCATAAGATAGAAATTTTCGGTATGAAAATCTGGACGAAAACGCTAGCATTTTGTTACAGACCTTGGTTGCTAGGTAACTGTCTTTTTCGTCCTAAGCCGAAAAATGTTTTTCGGCAGCAAAAATAAAAAAGTCAATGGTTGATTAATCTATGGCATAACATGGCTCTTACCATAGAATAGTGAGACCATACAGTCGAAGATTTCATTTGTTGAAACAAATTAGCGAAATATGCCAGTAATACATTCTTGCAGAGAGTTGGAATATTATTTTCTTGGCGGTATGTTTCAAATCTTTGATATGCCCTTTCTTAAACTTCTTTTGATTTTTTCGGAAGCAACTCTACCGTAACTTGATTTGCTGCGTCTCGCATCTCAGGAGGAGTACATATTAACTCGTCTTTATGAGACGAAAATTGATTTCTTCTGTAACAATTTTGTTCTATAAAAATTACTAGGATAAAAGATACACTGTGTAAATAATTTTTATCTTTTCTCCAAAGACTACTAAATTTTGTTCTTGTTATCCGGCCCGCCCGAATCTTGCAAAATTCTCTACTCACAACACATTTGGGGATCCCTGCCTTAGATGATAAAAGTTATATAAACAAAAAATGTAAAATTATTGGTTTGTTATCTTTATAACTGGGACGAAAGATTTATTAAACTGTTAAATTTAAACACATATTTCAACTGATATGTTGCTTTCGCTGCCATGCAGATATCCTCAGTAAGAATTTAATTAATATACATGGTGTCCAAACTAAGTGTTCAACATTGGTAATTCTGTTATTATTAAAGATACAATATTGTTAAAATTAGCAAAATATTAGTAATTTTAACACCCATTAAGATAGAGAAACCGAAAAAAAAACAATTGAGCATCGATTTATTCAAGTTTTGAAGCATATAAAAAATTAAAGATAAAAAAATAGTAGTAGTAGATCGATGTTCATTCGGCTATCGACCTAACCTAAATATTAAAAATATGTTTTCACTTTAGAAAAAAATCATCATAATCTTTTTTGCTTTAAATTTGATGTTATTCAGAAAAAAATATAATATAGTGGTTTCGATTAAAAAAAAAAATATTTTACTACAAAACTTGAAAAATCGACGATCAATTGTTTTTTCGACTTGTCTATCTCAATGAGCAAACTATTAGTAATAAAATTACTAATAGTTTGCCAATTTAAACAATTTTGTGTGAAACACCTAATTTGGACCACCCTGTATACATGGTGATCCATATTTCATTGTCCACTATTCGGATTTCGAAAACGGTAAAACATATGAAGTCAGTTAAAGTACATAAAAGTTGCTCAATAAAAGTCATAGTCATGTCCAGATTTTTTAAAGCTTACTAGCTCTCCTTTCTATTGGTGGGCAACAAATTGAGATATTTGTGAAGTCCAGCAGAGAAAACAAGCTTCACAACAATATACAGATTGTTCGCTAAATGTGTTCCGTAAATTTGGATATCGAGTCAAACATAAAAGTTCACATAAACAAGTGGGTCTAGATGGCGCTGTATGCAGATATTCAACATTTAGTTTTATTTAAGGTATTATTAATAGGTACTTACTGGTAGAATTATTACTGGTAGAATGACACATATCATGTCTCTAATGATGTTTTTTTAGAAACTGAAACTAGTTAGGCAACATAAAATAAAGAAATAATAAAATAAAATAAAAATAATTTTACCAGTACCTATTAATAATACTTTAAATAAATAATCAAATAAAATAAAAATAATTCTACCAGTAAGTACCTATTAATAATACCTTAAATAAATAACTGGTAACTTATGGATAAAACCTTAAACTGAATTTAGTTGTATACTATGAATTTATATTATGAACAGAATTTGACATTTAAACAAAAAATAAACAAAAAACAGTAATTGTTCAAAGTGACCATTGTCGACTTGAAGAGTCGACAATTGTCTTTGTTCTTAGGAGCGACAACCTCTCTCCCAGACTTCAGGTGTTCTTCCCACAGTTTCACTTATGTTCTGTATCCTTTGAAGAATCTTCCCTAGTGTTTACCGTACGAGAATAAACTTTACCTTTAATATGCCCCCAAAAATAATAATTGAGCGAGTTGACGTCCGGCGATCTTGGTGGCCATGCGACTGGACCCCCTCTCCCAATCAATTTTTGAGGGTATAATTATTAATAATTATCTCTAGAGGTACATTTTCTAGTAATAGTGGCAATCAGTCTTGTAAGAAATGTTCTCAATCGTTACCATTCAATGCATTTCATTGCCGCGAAACTTTCCAAGAATTAAGTGTATATCTTCAAAAATATACTTCATTTCGTAGTAAAATGCTACGAATATACTTAACTAATGAAAACTAACGTCAAACTGTCGTTATACATGTGTTAGGCCCAGTTGTATGATCGTGGATCACCTTGACCATGGTTCAATTACCTAGGATACAATTGTTAATAGAATGGTATCCTAGGCAACTGAACCATGGTCAAGGATGATCCGCGATCGTACAACTGGGCCTTACATACAAAATTACAACCACCTCCACCTCAAGTAGTACTGGAAAACATAAAATATCGAATATCTGCTTACAGTGCCATCTAGGGCCACATGTATATATGAACTTTTTGTTTGGTTTCCATCACTAACTAGATATCAAAATTTACACCTTTAGAAAATACTCCGTATATGTATTAAAAAACTGGAGTAAAATGAAGTGTTAATTTATTAATAAATAATGAATAATGAAATAAAAAACGATTGGATATAAAAATAAATTATGTTGAAATAAACATTTTTGCAAAATTGATAATTATTACATCCAAAGAACCATGCGATCAACAATTATTTAGATATGGGGCGGCTATGTGTCAGTATTATGGAACCGGCCAAAATAATTTGAAGGACTTGAATATGCATCCCTACAAAATACAGTCCTATAATGAATTTATGCCACCAGATTTTAACAGACATCTTGTACCCTATCAGACATACTTCCAACATCTCAAGGGCTTCTTTTAACTAAATAATGGTTGATCGCATGGTATAATTTTATTGAAGCTTATATCAGTTCTCGTATTAGTCAAAAAAGTGTGATACATTTTTTTTACTTTTGTGAATGTTTTCGCAGCGTATGCCAATTTCAGACAATAACTTTTTTTTATAGATTGAATGATTTTTTGAGAATAATTGTTTTTTTTATATATTCACGATTTATTTTCTAAATTTTCTTAAAAACATATTTATTCTTATCAGCAAATGTAATACTATCTAGAGGTTGGTAACCAACAAGTCCTAGATACAGAAGACATAAGAGTGAGCGAGTTGTGTTAAAGTTTAATTTTATTTGTTAACTTGCGATGGCTGACTCGATGGACGACACATAATGAAACTGATGCCGAGACAATAACTACTACTAAATATTATAAAGTCATAAGAAATGCAAAATTGATGCTCGTAGAATCCTGAAAGATTGAACCTAAATATATCTCCATTAGCAATAAAGAAAACTATTCAGAGTACGTAGTCGAGATTTTTGCAAGAAATAAAATATTTTAAGTAATTACAAGTACAGGATGATGGATTTCCTATAACAATAACAAACCCTCTTAGTTTGTTAAGGTTGCTGAGTTATGTTTATCAGTAACACCAAACTCACCCATGCATTCCATACACTTTTAAAATTGAATTTTGTATTGACAATTGTTCTCTTATAAGACAATAACACATTAAATTAAATCAGTGTTTAAGGGATTTGTTTATTTAGCAGACCAATGCTTGTATGCCTTATAAACGGACCTAACGTTTTATAAGCGAAATTTCACTGTACTATTCATTTTCATTATGCTACTAAGTTGGAGGTCATTAAAACCACAACTTAATATAAAAAGATATATTTTGTTTCTGACCTTAAATCGTTTGAAAAACAATGTTGTTATTGTGAACCGAAACAAAGGATATGTTGAAATTAAACGGAAAACGCTCAGCGAAATTAATCAAACTGATAAGCGAGGTCGAGGCATAAGGGGAAATTGATATTGCATAACAAAAGAAGCTCATCTTACCAAGAACATATATAAGATTAACCGTCGCTGGCGTATTTATTTTATCAATGTTTGCGTTCAACTATATTTGACAATACATTTAAGTAACAAGCAAATAAACAAATATCACATTAATTAAACGTATTATCATTTAAATTAAACAACAAATTAGTTGCATTCTATCGAGTTTTTAAACAAATTTGCTTCGTTTAAAAAACAACATTTTTCGAGTCATGACGATCAAATTTTGAAAAATGATTGCTTCAGTTAGAAAATTGAAAACATAAAAATACTGAAACATTGCACCGAGTTGTGAATACTGAACTTAAGCCTCAGCTATTTAAGAGAAAATTATACAGTTAAGTTATTAAGTTACGAATTTTCTAAAACCATCGAGAATCATTGATGCGGATAAATCATTAGTACCTATTAATATTTTGCAAAATGATTTCCACGCTCATACTTCTTTGAATGCCATCACTTTCTCCGACAGGTCCGTCCCGTTAAAAAATCGGCCCATAGACCGATTAATTAACGCTTGAACGAACTAAAATCGAGTTCAATAAACAACTAATTGCGAATAAAGAAATGTTATAGAAAAAATATCTATCATTCATGATAAAAATGAAACTTTAGCGAATTGCACGACAAAAAATTCTATAGATATAAAGATATAAAGCAAACTTATATTATTTTAAGAAATGTACATTTTTCTTCAATATGTAAAAATACAAGT
Organism: Othius punctulatus; assembly: GCA_951805005.1. Taxonomy (NCBI): domain Eukaryota; kingdom Metazoa; phylum Arthropoda; class Insecta; order Coleoptera; family Staphylinidae; genus Othius; species Othius punctulatus. Next base: position 21,684,598 of record OX638140.1, on the reverse strand, counting down.
ATAAACTTTATATTTAACAAATCTAGGGCAGAATGTAAATTATAGTTACATTTTCTCAAATTCTCTTCTCATTTCTCGTAAATGTGGTTTTATTTGTTTAAGTGCCAATTTTATTTTATTATTTTGGGCAGCACAAAAGATGAAAAATGTTATGAATGTGATTATAGATAATTCAATAACTGAAACAAAATTATGTACAGTATGTTTACTTATTTTAATCATAGAGAATAAATAAATGATTATGGTATTTTATGCCAACAAAGCTTAAAGTTTTAGTTGGTGCCTGATAGCCAATTTTTAATTGTGGATAATTTCATATAATCTTAGAGGTCGACGGTGACCGAGAGGTTAGCGCGCTTGCCTCTTATACTAAGGGTCGCATCTTCAAACCCCGTGAACCCGAAAATTTTGGAGCGATTAATATTCTCTAACATCAAAGTGCCGTTCCTTTGGAGGGGAACTAAAGTAGGCGATCCCGTGTACTGTTAAGTTGAATGTGAACGTTAAAGAACCCGATATGGATGAAGCGAAATTGATAAAGGCCAAAGTTCCAAGTTCGGTGGATAGCTCCTTGGTGACGGAATTTAACCATAGCAGCAGAAAAATCCCGTCGTTAAATAAAACAGATGAATTAAAAAAATAACAAATAATCTTAGTCTAATAGTAATGGTATGTTTTGGCACTCACAAGTAATAAGTAAATTTAACTTGTAATTTATTGAAATCATCCCACAGTAGCTGAAGATGCCCCCAGGCCAAAACTAATTCAATAACTTACAAGTTAAATTTACTTATAACCTGAGAGTGCCAGAACCTAAAACCTCAATCTTAGTTTAATATAAAATTTGAAGAGTATATCTGTAACAGTTGCGATTTCATTATCATATTTTTATGAATAAACCATTCACGCTTCTTTGAAAAGATCTGAAAAGATAGTGCTATGATATGTATGTTACATGACTGGTTTATGAAGATCAGATTCGAAATCTAATTATGACGATGAATCGACATGTGTTTCAACATGCAGAACCAAATAACACTCAGTACCACTAACATTCACTGGCCTCAGTGCCAGATGTATAAATAACAAATTTTTCAAATTTTTATCACGACTATCATTTATCATTTATCAGCAAAACACAAATGCCGTAACCTAGCAAAAAATATCGAGAATGGTATATAGGTAATATTCATTCACGAATTTGCATTCAAGTTAACCATAGGAATATTTTTTATTGGCTGTGTATATAATTTTGAAGTTTTCTAGTGCATGTTAATTTATGGTTGCCATACGTCCCGGTTTCCAGGGATTGTCCCGGTTTTTGGCAGAATGTCCCAATGTCCCAAAAAAGGCGCCGGGACGGAAATTTGTCCCCCTTTATAAACTCTAACAGTAGACAACTAAAAGCCAATAATGTTGGCTCCATTATTGAGACTAAATGCACAAAATATGACCTAATGGGATGTTTTGAAAATTTCAAAGTGATTGTTTTTATCGTATAATTTCCTTATTGCCTTTCATGCCTGTTATAACTCTGTATATAGTTGTGATTTATATATTTAATTTTGTATTTCATGATCGGAGGATACTGATACTTTTACTATAACTTGTTCTCATTTATATAATACAGCGTGAAAATAAAGTAACGCATAAATCCGATATACAGTATGTCCCCGAATTGAGTTTACAAAAGGGATTTTTTTTACTTTTATGTAAAAATGTTTTAGGAATTATAATTCCTGCTTAGTCTGAAACTACCAGTTAAGTTATTGAAACTTTGATTTATTTCTACAGGGTGTTGCAAAAATTAACATTTTTAAATCTTATTTTAAAACTTATTTATTTACTATCTGCAAAAAGAATTTAATATCAAACAATCCCCCATATCATAAAATAATATTGAAAATTTTAAAAATCGCCTACGCGAGGCATTTGCATCGATAACTGTTAAACTGATTAAGAAATAAAAAACAGGAGTTTTCAGTTCACACAGTTCCACGCCAGGCTTGGACTATGTGAAGAAAATGGTGAGGTGTTGTTTGAATAATGTTATTTTTGTGCCAAAATTAGATTTAATTGTTTTTTATTTAGCACACACCCTATATAAATAAATCAATGTTTTTATAACTGAAATGGTAGTTTCAGACCAAGCAGGAATTTTAATTCCTATAACATTTTTACTTAAAAGTAAAATTTTAAAAAGTCCACTTAGTAAACTCAATCCGGGGACATATTCGTCAAATTATTTTTCTCAAAAAAATCTCAAAGAGGTATAGCTATTTTCATTATTTGACGTTATACTACACCATTTTCATCTTGTTACGTCATTTGTTTTTAAAGTTATGACGTCGTTGATAGTTTTCTTAAATGACAATCATATATTTTCTATTATTGATTTCGGTCGTACTGTTTATTTAATTTTCAACTGTATGGAATTTTCAATATGTTGACATACTAAACAAGGTTACATTTGAAAAAAATTGAGAAAAACAATTTCAAATTTTAATTATTAGAATTAAAAAAAAAATATTAACCAGAAAAAAAAACCTCTAACACAGAACCATCAATTAGAAAATAAATCACATAAATAACAGTTTTTATTTCTCTAGATGTTCGAAGTGACAACCCTGTACAATCTGACAATATCCAAGGCGAATTTAAAATGTAACACTTTTTCTCATTTTTTTCTTCTCAATTTGTGTTTGATTCAATCTTTTTTTTTTATTCTAAAACTTTGTGGATGACTTTCAGACTGTTTTTCTCGTTTGTTTTCAAACGCGACGTTTTTATGTAAGGAAACTAGATTCGTTCTGCAAATTTAAAGAATATTTAATATTTCAATTTTTAGCCACATTTTCTCTTCTTTTTTTCTAATGTAACATATTGAAAATTTTATACCGTTTAAAAGAGAGTAAAAACCGAAATCAATAATAGAAAATATGGGTTGTCATTTAAAAACAACTATTGACTTTAAAACACAATTTAAAAACAAATTACGGAACAAGACAAAAATGGAGAAGTATAACGTTATTTATTTATATATTTATTTCAAGCTGCAAACCCCTTTGGGATTTTTTCAGAAAATTAATTTAAACAAAGTTATCGAATTAGAGTTACTTTATTTCCATACTATATAAAAAATCATCCGTTGTATACTTTGTTATTTGTCCCTTAGGGGCAAAAGGTCGGTTTGGCGGTTTAAAAATATGGCAACCCTACCTACGTTAATTTAAAATATTTCCGTTAATCGCATTGATATGGAAACCTTGACAAAATTGAATAAGTGATACATGACACAATATTTTAATATTTTAATAACAGTTAAAAATATTCTTTAGATTTTTTTATTTTTTTATTAAAAGTAAATATTTTCCTGGCGTCTGAGTGGAGTAAATTACCAAGATATGTTTTCTGGGTATTAACTAAAATACAATCTGAATCACTCCACTTGAACGTCAAGTGTAATTACTTTCTCGAACAGTAATTGACAAAAGAGACTGTTCGCGGCTCATACGAGTAATTTAAACATAGAAAAAGTATTGTAGAGGTGAAAATAAATATGTTGACATTTTAGGCCCTCCTTATCACAAAATCTCTGAAAACTCAAAACATGCGAATTAGATCATGGTTGAAAATGCCCGTGATTTTTATGAATATTTTCTAAAATAGAAAAGTACATGTTAAATATTTTAGTAAAAATTCAAGAGAATTAAAAAATGTAGGAAATAAATTTTCACTCGACTTGTACCAACATGTTAATTTTTTTAAATAACTAGTGGATATAAAAAAAATATGTTTCATCATTTCATCATTTCGTAACTCAGAGCCGGAAAATGCTAAAGCAAATGAAGCATTGGCTTAGGTGAACAATGGAAAAAGACACAAAATTGCCGAAACATGAAAAAATAAGCATTTAATTCTACTCATTTCAACGATCCTTCTATTACGGAACAAAATAGATGTGTTAATAACTGAATATGGACCAGAACAATTATGCAGATTTTCGGAAATTTGCTTTAGAGGGTGGCAGGAGAATTTAAAGCAATGTTTTTTTAATGCTTGAAATGCTTTTTGGTGCGTGTAAATGTTTCAAGAACCTTTTATATGTATTTCTTTTTGTTTGTGGTATGTAACATTTTTTACAATGTTTTCAATTTATCTGATAAATTCCAGATCTTAGTAAACTACGTTATAATAAATGTGCTAATTTTGTTTTTAAATTGTTATTATTAGTGTAGGCCGGGATAAGTTTAAATTTATTAAAAAGATTTGAAAAAGAATTTGAATTTGTGTGTTGAAAATTATTTTACATCAAAGAAATGTTAGTTTTATTGTTTCAGTCTAATGAATCTAGCGTAGTCAGGTTTGATAAATTCTTTCTCACATTTATTATAGATTTATGAAATAAAATTATTATATGATATATTATTAATTATTATCATTAAAGACCGGATAAAAAGCATTAAAAAAACATAAAAAAGCACATATATTTGAAGAAAAAAAGCATTAACATTATCAAAAAAAGCACAAATTTACATAAAAAAGCACCAAAAAAATGCAAAAATCAAAAGAAAATAACAAAAATGTTTATTTTTAAAATTTATTTTTTATCTTAGATTATAAAATTAACCTAGATTATGGATGAGCCTTTTACTATTTTGTCCAAAACACAGGACAGTTGAAGAAAGCGTTGACTGAAAGAGTGTAGAGTTATAGATAGAACAATGAATTCAATTTAAAGCACTTATTTTATATAAAACTGCATTTAATTTTATATTTAAATATAAATGTTTATGGAAAAAATACAAAAATATCCTAAATATAGGTAGGTACATGCTAATTTACAAAATCACATTTTAAATACTAGTTTCTTTGAAAACAGTTTACAATTATAAATTGCTCCAAATTTTCCGTGATTAAATTGTGTTTTCTATCGCGCAAAATATATTTATAGACAGAGAAACTTCCTTCAACATCCACACTTCTTATAATCGCATATTTAAAATTAGCTATAGGTATGCTATCAAAATCACCCACATTTTTCACCACAAATTTTTCCAAAATTATTTAACGTTTGAAAACCTTATTTTTTTAAAATAACTACATTTAATTCTACTATTATCTTCTCTCCAATTTTTTCCCGGACACCACAAATAGCTTCTTTAAAATTGTTAATAATCGCAATCGCATCCGTTAAGGGCATTCCTTGCTTCTCCAATGAGATAATTGAATGACTCACAATACTATAGTGTTGAATACTATAATGTTTAAAATTATTTTCGTAATATATTGCAGCATCTAGCCACGTTCCCCATCGTGTTAGAACTGATTGTGGAGGTTGTGGTGTATTGGGCAATCGCTCTTTAAATAGTTGTACTCTTAGAGGAGCTTTAATAAATGTATATTTTCCATTTTTTATTAATTCATTAATTAATGGAGCTCACACCGAAAGGTAAAGGGCCTATTGATAATAATAATTATTATTATTAATGGAAAGTTGATTCTGATAGTTTCAGCAAATACCATTTAGTCCGTAGGCAATGAAGGTACAATGTATTAAATTTTTATAGAAAATGTTCATATTAGACGGAGTTTTTATCATGTATGCTGTTGCACCCATGAGCATTAGTAAAGTTTTATGACTTAAGACTGCTTCCGGTAAATGGAAGTTGGATAGTGATTCATTGGTAAATCTTGAAATTGTGTTACTATTGGTTTTGTTTAATTCTTCAGAACAGATTAAATAACCTTTCGTCTGAAATTTGTCGCTGAGGACTCCTATCATAAAAATGGCCACATATCACCCACAAGAGTCGGTTGTTTCATCTACACTGAACCAAATTCAATTGTTGCCAATTATATTTTTAATTTCTAGCATAGTTTGTTTATATACCGATCCAGGATAATTTTTGCGCTGAGTACTTTCATCTGGTATATTTCTATTACAATATTTTTCCATAAATGTCCTAAATTAATTGTTTTGTAATTTATTCAAGGGAATGTTTGATTCAAGCATTGTTTTACACAAATCATATTTTTTAAATTATTATTACCGGAGGTTTATGCTATGGATTCTACTATAGTTTGTTGTGTTGTTGGATGATTTTTAAAATTTTATAAGCGGTGGCTAGTGTAGTATTGTTTTCATATGTTGAGTTATATTATATTTTTTATTGCATTGAAACTGCAAATAAAAGTAGTGAATTAATTATTATTATTATACAATATTTTAAGGCGTAATAACTTACCGACTTTACACAAACTCTGCAAAATATTTTGTTATTTTCAAATTTCATTTCTTTGTGTTCTTTAATCCACTCGTCTACAGTATATATATTTTTTGGCATTATGGAAGTAATAATGTAACCATACTAACGAGACGTTGTCGGAGTAATGAACGGGAATAAACTAATTGCACAATGTTCAGAATTACGAATGCTTGATAATTGGGAAGATTTTGTATATAATTTAAATTAATCACTCAATCCAAATGCGTAGAACTGTAGTCGAAAAATATTAACTTCTGCGACACGAATGATATGAATGTATTTACTTGTATTTTAAATTTATTTAGATAAACAATAAACATAGTCAAAACTTACCCAGCACTGGGTTTGGAAAATTGTTTATTTTTATTAATAATTCCTCGCCCCTCGCACTGAATATAAAACTGTGCAGTATGCATAAGTGTTGATACATGTACAAATTATAATCACCATGATGATAAAATTCGTTTCAATCCATAATCACCTAATAAAAGCTCTAAATAAGCGCAAAAATATAAAATAAGCACAACATTGCAAAAAAAAGCACAAAAAAAAATTGTAAATGATCCTTTTATTTCCAAATCGGATGTAAATTTAATTCATTTGTTAATGCTTTAGATATTTACAAAAAGCATAAAGCTTAGAATCCGGTCTCTATACAGGGTGTCTCTAAATTATGTGTAAATGGCTTAACCACAGATTACTGGGATCAAAAGAAGACGATTTAACAAAACTTTTCTGTATACAAATGCGTTTGGTTTAGCCAGTATTCAGCTTTTATAAATTATAGCAATTGCTTCATCGATACGATATCCAAATAGTGCAAGAGCTTTTACCAGCTGATTATGACCTACGTTTTGCGTTTTGCCGATTTATTCGGGGAAAAAGAGCTAAACATATACTTTTTAGCCAGAAAATTATGTTCACTGATGATTTGTTTCCAAACGAGTGTAGCGCAGTCACTCATATTTTATTTTTTTGTGCTGAAACTGTAACGGATATCAAAAACTATAAAGATACAAAAAAACTTAATAATGAATGCCTGCGTCTGATTTCATTTTTTTTAATTGATTTGCTTTTGTCATTAAAAAATATGAACATATTAATGTTGGGCCACCCTTGTTTTGTACACAACCGGTCTACTGATAATAACAATATTATGTCAAAATATGAGTTTTACCCGTATAGAGTGTCATACCAAGCAACATCCAAAACAATGTAAACGTTCTCTGGTTAAAAGCAAATTTTGTTTTTTTTAAATTAACTTTGAAGCTGAATACTGGCTAAACCAAACGCATTTGTATATAGATAAGTTTTGTTAAATCGCCTTCTTTTGATCCCAGTAATCTGTGGTTAAGCCATTTTCACGTAATTTAGAGACACCCTGTATAATTGTAAATTGTTTTCAAAGAAACTAGTATTTTAGTATGTGATTTTGTAAATTAGCATGTACCTACCTATATTTAGGATATTTTTGTATTTTTTCCATAAACATTTATTTTTAAATTTAAAATTCAATGTGATTTTATAAAAAATAAATGCTTCAAATTAAATTCATTATTCTATATATAACTCTACGCTCTTTGGCACATTCTAGGTTACTCTTATAATCTAAGATAAAAAATAAATTTTAAAAATAAACATTTTTGTTATTTTTTTGGGTTTTTGCATTTTTTTTTGTGCATTTTTATGTAAATTTATGCTTTTTTTGCAAATGTTAATGCTTTTTTTCTTCAAAAATATATGCTTTTTTATGTTTTTTTAATGCTTTTTATCCGGTCTTTAATAAGATCATCAATTCCTCTTAAAATTTAATAATTTATTTAAACAAAATCATATGATTTAAATCTTGATGTTAATCAATTGATATAAATCACATCAAAACTGGCAAAAACTGATCAGAAATACAAAAAAAATTATAGCAAAATCATTGATTTTTGTTTTTTTAAATCATGATTGATTCCAACCCTGCTTACAATTATCTACTTTAAAACATGCTAACTCTATAGGCGCATTATACTTTTAATTGTTCATCTATTAGAATGCACAAACAGTGGAAACATAATGATTCATTTAAACAAAAATCAATGAGTTATTTAAAAAACATTACGTTGATTTAAATCACACAAATCCTTTAAATTATGAAAGTTTGTCAAAAAATCTCAGTATCCATGAATGATACGTCAGTTTTATTAGCATATTTGAATTTTACCCAAAAAGTGCCCTAATAATATCAAAATGCCATTTTCATATACAGGGTGAGTTTTTTCGGATGTTTAGTATGGGGATCTCGGAAACTAGCTTAGATAAAGGGACCATTAAATGGGGAAAAAATTGCAGTTTTACAAGCTCAATTTCATGAGCTTTTTGTTTTTTGGAAAAATTGCATGGCTAACTAGATATCTCGAAAACATAGATTTATTGGTATTTTGTTCGGTGCCTATGGCTCTGTTATTTTTGACTTAAAAAAATGTGCAAAGGAAAAACTTATAGGTAATTATGTGCATAATAACACAGTCTAACCGATTATTTTATTTAAGCTTTAATTTTTGAGTAATGACACAAACTTGTGTTTCTTCTAATGGAAACCATAGTTGGCCATGACTTTATAAAAAATGCCTCTTTTCAACGATTCTAATGATATACCATATTACATAGATATTTTTATAAATAATTAAATTATGGCCTTTTTCTTCTTTTCAGTTTCGAACTGTTCGAAGTAGTACTCTGTGGAAACAATTGATAGATACAAACGACAATTATAGAGGTGGCCGATCTTCCGATCTCTCTGTTTTAGATTTTTATTTATGGGGAATGGTAAAATATAGGGTGTATCAAACATCGTATGTCACAGTAGATGACCTTAGAGAAGCTGTACTTACAAATTACAAGTTTTTGCTAATATTGATGGATTTTCCGTTAGAAAAGTAACAAATTCTGTTTTAAAAAGGTGTGCATTAATCATAATGATAAACCTTTTGAACATATTTATTCTTAAATACTTTCCTAACTTTAATTACGTTGTTTTAGTACTACTTTAGTTACATTCTATTATGCTTGTATTGTTTCTCAATTTATCATTCCCTGTTTAGTAGTTTTGTACTTATGTAATTTTGTTTTATCAGATATAATTTTTATATAAAATTGTGACTCCAACGAAATAAACATTTTACACCAAAATAGTAATGTTTATAATTTCGAAATGAAAAGAAAAATTTTAATAACTAACTTGAATTTTATTATTTAACGCGTTGCGCATCTATTAATTGTTTCCATAGCCTACTTCTTGAATAGTTCGAAAATGAAAAGTAAAAAATAACGATAATTTAAATATTTATAAAAATAACTATAGCAAGTGGTATATCACTAGAATAGTTGAAAAATCGTCTCTTTTATTAAGTCATGGCCAACTATGGTTTCCATTAGAAAAAACTAAACTTTGTCTCATAACTCAAAAATTATAGCTTTAATAAAATAATCGGTTAGGTTGTATTATTAAGCACATAATTACGTACAACTTTTTCCTTTACACATTTTTTCTAAAGTCAATAATAACCAATACATAGGACCGAACCAAATAACAAAAATATATTTTTTCTGGATATCTAGTTAGCCATGCAATTTTTTCAAAAAACAAAAAGCTCATGAAATTGAACTCGTAAAACTGCAATTCTTTCCCCATTTAATCGTTCCTCTATCTCCGCTAGTTTCCGAGATCCCCATACTAAACATCCGAAAAAACTCACCCTATATAAATCGAGTAAACGAGATAGAGCGTAAAATTGTTTTCTTTTTTGTTATTCGTCAGTGGCCATTACTATTTTGAATATTTTGTTTACCCTGCAATCAAGATTGTTTTGCCCATTCTCTACCCTACCATTTTCGAGATCACAATGTAGACCACAATAACTGGGCTACCCTGTATATATTATACGGTATCCCAACCACTAATGATACAAATAAAGAAGTTGATAATGGATAAGGTTGTGTAAAAGTATTCCATGCTCATTTCCAGGTGAAAGTATGATGATTTCGGTTAATAAGGACTTCGTACACAATCTACATTCATTATAACTCCGAGCCTGAATCGTCTTTCATGGCTATGAGATATGGTTACTGACATAATCTGGAATTTATTGTTATTCTGCTTTCACAAACAGTAATCGATTCATGTTTCACGTGCAAGCCAATTGATATCGTCTTGTATTGTTTTTAGTGCAATATAAAATATTTTCACAGAATCGCACGCGAACTTTTTACGCTGCCGAGTGATTCATTGCAATAGCCGTTGTCGTTTCATGGACAGGTCAAGAAATCGCTTTGGTTCCGATCGATTCGTCACGTCTCGGCGTCTCTTTCTTTGTTGTCCAGGCGAGCTCTCTAGGAACCCAAGTAAATTTGTTGTTTCACAAGACTCGATGCTTGGAGCTGTTCGGAGCGAGCGGACAAAGAACGAGAGCTGCTTTTCGAAAATCCCAAAGGCGTACGGGAATCTCTTTCTCTGGCCGGGGCGAATAATTGACGCAATTATTTCTTGCGAGTTTCGGCCAGGATCGGACAAAGAACGGACGTACGTGCCTATTCGTCGAGCGCCGTTTCCAGTTCAAGGGCAGTCAACTCCGTGACTCTGGGATCTCTCGCGAGATCGGCCAGAAAATTCGTATCGAACCAGCATCCGGTACGTGAGTCAGTGCACGGCGAAGGAAAAATGCGCCAGCGTCGTGAACAGAAACCCTCTCTTCGGAGATTCGAGAGGTCGAGCAGCGTACGAAACCAAACCGGAGCGTGCCGGCTCCTTTATGGCAATTTCATAGACCTCGCATGCTGCCCTTGAAAACTTATTTGTTTATATAAAATTCATGCACCAGGCAAATCATTTCGAACAGGACGCTCTTGCCTGGCAACGACGCGAAAAACCCGTACGCACACAAACTAATAACTGCACTTTTTGGCGCGCGCACGTAGATTTTAGCAAGTGTCGGTGAAACTCAGACACAACTCAAAAACCGGCCTTCGTTTTACCGACAAAGCTCCTTTCCGGGGCAGCACCAAAAGAAGTTGGACATAAAAAAAATCGCTGTTTTCGCCACCGTTTTTTGCATGAGTGTGGATCTAGTCATGGATACGAACGCACATGAAACTAAACCCTCACCCACCCAAAAATAACGGACGCACCTCCGGAAACCGCGCACCATATAGACAAAAACATACCTTGCGTACTCGGCGCGCTTCCGTCTTCATTGGGCACAAAAAACACGAAATAACCTATGCGGTACGTAAAAATCCTTATCGGGGATAAAGCACGGACGTTAATCTTAGAAAAGCGCTCTTCTGAATAAGCGTTCCGTTTGAGATTTATTTTTTGAAAATCCTACCACGACACACCGATGGGGGGGAATCGCCTCGGCCAATGGCATTCTGCGCAGTAGTGCTCGGTGGGGGTAGACGCGCGAAACCGGCGACGTACGTCGTGCAGAGCTTCGGGCGATCCTGTTTTGATTCCTTCGGCCGATGGACCGGCCGATGGACTGCCTATGAAGAAACACCATCACTCATAAGCAGCGCGTCCGTGTTCTTGTTGTAGTTTCTGTTTTCGATTTCTCTTCGCCCTTGACTTGTCTGATGAATATTTGAACTGTCCCCTTTTCAAAATAAAGTGCACCAAAATAACGAGATAATATTTTCAGAAAATGTATTTAGATTACACCTCTTCAAACAGCGGAATACATAATGGGCCATAATTTTATTTTTAATAATTTCATCTGATTCTACTACAACAGTAGTATGAACAATCGAATTTCTTTTCTTTGTAGATATCTATAACTCTTATGAAATATATGCCAATTTTAAATAATTTTTTAACGCGTGCGTATAATTTTATTATACGCATGTTTAATACGCATATTAAACAATCAAATACTATACCGGGTGTCGATTTTTAAATTTAACATTGCTTTAACATGTTTGCGAATTCCTTCTCGCTAGTTTAACCCACAAAAAAGTTTCGCTATCGATGTAAAGCAGAGGTTCGCAACCTTTTTTAACCTTCCGCCCCCCATTCAGAAATAAAATCTCACTTAAAATCAATATGGGTTTCTCACCTTTTCAAAGAGCTTTTCAAGAGCGCCCCTCTTGGCGAACTATATTATACTACGTATATATTTAAAAACAAGGACGCATTTTAAAATATATTTTATTAGGTCTTAACAAAAAAATACACATACCTATATACATAAACAAATAGCACTAGTGAAAGGGCTGAGCTTGATGTAATGACACTAATTTGTCCATATTGGGTGCTAGTTTTGTTATGAGCAACCTTAAGTCACCGCGATCTACTATTGACAATCGGTTCCGTTTTTTGTTAGTAGATTGGATACTACACTAAATCCTCTTTCGGCTAAATACGATGATGGAAATTCTAGAAAAAACTTCTTTACTGCACCCCATAAGGTCGGATATAAAATTGGAATTTATCTTTGAAGCCAAAATGCTTGGTAGCCATGTTTCAATTTTAGTTTTAATTCTTCGTTTGTTGACAATTCTATGAGCTGCTCCTGTAAAAATACTTCTGCTGTTTCAATGTTTGTGCAACGTTCCAAGACTCAGTCCGGAATTATCATATTGAGGATATCTTGAAATCTATTAAAAAAATCTTCTTTAAGGGTTTCTAAATGCTGGCAACAAACCAAAATGTCATCATCACTTGTTTTCAACGAGGAAAGATTTTCAAACTGATGGAATTGTCTCCGACCCAAATTTAATTTGTATAACGCAAGTTTTGACACGAATGCCGAAATTATTGCCTTAGCTTTAATTAAATTCAAATCATCTCCTTGTAGCTGCAGATTGGTTTCGTTAAATTTATTAAATAAATCTGTTAAATTTTCTTTTAAGGAATCATCTTTATTTTCGAGAAACGTTATAACTGAGTCAAATAGTTCATAAAATATTTGCAGACAAGTACCCTTTAACAACCATCGAACATCTGTGTACAACAGTAAACGAATAAAGTCCTGGTCGTTTTCATCACAAAGCTTTCTAAACAATCTATCGTTAAGAGAATTGCTTCTGATTCTATTAACACCTGTAATTACGTACTGCAGCGAGCAATGAAGGCGATCACTAAGGTTTTTTGCAACTAAATGTTGTTTGTGAATCACACAATGCATGGGGACTACATTTGGTACACCTTTTTTTAAATATGCAATGAACCCGCAGTATTGTCCAACCATTGCCGGAGCACCATCAGTAGCAACTGACACTATATTATTCAGAGAGATATCTTTTTCTTTAAAATATTGTTGCAAAACGTCAAATACAGATTTTCCTTTAGTATCAGTTTCTAATTTTTTTGCGAATAATAGTTCTTGACAAATGTTCTCATCTCTTGTGAAGCGAACGTACGATAGAAGTAATGCCTCATTGTTAGGCAATGTAGACTCATCGAGCTGTATAGAAAATTCGGTCGTGTTCGAAAATTCGGTTAGAGAACTCTCCACATCCTCGGACATTTCGTCGATCCGTCTCTGTACAGTATTATTGCTCAAGGGGATTTTTTTAATAATATCTGAAGGTGACTTATGAAGTACAGTACGGAGAACTTCACTCGCAGCTGGCAGTATTAATTCTTCTCCAATAGTGTGCGGTTTTCTCGATTTAGCAATAAGCAACGAAATATTGTAAGATACACGTAACCCATCATTGTCTTGTTTAGATGCTGCTGAAAACATACCGGCTAAAGTTGGACGTCACGAATGTTGATTTTTGAGCATTTGAAAGTAAGATAAATTTTTATCTTTTATGGCAGGATGTATTTTGCTCTAATGTTCTTGTAATCGTGAAGGTTTCATGGCTTCATTTGAGCAAACTTTCTGGCAAATCAGGCACATTGGTAATGTCTTGTTTGTGGGTGACTGAATAATACCATATTTTAAATATTCGACATTATATTGTCTACATTTTTTCTTTGATTCTGACATATCTTAATAATAAAACAAGAAAAATAATAACAAGATGTTGTTGTTAGCGCAGAACCAACCAATTTAAAAACAAAATTAAAAATCTAAAGTTAATTAAAATTGCGCGCAGCATCAAACACTATTTGAGTCTACATAGCCCAATATGCAGAGTGTCCCAGGATAGAAGTAATTACACGTGTATTTATTTTATACGTGTAATTATAATTACACGTGTATTTATTCTACGCGTGTAAATATAATTAAACGTGTATTTATTTTACACGTGTAATTATGTAATTACATGTGTAATTCTAATACTGTCGGTTTTTTCATTCAGTAATTTATTTTATACTTTGGAAAATAAATATGTACATGAACTTAGGATATCGTAAGATTCTGATGTAACTGAATAAGTTACTAAGTAACTAAAAAAGTAACTAAATTACCCACAGTAGAAAAACAAAGCTAAATTCGCACGGCGATCAAAATAACGATTTATTCTTACAATAAAGAACGATTCTGGTTCAAAAATATTAACATATCGACGTTTTCTGGAAGCAGTGAACAACGCTTCGCTGTTACACGTGTAATTATGCCATACGTACACGTGTATATGTGACCCGTGTACCGTGCATTTGTATACAAATATAAAATCTGCAGCTCTACAAAAAATGTACGTTAGAGAATTGTAAAAGCAATTTTCAAATTTTGTATACATATTTTGCATTTATAATTTAATAATAATATTTTGCCGTATGTATGTCATAATTAGTATATTTTACCGCTTAGAAAAGAATCTTTCCTGAACTATCAATTTCCTATTGACTCAAAATCCAAAATTTGGGTTCAATTTTTTTTTTTTACCGAGGATCAGGGATTAATTTCAAAACATAAAATAATCATTCCTATAGTTTTGGTTTATGTATCTATAAAAAAATCTTATAACATTTATCCGAAGACACATTGTATATTACAGGCGATTAAAAATAAAAACAAATTATATGAAACCAAAAATATTAAATATTTGGAACTATATGTCCATAAACTGCAGCCCATCAAATATAACAATAGATAATATGTAAGTACTTACATCTATTCCAACAGTTATTTCACCATCGATATATTTTTAATTGCCGGGTCCACTTAATATGAATATTACTTTATTTACAATAATGATCACAATATGACAATTAATTACAATCCAAAAACAATAGGTCAAATATACTTGACTCGTTGCGTGTCAGTCAGGAAGTCAGAATGCAGGCCGGAGCGTCCCCGCTCCGGCACCTTGCACACCAAACCGGGCAAGCGGGGTAATGCCCAGGCTCTCGAAGTGGGCCGATGTACAGATATCGGTCAGTACGGGGAATCCCATGTTGATTCGGTGGAGCCAACATTCAATTGTTCTTTTGAATGTGTTCTATAGATTTTAGGTTTACACTCTTGCTCTGACGGAACTCCGTTTTTGTCCGGGGGGCGGCGGCTGGTCCTCAACGCCCCCTAAATATACCTTGGGCCAGAAACGCCCCCCTAAATCCCTTCAGCGCCCACCGGGGGGCGGTACCGCCCCCGTTGGGAATCATTGATGTAAAGGATTCCTACCGCGCTTAGTGATGAAAATTAGGAGTAACACGACTATCGCCACGTCGTCCAGCGCCCTTATTTCTCAATAGATTTTCATAATTACTTTTTTATAGTGACTGTCGAGCACGAATTCGCAATAAAGTTAAATCCCCATGTACGTGTTTGAAATCGAAAAAATCTATTTATTGGTCATATTTTCACGACCTTCGATAACCTTGAAATTGTTAGGTGAAGGTCAAATTAAATATTTCAAATGGGAAGTTTTAAGTTGTTACCGGAGTCGTGCAGACGAGACGAACCTTCAAAATTAAAATATAAATTTTTAAAAAATTTAAAAAAAAACATTTCTTTTTATTATTTTCTTCTGCAACGTAACTAAACTAACTGTTACTCTAATATTTCGGAATACAGGGTGGCCCACTTATCCTCGCTCGGACCATTGCTGCTAGACTAATGAAACTTTAGGGAAATATCTGATTGGAACTTATTGGACACTTGATGTGCTACCTTTTAAAATTATTTTCTAGAATACAGAGTGTACCATAAATCTGAGACACAAAATTTGGTTTCTTTTTTAAATGGATTTCGTCTGGTCCACTGGCTTTACCTGGTTTTGCCGCTTTAAATGCGTGTTCAACTTCTGTTCGTAGGATTTTGGGTCCTCTCATTTCAGGTGTTGCTATTGGATTGTTGCGAATTTCTTCGAAGAGTTTGGCTTTAAAGTATTCTTATGTTTTCAGTCTCATTTCCTTATCTAGTATTAGTTTCTTGTTATCGTCTATAAGGATTGCTATGGGCCTCTTTTTCTAACATATGATTGGAAGTGATTGGACACTTGGTGTGGTACGTTTTAAAATTATTTTCTAGTATACAGAGTGTTCCATAAATCCGAGACACATTTTTAGAAACTGCTTTATGCGGGCTTCACAAATTATTCTTATTTTTTGAGATCAGATGCAAAGTTGCCAGGTTATTCACATTTTAATCAAATTTTACAGAAAATCACGGACGTGGAAAAATTTCAACAAAACCTCATTATAAGAGATCAATAAAAGAATCTGCATATGCATGTACCCAAGTAATGTGCCAAAACATACACAATATTTTGAGTCACGTAGAATACACAGGGCGTTCTGAAACAACGATACAATTTTGCTATTTTCAAATGGCTAAAACTCATGTTTATCAAATGGAACGCTCTATATACAGGGTGAGTCAATAGGACGGGCAGCCTCGATTACACCTACCCCGTTAATAATATCGAAATGAACCAAACGGCACTGCAAACTAGAGGCCTAAGTGCAGTTTGTAAAATTATTTTGCCATATACAGGGTGTTCCATTTTTGCAGGGCAGATTTGGACCTAGTATTTTTAAATAGCACCCCCTGTATAAATTTACATATTTAAATTTGCCCTTTCTTGCGCTTTATAAATCCGTTTAGTTTTTGCAATTCGCTTTAACCGTTCAGAAGTTTTTCTAAGAATTAATGCGTTTGCAGGCACTTGCACTTGCACTTGCAAAAAAAATCGAAGGGCACTTGGTTTCTGGGATATCAAGTTGGGACTTTGCCTGAGCCTAAACAACTGAATGTGGTATCTTCTGGCCGCAAGACCGCTTATCTGCATTGTGGCGTCATCTTGCTGTGACTTATTAATTTTGGTAAACTTTGAAGTGCCATAACTTGATTTTTTTAAATGGTACACCCTACATTTCAGTACTTAGTCCTATTCAGGGTCTCAGATTACATCTTTTTGCCTCTTGTATTTTTTTTTTTAAGTTGATAGTTAATTTCTGATTTCTGAAATTCTGATTTTTTTAAAAATTCACACAGATATCATCGATATAAACTTAGCGGGCCATGAAAATCACTTAATTCTGTCATGCCAACGTCAAAGTGACATTTATTGTATGACACGTTTTATTTTTCTTGGCGCATTTTCTTAATGAATTTGTCTCATAATGAAATGGTTGATATGGTTTATGTACACGGTAACGGCAAACCGTTGCTGGTGACCAGAATCTATTGAGGCATAACAAATCAATAGCAAAAACATTTGAATTTTACAAACTGCACTTTAGCCTCTAGTTTGCAGTGCCATTTGGTTCATTTCGATATCAGTTGTAAGAGTTGTAACGGTGGCCTGCCCGTCCTATTGACTCACCCTGTATAGCATCATATTCTGAGTGCTCATCTAATGAGGTTTTCAATGATAGCATATGGACTGTAATCTAATAATACATGTTAATGGGTAAATAACGATCAATCTTAATAAGTTTTAGCCATTTGAAAGTAGCAAAATTCGATCGCTGTTTCAGAACACTCTGTGTATTCAACTTGACTCCAAATACTGTGTATGTTTTGGCACCTTGCTTGGGTACTTGCATACCCAGATTCTTTCATTTATCTCTTATAATAAGGTTTTGTTGAATTTTTTTCCAGGTCAATGAGTTTTCATTAAATTTGATTAAAATGTGAATAAATTTGCAACGTTGCATCTGATCGCTGAAAATAAAGATGATTTGTAAAGCCCACATGAAGCAGATTCCAAAAATTAAACAAATATACAGAGTGTACCATAAATCTGGGACACAACATATGATCTCATTTTTAAATGGAACACCCTGTACATCCTTTATATTTTGGAATCTGATTCATGTGGGCTTCATAAATCAGTTTTATTTTTAGGGATCAGATGCAACGTTGCCAAGTTATTCACATTGTAATTAAAGTTAACGAAAGATCATGGACCTGGAATAAAATTCAAAAATAGAGGCCTTTGAGAAGTGGATATACCGACGAATTCTGAGAATACCTTGGACGAAAAAGTACGAAATGAAATAGTTCTACAGAAAATGAATAAAGAATGGGAGCTACTGCTAATAATAAAAAGGAGAAAAACCACATACCTCGGCCACATATTACGTAACCAAAAATATAATATTCTACGGCTAATAATGGAGGGTCGTATCGAAGGCAAACGATCTATAGGCAGGAAAACCTTTTAGTGGCTACGCAACATCCGAAACTGGACTGTTATGGGCGTGGGAGAATTATTTCACAGGGTCGGAGAAAGGAAGAGATATGGTGAAGTGGTCGCCAATCTTCAGTAATGAAGATGCACAACAAGAAGAAGATGTTTTCCTAAATTTTCATTAGTCTAGCAGCAATGCTCCGAGCGAGGATAGGTGGGTCACCCAGTATATTCGAAATTTAAGTATTTCAAATTTTTGTTCGTAAATCAGAAATTTATTAAAATATATATAAAATTTCAGACGTTGTCCAAAACGAGTTTGTCCTCTCGAGTTCCATATACCCGCGTGGCAAATTATAATAATAAATAACTTATATAAATCATGGCTCCGTGCGGAGAGTGCGGGACAGTGATAAACAGACAAAGAGATATAATACAATGCACAAATAGCAAGTGCCAAAAAATATATCACCCACACTGTGTAGGCATAACAGAGGAACAATTTGCCAATATTAGAGATAACGGCACAAGGATTTGGAAATGCAAGTGCACAAATGACAACATAACCACAAACAACAAAGGCACAGTTGAATACGGAGACAGCAAAGAAAACAGGAAATTAACCGAAAATAAACCCACCAACATTGAAGCTACTATAATCGCAATAATAGAGAAAATGGTATAACGACTAGAAGAAAAAATTAACACACTCATCACAGAAAACCAAAAACTAACACTAAATAGAGATCCAAAAATTAACCAAAATGGAACAAGAACCCGAAAAACAAACAGTAAGTAATGTGAATATAGCGGATAATAATACTAACAATGATCAAGTAACCCAAACCAAATACACAAATAAGCAATCGTCAAAAATAACACAGAAATTTTTAAAAGAATCCAGTAAACCCCGTAACAATCAGGAAATTGAGAGAGGCAACCAAATAAACACATATAACGAGACAGAAACATACGGCGAAAAGCTGAAGAATAAAGAAAACTCAACCTATCATAAACAAAATGACACACAAACACAACCAGAGAAAACTGAAATATGGAAAGAAGTAAACAACTGAACACAAACCAGAAAACCAGACGAGCGAGAGAAAAACACATCACCAACAACAAGGAAAACAAAAACACAGGATCAGCAGAAATCAACAATCTAAAATTCCAGGGAAAAACGAAAATACAAAGAAAATCTGGCTATGCCTAACCAGAGTGAACAGCGAAACAACAAATGATGACATATAAAAATTCATAGTGAATAAAACCTATCTAGAAGGAAACGTAACAATCAAGGAAAACTCAACCACATACAACACAAAATATTATTAAGTAGGAGCCCCCTATCACATAAAGAAGAAATATATAAATGCGACATCTGGCCTAAAGGAGTCAGATACGACAGATACAGATTCAACTACGACAACACTTTTTAGAAAAGTAAAACCGAACAGCAACACAGTAGAAAAACAAACAAAACCACAAAAGTCACACCGAGAAAAAAAGGAAATAATCATATACCACCTGAACGCAAGATCCATAAAAAATAAATGGGAAGATATTGAAACCATACCAACTTTACATCAAAACCCACACATTATAACATTCAACGAGACATGGCTAACGAAAGAAATAGAAACACTACATTACATGAAGGGCTATAACCCAATATATAATTCCAGAGAAGAAAAAAGAGGAGAGAAATTAAAACGAAAAAAAACCATAAAGGATATTGAGATAATCACAATAAAACTAAAACAAGAACAAACATACATAACAAATATATATAAACCACCCCAAATAAAATACGAAATACTAGAAAAAACACTAAAAGAACATATAACAAACATAAAAAAAATCATATAATAATAGGTGACACAAACAAAAAAAATCATAAACAAAATAAGCAATAAACACACTACACACATAAACCCAAACGGAGAAAATAGCATCATAGATCACGTCATAACCAATATAGAACGAAGAAATATACAAAGAGATATACCCCCCATCAGCATATCAGATCACAACCCTATATTAAAAACAATACACAGAAAACAAAACAACCCTACAAAATATTTAACCAAGGACCAACCTAAAAACCATTCAAAACGAAATCAAGCAAATGAAACAGAGTAAAATACAGAACTTAAAATACCTGTCCACGGAAATACAAAAAAATCATGCAGACATCCCAAGTAACACTCGAAAAGCATCAGGACAAGAAATGAACTATATAATAAATACCAGACAGCTATCGAAAATACCAGAATAAAAGGAGAATATCACTCACAGAAAAAAAATGAAACAGATCAGCCAAGACCCTGCAAAAACATGGAACATCATAAACAGGAAAACAAAGAAATGCGCGGACATCCAATAAATGAAAGACGAAAATAACAAAACGAAAATGAACAAGAAAGACATAGCAAACATAATTAACAAATATTTTGAAGAAATCGGAAGAAAATAATAGTTCAGAAACTTGATAAAACACAATATTAAACTAATTTGTTATTAGATTTATATGAATATACTTTTTGTATGTGTTTAAAACTATTTTTGTTAAATTATAACAAAATATAGTAAACTTTATAGCAGTGGCGGCGTAGCATGGGTTGGGTCTATTGAGCACCCCCAAAATAAAACAACAAATACTAAACGTGCTTACGTGACTTTATTTTGCTAAAATATTCGATCACATTATCAAAATTTACTTTCCTGTCCTTTTTAATGGTCAATATGGAAAGATTGGTAAGTCGCGCTTGGCTCATTGTTGATTTTAAATAAGATTAGATCAACTTTAATTTTGAGAAACTTCTTTCGCAAGAAGCCACCGAAACTCAAACAGTTAAAAAATCTTAGACACAGCGCTAGACTCGGAACAAACTCAGAATAGTCCCATTTTACAATGTATTTCAAAAGCTCCAAGGTAGTCCATTGGACCGCTTCTTGGAAAGAAATGCTGGCGGCTTCCAAATCTGGAACTATACCACGAAGTTCTTCTTCTGTTGACGTAAGTAGAGTTTTAGACGGAACAACACCAAATGTTATGAGAATGTCATCCATTGCCCTGTAACGATGGTCTAGTTCTTCGTAAAATCTATCAAGACATTCTAACATAGCTCTCTGCAACTTTTCTGGGAATGTTAGTTCAGCGTCTTGGGCCATTTCTCCTAACATACGTTTTCGGAATCTCTTCCTTCCTCTTCTTTCAATCGAAATATCCACGTCCTCACATTTTTTACTTGCGAAGAAAATAGCTCGTTCCACTATTTGGAAACATTGGCTTTGAAGAAACATTCTTAGGGCTTTGATTTTTATGACACACTTTTCATTAAATATTCCCATCGATGTATGCACTGAACCAAATTTTGTTCATTATAATAATGAACTGCCTTCATTGATAAATATTCATTGAGACAATGAACTTTTTCATTAGTCGAATGAAATATCGTTCATAGATTAATAACTGCGTTCATTAATACCATGAATCTATGTTCATTGAGACAATGAACAATTTTTTCTTGTCTTGTTGTAAAAAAATCATTGTTCCAATGAAATTTTCATCAACCCAATGAAATAGTTCATTGCATTTTCTGATCATTATATTAATGAACAGCATACATCATATCAATGTATAGAATAATTCGGTAATGTAGTATTCATTGTTTTATGAACTACAATCATCAAATTAATGAAAAAGGTTCATAGACTGATGAATTTATTTCATCGCATTAATGAACAAGTTCATTGGTACGCAAGAACGCATCCTTGCTACCTACCACTTGTAGTAATGTACATTGTACACACACTCCAAATCGATATTCGACACCGTAGCAGGCTGATGTCTGATTTTCGTGATTTGTTAAGTGTGATTTTAGTAGTTTAGACAAGGTAAAAGCATATTTTTGAAAGTCGATTTGTTATTAAGTATTTGTTAAATGTATTTGTTTTTGTGAAATTTTGTGAAAAAGGTGTTTTTTTCTTCTTTATTAATACGAACCTTTCACAAGCTCCAAAATACCACTTAAGATACTCTGACAATAACTATACATATTTATCATTCCACTGTGAAAGCCAAACTATTCTTTAATAAACTAAATAAATAGTTTAAAAGTTAAAATACATTTACCATCACTTAATAATCGTAGACAGTCTGAATAACAAATAGGTATACGTTTTGTAGGTCTAAAAATATGAAGCGAAATATTGGTGGTGCCAAGAGGAAGCGCAAAAAGAAGAAGGCACGCTTGGCCGAAGAGGTGAAAAGGTGTATGAAACTTGATTCAATTATTAATAAGTAACCAATGGTTTCATCACGTTAAGAAAACCCTGTGGCTGGGTGCAGTTATTCCATACAAAACGGCGGAACTGCATTTACACCACCATCATCCTACTCTTCCTTAACTAATAAATCAACAACAATACACGAAATTTATCACGATTCTGAAGCAGTCAATATATTAGTACAAGTACATATGAACGGCTGTAACTATTTTCAGAAGCCTGAACTACATCAACTGAGAAACTTTTTTGATTACCACCCAAAAGTACTCAATAGTCATGTTAATTTTAATTGTCAAACGATATTTCTAACACAAAAGAAAACCCCACGGCAGCTTTTGGTAATAAATCTGACAAAAGTGTCTTTATTAATGGCATGTCCGATTGGAAACATACATATCAACGCATTTAAGAACACCATATGTCACAACTACATACAAAATGTTGGTAATAAATATTATTAAACTTCTTGGAAGACGACGCTTAAGTTATAGGGGCAAAGACTTTGAATCATGCTACTATCTGGACAACGAAAATTTATACCATGCCAACTTTTTAGAAATTGTACTATTGCTAGCTAAATATGATATAATTTTGAAAGACCATTTAGCTAAAGCTATTTCTGAGAGTAAACGACTGCATAGTTTGAATATTAAAAATAGATCTGGAGCATTTGTTTCATTTCTGTCAAAGACTATAGCTAATAAAATTATTAATCTTATTGACAAAATGGAAAAAATAATAGCAGAAGAAATAAATACTGCCGGAATTTATTCAATAGCAGTAGACACAACTCAGGACGTGTCTACAACAGACCAATGCTCGATAATTATTAAATATGTACTTGAAAACCAGACAAAAGAAAGGTTGCTCTCCTTTGTCAGTTATCATAATTCAACGGGTGCTGGTATTAATAAATTTATTGAAAAGGAATTGGAATTAAATAAAATACCAATCTCCCAATGTATCGCTGATTCAACTGATGGAGCAGCCAACGTGCAGGGATCATATAAAGATATAAGATATAGTGGTAATGATAAATAAAGAAACATTTTAACAGCCCTGTTTTGCTATTTTTTTTTATTTCCCAACTTTGAGGGCGGAAATCTCTAAAACTGCCGGGGCTAGGAGGCTGAATGTGTGCTCATTGAAATCGGGAGGGTCCAATTAGTCTAGGAATGTGCCTCTAATGTCACTTAAAGCAACTTAAACATAGTGATTGTTTGAATTTTTATTTTAGTCGATTAGATGGGAAAATCATCGATTGCCATCTCATTCTATGGGGATTTAGCCACGTATAGGGCGCATATTTTTAGCGCTCGTCCATTCTCCTATCCCCACAACTCCCCGAGTTTTCTCGCTTTTCGTGAAAAAATACGTTTTTTTGAAAAATATTTCTCTCTTCTTTAGGCTCCCCTGTACAAACGCGATTGCCTACGGGGCCCACTATGGCTCATTGGGCTTGTATTTGGGCCCTCTATGACCCCTCAAAATTTCGTCCGAATCGGTTGAGGCGTTCTCGAAATGGAATTCCATCGAGATGGCAAAAAACGCGACATTTTCGAAAAATTCGAAAGTTAAAAGTCTTCGTAAATATATCAAGTGTGGTCTAGTATGAACCGTATGACTCCCCTGAATCAAATGAGACTCTCGGCATCGAGATTGGACCGTTCGTTTAGAAGTCTAATTTTAACAGAATGGAAACTAAGAAAAAAATAATTACCACACTACAGCCTAAACTTTTTAATAATGTTACAGTTAGAAATTCGAACAAAAATAGCAATATTATTATGATTTGTAGCGAAAAGCAGGAAGTGCAAAATCTTCAAAGGAAGTTAGAGGATAAAATCGGTGAGGATTACGATGTGGTTAATGTGAAGAAAAGGCAACCAAGATGTAAAATTCTGCATATCCGCAACGACGGTGAGTGGCGAGACGGGGAACTAATTGACACATTAGTGCAGCAAAATGATATTGATAAGTCTGTGGAGAACTTTAGTATGAAACTAATCCATAAGTCCAAGGTTAATGCGTACAATGAATTTAACATTATTATTGAATGTGATTACTACACCTTTCGTTACTTAATGACAAAAGGGGTAGTGAATATCGGTTTTTCTAGAGGAAGAGTTCAGGAAGCTATAAATATAATTCATTGTTATAAATGCAGTTGTCTGGGGCATTTTTCGGCGGACTGTAAGGGGGATGTAACCTGTGGCAAATGCTCCCTTAATCACAACAGTGCTAATTGTAGCGAGCAGAGAGATTTTAAATGTATTAATTGTATAAATAAGAATAGGTCATTGGGTCTAAAACTTGATATAAATCATCACAGTTATGATTCTAAGTGTTCATGTCTTGCAACGATAACGAACGCTATCAGGAACAAAACTGATTATGGGACAACAAATAGCAATTAAATGAAGGTCTGGTTCTATTAAATATACAGGGTATGCTAAGTTACAAGGACGAGCTGTATGATTATATTAGAAGCTACAAATTACCACTAGTCGTTCTAACAGAAACGCACATTACTAGAGATGTGACTGATGCAGAGGTATCCTTTGAGGACTATGTTTCAATTGTCTGTAAATCGCATAGTAAACACACTGGGGGCGTGATGATAGTTATTCATAAGATCATAGACTACGAAGTCATAGCTAACCTTGAAATCATGAATGCAGTTTGGATATTAGGTGTCAGAATTTCTGACTATGAGCTGTGGGCAATCTATAGGTCCCCTTCGGGTAGTATTCCGTGGTTTCTTTCTGAACTAGAAACTGTTATTAGCACATACATGAAGCGCTCAAGGAATAGTAGGTGATATTATTATTGGGCCCTTCTTCATTGAAGGCTCGTTGACAGGCCATACATATTTGGAGCTATTGAGAGATTACCTTACGGATCCAAGTCAATATGAGACAAATACAGCTAGAAGTTCTCCTCAATGTCTGTGCGGCCTTTCGACATCGATTGGCACCCTGTCAAAAACAAGATCTAATTTGATTTTTTTGAACTAATATTTTTTCGTTATTTTAATTATTTTTGTGACTTCATATTATTTTTAAACTTATCTTAAAACAAGTCATTAGTATTTTTTTCTCGATAAAAATTTCTTTTGGTTTTTCTGTTCTTAGTTTTGTAATTGATGATATTGTAATAAAAATGTTTTTCAGGTTGATCAATTTTGTTTTATTCCAATATTTAAAATTCAAGCCTGTTTTCCTAATTTGTTTTAACTGACGTTGTTTTGAATGGTAACTAGATGCATTCTGAACATTGAAATAATAATTTAATAGTATTACTTCAACGCACTTTTTGTCAATTTTTTTTCAAATGTTACATATTGAAAATGTCATGTTGAAAACATAATAAAAAGTACTATCAAAATTTATAATAAAAAATATAGCTTGTCATTTAAAAACAATGGCTCTGACGTCATAACTTCAAAACGGAGAGAGATGGAAAATTGAAAATGGTCTCAAAATATTTGTTTGAAAAAAAAATCATTTTGACCTATTGAAGCGTTTTTCGTAAATTTATACAGGAGAAAAATAAAGCCAGGTCTTAATACGTTATGTGCTCTCTATATGTGGAAGTGTTAATTTAATTGAATTATGTTTAAAAAAGAAATATAGGAGTGATTTACAATTAGTTTTAAAATGTGATTTTAAAGTATAGATACTTAATAGTACACATACTTATCGTGTAACGTGTACATATACTAGTTATTTAGTATGTGGAATGTAAAATACCTGTAGATATGTAACATTCCGTGAACACTAATTTTTATCGTGAAATTATTATATAATTTCTTGATTATTTTTGGCTCGTGATTTGTGATCGTATTTAGTAGTTACACGTCGTGACGTTTAATTACAACCGTGATTACCTTCGAGGTACGTTGCTATTGGTAATGTGTTAGAAAATTCAAATCATGGGTTAGTATAAGAAAGCACATATTTATGGATTTGTTTTATTTATTCAATTATAGACACGCTGAAATGGTGACAGACGGAAATAAAGCACAGGTTTACGATGATGATGTGAATTGATTTATTTTCTGTGATTCGTTAGCCTTATGAGGGCATGTAGAATATATTTTTGTGATTCATTGACCTTACGAGGGCAGTAGAGATAAAATGTTGGTGGTAGCCATTTTCTCCCATAAGAATAACATGGACTTCCTGTTTCTTGAGATTTACACCCCTATAATCGAACTGGATGGCGTTCTTCGACAAAGTGAATGTAAATCTAGTAGGTGATGGAAATTGGAGTTACTTGACGGTCGAAAGAAGTGCCTGAGAGGTTGGGGGTGGTAGTTGGGGGTTGTGTGTGAGTTTGGCTGCCTACCTATGGTGTGACATATCAAGTGTAAGGTAATTTCGCGGGGATTACGAATATGTGAAAGAAAAAAATCTTGGAGGCCCGTGCTTGGGCAAAATGATTTTGAAGTTTGTTATCACTTCGTTCGCGGTTTCGTGGTTTTCCTAATCGGTGTGTGCACACTCGACGGCGGAGTTTAAAGCTTGCTGTATGACACGAAAATTTACGTGATAGGTGCGAGCAAGAGAGGATGAAATATGTCGTGTTCTGGGTGATAAGGATAAGGACGCGAACGGTAATCAAGCGACAGCTGTGGGGAGGCGTCGGAACGACAGCCGAAAGAACACTTCGGGCAAGCGGGCAAGCGGTTTGAATTTCGCGACGAGCGGGCTTCGAACTCGAGGCCTCTGGTTTAGCAAGGAAGCAAGGAGATAGCGAGAGAGAGAGAGGGAGAGAGAGAGAGAGAGGGGGGAAGAGAGAGAGAGCATTTTAGAAGGTGGGAAAGAACATTAAAAATTTCCGATCAATTGTTAAATTTCACGCTGCGTAAAAAATCCGCGATTCATTTCTTTTTTTCCTCAAACGTGTTACACGTCTTACCACATCCTGTAAAAGAAAGCCGCAGAAAGGCCTTGGCGTTTTTCCTCGAACGTTGTGGGATAACGGAAACTATTATTAAGCACACAAATACAAACGGGGAAACGCCCGGGAAGATCGGTGCCTTAAGACTGCCGTCCCATTTCTGTAATAATATGTTATTCCGCATGTGGCGCTAAATTCGCGCACTCCTTCCATACAATTCTGCTCCTAATACCCAACTAATACCCCTACACTACTTCACAGATATATTACACAGATATTTTCCCGCCGAGAGACCTCGCGTGCGACGATGCATCATCGGTCCCACTCGCATATTTTTTCCATCGTTTTTTTTGCGGCTACCAGCCCAACTGAGCGAATACATTTATTCGAGTCGGCATACAATGATATTGTACATTTGTGTCGGTTTACCTAGGAAAGTCGAGAGGCTGCCGATGTATTGCAATTTTACTTATTATATTAATTGTAGTTCATTTTTTTACAGTATTTTGACAGAAAATATATGTCAATATTATTCTTATCTTATTATAATTTCCATTAAGAAATTATATAATATCAAAAATATTTATTTAACAAATTCTTACTGTAAAATATTGAATACAATTTAATAGTTTCTATAAAATTTTATGAGGGAATAATAATTTATAAATACGCAGTTATAAAATATCTCGTATTGTCAGAGTACAATAGTAGTCAGATATATCGCTGTACGTATCGATATCGCTATACGTATCGTAATATGTGGTATAAAAGAAGAATAGTTATTTATGATATAAGTGTTAAAATCGCTTTTAACACACATATACAATATGTTTTCAAAACACACCTTTAAAAGCACAATAAAGTTCTTTAAAAATATTGACATTTCGGTCAGTCTGTTGCCAAACTTGTCAAACAAGAAATCATCATTATGAATTCTAATATTGAAGAAAGTCAACTACCGAAAGAAATTGAAGAAGGTGCTACCAGGGCGACTTTAAATTTGTTGCACCTACTCAACTCTGTTTTGTTAATTCTTATTTTTGATTAAATAAATGTCATTTTGACAGATTATTGGCTGCTTACTTTTAACACTAGCATTAAAAGTCGAGCACTTTTAACACGATTGTGTCATTTCTCTATAATATTGCATTTTTAATTGAAGTATGCCGTGTTAAAAGTTCAACTTTTAATAGTGTTTGTAGAAAAAAAAACACTTTTTCTACGACCTTGAACTATATAAAATAATAAATTTAATTACTTATTATTTTATCTCCACAAATTAATTGTTAAATCAATTTTGAACCGATCAAATTTTAAATTAACGAATTTGTTGCGAAAACAAAGTTTTCAAACTTACTATCTCTAACAATTGAAGAATCCGGATTATTTATTGATATAGAATATGGATTTCTGGGTGCTGGTCCCAAAGGTACTAATTGATCATTTTTATTTCAAAATATATTTACACCAATATATTTTTTAAGATTAATAAACGAGGGCAATAGCATACTGGAAATTAAATGTACATACAAATATTGTCTGGAAATATTTGAAGGAAAGATCAGGCTAAAGAGAAATCATAATTATTACTATCAATTGTCAATCGATATGTATTATATAAATGTATTTTTTTTACATCATACAAATTTCAGATGCAAGGCCAATTGAATCGTTCATTTCAGAAACTGGTCAACAGACATTTTTATGGATTTTAATTTTTTTCCGGAATTAGTATCGCCTATTTTCAGGGCATATTTTTAGTTCATCTTCAACTGCCATTCCGTTTTATGGGATATAATTTACAACGAATATCGCGTTTAGTGCAGAAACCTGTCAAGCGACATCACAGTAAATTTAAATTTCTGCAGTAAAAGTCCTGTGGTATTTTGTATAATACTAATACCATGGTAACAAATACCGTTGGTTTACCATTCCTTACCATTGCTATTATTTTTATTAATAGCATTTTTATTATTTCTACCTGTATTGTCACAATTATCCGAATCGTTTGAGCCGGAAAGATAATAAATATACCGTCTATTCTATTAAAAGCGCTCAAAACTATAGCGACTTCAATTGTTATGTAACTATCAGTAAACATATACATCGTGATTAGAATAATAGGTAAGAACTGGACAACTCTGTTAGTATTCATTTTAAAGGAAAATGATGTTAGGCAAAAAAGTCCTACACTATCTCAAATAAATAATAGCATTATTTAAAAAACTGAAAAAATTAAAAATTAAAAATTGAATAAATTATTTGTGCGGAAAAATTGAATATTTTTTAAATAAATCTTAAATAGACGAGCATTGTTTAAACTTACTTAGTATTTGCGCAATAGTTTTGCGATTGATGATTTTGTCAGGATGATTTACATTACATTCATTAGCTGCTTCTCTGCCTGTAATAATTCGCTACAATAAGAACAATTTCAACCTTTTCTGGATTAGTTAAATGCAAATGACACTAGTTACAAACATATTACAAAACGAAAAATTAAACAGGCAAACCAGATAACGTGATTTATAAATTTTATTAGAAGTGTGAAATGCAGATCACACAAGGGACAGATAAAACAACACATAGAAAATAATAAGAAACTGTACATTATATCTACAATTTTAGAACATAATTAAGCACTTTAAAAGAAAATTCATTCAATTTATTATTTTTATTTCTTTCAGTTTAAAAAAAAAATTGTTATTCATTTGAGATAATGCAGATTTTTTTGCCTAACCACCTTTCCCTCTAAACTTATTTTACCTCTAATTATTATTTTCGATTCGATAGTGATAGTGGGCAATAAATTGAAATAAAAAAAACTATTATTTTTCAACCATGTTTTAATCTCAATTACTATCACACAATAAACACATAAAAAGTAAATAACCAACTTTCAGACAATAAATTCCAAATTACGTTTGACTCCCGTAGTAGCAAATCTATTTATAATATTTTCTACATTAATATATATGTCTCTGTGAAAATGTAGTAATGCCAGTACTACTAGCCTATCTTCGCACATTGTAGATCTTGTCCGAGATTTTAAACGTTGCAAAGCCGAAGAACTTTTCTCTAATAAAGCAACAGAAATGGGTAAGGTGGCCAAAATTCGTAAAAAGGTATTGATATAAATATATATATATATATATATATATATATATATATATATATATATATACATATATGTATATAGCATGGACAATGTTCAAGAGCAATTAGTGCAGTCGATGGAATTTCCCCGCTATCCTGATTTTCCCACTTCTTCTTCAAAATTTCTAGTTCTGACACAAATTGTTGCTTGCTTATATTTTCATTAATTTGGCCTATGATTGCAAAATATTTATCGATTCAAATATCAGCAGAAGTATTTATATATTTTTTATTCAATCTAATAATTTCAGATGGAATAATATTATTAAGATAGAATATATTCAGAGTATCTGATGAAAATCCTTCTTGTAAATCAGATATAATGTGATCTAAAATTGGAATATAAATTAAAATTTTATAATAGTCGGAAGGAGAATGTACTGTAGGGTTCGATCGTCTCGTCATATGTTTGACAATCCTTGCAGTTTCAAATTCAACGTTTAGTTTTTCAAGACAGGTTAAAATCGAAAAATCGAACTTATTTGATGTTTGAACTCTATATCGGCATTGATTCTCTTTTCTCTAAGTAATAATAATGTATTTAAAACGATATAATTGGCGTGCTTTGTATCGATATTTTTAGTCTCATATATTTACCACTTAGTGGTAAATTCACACCTAATATACTATTTAGACAATACAAGGTTACGATAAATTCACAACTTGTTATAGAAAATATTGAGTTTTAGCTTTGCTTGAAGATTCTGATTCTTTCCAATAGCTTATTTATACATTGAAGAGCAGAAATAATATGGTTCAAAGGTTCTCTACACTGTAATACAGCATTATGTCTTTCAATCCATCTAGTTTCGCATAAATGAGTCAACTTTCCTTGTAATTTTGTCTCCAATACAAAATTTCTTTTGGAAAATAATGAGAAAAATGCTATGGTTTGTTTCATTATAGCCATGGCATTACGAACTTGCATCACATTGGAAGCTTTAGATATGCTCAAATTTAGAACGTGGTTATAACATGTAGTTCTTGTAGCAAATTTAAAAAAAACTGAAATTGTTTCACAGCACCTCTTTGCTCAGAAGTCATTACAGAACATCCATCGGTGCAAACTCCAATACAATATTTATACAGTATTACAGTAATACAGTATTTGTGATAAATCGATATGATTTAAATAATGAGTGACTGTGTCCCCAATAACCATTCCACTCAAGATTGGCTATAAACTGCCTGAATCAACTTTATAGTTATCTTCGTAACAATCCACAAAACCAATAAAATCCTCCCTGATGCTGGAATCTTTATCAATGTAGCGTAATATGATTGACATTTGGCAAATGTTGGAAAAATCTGTAGTTTCATCAAACTTAACACAGTAGTAGTTCGCACATTTAATACTTTCTAAAATATTTTTCATTATTTCGTCTTTACAGCATTATATAATCAGTTTTATCGGTGATATTTTTTCAATGTATAGCCTTGGGCGCATTTTGTAATACATACGGTATATGGGAAATAAGAAAAGCTCCCAGCGTTGAGTGAATATTACCTGCAAAATACTCGCTAGCCAGTGAACATCTCCCGTGACGATACCAGTGGTGGGGTGGTGTATAAAAGGTGGCCTGAATGTGATCGACCGGACGGGTCAAGAGTGGGGACTCAAAAATTAAATATTAATGAATCTGGGGAGATGTTCATCTCTGTTATTTTTGAAAATGACAAAAAAATAAAAATATTTTCAGTTTGTTCGATTTTTTCTCTATACAGTGATATAAATTTCATAGCGAAACAAAAAAATTAAATGTTGTTTATAGGTTAATAAATATAAATATTGCAAAAAAAGGAAAACAAAATAAGTCACTTTATAAATAAATATATCATTAATGATTCCTGAAAATTTCATGTTTCTAAGTAATGTAGTTTTCCTAATGAACATCTCCCCAGTTTCACGCTACGAAAACCGCAGTCTTAACAAATACGTATACCAATATTTATTTATTGCCCTCGCACACGTCCAATTAAATTTTGCAGACGTGCACCGCGCATTCATTTTAAAATGGAAGATTTTTATGGAAAGTATGAAAAAGAATGCGATTCGGTCACGCATTTTTATTTTTGTAATAATCCATGTTCTTACGAGAGATCCCAGGACATCGCAGCGTGTTCCGAGTTTTGCACAGTTTTCATTGCAAGCATAGGCGCCGACTTTTCAGAATCTCGAGAGGGGCAAAAACTAAAGTCAGTTATTTGGTCATCTAAAAAAATAAGTTAATTTATTGGCAAATAAAGTGGTATTTCTTAAAACTAATCATGAAAAATAAAGATTCTTAAAACTAATAATAAACCTATAATATAAATAAAATATAAATAATATAATATAAAATATAATAAAATTTACCATTCCCGAGAAAATGAGTTTTGTCTCACAGTTGCCCGCGAAATGAACTCGTTGGCAATGTCGTCAATATTTATTTGAGTGCTATAGATCTCGGTGAATATTTAAAAGTGAAATGTGTTTTAACCTCTCCTGTCCCATTGTCGATCTTAAATAAGATTTTAAACGTCGAAGACTAGAGAATGATCTTTCAGTTGTACATGTTGCAGGTATAGTTAAAAATATCTTAACAAATTTATGAATTTCCGGCAACATTTCCAAGATATGTTGACGACTTTTTAGAAATGTACAGACATCAGTAATTGAATTTAATTTCACTGCTTCAGTCGAAGCCAAATCTAGAATGGTCATGTCCCTGTGAAGCTTTAATCGCTCTACATTAAAATCTTCTCCATAAAATGTGCAAATCTCATTATCAACGTTTTCCAAAATAAACTGTTCCATGTTTATCAAATGTTATATAGACGCAGTTTCAAAGCAATCATCCTGATTTACCATGACCTTATCATCAACTTCATAGGAAATTTGTTAATAAAAATCAAACGCATTTAAAAATGAATGCCATAAGGAACCATCATTTAATGGCTTAGGTGAAACTCGTTGTCTTTGTAACTTGATCTCCATTAATTTTAATGATTTGACACAATATCTTGATAACCATTTTTAAATTAAATAAAGTTTTTTGTTGCAGTAGATTTTTTAAATATCCATTGGCCTTTGCACCAGCTTCAATCTTATCACTATCAGAGACATTTTGTCGAAAGTCGATTAATGTTTGGTAATTATCAACAATGCTTTTTAGTAAAGATACCCGCAGGCACCATCTAGTCGGACAAAATGGATGCAGAGAACTTGACTCCCATTCTGTATTTAATTTTAATCTTAAATATTTCGATTCGTTTTGGCGATTCATCAACAAAATGTGTGAGGTCTTTCATAATGCTTAAGAAATTTCGTATTTCCAAAATTTCTTGCATACCATCTTGCACTACCAAATTTAATGCATTTGCCATGCAGTGGACAAAAACGGCTCTATTTTCGGACTGTCGAATTCTAGCTTGCAATACACTTTTAATTTCACTTACATTCCTTGCACCATCATAACACTGTCCTCTGCAGTTTGCAATTGGTAATTCTAGCCTTATCAATATATCATTTATAACTGAACAAGTTTCTGAATTCGTTAAAGGTGTCTCATAAAATCCAATGAAATATTCACAGATTTCTAAATTGCTATCTACAATTCTCAAGCATATTGACAGTTGTTCTTTTGATGAAATCCTTCCTGCTTCCTTTATAAAATGAACTATCATGGAAATAACTTTATTTCCACCTTCTTAGTTAATGACATTTTATAGGATTATTTTCTTGTTTATGGTAACCGAGTAAACGATAAATTATAGGAACAGACCTTTAATATTTTACGTGCTTGTATAAAAGGCCTGTAATATATTACAGGCCAGTAAAAAAGCAGACAGATTGAAAACTAATTCAAATTTTATTACAAACACCTTAAAACTATAATGGATCGGGCTTATTTATACACATTTATTCATTTTCGAAATTCATTTGTACATTTTCAGCAACCATTTTCTGGTTGTTGCTTTCAATTTTCATATTCACGTTTTTGTTAGAAACAGAGAAAGCTGAAGTCGTGCCTGCAGTCAATGGTGCTTTGTTTTCTTTATTAGAACCCTTCTGATTACCAGATTGAATCATTTTTGCAATGTTTCTTTTGTTACACATAGATTCCGCAATATAATTTACATTACCATAACTACGTGAAGCTACAAATTACTCAACGCCTCCGCATAATAAATGTCAAGCAATTTATTTAAAAATAGTCAAATGAAGGTAGAAATAAAAGTTTGTACGTGACACGCTTTGCAATTAATCTTTAAAAGGCTCACTGCATTATGGGGCTCGCTCCTGCGTCGCTCGCCCCACAAACTTCCAGCTCGCCCGTGAAGATTACTTTACAAAGCTTGTCACGTAAATAACTATTACCAGCCATTATAGATAATATTTCATTTAAAACATCGTGAGAGCACCATTTATAATTGGTACGATTAAACCAACTATTCAATTCAGGAACATCTTCTTCTTCTTCAGAACGGAGTTTTAGTAAAACCGTTGAGTGAAGGACAAACTCCTTCACTCAACGGTAAAACTTTGAAATTTGAAGTTTCATCGATATGGCCTCTAATTGCTAACCCCTGAACTGCCAAAAATTGCAAGGTAGAAATATATTTTTTAAGAATCTCGTGATTGAATCATTTATTTCCGTTTCGCCAGCGATATTTTGTCGTGAATATTTTTCACTGTAGAAAATGAATTGTACCTTTCCACATCGGATTTGTGTAAAGAAGAATTTTCATGCATTTGAAATTTTTTCTAAGCCTTTTTCGAATTAGAAAATCCGTCATTCACAAACGCAATTAATGATGCTTTATCATGTCTATTCATGGTATTACGTAGAATGCCCACTTCATCACAGGATTTACAAATTTTACAAAATACCTTGTCTCTTCCTGGATTATATTCGATCCACTTATATTTTTTTTCCCAATTAGAGATAAACTTTATTTTGCCATGACTGCTAGATGGACACTCGGCTGTAGTGTCTAGATCATTTGATGTCATTGGGGATTCTTTTCTAGCTGGTACATTTTCAGAACCGTCTGAAATTTTCCTCTTTCTGCCACTGTGCGCCGTTCACGTTAAAATTCACTCACAAACAGTGTGCCCTGCCAAAATTACCAAGGGGAGCGGTGTCCCCCTTGAAACTTCTCAAGGGGGGCATCTGCCCCGCTGCCCCCCTGTAGTCGGCGCCTATGATTGCAAGGAAAAATTTTGAAACCATACCAGTGAAGTGGAATTTTTTGAAAAGTATTTTAATACAAAGTGGCAAGCGTATGATAAAATGGAAATACGCTCTGCAAGGCACACGATTCGCAGTTAAAAAAATCATCGATGATTTTCCAAACATGCAACCGTTAGTGAAAGCCAGGTAAGAAATACTAGCACTTGATGCGCTTAAATTTAAAGAACAGATGAGTCTGCTAACGATTTAGAAGAAGAAGAAAAAGAACAGGAAATCCAATAAACGTGAAATAAAAACAATGAACTAAACCCAACGGATCGGTGATTTTTTCCTCGCATGGTCCCGTGTGCCGCGCCCTAGATTTGTTTGTTCTTCGTTTGTGGTTTTCCTCGTTCGCGGTTTTCCATTGATATTATACTGCTTTATTTGCGCGTTTCAATTCAGTAGCGTTGCATTGTTTAACACTACCAGTTCAAGTGTCATAGAAGACCAAATTAATTTCTACGAAAATTTTTACCAAATTAAAATGGACGAATTTGCACACGTAAATAAAAATATCGCTTTTAAGGGCGTGACAACGTTACACCTTAAAGATTTGACAATTGGAGTGCTATATAAGCTGATGAACGCCAAAGTCGTTAGTAGAAAGTTTGGAAAGGCCATATTATTAACCTGTGCTAATCCTAAGAGCGAGGAGGGAAAATTTAATGTGTTTTTACCTCAACGTTACACAAAATTAATACCAGCGAAAGACTTGGATGAACTTGTGAACAGTGGTTGTGCCTTGGTGTACAAAGGGGAAAAGGATATCGGCAGAGCAATCCCCGCTTTACTTATAGAATTCGCAAAAAAATAATTTGGTAAGTTTGTAATTTTTTTATTGATTTATATTTCACTAATGAATATATGCATCTAATTGCAGCTTAGCTTCGTAATTCAAAAAATATAAATATCTTAATTAGTTTATAATAAAAAAAAACAACATAATATATTACACAGTATTTAGTAATTAAAATCAAAATTAAAGTGAAAAAAATGGATCCTAATATAATAAAAAATATTTAAACTACGTACAGTTTGTGTTGCTCTAAAGAAGACGTATATTCATTCAATCAGCTTAACTAAAAGAACATGAGCATCTTAACAAAACTACTTGGGAAATGTACCTATTTACACCAAAAATGTGTAATCGAATCGTCGCTTACTATATTGACACTGCATCAAACACATGCTTCCATAAAACTAAGCGAATTATCGAAACAATATCAAATAATTGGCAAGGGCCTAAGAAGTCGTGCATCAAGCAATTTTGAATCAAGGAGAGGAGAGAAAAAAATGCACTGGCAAGATGTAAGTTGATCGATGAGTGCGGCAACTGGTTGTGATTAACACGTATTTTACAAATTTTCAGGTAAAAGGTGCATTTAAGCAGCGGGTTTGGACCGGCGTTGTTATTAATTTGCAACACACGCAACTTTTGGATGTTTTCAATGAAGCTGTGCCATTCGTAACTAAGCGGATCACATAATTCTTCAAGCATTTTGGAACAATGAAAATCAATTTAATACTCTGCTGTGAATTTGTACAACCCAAGACATGGAATATTTGGAATACATGGCATAAATATTTTTCAACTGTAAATAGGATTTTTTGTGATGGAGGAAACAACCTAGAGCTGCTGGAAGGGCTAATACAATCGATATTAATACAGGTACAGACTCATTAATTTACGGTACTAAGAATTTACCGTTTAAATATGAATTTTAATTATTTATTTTTTTATGCTTTCTTACAGATGGAGGAATTCCAAGAGCGAGACAGCGGATGGACCCTTCAAGGAATTATGTATCTGCAAGTGTCATTCTACAAATTCGACCCGTTCCAGGGATCGTGTTTTTACAAGTTACCGACATCGTTGAAAAAAACGGAGCTCTTTTAAATGTCATAAGTAAGGATAGGCAATGTTTCATTTGGTGTATTTTGGCGCTTTTGAATCCTTCGGTAAATCATCCAGAATCGGCAGAGTCGTATTCGCAAGATATTCACAGCTTATTCAACTTTAAAGGAATAGAGTTTCCTGTTAAGCTCAAAGACATCTGTAAATTTGAAAAGCAAAATTCGAGTAATTGTATAAATGTGTATGGATACGAAAACAACCAAGTATCACGTCCTTTATACAGGGTGTCTCAAAATTATGTGGAAATGGCTTAACCACAGATTACTGGGATAAAAAAAAACGATTTAACAAAACTTATCTATATACAAATGCGTTTGGTTTGGACAGTATTTAGCTTCAAACTTAACTTAAAAAAAACAAAATTTGCTTATAAAATGAGAACGTTTACATTGATTTGGATGTTGTTTGGCATGACACTTTATACGGGTATAACCAGGGGCGGATGAGACTAGCAAAACCGGCGCAGGAAATACAGTCACTGGAGCAATACATAAAATGTGGACAAAAGTTGAAAGAATCAGAAAGAATCAGTGCTCAAATGTCAGTTTTAAGAGGTTATAATGAAAAGAAGTAAAAGCGTCTGCAATTTTTTTCTACAATAAAAAAAACAAATGTATTATAGAAGTAAATAAGAAAAAAAGAAAAAAATATATAATATTTTTACTTAAAAACAATAACTTTTTTGATAGAAGAGAACTGGAATTACCCAACGCGGTTGCAATTTCTTTATTATTTAGTTCATTTAAATTCTCTTTCTCATTACTCATGAACATAAGAGCTTCAAGGCAAGTGTGAGCTATCGTCGATCATAATCTATTTCTACATATTTTAGCACTAAGAAATATATTTTGCAGGAAACTTGAGATATCGGAAGAGTTCTAAATACTCTAGACTAGAGTATAAGTATAGGGTATAAGGTGGAGTACACTTCTCGAAATAAATTGTATTTAAAAATGACGTAGTTACAACTAGTAGTACAGTTTTGCAACTTCTACATGTTAGTATTTCTTCATTTGTTTTGCCACATGCTCACACATGCTTGCTTGATTCTTGTATATGTTCTTCTATAAAGTCTATCTGCAGTTGAAGATTTTGGTCTACTATTAACATATCACAAATATTTTGTTCCAATAAATGATAAATTTCAAATCAAAAATTATTCCATTAAATTTTCTAATGTTACATTACAATTTTTGTTTGTAATTTATTAGTTAAAGTCTTCAATATAGAGAGAAGTAGATCTTTTTTGGAATATTTGGTTTAATTTCATCCAAATTTTGTATATCTAATACAGACAGATCTTTACAAACATCAAAGGTATTTTGGAATCGTTTTCTCATAGACTTGATTACGGTATCTATTATTACATTGAATGTTTCAAACATACATTTGTCATTTTCATCGTCTAATGTTTCATCTCCACATTTTTCTCCATTATTTCGGCTTACGAATTACTTTTTTCTTCGCAGTTCATTCAATATTCTCTCAAATGTCATTTCAGAATTATGTACTACAGTACATATGTTTCATTATGTACTAATTTTTCTTCCACCCATACTGCGAATTAGTCTAAAAGAGTCGCAATTCTTTGAAACTTCTGTACTTTTGTACTTTGAGCCATCTGTGTAGATTTGTAGCAATGGTATTTGTAAATTAAGGCTACGGGAATAACAATCAGAGTCCAATTTGGTCGTTTTCCAGAAAACTAAATTGAAAGTTTCAAGTCTAATAAAAGACAGAAAGGATGACTGAAAAACTATCTGATTATAATTGATCTACTTTGACAAGATGCGAATTAGAATATTGAGCAAAAACATGAAATTCACATAAGTAAAACTATTAAAACAAAATATTTTTATTAACAAGTCTTGGACTCTGATCGTTTTTAACCGTATTTTTAGATTTTTATGTAGGGTACAGTACATTATAGGTATGCACATACAAACAATATATTTTCAAATGAAATACAAATTTTTTATAAAATATTATTATGATTTCCGATTATTGTTCATTAGGGGGGTCGTCTATAAATTATTCTTCTTCATCTAGATCTCTGATCGTTTTAAGTCAACATCATATTCTATTTCTTCGTTTTTGAAGCGAACGGTGATCATTTCTTCACTGTTTTACTTCACGTGTCGAAACTACTTTTCCCATACTACAACATGGCACCATCAGCTCGATTTCAATAAAAATGGAATCAAAATGGAATCAAAATGAAGAAATAGAAAACATTCTACCCCGTAGCCCTTCAAATATTTTGATCGTGGTCCAGTAATGCCGAATCTTTTGAAAAATATAGTTACTGTTAAAATTACTTCTTATTTTAAATATTGTCTGTGAAACTTTTTGCTATTGCCCTCACATTACTGTTCATCTTTTTGGGTTTCTCTATTGTTTCTAATACCAATTTTACTTCTACATACAAAGGTGACTCAATATTCCGTATTTGCCGAATATTTTTTAGAGTGCTATTCTGCATCCCACCAACTACATTCTCTCTTGTTTCTCAAATGGAGATTAACTTTTTGTTCGTTTGGTTTTGAAGAACATATTTAAAAATGAACGAGCGTTGGTCTATTGTACACATTTTGAGTGGTACTAGTCTAGTCTACTGCTATTGAATAAATTTCAGCAGTATTTCTTTTTTCTGCTACTATTTTGATATATTTTTTAATGTTTTTATTTAAATCTTATTATTAGATTTCGTAATAATTTAATTAACTGTAGTATGTGACAGAAACGAAACAAATGCACCAGATCTAATTTAAATATTTGATGTAAGGCCCAATAAAATTTTCCCAAATTTTTGCTATGTAGATTTCTAGTAGCACGATTCAAGCTCTTGGCTTGTATCATGTCTTCCAAGAAGTTTAATAATATTTATTATTCGATCAATCATTTGTCTATTATATAACATTTTTCTCTTTGACTTTTAACTGTTCAGACCACTATAATTTATCAATATGATTTGAACTATAAATTATTTTGAAACAAATATAATACATATTTGTTGTAGCGTTTGTGTAAATTGCATATAGTGATAGTAGTGACAAGATTCAACAGAAATTGGTATTTAATCTAAGGAACCTTCCAAAAATCTCAAAACCTTGTATGTAGGTGTATTTCTGACTTAGAAATAAGATTCTGATGTAACGTTTGAGAAATTCTAAAAATACAAAATGACCGAATTGTACGCCAAATATGGCGTACAAAAATCTAAAATTCATGTCCAATTTGAATTCTGTGTTGACAATAATTTCGAAAAATAATTGTTTACCTAGCTATTAACAATATTTATCACAATTTATAGATTTTATTCGAAGCACTAGATAAAAAATGAATTTTTACCAATGTTTTCTGAAAATGTCCATTTTTTCAATTTTTTGTTTTTTATTTGGTCTTACTTCACTGTCTTATGAAAATTAAGATATTTATTGTTGTTCAATAAATTTTAGCGTCACTTTTATCAGTAATTGTCCAAGCATTTATCGATTATACAAAAAATGCACGTTTTATCAAGAAAAATGCATTTTTTATATAGGCTGTAACTTTCACCGGGGCAGCTCGGGGCAGCTGTTCGCTTTAGAAAAAAAGTCTGTGTACTTTATATTTTTTAGATCCTTAGGAATTTCTGGGGGCAGGAGGGGGGCTATATATTTTTTTTTCGCAGCTAAACTTTATGCTATAAATAAGGTAATATTACATAAATTTCATAAACTACTGTATTTTACTCAACTATTGGCACTTCTATGAGTATTTAGTATTATTTAACAATTACTCAATTGCAAAAAAAGATTGTCTTATACATTTTTTAGAAATTTTAGGAAATTCCGACCACTGTGCACCGGCGCCTTACAACTATTTGCGACCGGCGCACCGGGAAATTTCCCGGCTTCCCGCCGGCCCCATCCGCCTGTGGGTATAACTCATATTTTCACATAATATTGTTATTATAAGTAGACCGGTTGTGTATAAAACAAGTGAGGCCCATCATTAATACATTTATATTTTTTAATAACAAAAGCAAATAAATTCAAAAAAAAATCAAATCGGACGCAATCATTCATTATTAAGTTTTTTTGAATCTTTATAGTTTTTGATATCTGTTACAATTTCGATACAAAAAAATAAAATATGACTGCGCTACACTCGTTTGGAAACAAATCATCAGTGAACAGAATTTTCTGGTTAAAAATTATATGTTCAGCTCTTTTTCCTTGCATAAATCAGCAAAACGCAAAACGTAGTTCATAATCAGGTGGTAAAATCTCTTGCACTATTTGGATATCGTATGGATGAAGCAATTGCTATAATTTCCAAAATTACTTCCTCGTTATTAGGGCTCCTAAAATCCTAAAACCAGCAAAATATCTGTTTAATCGGCGTAAGTGTACTTTATATTCATTATTGTGAATAAACCATCATCAACCCGGTAACTAGATTACATTTCTTTCTGAACGAGTGTAGGGCGGTCACTCATATTTTATTTTTTTGGGCCGAAACTGAAACAGATATCAAAAACTATAAAGGTTCAAAAAAACCTAATAATGAATGCCTTGTTGTATTTGCTTGTTTGTCTACGACTCTAAACTTACCAGATTTGAAACCTATCGGGGGAAAAATCCAGAAACTTGGTTCGTAGAAAACTTGATAAAAGAAGCGCAATACGTTGGGAGTGTGTACCATGAAAAAACAAATCAGACCTTGCTAGTCTTACATGTGACGAAAGATTATGAAGAAAATCACAGAAAAACAACTCAATGTAAAATCTGTAACTGTAAATTTTCAAATGAGAACCCAAAATATTACATCATGATGACTTCACGGGCGCTTACATTGCAACTTTGTATAACAATTTAACCTTCAGTGTAAATCGAAGTGTACTTTGCCGGTGGTAATTCACAATTTGAGTCCATATGTTTCACATTTTATTTCAGAAAGTCTCGCAAATATCGAACATAATTCAATCGAGATTTTGGCACAAACCTGTGAAACGTATATATCTTTTTCAAAAAAGGTGGGGAAGATTACATTAAAATGTTTGGCTAGCTACAGGTTCATGCCGTTTTCCTTGGATAATTTAGCTAAAAATTTGACTCACGAACAGATAATCAACACAAAAGCGGCATTTCCAAATCACAATGAATTTCAATTAGTCACCCGCAAAGGATGCTTTCCTTATGATTTTGTTGATACGTACGATAAATTAAATTGTAAAAGTTTGCCTTCCAAGGAAAAATTCTACAGTAAACTGAAAGGGTGCGATGTTAGTGACGATGATTATGATCATGCAAAGAGAGTTTGGGATTTTTTTAAAATTAAAACGGTCGGTGAATATTCCGATCTGTATGTTAAAACCGATGTCTATCTGTTGGCTGAAAATTTCCGAAAACTGACAATGAAGAACTACATGTTAGATGCATGCGCGTTTTACACATGCCCCGGCTTAGCCTTTGCGGCCGCTTTGATTGTAAGTAAGGTTAAGTTACCACTTTTGCAAGATATCGATATGATTCTTTTCATTGAAAGCGGTCTTAGAGGAGGCATAACGCAAGTCAGTAAACGTTACGTAAAATCAAATAGCGTGCACATGGAAAATT
This sequence comes from Othius punctulatus, assembly GCA_951805005.1. NCBI lineage: Eukaryota > Metazoa > Arthropoda > Insecta > Coleoptera > Staphylinidae > Othius > Othius punctulatus. The sequence goes on along the minus strand of OX638140.1, from coordinate 21,640,719 downwards.
ACAATCCTGATATAGAAATCTCCGATTATTTTACACTGATGCTAATGGTTTGTACGCCCACGCGATGACATCGAAATTACTTTGCGGCGATTTTAAATGGATCGAAGCTGAATCCGAAACATTTATTGATATTGAAAATTTACTAACTCACGGAAAAGATGTGTCAAAATATTTTAATGATGAAAATGGTAAATCTTGCTTGCTAGAAGTCGATCTGCATTATCCTCATACTTTACATGATAAACACAAATATTACCCGTTTTGTGCAACACATTCATCACCATCAATGTCAGGAGGCAAAAAATTATTGCTCACATTGTTCGATAAAAATAAATATGTGCGCATTTAAAGAATTTGTCGCAATGCCTAGAGCACGGTTTAATCTTAACTAAGGTGCATAGAATACTTGAATTCTCAGAGTCGTTTTGGTTGAAATCGTACATAGACTTCAATGTTGGTTTACGAGCGCAAGCTAAAAACGAATTTGAAAAAATATTTTACAAGGGGCAGAATAATATGGTATTCGGGAAACTGATGTAATCTTTTAGAAAATACAGAACAGTAAAATTAGTAAATTATAGGAAATCTTTAAGAAAATATTTGGCAAAACCCAATTTTAAAACAATCAAAATAATCAATGAAAATCTTGCGTGTATTGAACTTAATAAGACTGAGGTTATCTTTAATAAACCCATTTATGTGGGCATGTGCGTATTGGATTTGTCCAAGATTGTTATGTATGACTTTTTGTACAACTATATTTATGTGAGATTTGATGCATGGTTTAACGTAATCCCCTGTTATACAGACACTGACAGTTTTGTTCTCGAGTTCACACCGAAGAATCCGAAAACAATGAACAGTATTTATTCTATAATAAAAGAAGATGCGTTGTTAATGTTCGATACGTCGGATTATCCCATCAACAATAAATTCAATATACTTCTCGTGAATACAAAAATTGTAGGTAAATTTAAAGATGAACTGAATGGTGCGATCCTTTTGGAATTTGTGGGTGAACGAGCAAAAGCTTATGCAATTAAAGTAGAAGGCTGTAATAACGACATAAAAAAATGAAAGGTGTCGGTATGACGGCCATCAAAACGATACCATTCGATGACTACAAGGACTGCGTCTTAAATGATAAAACTCTATGTAATCAATTTAATACCATTCGTTCACAAAATCATAAAATCTATTCGTTAACAGTAAATAAATTGGCTTTGCAACCCTCTGATGACAAAAGATATATCCTTGATGACAAAATAAATTCCTTGCCCTTGGGCCATTACAGAACTATTGTGTAATATGTTGTTAACTTTAATAAAGTATTTTTTTAAATGCAGTCAATATACATTGTCCGTTATTTCACCTTCCGTCTTCTATAGCTCAGTTACTAATTGAGTTAGGATTTTGATATTTTGCAAGCTTTACTTGCATTCTGGGGCATATTTCAGGAAAATATTTTTGATTATACCGGGTGTCCCAAAAAAGTGTGACGTCATGATGATGTATATTTTTAAATTGCATGGTATATTTTTTGTTGCTTATTTGGATCCCCTCTATGGATGTCTACATACCCATAAAATTTTATTAAAATCGGTTTAGTGATTTTAGCACAAAAAAATAAAAACTGAAATACATTTTTGCACCATTGCCCAAACAAAAAAATCAGTTTTGCACCATTGGTTAAGAAAATTAATAAGAGATAAAAATATGTCTTGTTAATAAAACCATACAAGGTACTCATTAAATAAGGTCTGACAGTTGCGTTAACCAAGTTTTTTTTATATGTATTATACAGAGTATCCAAAATTTAGTGTCAAACTTTTCAAACTTTAAAGCACTTTATTTTTCTTATTTTAAATTGGAGCCCCTGTATATTTTTATGTCATTCCATGTGGAATTAATAGGCAAATATTTTTCCTAATTACAACTCCATCGCAATTCCTAACACATTAAAAGTTATGTGCAGAAAACTCGATTTATCAACAATTCCAATGGCCATTTTAATTAATCAAAATCGAAGGTGGGTTTGAAAAACATTGAATTGACATTAAAGTTTAACGAAGTGACAAGAGCCAATGTTGACTATAGTAATATAAAAGTTTAAAACTTTTTTAGCTTAGGTCTTTATACCCAAGATACCAAAATAATTTTTTATTCGATTACCACGACTTTCGACTACCATCATAATGTAGTATTTTTCGGTATGAAAATCTGCACGTAAACGCCATCATTTTATTAAAGACCATAGTTGCTAGGTAACGGTCTTTATCGTCCTAAGCAGAAATATTTTTTTTCCACTCCCTGCATAGTAAGTACACTGTTGTGACATTGATTTGGTGGAAGTAAGCCCCACTTACCGATAAAGCTTTGGTTACTATGAGCAACGGGAAGTAAGTAATCAGTAGTAAAATAGTAAAATAATTTCAATAGCGTTCTTTCTCTGGCACCAGTCTTTAAAACACTTACACGCATTTTGATAACACCCCTTCGACTTCTCCGGCAGTAGGAAGGAACAGGCAGCATCTGCAGCTTCTTCAATTGCCATTTCTTGTTTATATTTATTGGGATTCATTTTACAACTGAACGAATGCAATTTCTGACATTCACACTTTGTTTGAAAAATAGTCTTAGCAACCAAAGCCGTACTGACATTTTGTTCATGTTGCGAAAATAAATCAATCAAGCACAAACAAATAAACCAACTTCAGGAGTGGAAAAACAGTTATAAGCAATTCGAGAGGTAAGTTTTGACCAGTCTCGGTCTTTATTGCTAGCCCTCGCTATCGCTCGGGCGCAAACTCAACCTCGGCTGGTAAACGATACTTACCTCTCTTAATGCTCAAATAACTATTTCTGCAGCAAAAATTAAAAAGTCAATGGTTTATTAATTTATGGCATAACATGGCTCTTACCATAGAATAGTGAGACCATACAGTCGAACATTTCATTTGCTGAAACAAATTTGAGAAATATGCCACTAAAATATTCTCAAACGAGTTTTCTGTAGACATCTTTTAATGTGTTAGGAATTGAGATAGATTTGTAATTAGGAAAAATGTTTGTGTTTTAATTCCGCATGGAATTACATAAAAATATACTGGGGTTCCAATTTAAAATAAGAAAAGTAAAGTGCTTCAAAGTTTGAAAAAATTGACACTAAATTTTGGACACTCTGTATAATGCATATCAATAAAACTTGGTTAACGCAACTGCCAGACCTTATTCAATGAGTACCTCTCACTATTTTTATCCCTTATTAATTTTCTTAAAACTGCATTGCAGAACTGATTTTTTCAGTTTTTATTTCTTTGTGCTAATATCACTGAACCGATTTCAATAAAATTTTATGGGTATGTAGGCATCCATAAAGGGCACCCAAATAAGCAACAAAAAAATGTACCATGCAATCTAAAAATATGCATCATGATGACGTCACACTTTTTTGGGACACTCTATATAATCAAAAATATTTTCTTGAAATACACTCCTGAATGCAAGTAAAGTCTGCAAAATATCAAAATCCTAATTCAATTTCTAACTGAGCTATAGAAGACGGGAGGTGAAATGACGGACCCCGTATAGTTAAATGTATTTGGTCGCCTATATAATTATAAGCTAAATGTGTATTGGAAAATCAAAATTGTTGAAAAAACACATGGAAAGAAAGAAATATATCAATTAAAGACTCGTAAATATTATATAAAATTGTTCTTTTATTTTATAATTATTATATAATTAGTTTTACGTATTTGTATAAAAGTTGTACAGTAACCACGGCGCAAACAGAGTATGTATATATATATATATACATACTCTGTTTGCGCCGTGGTTTATATATATATATATATATATATATATATATATATATATATATATATATATATATATATATACGCTGCAGCTATCAAAAGTTCTTGCAAAATTGGGGCAATTACTGTCTAATAGAGATGAGCAATATTTGTCTCCCGGTGACTTGTCGCGGCGACCTAGCAGGTCACCGGTAGTCCCGGTGACCTTATTTCCAAAGTCGCCGGGAACGAAGTCGCTGTTAAGGCAACCGGCGACCCTATTTCCAACGCTAACGGTGACCAAAGTCGCTGCGAACGATATCAGCTGCTTTAGGCGTGGTTTATGTAAGACAGCTCCTTGCGTCAGTGCGAATTTAAACAATATTAATTTTGTGGACGAAGAATGGCCCATTGAACGCTACCTTAACTTTGCGTACCGCAAATTCCGTAAGGTCGATATTCACTATTTCTTAAAGGTTCCAATTTTCATTTCTATCTCAAAATTAATCAGTACATATTATATTATATTCCACTGTCGTTGGGATATTTCGTCACGTCTTCAAATAATGACGGCACGGAATACATAGTCGGCCCTGCTTGCGCTCCTAGAGGCCCTTGGTTGTAAATTCTAGTGTCGCAATAAAATTATTGGGATTAGTTTCTTCTTCTAAAAATCTAAAGAAAACCCCCGGTTGCATGTTTGCTGTTACTGTACTGTTTATCAATCCTCCGAGGCAGTTTATTGTAAGCGAAGTGACCCCGAACAATTTTATGTGTCTTGCTTTTGTACATATTTTACTTTGTACATATTTTCCCCTATTTTCCCGGACACTTGATATCAGCGAGTGTACATATATTTGTAAACATATATATATTTTATATTTATAAAATTAACTAGAACTCTCAAAACTGTTTGTTTCAAACAGAGTGTTTCTTACGCCAAGCGCCGAATTTTAAAAAGAAAAATATATCTGCAAAACGTTTAAAAACTTGTGATATTTGGAATTTTTTTACTGCCGAAAGTAATGAATGTGAACTAGCCAAATGCAATATATGTAAGAAAAAAAATTCTTTCAAAACCACAAATTCAAATATGCGCAAACATTTGAAAACAAATCATCCTACAGTGTCTATTTCTCACAAAAATTTGGAAAATGAGAATCTTTTCAATGTCCTGGCCAGTCGCAGATCGATTACCGAAACGACAAATACCAATAATTTATAGTCGATACCCGAAAATAGTGCAGCATCCACGTCAACTTACCTTCAAAAACTATCAAGCAGTTCTGCCCAACAAAAGATTTATTCATATATACCGAAGAAATTGGGGGTCTCGGCTAATGCAAAAATTACAGACGAATTGTTAAGAATGTTTTCGACTGATTTCCAGCCGTTTCGTGTAGTGGAAGATCAGGGATTTAAGAACTTTGTAAAAGCGTTAAACCCTTCATACGAAATGCCTAATAGACATTCAATTTCAAAAGCATTGATTCCAAAGTCCAATTGCATTGATTCCAAAGCAAAATACGAGCAATGCGTGGTAAAATGAAATTGAAAATAAAATTATATTGGCTGTATCGGATAATGCGGCAAATATTAAAAGTGCAATTTTAAAGAAGCTACGGTGGAATTACTTTGGATGTTTTGCACATTCATTACATTTATTGGTCACAGACGTATACTAATACGTAAAATACGTTCACTAATATATCAAGTAAAAACCATAGTTGGTCATTTTAAAAGAAGTCCACAATCTAACTACAAATTAATGACACATCAAAAAAATTCTGGTAAACAGCCATTAAAACTTTTATAAGATGTGCCAACGAGATGGAACTCTACGTATTATATGTTAAAAAGATTCGTGGAGCTGGAAGATGATATAAAAAGTACAGTTGCAATTTGAATGGGAAATATGTAAACAATTATGTACAGTTTTGAAACCATTTGAAGCAACCACTAAAACCGTTAGTGGCGAAAAATATGCTACTGCTTCTTTAATTATACCATTAATAAACGGTTCTAAAGTTGTGTGCAGAAATTTACAAAACAAGAATTTACATCTAGATGTTGCGGAAGTTGTTTCCAAATTAAACACCGGCTTTGAAAAACGGTTTCGAAACGTGGAACAGAATGAAATAATTGCAGTGTGTACATTTATGGATCCGAGATTTAAAATGCATTTTCCGATGAAATATTAGCGAATAATATAAAAAATATGTCATAAAAATGGTGACGACAAAATGACTAGAAAAGCAATCTTATGAGCAAGAGAAACAACTAGAGAAAGAAGATAATGACAGTAACTCTGACGAAGAATTATCTGTCTGGGGAGATTTCAATAAACTAGTATCTTCTCAAACAAAACCCAAAGCAACAGCTGCTTCCCAGGCAACAATTGAGGTGCAGAGATATTTGGACGAGGATCTGCTGCCACGAACTGAAAATCCATTCGAATGGTGGAATCAGCATAAAGTATATTACCCCGTTCTAAGTATAATTTTCCAGGAGAAGTTTTGTGCTTTGGCAACATCTGTACCTTGTGATAGACTTTTTTCAAAAGCGGGCCAAGTCATCACAGAACGACGAAGTCGTCTGACATCAAATAAAATAAGAATTCTCCTATTCTGAATTCAAATGAAGATTTATTTTAATAGTATTTTTGTAAAAGTAAATACACATTTCAAATATGTCTCAATTATTACTTGGGATTTATTATGTACTTCCTTAATTCTTCTCAATATTTTTATTCTTTATTTACATTTGCGACCAGTTTCGGTGCCACATGGAATCATATTTAGGCAAAAATTGTCAAAAGCTATGTAAGAGAGTATTGTCGCAATGTAAATAAAAAATATAAAAAAATACTGAGATGAATAAAGGAAGTACATATTAATCCCAAGCAATAAAAATAACCTTAATATAAACATAAGATATGTTTTATTTATGCCTGGAAGTTTTTTTTCATTTTTTTATTAATTACGTTGTCAATTAATATGTTGTTTTTTATTTGTTTGTGATATGTTTATGTATTATAAATAGTTATATTGTTATTGTATTACGTTTCTTATAAAAATAAATGTATTTTTTATTTGAATATTTTAAACCACTAACTAGTCTAGTAGGTACATTATAATAGTTCGGCAAAAGTATCATATTGTATATGTGTGTAAAATGCACATGACATACCATTAATATTTTTTGTTTAACGAAGATTAATTATTGTAAGATTTTATTTACGATGTTCGATGAAACATGAAACAGCCATGCCAATATACTTTTTTTCCTAGGCTAAATCATAATATTTAGAAATGATTATTCGATGTAATAATAAATAAAATACAGGCGTAATCGCCGCGGTCTTGCTGGTAACCGTATCGGTTTTTGAGTTGCAGCGAGTCGCTGCCAGCGAACGATCGCATCACCCCTACCCATCGATTTTGGTCGCTGCCAGCGAGCGATCCCGATTCCCTTAACAGCGACTTTGGTCGCTGTTAATTTGAAACTTTGGGCCCATTATACTTTATAATGGGCCCTAATATACGCCCAGTATAATACGCATTTAAGCAATAAAATGACTCATATTTTAAAAATCATGAATACAACAAAATTATTAAACTGATTCATTTACAAATAATCCCAGGGTGAAATGTGAGAAATAGCCATCGCAACTCGCGACAGAGCGTCGCCAAATATCTCAAGAGCCGAGGCCTGCATATTTACGTGTCTGGAAGATTCCATGTCGTGGTGTCACATAAACAATTTGGGTATCAGCACTAGTGATGGGCGAATAGTAACTATTCGTTACATAAGTATTCGTTACATTCAAGTATTCGAAGTAACGAGTACCAGAATATATAAATACTCGTTACTCATTACTATTCGATTGGTCGCGAGTACCGGCCCAGCCGCACAGTCCCGCATAGTGCAAAAATCCGAACCAACGATAATACTCGTTACTCGTTACTATAGAGAACAGCCGAACCCAGTATTGCTTACCGGGCAATTTTATAAGTTTTGTTTACATTACATTTATATTGCTGTGGTTTCGTGACTTTTTATAATGTCATCTAGAAAACAAAGTAGTTTATGGTTGCATTTTAGTGCAATTAATAGCGAAAATAAATGTTGGTTTCTCATATATATGCAATACAAAAATTTGTAGTACGAATGTTGTTCTAATAGTAAATAATAGTGTAAGTTATAATAAATGTTCATATTTAAATAAATATTTTAATTTTATCGCTTATTCGTTGGTTGCAAAGAATCCTCGTAGATCCGCTCGCAGACCCGCACATTGCGCCGGTCGGTAGTCGGTACAATACCGCACATCGTTACTAACTGGATCCGATACGCGATCGGTTCTTACCATGTAACGAGTAACGAATACTGAGTAACGAGTATTTGTACCGAAAGGAACGATTCGCACGCTCCCAAACCCGCACACTGCGCAACTCGGTAGTCGGTACAATACCGCACATCGTTACTTACTAACTAGATCCGATACGCGATCGGTTCTTACCAAGTACCGAGTAACGAATACTGCGTAACGAGTATTCGTACTGAAAGTAACGATTCGTTACAAGTATCCAAAAGTAACGATTTCGCCCATCTCTAATCAGCACCCCTTAGAATCAAGCAAGCGCCATGCACGTGAAAATCACCTCGGATGGCAACTCTTTAAGTTAAGTGTAAAACTCTGCCCTAAAAACGCATCAATACCACACGCACACTCAAGATTAATAATCACCATGATAACTAAGGGATGGGGGTGAATGTTTAGCAGTAGATATGTGAGGGGAGTGGAGATTTGAAACTGAAAAACCTATTTTAGCGTAAGCCACACACGAACGTGATCAGTAAGAAAGTCACGTCGGCCACGGGCAACGCACACGACATTCGCGGTTTGAGTATATAAATTCACGTCGGTTTATAATTAAATTAACGATTGCATATAACGTTGTAAAAACGCAAAGTAGAATAAAAATTTGAATAAATCGAAAACCGTACAATTCTAGGTACAGAGTAATTTAAAAAAATTATAATTAACGATAATATAAAGTTGTTAAACCAGTCTCATTATAAATTCACGGGAGTGCTTATTCCTTTCAATCAACCCCAAGTTACCTATAAATACCAAATACCGATTACCTATTCCTATCAGTAAACAAAGGCGTCTCGGACGCGATTCGTGTTTACGAATCATTAGAGGAAGCAATCTCAGGTGTAATTGACGCCCACCCGCGCACTTCGTACACACATCTGTTATTGTGAAATCAAAACTCCCGCACTAGATTCAAATTGACGGAAGATAGTGTATTTAACCAACCACAAGTTACCTAGAAAAACCAAACACCGATTACCTATTCCTATCAGTAAACAAAGGTGGCTCAAACGCTATTCGTGTTTACGAATCATTAGAGGAAGCAATCTCAGGTGTAATTGACGCCCACCCGCGCCCTTCGTACACACACCTGTTATTGTGGAATCACCTCCTCCACTAGAATCAAATCGTTGTCGGTGTCATAAACATTTAAACATATAAACTCATTATACATCGCGCCCGCAATCGTAAATTAACGTGGCTGTATTCACCATAACTATAATAACTAATCAAGGCATTCAGTGTTACCCTCCGACATGCATCATCATATTCAAATCAAAATAATTCATAAAAATGATGGTTTCTTCATTTAAAATCATAAATGAGCACATAACGTGCATATTATTGGGCAGAGTGATTTATAATTGTATAAATAAATAAGTTGGATTAAATCTTAATAATTTAAAAACATAATGTATACAAATACTGGTTTATTTATATCAAATCATAAAACAAGCACATAACGTATATATTATTGGGCAGAATAATTTAGAATCGTACAAATAGAATAGGCTGGATTAAATATCAATAATTTGAAAACATAATGACAATATGTGGTTAAATATCATGAACAAGAAATAAGTGGAATTATTAAAACCCCGTATAAACAGAGAGAATGATAAACGAGAGAATAAAGCTTGGTATAATCACAAGAGAAGTTATTAATAACCTCCAATGTTCCTAATAATAATATATTATAACTTTACACAAACATTTCCGATTGAGGTAGCAGAACTGTTATTTGACACAACTTATAACATGTCTGACGGTGATGACTACTTGTGACATGGGTGCTTGCTGTGGTCGTGGGTAGAATTACTAATTTACCTCAATCAACGTAGACAAAGGGGCTCCAATAATTACATTATTGTGTGGACACCGACACAACCATGAAATTTTGGAAGATTGCGAGATACCTTAAGTAATCATTCATGAATTATTGAGGATATTTCAACATCTTTAAATAGTTCTATGTTTGATCATATCACTTTCCCGTAGTTAAATGGGGTGAAAAAGCATGGTAATAAATGGTCTAAAAAACTAGAGAAGCACGTGCATGTATAACAAACTCTCGTAAATAAACTTCGTAGTCATAACCATTTTCAAACTATCAATTGGTGATAAGGTCAACGAAATATAGAAAATAAATCAATTCATGTCATAATCGTCAACCTGTATTTTATTTCCCTGTATGTTATAATTATATAAATTAATTTGCATCATTGTCAACCTGTGTTTTATTTCCCTGTGTGATACAATTTCAGCGTGTCTATTATTAAATAAACAAAACAAATCCGTAAATCTGTGCTTTCTTATATTAATCAATCCTTTATTTGTGTACGTTAATTAACACATTACCAATAGCAAAGTACCTTGAGAGTAATCACGGTAGTTAAATTAAACGTCACGACGTGTAAGTACTAAATACGATCACAAATCATGAGCCAAAATAATCAAGAAATTATATAATAATTTCACGATAAAAACGAGGAATAATAAAATAATTATATTAAAATAATATCGGAGCGTATTCTACGTGCCCGTAAAACTAAAACTTTATGAAATACGTCACCGTTTGTGCCTTTCAATGCCACATTCCATTTATTACTTCAGGATTCACTAACTAGGTTTTGATAGATACAATTTTGTTAAATATGTCCTGTAAATCGTTCGTATGACTGATATTAATGAATTTGCAATATAATAATTTACAGCTCGTTTATACTCATTAGTCATTACATAAAACAACCAATAGTTTGCCACAGTGTTGCCCAGTTATTATGGAAATTATACTATAATATTTTATACTTATTCTCTGGAGAACATTATCGTTTTTAGATTTCAGCTATAAATTTAAAATAAGATTTATTAAACACGAAATTTCGATAATTTTATTCATTTCATTTAATGAATCTTTAGTTTTATTTCTGTAATTTTGTAATGTTTCTCCCTTAAACTTTATCTTCATTTGATTCAAATTTATGTTATTAATTACTCATAATTAAATAATGTTTTGCCACTTTAGCGAAGAGATATTATTGAGGTTATGTTTAAATAATTTATACTTATTCCCTAAAGAGTATTATCCTTTCTTTACTTCATTTTAACTTTGTAATGACAGTATTTTATTAAACAGAAAATTTAATTGTTTTTTTTATTACATTTTAAATGATATTTCTATTACTTCTGGTAGCTTGTGAGGGGAATTGTTAATCATATCTACTCCTGTAAATATAATTGGAAATAGTAACATTCTCCCATCTGAACAAGAATGAAACCGGAAAGATTACATTATCAACCTCCACGACACCGCTTAAGCGTATGCCATAAATTAATAAAGCTCTCTAAGACCTGCATGTACTGTATCGACAACGCTTGTAGCATGGTGCCTACAATATATTGAGATGTAACATGATTTTGGCAACGCAAATTATAAATAATTTACGGGGTATTTGTTTTTTGTAATTTTGGGAGGAATGCGCTGATTATTTCTACTCAATTTCGAAATCATTGATATAATTTTGGAAACAGTAACTTTTAAATAAATCGGATAATACTCTTTATAATGATATTCGCGTATACTATTGACGATAATAACGGCATGTCGCTTCGCGAATCTGGAACCAACTACTCTTTCCACATGCAGAACGATGTTATTTATACTAAAATTTCGCCCACTCTGCGATTCTGCGGGATTCCCCTTAGCATTAATTCTCATTTCCAAAATGGGGCGAGAAATAGCCAACTATTTAAAATTGCCGGGAGCTGAAAAGTATACTGGACACAGTTTCCGAAGATCATCAGCTACAATACTAGCAGATGCAGGTGCCGATATAACGGCTTTGAAAAGACATGGTCGGTGGAAGTCCACATCAGTAGCCGAATGTTATATAGACACTTCCATTAATAACATTATGGACTCGGCCAACAAAATCATCAACGCAGTTCAAGCTTCTAGCAGCAGTGTACGAAATGCAACGGAGAATGAAAATATAACTAACAACAAAAATTTAAACATTGACGCTAGTGTAGATGTAAAATCGTCTCACTTTAACTTAAAAAAAAGATATATAAAAAAAATATTGCAATTATTACTTAATTCTTCAATATGATTAGAAAAAATATAGTATTGAACTCGTGAGAAATGGCCATTTCCACTCGAATAAATTACTCCACTCACCTTCGGCTCGTGTCGCAAATTTTATTCTCATGGAAATGGCCAACTTCCTCACTCGTTGAATAATATACTATTTTCTCGAGAGTACTTGAGCTGCATAATAAGACGCCCTGTCATATAAAAAATTAAACCTATATTCATCAGTATAAAGCTAAGGTGAGGGAATACGTTGTTCAAATTGATCTGTAAACAGAGAATGGTTAAAATAGGTTTTAATATGAAAACTGTATTTACTATTTGTTCTTTTTGTTGTTTTGTCGTGTTGTTTGTTGTTATGTATATATTTACCTTTTGTATATTATGTAGCTTTTCTGCTAATAAATATTATTTTTATTCGCTTGCAACATAAGATAGTACTTTTCGGTATGAAAGTCTGGACGAAAACGCCATCATTTTGTTAAAGACCATGGTTGCTAGGTAACGGTCTTTTTCGTCCTAAGCCGAAAAATATTTTTCGACAGCAAAAATAAAAAAGTCAATGGTTTATTAATTTATGGCATAACATGGCTCTTACCATTGAATAGTAAGACCATACAGTCGAAGATTTCATTTGTTGAAACAAATTTAAGAAATATGCCAGTAAAACATTCTCGAAGAGAGTTGGGATACTATTTTCTTGGCGCTATGTTTCAAATCTTTGATATGCCCTTTCATAAACTTCTTTTGATTTTGGCGGAAGCAACTCTACCTAAACTTGATTTGCGGCGTCTCGCATCTCAGGAGGAGTACACATTAACTCGTCTTTACTCGACATTTTAAAATGATTTTAATATTTTCGTTGTTGATCGAACGTCACACTGACAACGAAATAAAAATTTCACGGCATTTTGATAATTTTTTTTTTAATTTTGTAGTTTGTAAAATTCTTGCAATCGAATACAAAAATATGTATGATATACGGACCACAAACATATTTCGGACTCATTGCTGTTGCTGGACTCGGCGTTGCCTTGTCCAACGACTTCATTTCGCCAAGATAGGTATTAAGATGGACCTATTAGAGTCCCTGGAAATTCAAAAGGCTAAACGTAATTCCGATTGATTGGTCATTAACGACCAAACGGACCTAGTTTACTCCCCACTTTTCAGAGCGGTGTTGTAGATATTAGATATGGGGCACATGTAAACTGCAGCGATTTTTAATCCTTAATCTTTAATCCCTAATAATACCCTAACAAATACTGTAAATTGCAGGGATGGTCAAATTGCTAATTTTAATCATGCCTGTAAATTGCAGCGATGGTCAAAGCTGTCATTTAAATCTTGCATTGCAGCAATTTAATCTTTAATCCATTTACCTACTATAAGTGTTCAAACTAAGTACTTCTACGAATTAGATATCCCGAAATTAAAGGTAAACAACGCAAGATTTCTTTGACTGGTCGTTGGGGTAAGTTGTCCCTGTATATAAAGTAATGAAAGTGAAACTCTGCCTTTGCAGAGTTTAATAAAAGAAAAAAAAAGTAAAACAAAAATTAAAACACATAAAAACACATTATTACATCTTGAAAATATTATTGAATTACCTAAACATCCCCTTATGTGTGTGCTTATGATCCCTTCGACTAACAGGTAAGAATCCCAGCTGCAGTTTACATAATTATGTGTCCTCGGTTCTGCACCACTCGCTGCAATTTACATACAAGGATTATGGAACCCTTGACAATTCGCTGCAATTTACATGCAAAGATTATAAAACCAGTGACCATTCGCTGCAATTTACATGCAAGGATTATAAAACCCTTGACCATCGCTGCAATTTATAATCGCCCTAGATATGGTATGTATAACTTATTAACCTAATAAAATTCTACCTAGAAAATCGAACGCAAGTAACAACAATAGAGGGAACGAACTGTAAAATAAAGACCAGCAAATATGGATTTCCGCAAGGCGGAATAATTCCACCAATACTCTTCAATATCTACACAAACAACATACACAAACTAGAAATAACACGAAATCTATTCATGTTTGCGAACATCTGCCTAGTAAACTCGCACAATAAGACAGAAGAACTAGCCATAACAGTAAATAGAGACCTCGAGAAATTAAGCAACTGGTGTATAGAAAACACCCTCACAATAAATGAAACAAAAACAGAATTTATGCAATTTGGGAAGAATAGACATAACTCCGAGCTGCAGCTAACACTAAAAAACCGTCCACTAAAAGAAACACAGCAATTCACGAACCTCGGGCTAACAATCAATAACAACTTAAAATGGGACCCCCACATCAACAAAAGAACCACAAAGAACTCAAAGACCTTATACATGCTAGGTAAAATAAAAAATTATATACCCAACCATCTAAAAAACCCTCTACCATACACTTTTCATGGCAAACATCAACTACGCAATTAACATTTGGAGCTACACAACAACCAAGAATATAAGTAAACTACAGACCCAACAAAACAAAGCCCTAAAAATAATTTACAGACTACCACATACAACAAGCACAACACAAATATATAAACAAACGAACGAACTAAACATAAGGCAGCTCGTAAGCAAAGCGCGGATTTATAAGCATAAAAAAATACAAAATATGCGCCTAAAAATGCATAAAAGTCTTAGAAAATAAGCATATAAAATAGCATAAAGATTAGAATAAGCACAAACACGCAGAAAAAGCATGAAAAGGCATATTTTATTTTTTATGAAAATACAGAAAAACATAACAAAACATAATTTTATTAACAAGAACGCACTATAGGTAGATAAAAGTAATATTTTAATAACATAGGTTTTGGCGATTAATATTAATAGCAATAATAAATAATAACAAATAATGATTACTGCTAATAAATATTTTTTTTCTAAATTTTCAACGGAAAATCCCATTCTCCTATCACTGAGCACATTTTTTAAGTGTGAAAAGCTTCTCTCCACATCCACACTTGTAATCGGTGCATATTTAAATATGAGAACAATTGTAATATTCATCAGCAAATCTTCCACGAAATCTCCTTTAAAAACTGTTGATATTTTTTGTAACTCGCCAAAACCTTCATTTTTTGATAAAACTGCATCACATTTTTTTTTAATAATCTCTCCTAGAGATCTCCGTACGTTTGAGACGTTGTTTCTAAAATCTTCAACTATTTGAACCGCATCAACCAAAGTTGTGTCCTTTGCTTGGAGTTCTATCTTTAAGAACTTTGTGGCATTCTTTAATTGCCTCTGACACATTTTCGGGAAACTCTAACACAAGCTCCTTAAATGAATCCAAATGCCACGTACCCCATCTAGTATAACCGGTGCCGGAGGAAGAGGTACATTTGGCATTCTTTCCCTAAAAATTTCAACTCTCAGTGGAGCTTTTAGGAAAATTTTCTTCCCGGTTTTTATCAAATCATTGACCAGGGGAAATTGCAGTCTGATCATTTCAGCAACTCGATTAAAACAATGTGCCAAACAGGTGCAATGCTTTAATTGCTCATAAAATACTTTTAAATTATAATATGTCTTCAACAGATATGCAGCGGCATCAGAAAGCATCAATAATAATTTATTATTTGGTAACGGGTTTGTCAAAACAAAAAAGTGTTAATCCATCGTGAACGAATTTGGCAACGATATTGCCATTTGTTTTTTCTAACTGCTTGGAACTAATTAAAAATGCATTGGTGGAGTCTTCGTTTAATATTCCAATCATTAAATGGGCGATGTACCGACCACATGAATCAGTAGTTTCATATACACAGAACCATATGTAATTGTTGCCAATTATCTTTTTTATTTCCTCAATAGGGTGTTTATTATTTGTTCGACATAGTTTTTGCGAATGGTTGATTCGGCAGGAATATGTCTACCGGTGTATTTTTGTAAAAAAAGATTTAAACATACTATTATCTAGTTTTTTTAACGGAATGTTAGAAGATACAATCGTATTGCATAAATCAAAGTAAAATTCCTTTTTATTCTGTGTAGAAGAACTCGCAAATGACTCGGAAATAGTTTGCTGGGTACTCAGGGTACTGCTTGCAGATTTGTGTTTTTTTAAATTTTTCAAGTGAACTGTTGTTTTGATATGTTGTGTTGTGTTAAATTCTTTCTCGCAGTTAATCTACAACATAATGCATGCTTGTATCTAGGCCAATAGCAACACAAAATAAAATGTACCGGTTTGATACAAGCCCTGCAAATTAATTTGCCGTTCTCATATTTAAATTCAGAATGTCCACGTATCCATTCATCGACGGAAGGTTTTACTTTCGGCATTTTATACAAGAAAACTTATAAACACGTAATACACACAAGGCACAAGCACAACGCACTGAAGATTGAGATAAATTGGACTGAATTGATAGCACACTTGCCCCTGATGCGTTCTGTGCACGTAAAAATAGGGTAATCCCCGAAATAATCAAGCTTTGTTTGCCAAATATCACGTACACACGCTCGCTTTGTTGATGATTTTATGATAACCAAGCACTGTAGACGTAACGGAGTAATATTGATACTGAATTCTCATTACAATAATGTGCAACAAAATATATTCCTAGCTAATGTAAATAATATGCTATAAAATTGAGAAATAAACAAATAAGCACAAAAAATGAGGAAACATGCACAAAAAATGCATTAAAGCAATTATAAGCTTAAAAACTGAAAATATGCATAAAAGCACCAAAAAAATTGTCAAGTTACTTCATTTGCTGAAATTCGTATAGATACGAGGTCATTTTGGTCTGCTCTTAAAACTGATGTATAGCATATTACCTAGAAATCCGCGCCTTGCTCATAAGGTTAAACAATATACTCCACATACACAAAATAAAACATGAAGAAACATACAGCAGCATCATTCTAAAAACGAACAACGAGATACATACACACGATACAAGAAACAATCAGCACATAAGAACCTACACCTGTAAGCAACAACAACGCAAACTACGAATAACAAGCATCGCAATACAACAATACAACCAGTTAGATGACCCAATTAAAGAACTTGCAACTTGCTAAAGAATAAGCTACTTTCAAGAAACAAATAAAGAAAAAAATCGTCCAGGAATCCTAAGCATCACCGCCCTCATACCATTAGTACAGAGACCAACAGATCATCTGATACGAAGAAGAGGACGAAGTAACCCCCCCCCCCACCCCCCTTATTTACTGTAATATGACATGACTTGTGACCTTTATTGCAACAAATAAAGAAAAAACATTGAAACAAAAATTGGTGTGTTTTATTTGTATTTAATTTACTTTAAGTTTGACAATGATCAGTACGTGATCGAAACTATAGTCACTATTTTTCAATAAACTACTGTGATATAAACAAAGTAAAGTGTTTGTTTAATGTAATATAAAATATTTGGTTTGCGCTGTATGCAGCCGCATATTATGAACTGGCAACAAATTGCATAACCTCCTAGGTAATACATTTGTACTGAGAAACTAGGGCAATTCTCAGTTGGGCGCTCTAGAGATCGCGGGAAAATTTCTATAGTAACAAGCCCTAACTCAATACACATAATTACACAAACACTATGTAGAAGGACTCGTTGGTCGATAGCCAGTTATTGATAATATCCCTCATAAATAAATCGTTTATTCCAGAAACTGGTCAACAGACAGTTTTATGGATTTTTCTATTTTTGCGGAATCAGTTTCTTCTATGGTCAGGGCATATTTTTCTGCAATATAACTTCAACTCCCGTTTCGTTTTATGGGATATAATTTACAATGAATATCGCATTGAGTGCAGAAACCTGTCAACCGTCATCACATAGCGTATTTTGTATAATACTAATGCCATGGTAACAATTGCCATTGGTTTACCATTACTTACCATTGCTTAGTAGTTTGGCATATTTAACTAATCAGAAAATGACTTTAAATTTCTTTATTGTATTTTAATGAAAACACGGAAAATTCAAATAAAATAAAAATAAAAATAAAAAAATGTTCAAATAAAAAATGTATAGTTTATAATAGTGCCTTGTTTGTTAAAAATCAAACCACGCAATAAAAATACCACAAAAAAAATAGGAAATTACCATTAAAAACGAGTCAAATGCAATATTTTCAATATTTATTTTACAATTAAGGGAGAAACATTATAGTTTAATTACAGGCAACATCAACTTCGGGAAGATGTTAACTAATACTAGAAAATTTTTAAAGCGAAAATCTGATTAAATATTAAGGATATAATGTTTTCATTGTTTCCCAACAATTTGAAAGGGTGCACTTGGCCAGTTTTTGAAATAAACGATACAATTACGTCCACTACTACTGCTACTACTAATTGGATATTTTGATACTGAATTCTGGCAACCCTAAGGTATATGCAGTGCAAATGCCAACTTCAGTCTATTAGGCATCGGTGGTATGCAACATGGCGGCGCGTAACGACAAAATCCCCAGAAATGCTGACGTAATAGCGTGTATTTTATCGACTAGTGGTTAACGAAGAGGCCGCGACAATTTTGAGGAATTTCGAGTAGAAGGTGAGTAAACAAGTCAAAAACGGACGTCCCCCGGCCTTCTCGACGTTCGCGGGGCCCACAGATCGTCGAAACACCTAACCTAACGCTACATTATGTTGACAGTTGACGTTTGTTTGACATGAAAGGATATGACAAATTTTGTTTATTTCCAGTATGTCTCCGTGGACAGACCGGTCGTGTGCGTCGCGAATTTTTCGAAATATGCTGGACACCGGTGCTCCTGCACCTGGGTCCGAATCCTTTCATGCACCAAACACGCCCATGATGCCGCCATTGCAAAACACTGAGGCTACAAAGAGGTAGACTGTTTGAGCCTGTAAATTCTGTTTTCTTACCGCTAACGAGCAGAAATATAGTTTTCCTCATAAAACGAATGAAATCCCTTGTAGAGTCATTGAACACTCGCTTGCAATGGAACGTATTACTGCTATGTAAATTGATGTTATCATATTTGTAGAAAATATGATCTATCAGCTCTAATCGTAATAATATCATGATAAAGTGTTTTGTTTGCATCAATGTTATTACATACTCTGTCTGTTGGCTAGACTTGCCGGTTACATAGACATTTTTTTGTTTTTTGTGAAACGCTACTGCCAAAATCACATTTTCACGACACATCATTGCGGGAAGCACTTTTAACTAACCATGACTTATTTAAAGAAATTATTACCCCGCTTTTCAACCTAATAGGTATAATAACGACAATATTAATTGTCTCTTTTATTTAGAGCTATGGAATGGTCCAAATGTAATAAATAATGGGGACAATCACCATAAAAGTTACCTTGGTTAAATTTTTATTCATGTATTACAATCTGTTAAATGAGTTTGGAGTAATTTTAATTCACTACCAATCAGAGCTTATCTTTAGCGGGAACGTTCTCTTCCTGTTGATAATGCATTCTTCCTCTAATATTGAGTGTTCCTTATTAGTACAGCTAACCAAACTAATCAGATCATTTCTATCAATAATTATCATATTAAATTTAAGGAGGAGTCTTAAGAACAATTATGTTTACAAAAAAATAGAGGATTCTGGTATGGTGTCGTAGTACACTTAAAAACGGCAGTTGGGGGGCACTCCCATTTCTTAAGATCTGAGAGAGCATTTTAGTCTAGCACATAATTTGCCGGTGTTCACTCACTGGAATTCACTATACTCAGAGTGAGGTTATCGATTCATTTTTAGTGTCATTAATATTATTTGATCGATTTTGCCTCTTAAAGTCAAGTTTAATCTCTTAGATAATAATAATAATAATTCTGTATTAATACTACGCCACAAGCAGAGTGGATGTACAAGTCACAATACAATAATAATTTAACAAACAGTCTATAAACTAACCTAGGTACATAATAATAGTGATAATAATTCATCGCGCAATGTAGAAGCTAACCTAGGTACACAAAGTAACAGTAACAGTAAGATTACAACAAATTAAATTACAATAAAAATATCAAAACAAATGAGTATTGTCATCTAAATATTCTTTTATATTGTAATAGCTCTTCTGTAGCAGCATCTTTTTTACCTCGTTCTTAAATGTTCTCTTCCTGTTGATAATGCCATTCTTCCTCTAATATTGAGCGTTCCTTTTTGTACAGCTAACCAAAGTAATCAGATGATTTCTATCAATAATTATCATATTAAATTTAAGGAGGAGTCTTAAGAACAAGTATGTTTACAAAAAATAGAGGATTCTGGTATGGTGTCGTAGTACACTTAAAAACGGCAGTTGGGGGGCACTCCCATTTTTTAAGATCTGAGAGAGCATTTTAGTCTAGCACATAATTTGCCGGTGTTCACTCACTGGAATTCACTATACTCAGAGTGAGGTTATCGATAAATTTTTAGTGTTATTAATATTATTTGGTCGATTTTGCCTCTTAAAGTCAAGTTTAATCTCTTAGATAATAATAATAATAATAATTCTTTATTAATACTACGCCACAAGCAGAGTGGATGTATGAGTCACAATACATTAATAATTTAACAAACAGTCTATAAACTAACCTAAGTACATAATAATTATGATAATAATTCATCGCGCAATGTAGAGGCTAACCCAGGTACACAAAGTAATAGTAACAGTAAGATTACAACAAATTAAATTACAATAAAAATATCTAAACAAATCAGTATTGTCATCTAAATATTCTTTTATACTGTAAAAGCTTTTCTGTAGCAGCATCTTTTTTACCTCGTTCTTAAATGAGAGAACCCCTGCCTGGCGAACCTCCTCCGGCAATTTGTTGTACAACCGAGTGTCGATGCATCGGGGGGACCTTCCATATTTGCTCGAGTTGGACGATTATGGCTCTGTTTTGAAATCGTGAATCATCTTTATTCGTGGTACATTTGCCTAGGATACCATTGTGTCAATCACGAACAAAGATAATTCACAATTGTAAAACTGAATCTAAAGCAGATGTTTAATGAAATAGCCAAACAAAGTTATTTTATTCCGCTAGCGATTTAAACATGTCTTTTTTTGTTCTGCTGTGATCTAAAGTGATTAGATACAATATGTCCTTCCAATGTCAATGTTCTCAGATGCAGTTGGAGAGGCCTTTAGCATAGAGCAATAACTTCATACCGACCTCGGTTTGATGCCTTATAATCAATATTTTGTATATTTCACACCCCTCATTAAAATAAATTGGACTTTGTGAAAATCTGACGATTAACATTTAGAATTGTTTAAACTTTCTAGTCTTGCGCACTTCATAAACGGCAAAGAATACAATAAAAAACCATTGATAGAACTTTGAATACAGAATTCAGATGGGGAAAATTGAATATTTATTTATTAATTTCAAATTATCTTAAATATGTAGTCATGCTCACATAAATCTAGTACAAACAATTTGACATTGCCATATAAAATTGCTATTGTATACTCTGATTTTTCTAAACTGGCGTGCACGTCATCAAAATAATAATCATAATAATGATGGCACAATTTTACAAGGTTGCGAGCTGTCCTGGGTATTTAAAAATGGCTGCAATCAGCTGTTCCGCCCGTGCAATCTTGTGCGACAGTGCGCAGTTCGTATCAAATTTGTCGACTTCTCTGCCGTTTTTCGTACAGATATCAATCCTGTGGTTATGGATTAGCATCTACAATGGCAAAATATGCATTGTATTAATTGAACAAATGTAACAAGTTAAACGTCAAAGAAGTTTGGTTATACACACATGTTAGAGCATGGTTAGTGAAAAAGATGTGGCATCGTCGCCGAAAAAATATCACGGCTGCCAATATAACATGATTTATTACATGATTGGCAGGCGAAAATTGTGTCCGCGTTAATACACCGATTACCTATTTATAACCACCGGTGATCAGTGTTATGTAACAAATGATCCTCAGATTAATTTCGATTCTTAAACTATTGTTATGCATATTCTCGAAAACAATCACGTTGGTACGAAAAAACCTCATCACACAGCCGTTTGATGACGTGCACGCCAGTTTAGTAAAATCAGAGTATAACCTAATTTCTTGTACTAGATTTATATGAGTATGACTGTACATACACCAAAATATAAAATGAAAAACATGTCAAATACAGTTCAACACAATAAGATTCCACACAACTATTACAAAGAAAAGTGGAAAAAAAAGGAACTTAAGATGCTAAAACGTTTACTAGCTATGGTTACCATAATTCACCAAGGTGGTACGGCTCTAAGTCAAGGATAAAACTACTTCGCTTTTTAAAGAACTTGTATCTTGTAATGTTTTTTATATCATCTGGCAGCTTGTTAAAGAAGCTAATGCATGCATAGTGACATCCCTTCTCGAGTAGGCTCAGTCTGTTTAGGTACAATGTACCTAATCGTTCGCTTCCCAGACGCGACCTCAGTTGCAAAATAATTTCTGTTCTTCGCCACGAAACTTAAGATTTAAATCATTTTTTATTTTTGAATAACAACTTGTATTACACTTTCAGGTTAAAATATAAATTTAATTCGCTCGCATTAAATCCGCTTATTAGACGTCCATTTTAACTTCTTGTATAATAAATAACTATTTCTAATAGCTGCCTCACTTTACTTTCCATGATATATCCATGTTATTATTCTATATCAGAACTTGATGAAACATATAACTTCCTAGGCCGGTTAAATTATACGAGCCCTAACAACTAAAAATAATAGTTTTAAGTATTTTATTATCACTTCCATTGACATTATTCCTTTTCCTGTTTCGTCTTACATTTCTGCTGCATTTTTTTGGTTGTTTAGAATGGTCCCACATTCTTGGATCCAGTGTTCTGAAGTTTCCTCTTCTTCCCTAAAGCCTCGTTTACATTTGGAAAGTTTACTTACGAAAAGCACTTACCGCCAGTAAACTTCCTGCTATATGTTTGTCTACACATTAGATAGTTTACTTGATGACTAGTACAGAAACAAATGATTTCAAGGGCGGTAATGAGACTGCTGTCAAAGTAAAAGCTATTGGTATTGCAGAATATTTAATTGAAAATTAATAAAAAGGCGACACGAATATGGTGTCTGCCTTGGAAAACCAAATAAGCTTTAGCTTATATACATTATCTGTACCGGATCCACTTTTTTGAATTTCAAAGCCTTATTTAATTCTTGCCTGTATACAGTTTTTATTGTTTTGACTTTAGTCTTAAGAATGGTCAAATCAATGTTTTCAAAACCTTCTAGTTCTTTCAATTCTTGTAAAAGACGGTCAAAAGCAGTATTTCTCTTTAATTGATTCATATGATCTTTCATTCTTACATTCCACAATATATCGTAGTTTTCTTAAAGATTTAAAAATGCTATTATTTGATCACTATTCCAATGCATTTTTAAAAATTTACTCCTGCAACGTGTCAAGATAATGTTTACATGCAGAGAACTACAAGAATGGACGGGCAAGTTGGTCAGTAAACTAGCCGGGTCCTCAATTTCACTTAAGCCTCGTTTACATTTGGAAAGTTTACTGGCGGAAAGTACTTGCCGCCAGTCAACTTACGTGGTGTAAACTTGAAAATCGTCTTACTTTCTTGTTTAGTTTCTTTCTTGAAAGACGTTTTTCTTGTTTACACATCGTAAGTTTACTGGCGGTTAGTACTTTCCGCCAGTAAACTTTCCAAATGTAAACGAGGCTTAAAGGCTCGTTTACATTTAGAAAGTTTACTAGTGGAAAGTACTTGCCATCAGTAAACTAACGATGTGTACACCAGAAAAACGTCTTACTTTCTTGTTTAGTTTCGTTCTTGACAGACGTTTTTCTGGTTTACACTCATAAGTTTACTGGCGGTAAGTACTTACCGCCAGTGAACTCTCCAAATGTAAACGAGGCTTTTAAGCTTAAAAGCCTCGTTTACATTTGGAAAGTTCACCAGCGGTAAGTACTTGTTGCCAATAAACTTACGATGTCTACACTATAAAAACGTCCTACTTTTTACTTTCCGGAAAGTAGCAAGCGAAGTTGAGGACCTGGCAAGTTCACTGACCAACTTTCCCGTCCATTCTTGTAGTTCTCTGCGTGCAAACAGTATCGTAACACGTCGCAGGAGTAAATTTTTAAAAATGAAGTGGAATAGTGATCAATTAATAACATTTTTAAATCTTTATGAAAACTACGATATATTGTGGAATATAAGAATGAAAAATCATATGAATCAATTAGAGAGAAATACTGCTTTTGACCGTCTTTTACAAGAATGAAAAGAATAGAAGGTTTTGAAAACATTGATTTGACCATTCTTAAGACTAAAGTGAAAACAATAAAAACTGTATATAGGCAAGAATTAAATAAGGTTTTGAAAAAAAAAAGTGGATCCGGTACAGATAATGTACACAGGCAAAAGCTTATTTGGTTTTCCAAGGCAGATACCATACTTGTTCTTCTTTTTTTCTTTTCAGTTAACTATTCTGCAATACCAACAGCTTTTACTTTGACAGCAGTCTCACTACCGCTCTTGAAATCATTTGTTTCTGTACTAGTCATCACGTAAACTATCTAATGTGTAGACAAACATATAGCAGGAAATTTACTGGCGGTAAGTGCTTTTCGTAAGTAAACTATCCAAATGTAAACGAGGCTTTAGGGAAGAAGAGGAAACTTAAGAACACTGGATCCAAGAATGTGGGACCATTCTAAACAACCAAAAATTGCAGCAGAAATGTAAGATGAAACAGGAAAAGAAATAATGTCAATGGAAGTGATAATAAAATACTTAAAACTATTTTTAGTTGTTAGGGCTCGTATAATTTAACCGGCCTAGGAAGTTATATGTTTCATCAAGTTCTGATATAGAATAATAACATGGATATATCATGGAAAATAAAGTGAGGCAGCTATTTGTTTCTGTATTAGTCATCAAGTAAACTATCTAATGTGTAGACACACGTATAGCAGGAAGTTTACTAGCGGCAAGTACTTTCCGTCAGTAAGGTTTCCCTCATGAATCACTCGCTTGGGGTTATCACTAATACATACATCAAATTTTGATTCGTCTCTAAAAATTACTCTGGACGAGTCTTCTATCGACCAAGATAATTTCCATTCTTCCCATGTGAGTCTGACTTTCTTTTGTTTTTCCGTCAACAAAGGCTTTTCCTTTGCCTATAAGAAATTATATTTTTTCGTGTACGTCATGAAAAAAAACGTATTTTCTATATAGAAAAGAGTGAAGAAATATGCTACTTTTATAGTTAGCAACACATCTTTTCATAGAAACCTCCTTTTACATAGCAACCATTTTATTTGGTTGATGTTGATCCATTTTGAAAATTGATAAAAAGTTTCAAGTTTCCATTCAGCCGTAATTTGCCTTACAAGTATTTTTCTGGTCTTTTTCGCATAGTTTCAGTAATATTCTCTTGTTTCTATCAGAAACTAATGTTGAACCTGAATTTTTGCCTTTATTATTTAGGATTTTCCAGTTTCTCAATAATTCTTAATCGTAGGTCGGTAAATTGCCCGACTCAAACTCCGACTCCGACTCCCTATTTTTAGAATCTCCGAGTCCGACTCCGACTCCACAAACCGACTCCGACTCTTGACTCCCGACTCCGACTCTTTATCAACTCAATTTTATTTTTTAAATTGAAGAATCATAAATTATTGTAATTGTTTAAGATTGTTTTGTTAGAAATATCGTTCTACACTAAAATATAAACATGCGTTTCTCCGTCATTGAGTCAGCGCGGTGAAATTTTTTCGATCGTTGAGAGTCGGTATATTTTTGCCAACTCCACGACTCCAACTCCAGCAACTTAAAATTGCTCGACTCCGGCTCCGGCTCCATAGCCCTAGTTTTAGGAATATTAAGTTCATCTGCCAATTCACGTATTGTTGTATTACGGCAATGATTTTTATTTTAAACACTAACTCACGTATTTTGGAACTTGTAGAGATACCACGCACCATTTTGTTCAATAATCGTAGATATTCACCCAATACGATAAGAAAACATTTTTTAATTCAGACGGTTCAAATTTTCTAAGCTAAGAAGCTTCTCTAAGACACAGGGTATCCCGAAACCTCCACTAAAGCTTCAGGTAACCTTTTTCTATCATAAAAGATGGAACACAAAACTGCAAAACAAAAATTGTCCTTCGCAGCATAATTTTCTTGTATAGTAGAAATGACAAAAGGTGGCTTTTGAAATGGCAAGACGTCACGATAACTATGCGTACCTCATTCATAGACTAACGACCTCGGACCTGTTTACAATGCCCTCAAAAGCTTCAATATCTTACCTCCACACCTTAAAGAAATTTGTTGCAATAGAGCCGTACAAATTATTCGAGTTATTGTCCTGACGTTATTATTTTTAATGCTGCTTATGTTCAGCTGAATACAAACAAAACGGGAAATGAAAGTTATTCTAACGTAAATTTGGTTTTAAGTGTCAATTAACTGTCTTTAACACCGACTTTCACAGTGCTTTATTTAATCGAAATGGGTAAAGGTAGAATAGTCTCCCACCTACTTTTTTTTTCAGATACTTTTGAGAACTACAATTGCATATTGAGGTTCATATTATTTATCCAGTGGATTAAAATTAATTAAAACAAATGTCAGATCATAGAGCTCCAAGCTTGACAGTTGATGTGTAGTTTGTAAACAAAGATTGTTTTTTTTTCTATGGTCCCATTATTTAATAAGACACTTTGAATGGCAAATAGTTTAAAGACATTTCCCATACAATTCAAATAGATTTGACACTCTTACTTTGACGAGGGGCAGAAAAACAATAGACTTAAGTATGAATTTGTGAGCTGCAATTGCAAAATCTGCTGATTAATGCTTTTCTCTTTACAGTTCACAGTTCAACAAACTGCAGAAACAATGGCACAAAATGAATACCAACAGGTCGATTATCAAAGATTTCGGTCGACGAGCAGCATTGACAATTCTGACTCGGACCAGGAGCAATATGAGGAGCAGGAGATTGAGATGCCCAACGAGGACATCTACACGGAGCCCGTCCAGATGATCAGGAGGCCACCTCACACTGGAAAGCGGCGAGGGCACCTGCCGAAGACCTCCGTAAAGATCCTCAAGAGCTGGTTATACGAGCACAGATTCAACGCCTACCCCACAGAAGCTGAGAAACAAATTCTCTCCGAAGAGACAAATCTCACCTTCCTGCAGATCAGCAACTGGTTCATAAATGCCCGCCGCCGGTATCTGCCCGAAATGATGAGGAAGGAGGGCTATGATCCCAATCACTTCACGATATCAAGGAGGGGGAAGCGGCTCAAGCAGCATGAGGGTAGCAGGAAAAGGAAAATCCGTCGGGGCCAGAGCAGTGAGGACAGCGAGGGAGAGGTCTATGAGGAGGTCATGGACGAGGGGTGTGTAGTGAATGGTTATCTGGACACCAGCTCTGGTGGGGAAAAGTTCAATCCTTGGCAGGCCGATATACATTACGGATTGACATTGGATTCTTCGCACCTTGCGAGCAGAGGCTCGGACCACGAACAAGGGGGTGAGATCGGTGAAGATAGTATCGTCACTAACGCCAACCAAATAGCCACCAATAATTCCAATTTGATACTGGTAAAGACGGCATCTGGGAAAAATGTTGTACTCAAGGTTGTGCCTCAAAACACTTTAGACGTAAGTATGGAATTGCAGTGGCATTCGTGGTCATTTGGTATTATAGTTCAAATAGTTATACATATGTTCTTATTAAATTAATATTCAAGGTAATTTCAGCATTATGAAACATATTCCAATGCTCATTTTTATTGTTAAAATTGGAGAAGCATAATATTTTAATAATAGCTATGTAATAAGTACATAATTGAGGACTTTATGGACGGGCCTTAAAGTTTAAGGTTCGAGCTCTCTCGCGAGCGCGGACTATAAGTATGGCGAATCCATAAAAGTCCAATTATGTACGCATTACATACAAAGCTTTATGTTCGACTGCTTTTAGCATTTTTGGAATACTTTTAAAATTAAAATTGAAAGAATACCGCGCGTTTTTTTAATCTCTGAACATAGGATATGTTCAGTTTTAAAACGACAGTATCAATCATACACTAAAATTTAATGTATGCAACCAAATTTACTAGCGTGGGTAACTCAATTATTTAAAAAAAAAATGACAAATTCATAACCCATTTAATAAAACGTTAAAACTGTAGACAGAAAATGTATTCAACGCAAGAAAAGATACAATCTGGGCAGTGCATCTGTACCAGTGCACAAATACAGAGCACTGGTAACAATGTGGCATTAGTATACGGACTGTGCGCGATTTATTTTCTGTGCATTATCCTGAGAGACCAATACCATCAATCGGAACAATTAGTAATATAATCGCCAAATTTAAAAGTAGATAATGCATCTCCGGTAGTCATCATAAATTAACTACAAGATGCCACGTTTTGACTGAAGAAATGAAATTAAACATGTTATGCTATGCTGAAGAAGGTACTGATGAAGAAAATTTAAATACTTTCTTGCGTTGAATACATTTTCCGCCAACAATTTTGACGTTTTATACGTTACGTAAATATACGTTAAAATTATAAAAAATATCCTGAGACACCAATCCCATCATTCCTGTTCAAATAGGAATCATCAACTGTTAATCCCGAAATAGTAACTCATTTGTGAAAGTGCCCTATTTAAACACTTTCTTGCATTGAATACATTTTCTGTCAATAGTTTTGACATTTCAAATGATCAAGTTGCACGTGCATGTAATTTTGGTTGCATAACTGGTTGCAATTGATACTGTCGTTTTAAAACTGAACATAGTCTATGTTCGCGGTATATGAGTAGCCTAGTATCAAAGGTGGACATTCGCCACGTTACTTTTTATTCAGGATTTTTTGTAAATACTCGTTTATTATACAGGGTGGTCACTTTTACGACGCCCACCATAAGGGTCTATTAAACGGAAATATATACAGAATTGGTCAAATGGGATAAAAGTTTCTAATTTTTGTGCCTTTCAAGGTACTGAAACGAAATCCGGTATATCTTCCACAGTTCCTGAAATATTACTGAAAAACTGAAAAAGGACACTTTCCTTTTCCTTTTATAACTTTTTTACTTTTGAAGGAAATTTTACGAAACTTGGCACTCTTACAATTTTCGACGTGAGCTTTCTGATGACATTGCCAAAACTTGTCTGCGCCAACTAGATGCCCAAATTTTTGTAGTCAACTTTTGATTTTCTTACGGCCACAATATTGATGATATTAAGATTTTTTAACTTTATGACCAACATCGCCAGGTGTAGTTGTTTCGCCAATTTGCACTTTTCAATTAATGTTTTGTGGTGTAAGACGAAAAATATAAACCAATGCATCGATGATGATCATAATAATAATAACAACAAGAACAATAACAATAATAATAATATAATCTTTTTTTTTCGCGATTTTGATTATGAAATTTTTTTAAGTTTATAAAAAAAACGCCAATACATTGATAATAATAATATTTTTTATTTACGATTTTGCAACTTATAAATTATTTCTAGAGGTCTAAATGTTTTAATATTATGTATGTGTACATACATAGGGCGGTCCTTAATATAGGTTTTATTGAGAAAATTGTTCCAATTTATTCAATTCCTAAATTTTTCAAATTTTTATATCTAACAGAATGTTTTATTCACTGATTCGAGCCAGTCTAGGGTGCGTCCCTCGTTTTTTGTTTTAAGGACCAGCCTAACGTGTAGAAATGAATAACAATTAAATTATAATTTTTAAATTTTATTATATCAAACATTAAGCTATCGAAATACAAATATGTTATTGAAATATTGAGATTGTAAAATGAAATTATATTATGCGAAATGCATTTACAAATCATCTTCATCAGAATTATTCTTGTCGTCTTCGTAAATATTGCTCAATTGAAGGACATTAACATCAGTCATTTTCTGTTTATGCTTGGCCTGTACAAAAGAACTTAATTGGGGATCCCTGGTTTTTTGTTTTAAGGACCACCCTAACGTGTAGAAATGAATAACAATTAAATTATAATTTTTAAATTTTATTATATCAAACATTGAGCTATCGAAATACAAATATGTTATTGAAATATTGAGATTGTAAAATGAAATTATATTATGCGAAATGCATTTACAAATCATCTTCATCAGAATTATTTTTGTCGTCTTCGGAAATATTGCTCAATTGAAGGACAATAACATCGGTAATTTTCTGTTTATGCTTGGCCTGTACAAAAGAACTTAATTGGGGATCTGAACTCAAAATTAATCGGTAGAAATGATTTTTTTTTTACGATTATCGTCAGGGACTAATTTTCCTGGTTTGGTGTTCCTTGTATCGCCGCAAATTTTAATTGTTTGCTTCTTGTGCCTCTTCGGATAATTCTGCAATCAGTAATAGTGCATTTTCTATTCTATAACTACCGCTCCATGAAGTAAGAATATATAGACGGATGTGCGTTCTCTTGAAATCTTTGTCTGTGTTTATGACACTGTCGTAGTAAGCAGGGCAAACAAACCAATGAGGTGTTTTTGTCTACCTAAGACCTAACGTTTAATGTGTACTAAAAATATTTTGTCCTCTTGTGTCCTCTGCTTTGTAAAAATTACTGTAAAAATTACTGAAATATGGAGGGTACTTTAATTCCAACGAATTTGAATGTGGGTAAAATTTCATAGAAAAATATTACGTTTTGATTATAGTTAAATGTTCCGACCTTTAGACATCTTCATTTTTCCCAAATATTGTGCAAAATAAATTTTGCACAGCTCACAGTAAAGGCAGCATTTAAGAAAATTAAATTTATGTATGAAACGCTTGTGTTTTATCGCATGTTCCAGGAGTAATATTGTCTTTCTACGTAAATCTATCATTCGGCAATTATGTATTTCAGAAGTTGGCAAGATCTTTGAAGAACGATTATGTGTTATGTTTAGCATCATATAAAAATATCTAAATATATATTTAGAATAACTTCTGAACTGTTCAGACTTTTGAAAAATTTTCAACATAATCTGAACCAGCATATAAAACTGCACAGTATTGCCCATTTAACCAGATCTCTAGCTTTACGAATAAGTAAGATACCCATGAAATCCTGCTCTATTTAGGACACCCTGTATATTACTTTGCCAACATAAATCAACAGGTGGTCAGCCAATGCAATGTGAATAGCCTATAAAAAATTAGTATTTTCGGGCAGTCGAACATAAATATATATGCTATGAAAGTTCACCAAGATTTATTAACCGTCAGTAATCTTTATATGTCATGAAGTTTTACCTGACACTGACAGATAAATTAAAATACTGCAATAATATTCGACTTGACCTTATTTTTTGTTACATTCGGATTACAAGTGATGGATAGATATGACACTACTATATAAGAATACTCTATATATATGTTTTGGTCCAGTGGTTATACATTGACACTGAATAAAACACTTAAAACACTACTATGTTTTTTACCACACAATTTATTGTTATATACATATCATGTTCCGGAGCCACAATGATGCAATTGCAAATTTATTTGGTTCAGGAGAGACGAAAATCATTGTTAATTATTGAATTTTAATGAAGTTAATACATTTAATTGGTAATCATTTTTATGTAAAATGTATTTAGTCCTTTAAAACTGAATAATTATCAATCGTTTTTCTCCTGAAAAATGCATCTTACAGTTGCTATTGTTGCCCCGGAACCATAAACCATAAACACTACTCAAGTTTCAACCTGAGGTTTAAGTGATAACAATTTATAAAAGTGTTACATTTATACTGCTTTACACATCACTGGCGGGGGTAGTAGAGCGCAGCCCTGCTACTGTTGTAGTATAAATGTTACACTTTTATAATTGGTTATCACTAGATAATGACTGTCACAGGTTGAAACTCAAGTCATGTCTTCGGTTTATAGAAATATATGTATGTTTTATATGTATATAGCAATAAATTGTGTGGTAAAATATAGTGTTTTATTGATTGTTACTATAGATTACCACGTAGAAAAGGTCCGAACCATTTTGATGATTAATTTACATTGCTTTATCAGACATTGGTGAATACGGACATTAGACTGTTAAATTCTCATTTAAATTCTGACTTGACTCAGGTTAGAAACTTTTACTCATTTGAAAAGAACTTCAATGGTTTGATAAATGATGATTATATTTGTACAATATTTTGTCTGTTTAGTTTATATCGGTTTAGATTGGTATTTTTTGTAGCAAAAATAAGGTCCATATTTATAATACTATAATAGTCATCACATTTTTATTCAGAATTGAGGAGTTTTCAACTTACAGGAAGTTAATTCAACTTAGCATGTTTGTCGTCTAACCCAAACGCAATCAGCTGATTGTTAAGTACACGTACGTATGTTCCGGTTCAAGTTCAATGCTGCTTTTTATTGCTTTGTCCAAATTGTGTGTAGGTCAACTTATTTTATCATTCCGTTAATGTTATTTTTCTAGGAGAAAGGTAAATCATATTTATTGCAGACCAAGACTGTGAGCGTGAGCCACTTGGAGCCGACGATGATCAAACAGGAGATCGACATCGAGGAGGAGTGCGTCTCGCTGGATGACAGCCAGGCCATCGATTCGGTGCAATGCGAGACGGTGCAGGACGGCGTCTTCCTCAACGAAGGTCTCTATGACCACGAGATCCTGTCTAAGGGCTTTGAGGACGAGGTGTTTGTAAATGAAGTGACTATAGAGGAGGATAAGGACACGTAAAGGTTTTTAGTTTCGGTTATTAGTATGAATTTGTATGTAATGGTTTCATTTCAATTGGATTTGTAGATTAACAGACACTTTTGATTACATTTAGCTGCTCTCGCGCCTTGGTCCCGTGTTGTTAACACTGCATTACACTCTTCATTGAACATTTGCAAGTTGAAGCCAACTTTTAATGTTATCGAGACGCATGCCGGTCAATTCGTGGCAATTCTAGCTTCATAAATAACATTTAAGACCTGTAAAATTAAACTGTATATATGATATATACATATACATTTATGATTTTTTTTCTATATTAAAGAAACAATGTATGATGTTATTTTAAGATATTAATTAATAAGTAATATAGTAACGATCAATTTTGCGTGGTCAGTGATTGTCGTCGTATTTATTATCTATTGTTTAAGTATCATCCTTATAATAATATTTAAATATTTAATATCAGCAACTGGGGTATTTTAAGGACAAATAAATGATGCTACGCAATTGTGGAATGCACTTTGTCACGTCAACATGTAACTAATACAAATGTAAAAATTAGAAATTTACTTATTATTTTTTTTGTAAAATGATTATTAGTTTGGTTTATTGGCTCTGAAGAATTCCAGTGTCGCATAGGTTTGGACTGGATTGGATTCCTTTATTTTGTATATATATCATGAGGTACCTTTTGTTTCAAAGGGGGTTAAATAAATCGTTCTTTTATAATTAATATATGTATATAAAAAAAGTTTATTGACCTAGTCTTCTACTTTTACAGTTGAGACATGTGCCATTATTACATTTCAACAATAAATACAAAAAATAAACTTTAAAAAAATAAATTACACACCCATATCAATGTATCGCATTTGAACATTCGAACAAGTGAAATGACACGATCAACAATTTACTGGCACCTATTCTCCTGTTAGTTAACAACATCCTTTTAGTTGAGTGTGAATCACAGATACAGTACAATTTTCTCTTTATTTTTGTATAATAATGTACCATTAGTTTTATTTTTGGTTCAAGCGAGAGGTAAATAAGTACAAAAGTGTAGACTAAATGCTGCGTGGTTGTTAGGGCTTATGAACTAGATTTAACATTGACTCACTAACAGCAAGTACAGTATAATTGTTGGGTAAACTAAGAGCGCACTGGCGGGTATGATCCTCTCGATTACAACACCGCCTTCTGGAGAGAAAACATGCAACCGGCAGAGAGTAAGGCAGCTACAGGTACAGTTACCACCCATGCATAGATTATATTCCTGCAATAAACACATTTAGTATTTTCACGTACTAGCAGATCATAATTCTCACACACCTGAACAGATTCCAATCGACGCCCTTCTTGGATGCACTGAAGTAGCCGACGAAGACGACCGATCCTACTTTACAGTGGGTCGTCGATATAGGCAGGCCAATTTTACTCGCCAACAATACTGTAAATGCTGCACCAATTTCAATCGTAAAACCACTGAAAAATAAGTGCTATATTGTACATTCTAATATGTTTTTTTCATTAACTTTTAACTTGTAAAATCAAAATAAATGTATTCTAAAGTTTATATGTAATTACTGCAAATCCTTCCCTACTTTTCACAATGTAAGCAATATTTTGGAATCACTGTAACTGGTGCAACTAAAAATCCGCAAATTTATTTATCTTTTATTTTCAGTGTGGAAATTGAGTGGAAAAATAGTTAAAACACCGTAACTTTTTTAAATTGTTTGCTCACTCGATACTGTTAAATGGTTTGGATTAACATTTCTGACAATTTATTATTATTAAATAAAAATAAGGTGTGCACTTTGGTTGCTGCCTCCATGGACAACTGGAGACCGGTTTTGGTCTAGTGAGTCATCAGTCCAGTGCGTCTGAATGGTAGTTACCAAAATGCTTACAACTCATGACTTAATAACCATTCTTTGAGTATTCATGAATGAGAGAAGCATGTAAATGCCATCCCATGGAGAAATCCGATTACTACAGAGACGACTCAGACTTTGTGCGCTTACTGGGCCACGGCATAATGGGAGTGTCTCCGCTGCAACAAATCCCCCACACTTGCGTGGTTGTGAGATCTGCTCCCATTATGGCGAGGCGCAGAAAGCGCACAAAGTTTGAGTCATTATCTGTGTATAGTAATTGGATTTCACCACGAGATGGCATTTACAGTTTTCCGATTGCTTTTCACCACGTATCAGTTGTGTTTCACTTTATCTCAAATGCTTTTCCCTCTTGTCAACACTTGTCAATATTGTTTCAAATGTATTCTCCATATGTCAAATTGTTTTCACTATTTATCAAATGATGTGAAGTGAAACACAACTAATACATGGTGCAAAGCAATCGGAAAACTGTATATGCGTCACTCATTCATTCTATTATTATTACTTACGTTGAAGGTGTGATGGTTGTGAGATCTTCGCCGATTGTTTGGATTACCCTGCGTCCCCACAACCAAAGCCCTACCGAGATCCCGACACCCCCGTACATCAGGATGTAAAGTGGTGTCTCCGACTTCTGCTGCACAGATCCCTCCGTGTAAATCAGCCACAGTGCTATCAAAGGCCCGATCGCATTGCTGACATCGTTGCCGCCATGCGCAAAACTTCCGAACATCGCGGTGAGCACTTGCAGGAAGCTGAACAGCTTGGACACGCTCTTGTTCTCCTCCAGCAGTTCGGGGTTCTCTTGCAGCTCAATGGCGCAGATGCCCTCATCGTTCTGCATCTTCACCATGCTCTTGTTGATGATCAGCGGCACCCCCGACGAGTTTGGCGACAGGGTCGGATTTATCTCACACGACAGGGAGGTCGTGCTATTCACAGGAAGCAGCACGTTATTTGTATTTGTCTGGTTCGCAGCTACGTAGCCATTGTTCTTGGTTTTTTCCGTTGGGAAGATGTACTTT
This sequence comes from Othius punctulatus, assembly GCA_951805005.1. Taxonomy (NCBI): domain Eukaryota; kingdom Metazoa; phylum Arthropoda; class Insecta; order Coleoptera; family Staphylinidae; genus Othius; species Othius punctulatus. Next base: position 21,604,784 of record OX638140.1, on the reverse strand, counting down.
TTAGTCTTGTCATTCTCTAATGGTATCATCTCTGTATTTTCCGTTATTACTGTTAATTGACGCTCGCTTAGCTGTGAATTTCGATTTGACTTCTTTGGACTACCCTCTGGAGAATTCTCTGTAAAATTAATCATCGACTAAATTAACCTTATAAACAATTTACATAATTGTACGCAAGATTAATTTTTTTTCTCTAAAGGTGCGAAACTCATTTGCAGACAGTTGCTAATAGGAATGGTCTACAAAAACTTTGCAGACCTCTTCTGTGAAATATATTTTATTATTTTTCGCTATAAATACTTCTCGTCCATATATCGACGCATTCTTTTTTAAAACAGATAAGCGACAATATACCACTTTTACAGGAGGCAACATAAATCAATTATTAAAAATAATTTCATTGAATTTGCAATCTTCTTTCAAAATTTGTGTTACAATTTAGTCTCAATTATTTCCAATTGAACTGACGTATTAACAAAATATTGTATTGTATTGTAATTTAATGTGGTACAAATGTGTAAGCAAAATTGTATATTTTGAAACAAGAGATGAAAACACCATTCTTTTTCGTAAGTGGACACGAATGTGTGACGAAAGTCCATGAATGAAAAAAAAACGTTTTTGATTTTGAGTAGGAATTTTTTTTTTCTACGATAATGCAGTTTATGAAATATCAGATATTAGAGAACTTTCAAGTTCAATTTAATTCAAAATGAACAGTCACTGTCAAAATGAAAATTACTGAAATTAATGTTTGTAAAGTCGTTTACGTAGAAATGAATGCATGCTTCCATTTAATTTTACATGTTTATATTCATCTCTAGTTGTGAAAATATTTTCACATCTAGAGTAAAAAAGTATCACTTTCATGTATGGTAAGCCGTGGAAAAATTGCTACTTTCACATATATGAGTGGAAAAATTGTATTTTTGACCGATTTAAAAAATAATATGTCGATATTTTATATACTTCGTTACCTTAGTTACAATCAAAGATGGATATTTCATAGACGTTTTAATTCTACTAAAATTTGATTTATTTTCATTCCGGACGTAGGACAAGCTTTGTGTATACCTCTGGCTACAAGTAGGTTTGCGGACCCCGGCTAGTTGCAGCATTCACTGCGTTTGCGCTGCAATCTCGAGCCGCGATCTGCAAACCGCTACTTTCAGCCCTTGGTATACAAATAACTACGGTGTACTTAATGGAAAACAGTAATTTCATTTTGTAGAAAAAAGTAAATGAAAGTGGCATTTTAATCGGTAACAACATAAAATAATGCAAATAACTTTTGTAAACAATTATTAAATCGATTTACTTTATGATAAAAGAATGCTAACATAATATTCTTACTGACACCTTTCACTTTTTTCGTGCTCTCCACTGACAAAACTGTTAACTTATCATTTAAAATATTTGTCTCACAATTTTGTCGGAAGCAAATGTGAAGTCGCTTCTTGTGACACTTCAAAAATTTCAGAAGTATCTTCACGTAAACCATTACTTTCTGCAAAATCTATTTTTCCTTCTTATTATTTTGTTTGCTTACTTGTGATTGTGGTAAGTCAAATTTCCCGCCGAAAAATTTGGAGACTTTTCTGCACTTAAAGTTAATCCAAGTAGGAAAGTAAGTAACTAGATTTGATAAAATGAGTTGTACGTCGTACATATGTTTGATATGCTAAAGTAGAAGCAATCAAGAGGATTTTCTTTTCAAATTATTAGTTGTACCAACGTGCGTATTTGGTTGCCTAACTAAAAAATCCTAATCATTGTTGCATACCCATTATATATAGCAATTGTTATAAATCGTGTACCAAATTTGTCCGGAAAATTAGTTTTATTTGGATTTTTCCATTAAGTACACAAAAAAAAAATGATTTCCAGCTCATGGAAATTTGATTCTAAAATCTAAAAATTTTCCAATCGCTTGGAAACTATCACTTTTCTTCACTCATAGAACAATCCACAAATGTAAGTGTATGTATTTACCTAAAGATCCTCCGATGTTAAAGTTAACAGATCGATCCTTCTGCAGCTGTTTATTAATGGTTTTCCTTTGCCAAGGCACAACGACCAGCCTGATAATGATACTGCACAGTAACCCTACAGATAAGCTTATGACTAAGACCATCCACACCGGGATGTTGTCCATGTGCAGCAGTTTAGGACCATCATGGACGATTGAGAACACATTTACTATTATAGTGAACCCATAGAAAATCGGGAGCCAGGTTAGTCCCGATTCCAGTGGGTCAGCTCGCTTTAGTATAGCATGCTTTATTATCAGAAATATTATCACCGATGTTACGCCGCTTAGTACCGGAGAGATGAACCATGATCCCACTGAAATGGAAAAATTGAAATAAGGTAAACATTATTTTAATTACACTCGCATTGTTATTTTCATGAGATTGGCTAATTTTTATTAATAATCAAGTTCTCACCATTTCGTAAAATAGGAAAATTTCACTATTTTTTTTTTCAATTTCTGTTCCAATATGATTGTTTTGGAACATATTGTAATAAATTGACAATAAAGCCAATCATAGCATCATAAAAAAAAGTTACTCTGTTCCATTTTTATTTTTAACTAAGTTGGCTTTGTTAGGGTGACGGTATTGTTGGCCAATGTAAAATGTCACTAGACTTGAAAAAATAGGTTATACTTTAAAAAAAGAGGTTATATTTTATGACAGTGGGCAATGTTGCCATCAAATTGAGTATCTATTGAGTACAGAATTTATTTGCTATTTTTATTTTACAAAAGCAAATTAGTCAAATTATAATATAAAATATAGTTGATGATTGGTTTACTTTAAACCAGCACATTTGAATGATTGAAGCAATAATTTAATAATTTTAATATATGAATTAGGCAACGTTGTTAGAAATCTGATATTTAATAATTTTTTCACTGTCAGATCATTTTGGTTGGTGTTGATGTGTAAAACTTTATAAAATGAAACCACAGTTTTCTTAATTAAAAATAAAAATTTAACGGAGTATATTTAGTGTAACATATTTGCATTAAGCTTTAATAGCTGTTATCTACAATTAGTATATTGGGTCCATCACTAATTAAGTAATTTATGCCTTCATAACCCATTTTAGTGCATATTTTTAGAACTAAAATAAATTACATAATTTACTTGTAAAACTTGGGTGCACAATGAGACGCAGGTGACGCAGGCAATGCAGGGCAGCACAGTGCAGTTATTTTTGCAGTCAATAAGAAAAGCGAGATTGGTGATCTTGCCCTTCTTATTGGCTGCGAAAATTACTGCACTGCTGCTCTGTGTTGCATCTCAATGTGCGCCAGGCTTAAAAGATATTAATTTCTGATGAGCTAATTATCAAAGTACTTTAGAATTTTGGATTTAAAAATGTATATATTCATATGTTCAACAAATCTATATTCATCCATTCTTAATATAATTAATGCATATTATTATAGCGTTATAACAGGTTTTATTGTATAAATTTGTTTCTGTTGTTCAGATTAAACAAAAAAGTAAAGCTTATGGCCATAACATTTAATGATATAAAATTAATACATTATGCAGGAAGTTCTTTAACACATATTTATCAATGCACTAAATTAGAATTACATATTATTGTAACAATGAAATGGAAGTCACCTTTGCCCTTCAATACTCCAATAAACCATATTAAAAGAGATTAATTGCTCCCGGTAACGAAGGTCAACCGTTCGAGCACTCATTGTGCAGTGAAATTGGATTTCAAGCATGACCTCATCCGCCTCTGCACACAGAACTCACCAATAGTGGCCAGAGTTTTCCAGTGCAGACCGCGGGTGCCCCTCGCCACCAGGCTGAACCCAATGGTCGCCCCCACGATGCTGTGGGTGCCAGAGATCGGCAGCTTGAAGAATGTGGCCACCAGCAGCCACACGGCGCTCGACGTCAGCGAACTCAAGCACCCCAGCATCAGTTCCACCTCGTAGTTCTCGTACGTGTTGATGTCCAATATGCCCTTCCTCATCGTATCCGACACTTTGTAACCTGAGCAGAAGAATTATATAACTAATTTTGTGGTTGCTAATTTTTGAGTTCATCATTTTTACTTATTAATAGTTTCGTTTTTAATTAATCATATAGATTCCAAACTTATAATATACTTATATAAACTCCAAACTTTTTGGCAGAAGGGCTGACAGGAATTTTTGTTAATTTTGGTCGGACTTGACCGAAGAACTAAAGAAAGAGAAAAACTAGAAAGTAGTATCGAAATTGCAGAAAACATAATAATATTATCAAAATATTTAAATAAATATACTAATAACTTTTAGTAATTTCAATAAAATGATCATTGAAGTTACAGAAGATTTAATAAATATTTTAGAAATTATCAAAAAGTTTGATGTTGATTGAAAATTTCCAAAATAAGCAATCAAAATATCAAGATAGTCGATATGTTAAAAAGTATCTGAATGTTCAGAAACTGAAAACATTATGTCAACTAATGTTATAATAACGATAATTGCAAAAAAAATTATTTTAATGTTTTCTAAAAGTACAAATCTTTATTATAATACTTTCGGAATGTTCTTCAAATTTTCAGGATATTGCACGAAGCTTTTAGTGCAAATCTGCTGAACTTAATAAAAAAAACTCCGAATAGTTTTGAATTCAGTAATATCAAATAAAATATCATGTTTAGTAAAATCTAATTATAATTGTACTGTAAATTGTTAAAATTGACGATATTTTTCTTTAATGACAGATCATGTGTTTTTGAGTTGATTTGAAAACAGATAGATATGAAATTTTATGCGACTTACACGTACATATTGGACAATCTGAAGTGAGTCAAGCAACATAAATACTGTGAATTTTGCTTTTTTGTTTAAAAAAATTGAACTTTTGTGGCTCTACAAGATTAAAATTTTATATATTTGCTAAAACATGCTACTATTAGAAAATGCAAAAATCAGAACATACCCTGCATGTAATTTCTCCTAATTTTATTTTGAAATCATGTAAGCAATTTTAAATAATCCAAATTTTTTTCTCAACACTTTTGGGATTAAATAATTATTAAATCAGAAAATGCAAACAATGTATCAATTACGAAAATGTCCACTAAATGTAATTGTTTCAATGTTCTCAAAAAGTCTAGAAAAATAATTTCAAAATATTCCCCAAATTTTCAAAATTCTAAGCAAGCAAAAAACAAGCAAAAAGAAAATTGTAAGATTACTTTTGCTGCTTTACAAGATTAAAATTTTACATATTTGTTAAATAGAGATGGCACTATTAGAAAATGCCAAAAGCAGAACTAATTCTATATTTGATTTCTTAATAATTTTATACTGAAGTCATTTGAGCAATTTTAAATAATCGGAATTGAACACATTTAGGATTAAATAATAATTTTAAAATATATTTGAGTGTTTTTAGTGTAGTATTTCAAAATTAAATTAAAAATTACATATAAAAAAATTAATATTTGACATACTTACTAAGTAATTACAAAATGTTTTACTAAATGCAAACATTAGAACCATTTCTAGATTCTGCATAAAATTATTCTAAACTCAGCCAAGCAATATTAATGATTCAAATTTTATGCACTTATTATTACAAAATATATATGAGAAATTCAGTGTAAAGTAAATTATTATTGGACGTTCAACATATAGTCTAAAAAATCATCAGGCAGTAAACTATTATTTGGTATAAATAAATTAATAATTTCTATTGTTGTTTAGTCAAATAAGAGGAGATTATTCTGAAAATTTTCTTAAATATTGAATCTCTATTTCGAAAAAAAAAACCCTGCACCCACAACGGTAGAAAGGGATATTGACTATATACAGGGTGAGTTTTTTCGGATGATTAGTATGGGATCTATGGGAACTAGCGGAGATAGAGGGACGATTAAATCGGGAAAGAATTGCAATTTTACAAGCTCAATTTCGTGAGGTTTTTGTTTTTGGAACAATTGCATAGCTAACTAGATATCTCGAAAACATATATTTTTTGTTATTTTGTTCGGTGCATATCGGCCTCGGTTCGGCCTCGATTCTCGGTTCGGCCCTATGGCTCGGTTTGTTCGGTGCTATGGTTATTATTGACTTAAAAAAAATGTGTAAAGTAAAAAGTTATAGGTGCTATATGTTAGCACCTATAACTAGCTATATGTTAAGTTATATGTGCTTAATAATACAGTCTAACCGATTATTTTATTTAAGCTTTAATTTTTGACTTATGACACAAACTCATGTTTTTTCTAATGGAAACCATAGTCGGCCATGACTCTATAAAAAAGGCCTCTTTTCAACGATTCTAATGATATACCATATTATATAGTTATTTTTATAAATAATTAAATTATGGCCTTTTTCTTTTCAGTTTCGAACTATTCGAAGTAGTACGCTATAGAAACAATTGATAGATACAAACGACAATTATCGAGGTGGCCGATCTCCCGATCTGTCTGTTTTTAGATTTTTATTTATGGGGAATGGTAAAAGATAGGGTGTATCAAATAACGTACGTCACAGTAGATGACCTTAAAGAAGGTGTACTACAAGTTTTTGCTAATATTGATGGACGCTCCGTTAGAAAAGCAACAAATTCTGTTTTAAAAAGGTGTGCATTAATCATAATGGTAAACCTTTTGTACATATTTAGTTTTAAATACTTTCCTAACTTTAATTACGTTGTTTTGGTACTACTTTAGTTACGTTCTAATGTGCTTGTATTTTTTCGCAATTTATCGTCTGTCATTCCCTGTTTAATAGTTTTGTACTTATGTAGTTTAGTTTTATCAGAAATTATTTTTATATAAAATTGTACCTCCAACAGAATAAACATTTTACACCAAAATAATAATGTTTATAATTTCAAAATGAAAAGAAAAATTTTAATAAGGAACTTGAATTTTATTATTTAACGCGTTGCGCATCTATCAATTGTTTCCATAGCTTACTTCTTGAATAGTGCGAAAATGAAAACTAAAAAATGACAATAATTTAATTATTTATAAAAATAACTATATCAAGTGGTATATCATTAGAATACTTGAAAAAGGGCATTTTTTATAAAGTTATGGTTTCCATTAGAAAAAACTCAACTTGGTGTCATAACTCAAAAATTATAGCTTAAATAAAATAATCGGTTAGACTGTATTATTAAGCACATAATTACGTACAACTTTTTCCTTTAAACATTTTTTCTAAAGTCAATAATAACAGATACATAGGCACCGAACAAAATAACAGAAAATATATTTTTTCGAGATATCTAGTGAGCCATGTAATTTTTCCAAAAAACAAAAAGCTCATGAAATTGAGCTCATAAAACTGCAATTCTTTTCCCATTTAATCGTCCCTCTATCTCCGCTAGTTTCCGAGATCTCCATACTAAACATCCGAAAAAACTCACCCTGTATATATATATTTCAAGAAAAGGTGCTAAAAGTATTCATACATATTGTCTAGTTAGGTTCAAAATTGCAGAAAATAAAAAAAAAATATTTTTTTAAGGGCCGAATCCAAAATGTTGAATTGAATCATTGAAGGGGTAATAATTTTCCATAAAATTTGTAATAAGTATCTCAAAAACTGCGCGTTGTAGTAAAAAAGTTTTTACGTTAAAATTATACATTTTCAAATTGTCTATTGTATGCGGTTTAATTCCTTAATATTGCAAAGTTTATGACAGAAACAATACTTGTACTGTACTTGTTAGTACAGGCAACTGTTTCTTGTTTTAACATAGCTCTCCCAATTTTTTAAATTTTTTTAGTCCATATAGCCACATAAATTCTATACGAAGACGAATCCTACATTTTTTTGTTACAATACCTTCACCTTTCAATTCCTAAAATGTGTCATAGAGCTCATAAATTACCCTGTATAGTTCATTTAATGATATAACTAATGAGAAATACATTATAGTTTTATTCAAAATATCAAAAATAATTTAATCCATATAGCCACATAAATTCTATACGAAGACGAATCCTACATGTTACAATGTTTGTTACAATAGCTTCACCTTTCAATTCCCAAAATGTATCATAGAGCTAATAAATTACCCTGTATAGTTCGTTTAATGATATAACTAATGAGAAATACATTATAGTTTTATTCAAAATATCAAAAATAATTTAATCCATATAGCCACATAAATTCTATACGAAGACGAATCCTACATGTTACAATGTTTGTTACAATAGCTTCACCTTTCATTTCCCAAAATGTATCATAGAGCTAATAAATTACCCTGTATAGTTCGTTTAGTGATATAACTAATGAGAAATACATTATAGTTTTATTCAAAATATCAAAATAATTCATATTTGGAGAAAAGATTTGCTGGTGCAATTTATTTGAGTGGACAATTTTGATCAAATTCTGAATCAATTTTTAAGAACATTCGGTTTTTAATCTAATTCTTCTTCTTTGGTTCTTCTTTTAATTACATTATTTAACGAGAACTCGGCACGTGCAGCTTTAATTTAATTAATTGTAAGACCAATATTCTACTACATTTCCAAGTTTATACAGGCAATTGCAAATAATGGATGCTTGCCTAATTGGATGTAACATGGATATTTCTGATAGGTAATATTGATCAGTTTAATTAAAATGAAACTGTTTTAACTCGTGGGAATAGTCCCAAGAGTTCGGATCAATTATAGAACAATTCTATACTTTTCAATTATTAATCATGTTTCGCCAAGAAGACACTACAAACTTCTACAATTTTTTCAAATTAAAAACAAATAATTCTTGTTAAGAGGCCTCTTTACCCAAACGCGGTATAGAGAATTGCATGTAAACGACAGCCAAGATAATTCATGAACGGGTCAACATAATTAGAATCGGAGACCTGATTTAGAAAGTTTAGACATTTATGTACAATTGTGCTGAGTACTTTTTAAGAAATAATATAATGGTGATTTATTATGTTGATTAAAAGAATGGCACGTTTAGCCGATTTGTGAAATTTTCTTCTGTATTTATTTAATTAAGACAGGGTACATATAATGGAAATTCCCTCAGGGTATTTGGAGCTAATGTTGTTGCGAACCACCTTCTTTTTTTTGTTCCAATATCATGAATTATAATGGAGTAATCTTGTCTGCACATAAATCCGATTAGGTGATCAGAAATAAGTCACCTTTGATTTATTTCTTAAAACTACTTTGTCTAATTGTAGATAAATGTCCAAACTTTCTATATCAGTTCTCTGATTGTAATTATGTTAACCCGTTCATGAATTATTTGGCCATCGCTTATTAATAATGCCGTATACTAGTTGGGGTAAAAAGGCCTCATAATTAACGGTAACTTGTCGATTCAGAAAGCTTAGCTTATAACAGAATTGGATTGGATTATGACTAAAATGATGAAACTATGTATTAAACTCATGTTCAATAGCATCAGTGATTACAGAAAAGTCAACATCTACCCCCAAAGCCTTTTCACCGGGGTAGAGGGTTAATTAAGGAGGAGGTTAATTAAGTTCCAAATGATTTTCTTAAAAATATTTGTGAAGTAACAGCTTTGAATATTATCGATTCAATTGTGTGACTTACACAATTTTCTTAAATCCCCGAATCACAATATTATTGCATGTGGGGTGAATATTCTCCTTACCGATAAGAATTGCCCCAGCGATCTCGAAGAAGGTGGCCAGGATACAGGCCTGTGTGATGGTGATCACCTTGGAACCGACACTGGTGCCGAACGAGTTGGCCACATCGTTCGCACCGATCCCAAAGGCCAATACGAAGGCGATGATGAAACCAACAATGATCAGCCACAGCATGTCCATGGAGTAGGGCTCCAACATGATGGCTGATTTTCAAGTCACTTCTTCTGACGACGGTGTAGTGGATGGAGGGTCGTTTGGCGTTCTACTTCTGGGTGATCATTGTAAAGGTGGTTTTACTGAAACAGTAAATGGCCGTTAGCCGCAGGTAGAAGCACACGTACAGGGAAATTCCGGGCTGCCAGAACGACAATAGTTTTTTTAACAATACACTATAAATTTGGATGCTCGATTGGATATCTTCTAGAATGCATAGTGTACTAAGTGGATTGAACGTACCACTGCGTTTAAAGTTTTTAGACGGTATCGTAATCACAAGTGCCATTTGGTTTTAAATTGGGGAGAGTGCGGGCTCTGCTGAACAGTCAGGTAACAACACCAAAACCGAACTGTATATTAGCGCACAACTTGTCGCTGATCTTTCACAACTCCAGTTATTGCTGATGGCAGATGGGGGAATGTGGAACTGCGATATTTCCCTACACGTGTGAAATTTGAAACGCCGACGCGACACTAGCGACTTATTGTCAACGACTTAGATTAGGAGCGTTAACGATTTATATTTATTTGAGGTCAGTGCTGAACGAAGCGCCAATTAAAGCGAAAAATGATTAATCACTGGCCCGTCCCGCCGCGTCTCCGTTTTGCCGCAAGTGCGGTAGCACGAGAGCGGCGAAAATGTGCCGCCGCTTCGTGAAACTTCTGCGAACGGATAGTGTGGTCACCCGATCCAATGCGTTCCTTCATCTCATAGCGAGATGAACGGCGATGGAAAAACCGAGGAAAGCGCGCGGGCGGCTTGTCGGCCCGGCTTGGCGTGATCGATTTTTGAGTGGGACGCGTATATACTGTTGTTTTTCGTTTTTTCGTTTTACTTTCACGACTACGGCTATCCCTCGATTCGTTGAGTGCATCAGTATTTTTATGTGCAAAATTTTTATTGTACATATTGTGTCCTGAATTGAGTCGCACGCCATGGACGATGTTAATTGCATGACGATAACTCAAACTATATGGCAACGATCAAAATTGTTTATATTATAGAATGTATTTCATTTAATCCGCAGGAGACCAATCTTTTTTCATCCTTATTGAAAAACCAGGAAATAATCATGAATCACGATGTTTTTTTTTAATCTCTCCAGAACACTGAATTTTGAATGCGCGTAAATGTCGCTCAATTTCCTACTTGTGGCACTGCTCAACACCTTGTTTGTCCCTTGACGTAAATAACCGATTCCGATAGAACATTTTGCGGGGATTTCAGAAACGTAAAAAAAAATCTAGCACATCAGGTCTTTGTGATAATTTAATTTTTGCAATATGTGTAACTTTGGGGATTGTTTTGGGGTTGCAAGATCGATTCCGATGATTTTTAATGGCAATACTGGATTCAAATTTCAGTTTGACAGTTTGAAAACGCGTTATTGTAAGTAAATAATTAAAAAAACTATGAAAATCTTTTTAAAAAAATGACCAACATTTTTTTTTCTAATTTCTCTTGTAAATGCATGAAAATGAAACTTGACCTTTTTTGCATATGGGCAATTCCTCGTCAAATGAGCAGTCCATTTCACGCGACCTTATCCGATTTAGCTTGATTTTGTACACTTGTTTGGGTACCCAAAATATGACTTCGTACCAAATTTCAGACCTCTAAGAATTTTACGGCAATTTTTTAAGTCAACTTCAATTTCGATTAATTCCATTTTTCTCAATTGCATTTCAGCCTGGGAAAATTTTCAGGTTATAATCGATGGAAAATTTCCCAAGGAATCGAATGCACGGGCCATATTTTTATATCTTGGCGCGCATGCGCAGAAAACGCAAAAACAGTTTTTTTTTAAATTCATTTCTCAGAAGTTGCCACCGATTAAGACTCCAAATTTTGGGCAAAAACAGCCAAGTATGTACTTTAAGATGCTTGAATAAAATTTTCCTACACTACTGGTAGTTTTCGCTCCAGAGCCTCTTGAACGCACAAAATCATTTTTCAATCAAAATTTTCGCACATATTGATTAATATATACAAGGTGTCTCAAAATTGACGCCACTTATTTTGGGATTTGGTTCAGGGGGCTAAAACAAATTGAAAATGAAGAGCGGATAATTTTTCATTTATCCCTCGTTATGGAGTTATTGATAAAAATGTAAACAATAACTTTTTCGACCTCTATTCAAAACACGATTTTGTTTTATTCATTTTGTCAAATCAAGAGACATAACTGTCAAATTTGACAGTTAGTTTGGCAGGTGTGGACAATATTTTGTTTTTTAATATTATTAGTTATTAAAAAGTTGAAATGTTAATATATCAATAACTCTATAACGAGGGACAAACGGAATATTTCCCACACTTAATTTTAAATTTTTTGTTATGGCCTCCTGAATCAAATTCCAAAAGCACGGGCGTCAATTTTGAGACACCCTGTTACACCGCTTGAGACACCATTATATAATTTTCCACATCATTATTATTATTATAATATAAGATGTGTATTATTGTTACTTTATATTATTGAAATTGTTATTGAAATCATTCAATGATTGCAAATAATTTTCACAACTGTGAGTGATCTTTTGTCGTATTTTTAAGGTCGCTGATCACAAACTCTTTGATTTCAGACAGTCGATCAATCTTAAACATTAAGTTTTAAAATTGCATTACTTAAAAACTTAGTTCATATTTTTACCGCTAGGTGCACCTTTCCTATACACTTGATTCTCACAAGTAACATTTCTTTCCGATCTTCAAAATTTACCGTTATTTTTCAGAAAATCAAAATCTTTCAATGATATACAGGGTGAGTCAATAGGACGGGTAGGCTCGATTACACCTACACAGTTAATGATATCGAAATGAACCAAACGGCACTGCAAACTAGAGGCCAAAGTGCAGTCTGTAAAATTATTTTGTCATATACAGGGTGTTCCATTTTTGCAGGGCAGCCTTCGGCCTAGTTTTTTTAAATAGCACCCCCTCTATAAATTTACATATTTGTATTTGCCCTTTTTTGGGCTTTATATATCCGTTTAGTTTTTGCAATTCGCTTTAACCGTTCAGAAGTTGTTCACGTTTTTCTAAAAATTAATGCGTTTGCAGGCACTTATTAAAAAAAATCGCAGTTCACTTAGATTATGGGATATCAAGTTGGGACTTTGACTAAGCCTAAACAACTGACCGAAGTATTTTTGCCTGTCTGCATTGTGGCATCACCTTGCTGTAACACATTAATTTTGGTAAACTTTGAAGTGCCATAACTTGATTTTTTAAAGGGCACACCCTATATTTCAGTACTTGGTCCTATTCAGGGTCTGAGTTTACATCTTTTTTGCCCCTTATATTTTTTTCTTAAAAGTTGAGCGTTGCGAGATAATTCGATTTTCTTAAAAAATTACACAGATCTCATCGATATAAACTTAGCGGGCCATGAAAATCACTTAATTCTGTCATGCCAACGTCAAAGTGACATTTATTGTACGATAAGTTTTTTTTTGCGCATTTTCCTAATGATTTTTTCTCATAATGAAATAGTTGATATGGTTTATGTACACGGTGACAGCGCAAACCGTTGCTGGTGACCAGAATCTATTGAGGTATAACAAATCAATAGCAAAAACATTTGAATTAAACTATTTCATCATGCTAAAATTTCATGTTTACGACAAAAATGACAACGTGTCGTACAATAAATGTCACTTTGACGTTGACATGACAGAAACAATTGATATTCAATGCACGTTAAGTTTATATCGATGAGATCTGCGGTCTTTTTTCAGAAAATCCAAATTATTTCTCAAACTATGAACTTTTAAGAAAAATATAAGGGGCGAAACAGATGTAAAATAAGATGCTCTATACGACTAAGTAATGAAATATAGGGTGTGCCATTTGAAAAAATCAAGTTATGGCCCTTCAAAGTTGACCAAAATTAATGTCCCACAGAAAGTTAATGCCACAATGCAAATCAACGATCTTGCCGCCAGAGATACCCCAGACAGATATTTAGAATCTGGCAAGTCCCAACCCGATATCCTAGAAAACAAGTGCCCTGCGATTTTTTTAATAAGTGCCTGTAAATGCATTAAATTTTAGAAAAACATAAACAACGTCTGCACGGTTAAAGCGAATTGCAAAAACTAAACGGATTTATAAAGCCCAAAAAGGGCAAATTCAAATATGTAAATTTATACAGGGGGTGCCAATAAAAAGTACTATCAAAGTCAATAATAAAAAATATAGGTTGTCATGTAAAAAATGGCTCTGACGTCATAACTTCAAAACTGACAGAAATGGAAAATTCAAAATGGTCTCAAAATATTTGTTTGAAAAAAATCATTTTTACCTGTTGAAGCGTTTTTCAAAAATTTATAGACGGGAAAAAATAAAGCCAGGTCTTAATACTTTATGCGCTCTCTGTATAATGAAAAACTGTATTAAAAAATAGGACATATAGAATATAATAACAATAGAGTTATAACGCATAATTTCATTAAAAATTAATATTAAAAGTAAATGATTCAAATTGTAAAATTTTAACTGAAATAAACATTGTTTTTACCAAAATCTCGATACGGTCAACGTAAATGGCGCAGTCTCGGTAGGATTGTCGAAACGGAAAAAAAATTGCTAAATTCTGTTCCGATTCATCGGTTAATTCGACAAGATCCAAAAACATCAGACCACCATCGAGAGGAGGTCAAGAAAAGAAGAAAACTTATCGAGGGAACATCGAAGAAGTCAACATCGACACCTTCAGTACCCACCGACGAGAGGGATCGCCAGAAGAGTCCAACTTCGACTTTCAGGAACCCGCAGTTAAGAAAAAACGTGAAAATCGCATTAGCAATGTAAGTTCAATCCTTAATTATTAAAATCCTTCCACACGAATTTTGATTTTCTTTAATTAAAAATAAATAAATAAAAAATAAATAATACTTAATTGTTAAGTAATTAATGAGTATCAATATTGATACAATCACAAACATAATCAACAGAATCAGTTTGAATTCAAATAGTGACAGTGACAGTAATAGTTCAAATACAATGGCTGTAAATCTACCTGTAAATGCTATACTATAAACGTCCCATTATTACTATACCAAGCCGATAATATTCCAACATTTAACGGTAATCCAAAACAACTACATAGATATATTAACTCATGGGAACACTTTTCACAAAATTTTCAAAATGTTCAAAATGTAAATGACCCCATTAATATATGCTTGCTTGATACGGTTTCTAGAAAATTGAGGAGATCGTGCTGCTGATTTAATTGGCAATTAATAAAAGATGCACTAAATCAAACATTTGCTGACCAAAGAAGTACAGATTGCCTTATTCAAGACCTAATTTAAATGAAACCATTTAAAAACGAGACTCCTACTCAATTTGGAAGGGGAATACAAGATTCTAGAAGTTTACTATTTTCTAAATTAAATACCACAATTCAAAATGCACAAGAGAAAATAATCATTATCAGGCATTATGATGATTTCGCTTTAAAAACATTCATTAACGGTCTACCGTACCAATTTCAACTTGTTATTAGACTGAGGAACCCAGATTCCCCAGAACAAGCATTAGCTTATGTTACTGAAGAGGACAATTTTAAATATATTAACACAGGAAATAACCCGAATCTTAGACAATCTACTTACAAACCACAAAACCATGTTAACTAAAATTTTGTTAAATCAAATTTTAACCCAGTTAAAAATTTTCAACCAAAGTTTAACTCTAATAAAAACATTCAACCAGTATTTAATCCAGTTAGAAATTTTCAACCTAATTTTCAAAATACATCTGCGTCCATTATCAACAAAGACAGAATTTTCAGGATTATCAAAAAAACATACCAGAATAATTTTGGAATGAATCAAAATACACAATTTGTACAAAACCACAGTTTAATCAACCGAGTAACAGATTTTTCAATAATCAAAAACCATATAAATTTAATCAAAGCTCAACAAACAGACAATATTCACAGAGAAGTTTCGTACCAGAACCAATGGATACAAGTTCCAATAATGTAAAAATAAATAATGTAATATCACAATTTGTAAACAATGATGAAAATTCGTATAATAAACCACTTAATCAACAAGAACTAGATTATTATAACTCTGAAATTTCTGAAAACGATAATGAAAATATTAATTATCAAAATTGAGACAATCAAACAATTATTGAAGAAAATGAAAACGAAAATCAAAATTTTTTCAAGACTTCCGCGATAAAATTAAATAACATTAACACAAAACATCCTCATATTTATATTCCCGAATTAAATGCTAAATTTTTATTAGACACGAGAGAAAGTTTAATTAATCCAAAAATTTGCTTACAATTTGCCAAATTGCTTACAAATTATAATAATTATATTGAAACAGAACATTTTAATATTGAAACAGCACATGCAATTACATATCATAATGAAGTAGCTTTAATCCCAATATTTAATACTTTCAAAACACACGGATTTCACAAATTCTATTTATTTGACTTTTCACAAAATTATGATGGACTAAGAGATGGATGGATGGATTAAGAGCAAATATAAATTTAGAAACAAGAAAATTGACAACACCTGCAGTTGGAATTCCAATAATTAATGAAAATTTGATAAAACTACAAAATCAACAAACATTAAAAAAATATTTAATAATAATTTCATCACGTACACAAAAAATTGTAAAATTACCTGTTGAATTAAAACAAGGTATAGGAATTTTAGAATACGTAAATTTTAGAAATAATATAGAAATGCCCAAAGCATTAGTAAATGTGGAAAACAATTTTGCTATTACTACAATAACAAATTCAGGCAATGATATAAGTGAAAATATAAGAAATTCACGATTTGAAATTGAAGAATTTGATTATGACATAATATTTAAAAATGGTAAACAAAATACGAATGCCGATGCACTATCAAGAATAAATATAAATGCTATTGAAACTGCAAGTATTTTAAATAATCAAGGAGACATTGATGATGACATAAATACATATTTAAGACAATCAATAGAAAATCCATTACAAATTAATAATGAACCATTCACCAGTGGAACACAATTAAATCAACTTTCAATAATTCATATTTTACAAGATATTCCTATTATAACACCTCAAATACCACAAAAACAAATTAATGAAAATATTTTAATCCACAGCTCATTCAGTTAGTAATGATGAAAATTTAAACAACGGAATTCCAATATTAGATGACATTATAAATAATAAACCCAATCAGATAATAATTTCTAAAAATCCTCACAACAAAATTTATACACGTAGCGAAATTTTTGGAAATCATAAAATTCTTCATTTAAAAATCAAGAAAATTAAAAAATACATTTGTCAAACAACAAAGTATTCGAGAAAATCCCCTTAACAGAAAACCCTTTCAATTATTACATATTGACATTTTTAAATTCGACAATAAAAAATTCCTTACAATAATAGATGCATTCTCTAAATTAGGACAAGCAATTCATATTCAGAGTAAAACTGGTATTGCTATTTGCAACGCTTTAATTGATTATTTTTCATATTATGGCTCTCCAGAAAAAATCACTATGGATATTGGTACCAAATTCAAAAATGAAACAGTCAAAGAACTTGTAAAATTGCACAAAATTACAATTCACTTTACAACACCACTCCATCATGAAACAAATGCTCCAGTAGAAAGATTTCATTCAACACTTATAGAACACTTAAGAATATTACGAAAAATACATACTACTTATAACACTGAAACATTAATGAAATATGCAATAATAGCATATAACAACTCAATTCATTCCTCTACGAATTTTACTCCATTAGAACTCACATTAGGACACACTAATACTCGTGATCCTTCAGATATGATTGATACATCATTTTATGCAGATTATATAACAAATCATAAAGACAAAATTGATCATATATATATATAAATGTTTCTGAAAAATTAGAAGATAATAAAAATAAAGTTATGACAAAACGTAATGTAAAAGGTCCCAAGGAATATGAATTTAAAGTTGGTCAAGTAATATATAAAGTCAATAATAGAAGATAAAAAAAAAAGAAAATAAATTTACAGGACCATTTGAATTAATTGAAATATTACAAAATAATAAAGTGAAAATTAAAAATAAATAAAACTATAAAATTGAAGCAATTCACATAAACGAATTAAAAAAAACATTTGTTGAAGACTGTACATACATCGCAGCAGGACTAACTTTTCCAAAATTCCATGATTTAAACGACAACTCTAGATTGTTACCACTAAAATTAGGCACTGCTCAAAACACCATCGATTATTGGTCATTCATACAAATACTCGACATAACAGATGTTATCAATGAATTTTTAGCTCTACAGAAACAATTCCACATATTAAGAAATGCTATTGAAAACTGAACATCACACAAGGGGTGTACATTTTTTACGGGCCACATAATAAAATAAAGTTGATGATGGTTTCTTCGAAACGAAATGTTGTACTGGACATTTGTAAACGCTGTCTTATAGAGCTAAAAATGTGGCAATGAGAAAGTGCCTTTGGTTTCTTAATACATTTTCAAATAACTTCAGAAAAAAATTAAAACCAAATCGCAAGATTTCGAAAACGGAAATTTCTGGTTTTCTCAACAGAATATTAATGACTTTTTTGTAATTTGTGCCTTTGTAACTTTTACGGTTTCCAAGATCCCCATGCTGTTCATCCATATCTTGGACACTCTGTATGTGAAAGTAGCAATATTTCCACGGTTTACTATACATGAAAGTGATACTTTTTCACTTTAGACATGAAAATATTTTCACATCTAGAAGATACTTAGATAGATAGATAGATAGATATATAGATAGATAGATAGATAGATAGATAGATAGATAGATAAATACTTATCAGTTTATTTAATAAGCAAAAATAACATTTAAATGTATGCGTTCTACCTATTGCTCATTCGGAATTATGCATAGAGGATCAAGGTGGCTACTGGGGTTTGACTTCTTTGTTTTTGATTAACTGTCATTTTCAATATTAATCTATGTTAAGTTTATTTTGCAGAAATGCATTTTCTTTCATGTATACGTACATTATCGTTTTCGCTTATTAATGTTCATTAAATATATAATAAGTACCATATGTTGCTTCTATCTATATCCTGACGGTCTCTTTGATTGTAAAACACTAAAAATTTTATTCTAAGGACTATACTAACATCAAAATTTAAAAAAAAAATGGTTCTTTTGCAAACAATGACCCAATGACCCGTTTTTTTTGCATCTGAGTGTATTTATGAAATTCTGTTTATTTTATATATATATATATATATATATATATATATATATATAAATTTGTATATTTTGATGTAATTAAATGTTATGCAATTTTCTCGCTTTACGCTTTCTTCAATGTCTTAAAGGTTTTTCGATATATACTGGCGAGATGTTTTTAGGAAATTTAGAAACATTTCTAAAACGTCTAGTATTTTTTTCTGTAGTTTTTAGTTCCAAGTTTTGATATTTTGTACAACTTGCATACATTTTGTGCGATATATTTCTTTTCTATTTACTGTATTTATGTAATACGTCTAGCATTTTTTTTCTGTACTTTTTAGTTGCAAGTTTCGATATTTTCTACAACTTGCATATATTTTGTGCGATTTTTTTACTTTTCTATTATACTTTTTACAAGTGTTTTAGGTTGGACATTTTTTCTAGGTGTATTAGATCATTAATTTGTTACATTTTCAGAAAATTGAGCAATTTTTCAGAAACTTCTCTTGCACTTGTCACAAACTGTCTAAATACAAAATTTGCCATTTTCATAAGTTGTCCGCAGTTTGCATACATTTTCTGCAAGCGCAACTGTAAACCCTATTTTTATGTTATTTTAAGTTGAATAAATGTGTTTTCGTGCTACAATACTGTTATACTGTTCCAACCGGTCTAAACCGAGGAATGATAAGTCATATTTAACGGCCGGCGCACAGTGGTCGGTATTTCCAAAAAAATGGGATTTAATCTAAGGAACCTTCAAAAAATCTAAACACCTTGTATGTAGGTGTATTTCGGACTTAGAAATAAGATTCTGGGGTAACGTCTGAGAAAAAATCACGTGATGCTAGCTAAATTTATTACCAAAAAATAGTAAGCTGACGCTTACGATCTATGTGGGCTAATTTATTCGAGTGAAAAACATTATCGACAAACAAATGTTGTCGACACATTTAATTTTTATATATCAAGTCAGTGACAAGTCAAACTGACTTTTATTATCAAATTAACGGCATTAAAAATTCTGATTGTACTGTTCTTGTACCAGAAGGGTACCAATTGGACATATGCAATCACAGTAACAATATGAGCACGAGTGTTATTTAAAAGAGAGACCTAGAGGAATGTTACCAGTGAGCTTGGTGGTTGGGACTCATCCTCAGTAGCAGAGAACATTGATTTATTGAAACATTGAAAAGTCGGTCTCAAAGCGAATAAAAATTACAAAACAAATATTTAAGACCGAAAACTGAAAAAGCAAATACCATTGCAAGTAGCAGTAGCGAGTCTCCTCTATATGCAGATTTCGGGTAATAGCGGCTGAATTTAATTTCCATATACATTACCATGAAAAATCAAGATTTTTTTAATCTAAAATTTGTAAAATTGTAGCACGAAAACTATATAACATGCGGCCAATACCACAAAAACAGACTGGTTGATTATAAGCAAGGCGCGGATTTCTAGGTATTATGCTATACATCAGTTTTAATAGCAGACCAAAATGACCTCGTATCTATACGAATTTTAGAAAAAAAATTTTTGTGCTTTTAAGCATATTTTCAGTTTTTAAGCTTATAATTGCTTTAATGCATTTTTTGTGCATCTTTCCTTATTTTTTGTGGTTATTTGCTTATTTCTCAATTTTATAGCATATAATTTATATTAGCTAGAAATATATTTTGTTGCACATTATTGTAATGAGAATTCAGTATTAATATTACTCCGTTACGTCTAGACTGCTTAGTTATCACAAAATCATCAACAAAGCGAACGTGAGTACGTGATATTTGGTAAGAAAGCTTGATTATTTCGGGGATTACCCTATTTTTACGTACACAGAACGCATCTGGGGCAAGTGTGCTAGCAATTCAGTCCAATTTATCGCAATCTTCAGTGCGTCGTGCTTGTGCCTTGTGTGTATTACGTGTTTATAAGTTTTCTTGTATAAAATGCCGAAAGTAAAACCTTCCGTCGATGAATGGATACGTGGACATTATGAATTAAAATATGAGAACGTCAAATTAATTTGCAGGGCTTGTATTAAACCGGTAAGTTTTATTTTGTGTTGCTATTGGCCTAGGTACAAGCATGTATTATATTGTAAATTAACTGCGAGAAAAAATTTAACATAGCACAATATATCAAAACAACAGTTCACCTGGAAAATTTAAATAAACACAAATCTGCAAGCAGTGCCCTGAGTACCCAGCAAACTATTTCCGAGTCTTTTGCGAGTTCTTCTACACAGAATGAAAAGGAATTTTACTTTGATTTATGCAATACGATGGTATATTCTAACATTCCGTTAAAAAAACTTGATAATAGTATGTTTAAATCTTTTTTACAAAAATACACCGGTAGACCTGCCGAATCAACCATTCGCAAAAACTATGTCGAGCAAGTATATAAACACACTATTGAGGAAATAAAAAAGATAATTGGCAACAATTACATATGGTACTGTGTAGATGCAACTACTGATTCATGTGGTCGGTACATCGCCCATTTAATGATTGGAATATTAAACGAAGACTCCAGCTTCGAAAGAAAAAACAAATTGCAATACCGTTGCCAAATTCGTTCACGATGGATTCACACTTTTTTTTGCCAAACCCCGTACCAAATGATAAATTATTATTGATGCTTTCTGATGCCGCTGCATATATGTTGAAGGCATATTCTAATTTAAAAGTATTTTATGAGCAATTAATGCATTGCACCTGTTTGGCACATGGTTTTAATCGAGTTGCTCAAACGATTAGACTGCATTTTTCCCTGGTCAATGATTTGATAAAAACCGGGAAGAAAATTTTCCTAAAAGCTCCACTGAGGGTTGAAATGTTTAGGGAAATAATGCCAAATGTACCTTTTCCTCCGGCACCGGTTATAACTAGAAGGGGTACGTGGCTAGATGCTGCCTGCTATTATGCCGATCATTTCGATTGATTTAAGGAGCTTGTGTTAGAGTTTCCCGAAAATGTGTCAGAGGCAATTAAAGAATGCCACATAGTTCTTAAAGACAGGAGGCTTGTACAAAATTTAGCATTCCTAAGAACCAACTACAGTTTCGTAAGCAAAGCGATTGATAAACTCCAAGCAAAGGACACAACTTTGGTAGATGCGGTTCAAATGGTTGAAGATTTTAGGAACGACGTCTCAAACGTACGGGGATCTATAGGAGAGATTATAAAAAAAAAATGTGATGTAGTTTTGTCAAAAAATGAAGGGTTTGGCGAGTTACAAAAAATATCAACAGTTTTTAAAGGGGATTTCGTGGAAGATTTGCTGATGAATATTACAATTGTTCTCATATTTAAATATGCACCGATTACAAGTGTGGATGTGGAGAGAAGCTTTTCACACTTAAAAATTGTGCTCAGTGATAGGAGAATGGGATTTTCCGTTGAAAATTTAGAAAAACATTTAATTATTAGTTCATTTAAAAATGAGCAGTAATCATTATTTGTTACTAATTATTATTGTTATTAATATTAATCACCAAAACCTATGTTATTAAAATATTGCTTTTATCTACCTTTAGTGCGTTCTTGTT
The DNA here is from genome assembly GCA_951805005.1 of Othius punctulatus. Classification (NCBI taxonomy): domain Eukaryota; kingdom Metazoa; phylum Arthropoda; class Insecta; order Coleoptera; family Staphylinidae; genus Othius; species Othius punctulatus. The sequence continues at coordinate 21,582,133 of OX638140.1, read as the reverse complement.
AATAAAATTATGTTTTGTTTTGTTTTTCTGTATTTTCATAAACATAAAATATGCCTTTTTATGCTTTTTCTGCGTTTTTGTGCTTATTCTAATCTTTATGCTATTTTATATGCTTATTTTCTAAGATTTTTATGCATTTTTAAGCGCTTATTTTGTAATTTTTTATGCTTATAAATCTGCCCTTTGATTATAAGCCTCGGCTCGCGCGCCGGCTTAATAACCACGGCTATTATTTGCTCTGTATCGGCTTTATACCGTTAATAACTATATTACTGATATCTGATAGTGTGTCCTCCAGCTGCAATTTTAAAATGCACCGTGTCAGCATACTGGAATTCTACATACGAGATGTACTAAAACTCGTTATATTTTTTTCATTCACACTGATCGTCAGTATTAATTTAACAATTTGGTTTATTAACGGTAGAGACGTCGCCAATGGCAATTCTCTAGTAATAATTAGATGAATCATCGGAATGACCTGCCGTGCCGCGCTAAATTTATCAAAATACGTACACACATCGTATACCTACAATACATTGCATAATTTGTGACCGTGATTACACAATACCCTGCAATAATTTCTATACCTTCCGCTCGATTGTAATTGCTAGTGCAATTCAATGAAATTGAATAGCGTTGGTTTAACTATTTAACAATTGTAAAGACATCGTCAACGTAAACGACTACAATTACTGATTCGTAGCCTCCCAATGTGAACCCATCAATACGATTGGGCTATACTTGGAAGAGCACAGTTTGTCCGAAATGTAAATTTGGCGTGCCGCTAATGACTATCCAGAAAACAGTTGAATCATTATCTAGTAATTGCAGTTGTAATTGTAAGTTGTTGTGCAAACTTACATACACGTTGATTTGAGCTCTTAAAAAACGTGTCGCTTAAAATTGTTTGGAATTTACTGTTCATAGGTTTATAAATCGATTAGGACTCTATAGCTCTACGAAAAAGTGCAACCCCGATAGATACGGGATTATTATTCGATTCATTTGGCACAAGCTTCGCCGTCCTTTTGATGTGAAAGGCATCCGCAAACAAGAAGGGACAGGAAGAGAGAGAGCCTTTCGAGGCTCCCTTGGGATAGAGCTGCTATTTTTAGGCCCCAACTGACTCACGTGCCGTAAGAAACTTCGCATGTGTGCGAATTCGCGTACATGTGTCATTGGCTTAATTAATTACGAAATATTAATAAGCACTCGAGGACCTCGTGCGCTCTTTGCAATTGCAGCGTGAAATTGGTAAAAACATTTATTAAAAATGACATGTCCACGGTTTCAGCAGACACTGTTATTACCGTAGAGAGCAAATTAACGGCGCCTCGAGATACATTACGACCATCATGGATAATTCCTTGCACGTGAATGAATTTCAATGATGGACTAAATGAAAAGGCGGAGGATATGAAATTGCTGTAAAAGTTCGTTCCCGACGATTACAGAGAAGAAAAATCACGAATGACAGAGATAACTGACAGGTCGATCCCGATTTCCTGACGAACCAAGAGAAAGAGACTAACTCTGAAGGTTAAATAGCCAGAAAATTGGCATTATGTGGGTAGCTCCCGTTCACGTAATCAAATAATACTACCACCCGGCTTGGGGATGTGTAATGATAACTTTATTGACACCAAACGTTCCGATTAACCCACATAACTAATAGCACCAGCTTTTGAGGAAGTAGGTTGGCGATATTGATTGGGGAAATCTTAACATTATTGGTTCTACTATTAGAGAATAGGCTCGAGTATCGGAAGCATATATTTTATGCATCTATAATACAATAATATTGAGAAAAGAATTGTAAAATAATATTGATATAATTCCTAATATACGAATAACAGAAACCAGGAAGTCGGGCTTGTACATAGCGACTAGCAAAGATACTGAATAATATATAAAACACATTATACAGAAACTATCGATTTGAGACAAATACTCGGCCAAACAATGGCATGTAGTAACTGACTTTGGTTGAAAAATGTAATAATTGTACATATAAATCTAATAACATGACAAAATCAAAACGAAATAATAAGTAGATGTATGAAGAAAAATGTGATAAGTAATTAGTAGCAAATCACACTTAAAATATTATGGGTAAGAAATCAGAAACAGAAATGGAGAAGCAATAATATAATTTAGTTCTGTCAACAACGTAATAATAGGAAACATAAAATGTAAACACAAGATTATACATAAATATAAGAGCGAAACTATACGTAAGTACGTATGACATAAAATAGTATATAACGCCATTAGGCCGATATGTAGCAAATAACAGGCGCGGGTTGAAGTTTGTAAACCGAGGCGAAGCGAAGCGGAGCGGAGCGCAGCCGAGGTTTATATTCAACCAAGCCTGTTATTTGCATATCGGCCGTATGTTGTTCGATACTTTTTGTAATACCTAAATTACAAAAACTGGTCAATTTATCAATATTAAATTTCAAAATTAATAAACTAGTTATCCAGGCGCAATTTGATACCATAGCAACATCAACGGTTCAAATACAAACAAACAAATCAAAATAAAATTAGAAAAAGATGTGCAAAGTTCTTCGTTTTGTGGTATCCCCGAAGATGTACTAAATGTAGCAAATGCTGCCACACTCGATTTACTTACCCAAAACAGCAGCAGCAGGTATGAGAAAGAATATGAAGACTTTATTGCTCATAAATTTGCGTTGTCATTTAAATAACGTCCACGGCCGTTATTATAACGGCCAAGGCCTTTACGCCTGTCATATCGATCAAGCAGACAGTACTGATAAATGTCAATAACACAGAGGTATTACAAAAATATATTAAAGTACAAAAATGAAGGAAGACTATGAGGAGTTCAAAGAAAAAGAAAGGAAATATCTAAATATAGTTGTCAAGATAACCTAACAAGCCTCGTGGGCAAAATTTGGGACAAAAATATTGCAATAATAATCAGATTTTTTTACGGAATATTGAAACAAATGAAAAAGAAAAGAAAGAATACAATATGATAAGTATAAAAGACAAAGAAGGCAACATAATTACAGAAGAAGATAAAATAATAGAAAGATTCGACACAATATTGCGAAGCACTACCAGATATACAAAATAACAGACTAGAAGAAGGACAAGATACAATTAACCTAAAAGAAAGAGAAAATACGCGAAACAGAAATAACGGGCAATAAACTTCAAACTTAATGTTTTGTTTTCATTTTCTTAGGGAGTGATAAATTTGATTTCTGGACCTATTACGGTCAATTTCGATATTCTCCTGAGCAAGAATGGAACATACAATTAATAATTTAAAATTAAAGCTTATATTTACTACGACGAACGACACTAAACATGTATCATGATTTATACAGGGTATCCTAAATAGAGTGGGATTGCAAGGGTATATTTCTTATTCTTAAAGCTAGAGATATGGTTAAATGGGCAATATTGTGCAGTTTTATATGCTGGATCAAATAATGATGAAAACTTTTCTAAAGTCGAAGCAGTTTAGAAGTTATTCTAAAAAAACTAAAAATCGCGATTTTCTGAAAACTCTAAATAACTCTAAATATATTCATAATTATTAAAGATGCGGAAAAAAGTTTAAAATGAAAGTTACTTGGTTCGGTCGTACAAACTTGAAAATCAAGTCAAAACAAAAGTCAAGATGGCGGTTTCCAAGATATTAATACCAACTTTTTTACTTTAAACGGCCGCAATATTTGATTTTTATACGTCTAAATAGACTTTCTTTTCCTCTTTTCAACGATGTCTAACAACCTAGTCAAAATGAAAAATATTGGAAATATTAATTATTCCAATTTTTATTTTTATTTTTTTAAATATTTTTAAAACAAATGTAAAAATTTTAAAAAAACGTAATACAACTAAGTAGTAAAATAACAAAAAATTATAAAAAATGCTCAAACTTCTGACAGTTATTGGCCACAAAACAATTGACAACGTTAAATGTTCGCCAATCCGAACATTTCAACTCGGCAAATAGAAAATCAAGTTAACGTATCTAAATCTAGAGGATCAACAGTTTTAAAAAAGCACAAGTTTTACCCTTATAAATTGCATATTTCTCATGCTTTACAAGCAAATGAGAACATCCGTAGATTAACATTTTGCAGAAGGTTAATCAACAAAATTACGTAAAATGGTGATTTTTAAATACAATTTTATGGATAGATGCATCCTACTTTTCTAATTGTGGATTATTTAATCATCATAACTAACACTATTAGGCTCAGGGCAATTCACATATAGTGATTCCATGGCAAATGCAAGTGCGGCTCGGCTTTAATGTATTTTGTGGCATATTGGGAAATGATTTACATGGTGCTATATTTTTAAGTGAACAACGTCATTTGGAAATTCTTCAAAACAAATATAGTACAGTAAGATGGCGCACTCAATGCTATATATGTTATTACTTATTTAAATGGCCCTTTTAATAACAAAGCAATAGCGACTAATACAACTGTTCAGTGGTTAGCCAGATCTGCATACTTGGCGACTCTCGACTTTTATTTAGTAGGGTACTTTAATAAACAAAATTTATGGAAGTAACTTCCATTATAATAATGTAGATGAACTTCGTGAAGCAATGAGAGAGAGGCAATAAAAGGCGTTATTCGCAACACATTGCGATAAGTAACTGGCAGTATTCTAAAACGCTGTCAATTGTATTTAGCTTATTTTTGGCCATTTAGCCAATAACAGTCAGAATTTTGAGCATTTTTTATAATCAATTGTTATTTTTCTACTTAGTTGTATTACGTTTTTTTAAATTTGTTTTACATTTCTTTTAAAAATAATTTATAGAATAAAAATAAAAATAGGAACAATTGATATATCCCATATTTTTATTTTGACATAGGTTGTTATACATCGTTGAAATGAGAAAAAAAGTCGATTTAGCCGTGTAAAAATCGAATATGGTGGCCATTTAAAATAAGAAAGTTAATATCTGTATCTCGGAAACCGCCATCTTGACTTTTGTTTTGACTTGATTTTTAAGTTTGTGCGATCGAACCACGTAACTTTTATTTTAACTTATTTCGGCATTTTTAATAATTATAGAAATATCGTAGTTTTTAGAAAATCGCAATTTTTAATTTTTTAGAATAATTTCTAAACTGCTCGGACTTTTGAAAAATTTTCAACATAATCTGAACCAGTATACAAAACTGCATGACATTGTCTATTTAACCAGATCTCTAGCTTTCAAAATAACTAAATACCCATGCAATCCTACTCTATTTAGGACACCCTGTATAATAGCATATTATTCAACAAGCACATAATGAAGGCCATTAATCACGATAACGAATTTCACGGAGCGAGCCGCAAGCGAGTGGAGTAAATCATTCTAGTGATCAATGACCATTATGTGCGAGTAGAATTATATACTTTATCTACACGGGTTGTATTATGACTTCATAATACAACACGGTGCGGCCTCTTCAATTAAACTATGTTTAACTCTTTCACACCTCTTTATTTTTCGCTTCCCTGTGTACGTTGTTATTGTTATATTGCATTCATCGCATGAAAGCTCATTTACATATGTACATTTGTTGGTAATTTTGTTGCAATTTGTTTCTTATTGACAAATATTTGTTAATAAGAATTGTGTTATTTAAAAAGTCATTGATAAAACTTATCGAACCATCTTGATTATTAAACACTTGAATCACGAATTCTGAACTTTGAAATAAATAAGTGAGTTTACCATAAAACTCTAGACACATCAAAAATACAGCCTCCTATTTTAAACATTAATTCGAAATGATCATTCTTTTTCTAAGTGATATTATTTTAGGCGTTAGATAAAATTTTGTATGGCGCACGTGTATTATACAAACCTACTACATATGTCACTAAGAAAAGTAATCCACTCGGCCTGTCGGCCTTGTGGGCTATACTTTTCCGTTCGTGACTTATTTGAAGTAAAACACATTTGTACCATAAATAACAATTGGAATTATGGTTTCACCGGTATATGGATTATTATAATGATAATTATAATTTGTTGATCCGTTTCCATGATTACAAACTGGATTCGAGTAGCAACTCGACAATTTATACGCTTATTTGGACCAACGTAGGCGGATTTTAAGAAGCGAAAATCACTTGTTTAACTGAGGTTTTAAAAAGGCTGAATGCCGATAAACAATCAGATTCGCTTTAGATACCGGAGCATCCACGTCGGTCAGCAGAGAAAAAAAAACAGTTGCACAGAACAATAGTTATTTACATTCACGCGTTATTCAAAAACAGTTTGATTTACGTTTTGTTTACGCGGATATAATCAATTTCGGGACAGTAATTATTTTCGTTCGAGCATCTGTAAACACTTGACGTGAACTAGGGAATCATTATCAACACGGAATGGCTGAAAGGAGTCCAAGAGGATTCAACGAGAACTTCAACCCCAAAAACGATTCAGCGAGAACGTCAACTATAGAAGAGGATCAACCGAGGACAGCAGGACTTTGAATCGAGACAATTGGTGCCGACTTAATCGAATTTACTGACTCGACATCTGCAACCAGGATTGCCGATCGCCACTGCGAGTTGCCGCTATTCACCAGGAATATGAATATGAATGCCAGGTAGAATTTACTAAAATTACTACTCAATTAGTGAGTTAATTGTGCGAATTAGGAATTTAGGGACCTATTGCTATTAAATATTGATAGTGTTAGTTTGTTAATTAGTGATAGGACTTGCTTCTATTGTCAAGCGTTAATTTTGTTTCATATTGAATTAGTGTAGTGTTTGTTTTGTTATCAATTATCTAAATATTTAATATTATAATAAATATTAATTAAAATTAATATTCTTTGCATGCCATCTAATTTATTTTGATCCCACTTTTTGACCCTGAGAAAAGAGAAAAACAAAATAATAAAATTCATAACAACAAAAGTAAGTAACAATTTTATGATTCTTAATTATCAACCCAATAATAAATCTACGCAGTTAATAGACTTAGTATGACAGCACATTTTAAACACCCGAACGTGGGGCATTGTCTATAACGTAGCATTTGGCACCCTCAACGTGGGGCAAATCATAATTATTGTGTTAAAATAATTAAAACCTAACAATAACATAGCAATATATATATATATATATATATATATATATATATATATATATATATATATATATATATATATATATATATATATATATATATATATATATATACTTCTTACAACTCTCGTTATGTAATATACTAAGAACACGTCCATGCATGCACTGACAGTGCAGCAGACGAATATAAAATAGTTTGTATTGGGCGGTTCAACTGTTGATGTTATATAACGCCCTGTAGACCTTCAGAAATAATTCATTGCCGGCCTAGGCCGGGAATGTAATATTCCAGTACTGTTATTTCTCCGCTACTTAGCAAGCGTTAGTACTAATGGAATCATCCATTTTCTGGCGTGCGTGTAGGCTAGAAAACGACTGATTGTAGGACGATGGGAGAAAAAATACTATTAGGGTGTTTTAGAAAACATGTATGTCGAAATGTATTAAATATTTGCAATCTTTTAAGCAAATAGATAAATACGTTCGGAAAAAATTAGCCCCGCGGGAGCAGACTTTCGGGAAGAGCAATGTTTCCATAACAATACATTTAAGTATTGTCTGTTTTCAAACTGTCGTTACGAGAGCTTCGTCCGTATAAAACTCGCGAAAGGAAGTTAGGAAGAAACAGAATCCTGGGAAATAATTGTAAAACTTTTTGTAACCCTGAAACCAATGAAACGTATAAGAGCGGACAACTGCTTACAGCACCAATGAAAATATAATAATTGAAAGGATAGAAGCAGTGACGGATTTATACTTCTGCCGCCTATTCATTTAGAGATAAGCGTATGAGCAATCAGCAAGACAACACTCACCAATCTAAAAGTTTACTATATTAAGTACTACATTGTTGACTACATTATAATTGTAGTTATAATAAAAGAAAGTTCCAAATAAATTTTAATTGTTCTGATAGTATTACAAACTAATGTGAAATGGTTAAAACAACTTCTTTGATGAACTAGAGATTGAAAATGAATCTATAATATCATCAAAGTATACACATCCTTCAGGCGTTCTTCGGTTACTGTAGACTAGACTATAGCTTGTATAATTTTGTATTCTTTTCAACACGAAAACCGACTTTTTGCTGAACAGTTGGACGCAGGCATCGTCATAAAAAGTCTCAATGCGATGTCAGCATAACGGTAGTTTGTTATGATATGGTACATCGCAAATATTTAAGTTAGTATTGTTTTTGGACATGTTTGTTCCATTCTTTTCAAAAATAAAATAAAAAATGTATACAGTTCAGCGGCGAAACTTCAGAGCGCGCCCTTTCAAGAGGGGCTTGAGTCCCTCCCAGCTCGAGTCGAGTCAGCTTACATCCTTACAAGTGTTTTTTTTTTCTCCGTTTTCTTGGTTTCTTGGCCATCAAACACCTATTGTTACTGACAATTGAACCAGCAAGGAGGTAGTATATTTTTAATTTACCTTAACATTTATTATTATCATCAGTATTCATCAGGATGTATAAAACAAAAGAAGCTTCCAAAGTACATAAATCGTTTCGGGGCTATTTTTGGCTAGAATACAGCGTCCGGCAAAATTCAGCATTCTGCTTTCTATACAGGCAATTTTCAAAAAAAATCTAGAATCTTTTATCTCATTCGGCTTTAAAAATTGGAAGAACGCTCGAGAAAATATCAAGTACATTGTGATTTTGAGTATCATAGACTCGGTATGCAAAAATGGTCTCTTTTTAATTGCTCTCTTAAATATGATCACGGTAGAAGTTGTTTTATTATAAAACAAAAACCAAATTTGTTCTGTTTAGATGTCATAATCAAAGGCCGAAAGCACGAATCGTCGAAACTGTTAGAAGAAGTTTTTGAAGATTTGAAAAAAAAAAAATCTCTTGTCCGAAACAGAAAAAAACAGCACAAGAATGAGATAATATTAAAATATTGAAATCGTGTTTTGCAAATATTCAGAGAAATAATTATAATTGCAATTATTTTTTTCCTATGCAAATTTTAAGAAAAAAATTAGATATAAATATTCGTATGCAGCCACTTTTACGTAACTGGGCTCTTGTGCCTCTTACCATTTGTGTCAGTTATCTTTTGTCTATCTCATCGTCTGTCTATTTTGCTTCTTCTTTCTAGTGACTCTTCTGCGTTGTGCTCTTGTATCTTCTGCCCATTTTCTTGTGCCTTTTGTCTCTTGTGCCTCTTTTGTGTCTATTGTCTTTTGTCTCTTTCCTCTCTTGTCTATTTTGCCTCTTCTTTCTTGTGCTTCTTCCGTCTTGTGCCTCTTGTCTCTTCCGTCTCTTATCTCTTGTCCAAAACAGAAGAAACAGCAGAAGAATTAGATAATATTAAAATAATGAAATAATTTTTTGCAAATATTCAGAGAAATAATTATAATTGAATGTTTTTTTTTACGCTAATTTGATGACAAAGCTTGTATATAAATATACGTAGGCAGCCACTATTACGCCACTGGCTCTTATGCCTCTTACAATTTGTGTCAGTTATCTTTTGTCTCTCTCATCGTCTGTCTATTTTGCCTCTTCTTCCTTGTGACTTTTCTGCGTTGTGCCTCTTGTATCTTCCGCCCATTTTCTTGTGCCTTTTGTCTCTTGTGCCTCTTTTGTCTCTTTCCTCTCTTGTCTATTTTGCCTCTTCTTTCTTGTGCTTCTACCGTCTTGTGCCTCTTGAATCTTCCGACTCTTATCTCTTGTCCGAAACAGAAGATCAGCAGAAGAATTAGATAATATTAAAATAATGAAATCTTTTTTGCAAATATTCAGAGAAATAATTATAATTGAAATTTTTTTTTAAGCTGATTTGATGACAAAACTTGTATATAAATATACGTAGGCAGCCACTATTGCGCCACTGGCTCTTATGTCTCTTACCATGTATGTCAGTTATGTTTTGTCTCTCTCATCGTCTGTCTATTTTGTCTCTTCTTTCTTGTGACTCTTCTGCGTTGTGCCTCTTGTATCTTCCGCCCATTTTTCTGTGCCTTTTGTCTCTTGTGCCTCTTGTATCTTGTTTGCCTGACGATAATTAGTTCTAGCAGTAGAAACCATTCATTATTATTGTGCCTGTTGTAATTTCTGTCTGTTGTATTTGTCTCTTTCAACTCTTAGCTAATGTACCTCTTCTTTCTTGTGCCTCTTATCTCTTTTATCTTTTGTCTCTTATGCCTATTGATTCACGTGCCTCTTGTCTCTTGTTTGCCTGACAATAATTAGTTGTAGCAATAGAAATAATTCATTATTATGTACACATCTGCAAAAGTGCCTCTTATTTCTTGTGCCTATTGTTTCTTGAGCGTGCCTCTTGTTTCTTGTTTGTCTGACGATAATTCGTTGTAGCAATATAAATCTTCATTGTGCTTCTTGTTTCTTGTTTGCCTGACCATAATTCGTTGTAGCTATAGATATCTTCATTGTTATTGTATCTCTTGCCATTTTTGCCTATTATCTCTTATCTCTTTCATCTCTCTTGTCTATAAGTATTGAGAACAAAAGTATAAAACTACGAGTTATTATTTTCAAAACTGTACATTTCACTATTAAGATCTTTGACACTATAATGTTTGATGCTCAATTATATAAACTCTAAAAATTCGGGCGTTTTAAATTAAGAAACCGAAGAACAATAACAACATTCTGTCCAAAACTACAAATTCTGAAGTATTGAGAACGAAAGTATAAAACTGTGAGTTATTCTTTTCAAAACTGTACACTTCACTATTAATATCTTTGACACTCAATTATATAAATTCTAACAATTCCCACGTTTTAAATTTAGAAACCGAAGAACAATAACAAAAATCCAATAACAATTACAAAAAAATTAAAAACAAATATTCAAAACTACTACATTTAATTTGTTTTACAGTGTCCTACAAAATCCTTCCAAGAATTGTGTCTGGATGATGTGTATCTAAATGGAATTGTAGACTGTACCCCTAATTGCTTATTGAATTTGTTTGTAAAAGAAACTATTGATGCATATTATTTTTCTCTTATGGCCGATGATAGTAGAACACCGAAGATACATTAAGAATGATGGTAAATCATATTTATGCCATTAAGGCAGTTAATTTAACATCCGACAATTTTAGAATATTTTAAAGAATATCTGATGCAACAGCAAAATGGCTAGATGCTACAAATGTACCATTTTGTGTTTACTCTCATATTTGAACAAATTCTTAAACTCGCTTCAGGAGTTCATCAATTGCTTCAGAGTGAAAAGTTTCATTCATCTAAAGCTTCTGTTGGTATTAAAACTTTAATTGTAACCTTTGACACTCTGAGTAAATTGAACACTTTGATAAATTAAATAAAAATAAATAAATTTTATAGCTTAAGTAATAATTGTACGTCTTTAATCTTATTACATAAATTATAGAATTAATGAACCTTAATATGAGAAATATCACAGAAATAATTTTTTGTTAGAACTGCAGTTAAATGAAAAAGATAAAACAGCGTCAAGAACGCGAAAACGTCCAAAGACATTACAATCATTCTTGTAGTATGATGATACTTATTCAATTTTAATAGTCAATTTTCGAAGTAATATTTACGATTAAATACTAGATAAAATGTTCATAGAATTTAAAGAGAAATTTTCCGAAAGAGTAAAATATTCTAAGGTTACCTACTGAAGCTTTGCACACAATGTCAAAGTGTTTATTGGACGTTGAACTTTTAAAGAATTATAGTACTCTTGATTGATTCTGAAATTTTCTCTACCAATCAATTTTACATCTCTTGCTCTGGTTTCATCTGACTGGATTTTTTGTTTTTTTTTCTGTTCGTTTCATCTTCATACTAAGTTACTTTCGCTTTCATTAGTGCTCAATTTTCATAAAAGTTTAATATTGTTCTTATACATAGTATACTGATATGGTTGATAGATCGATCTCAGATTATTGAAGCTTATTACTTTATACGTTAAATCGAGATAACAAATCTCGATTTGACATAAAATTGACAAAAAAGTAGTTTCTAATCTTTGAAGTTGAAGGAGGTAGATAGATGCTTCACTTCTTGTACTTCCCTTTGTTCGTTCGTCATTTATTTATTTATTTGAATATTTATTTTTTATTGTGCCTTAGGTATTTTTCCAAACTTTTGCCGCCCTGGGCTATGGGGCCGCCAACATACGAATAAGAGGAGAACAGATAGACCAGGGGCAAGAATTTAAGTATCTTGGAACAATAATAGACAGTCAAGGAAAATATGAAACGGACATCAACAACAGAGTAAAAACAACAGGAAGAGTGTATAGTACACTAAGATGAGCACTCATAAACAAGAAAGAAATATAAAAAAATACAAAGATGACAGTTTTCAGAACAATATTTGCACCATTTCTGACATACGGGAGTAAGACGAAAGTAATTGTCACAAGACAAAAATCTAAAATACAAGCGACAGAAATGAAGTACTTAAGGATAGTGGAAGGAGTGACAACTAAGGACAGACTGCGCAATGTAAGGGAGAGTTTGGGAACCACATCGATAATGAAGAAAATAGAAAAGGGGCAATTAAGATCGTTCGGGCACATAAACAGACTGAGTGAAGAGAGGCAGGTTAAACAAGTGTGGGAGGCAAGAGCAAACGGGAAGAGAGCAAGAGGAAAACCATAGGAAACATGGAACGGTACAATAAGCAAAACGCTGCACAGAAAAAAGAGAAGAGTTGGAAGCAAGTAAAGGAACTAACAGGCAACAGAAAAGAATGGATAAAATTCTATAAAAAATAGAATTACACCTCAACACCCAAAAGGGTAAAATAGGGAAAGATTAAGAAAGAAAGAAAGTAAGAAGGTAAGTTTGTTGTTTTTAGAGTTGTTGATATATTCAGGTAATTTGTTTTTTTTTTATTTTGTTCTCCTTTTTATTAGAGAACCGGGTATTCGGGCAATTAAACACAATATTTGATTAAACCTCCAAACTTTCGGACATTTGGATTGGGTCCTTCGTCAGGGATGTTAAAATAGTATAAGAAATTAGGTTATAATAGCAATTTTATATAGCGATGTCAAAATTTTTGTACTAGATTTATGTGAGCATGACTGAACATTACAATTTTCGTGACAGAAAAAATATAATAACATAATTTTTCTCTCTTATGAATGAAATAGAAACGTTAAACATTTTTGCGTATAGGTTAAATCAAACACTTGGTAAAAGTTTCACTGTATTGATAGAATAAACCTCTACGATTGTTTCGGCCTCACGACCATTCTCAAGAGTACAGAGATACTAAAATTAAAATTTAACAAATGTGCAATATATACTAAGCTAGAAAAATTTTACAACATGGCAATAAATGAATTACAGTCTTGGTTTTTCCGAACGGATGCCGCATAACAAAGGCGTATTATCAAAGATTAATTGTTCATTCACAATATTATCCCCATTAGTGACCGCTTTTCGAATTTATAGGATTTCGAGTAAATCCAGCCGACTCCCTTTGTGTCCGGTGTGCATTACCTCCAGGCTGTCATTTCTGAAGAAATGATTATTCTCAATGCAATGATGCGCTAATCCCGTGTCCTCCTTGTTTTGTAGAATTGCTCTCCGATGTTCTTTCATTCGTGTTATGAAATTCCTTCCTGTTTGGCCGACATAGAATGCGTCACAATCAAAATAAAAAATTGTTTGCGTATTGTAGCTGAAGCAAGGCTCTATCATTACAATAATTCGCTCGTGTTGATATTTTACTAGTTCAAAAAGTTCAAAAGTAGTTCAAAAGTTTAATTATTTACAGGTACACTTCAAAACGTCAAGCAATAGACAAAACAATGTTCTATAAATAAGTGTAAAACAAACCTATGCCTAAAATGAGTAGTCTGTCAGTTATTTTGAAAATTCCTTAATTGTAATTTTTTTGCAACACTCAATTCTATCTGTGCACGTGGAATCATTATTATTTTCCCCATTGTCAATCGCATTGCATTTCAAAGTTTCTTTTGGGTAGAGCTCCACGAATAGTAAATATTTTAATGATGAATTAATATAAATCAAGAAATTTGTTCTATTTTGTAGTACATAGTTTAGCGGTTAAATAAATCGTTACTTTCTTTTTTTATTAGTTTATATGTTTCTATTTATAGTTTTTGGTTTGTATGTAAGTGTTTCTTTAATTCGAATGTTAGTGTAGAGATTTGTTATATCGAATGTTAGTGTAGAGATTTGTTATATCGAATGAAGCTAATGTGGATTTCGATGGTAAGTTTATTTTATTATTGTTATTTATAAGTTCGTATCAATTGTTCAGTGTATTTTCAGTGTTATTTTAATCAGGAACTTAATAAATGAACTAAGAGAGCACCCGAAACAAATATACATAGCATACATTGATCTAGAAAAAGAGATTTGTTATATCGAATGAAGCTAATGTGTATTTTGATGGTAAGTTTATTTTATTATTGTTATTTATAAGTTCGTAACAATTTTTCAGTGTATTTTATTGTATGGTTGAAAATGTTTTTTTTTTAATTATGTGTTAGTGAGGTTATTGAGGTAATGATTAGTCTAATTCGTATGTGTTTTGATGAATTCATAGGGATTAAGTCGTGTATGTTATTTGAATAATTATTTGTGGAATTTGCATTTTATATAATTGTTTTCGTTTTGTTAATGAAGTTGTTGATAGGGTTTTTATTTAGAAGTATAACATTATTTTCTTTAATGAAGTTGAAAATGTTCTTTGTTTTGTTGATGTAATTTGTTGAATTGTAATTTTGTTAAGGATAAGTGAATTTTTGTCAAGTGTTAATAAGATTAGGTTATTATTTATTATTTTATTTTTTATATTATTAACGATTGTTTGTTCTTATTTATTAATATTACTGTTAATTTTATTTTTTGTCTCTAACTGTTTGATGATTCCGATGCAATTTTTTTTATGTTTTCTTCCTGTGGGTAGTTTTTTGGAGCTGCATATAATTCTATAGTAAGTAGAGGAAGGTTTATATTTTTAATATGTACGCTCATATTTGTGTCTTTTATTTAAGAAGTTCATTTCTTCTTCATTACATTTTTATTTATGATTTTACGAAAATTAACGTTTTTACGCTTGTTTTCAAACAATAAAAACAAATTCATGTTTTAAATGTACGCGATGGTTGTCACAAAAATTACAGTTTAACAAAAGTTGGCAAAAATTTTCAATTCGAGTTTAGCATAAAAATTTGGAGATTGGCGAGTTCAATGGTGCAAACGTCAGTCTTTTTTAGCTTCAGGTATTAGATTTTTTTTTCAAATTTCGTAGCGTCTATTGATCTGTGATGATTTTCAATTCGAGTTTAGCATCAAAATTTGGAGATTGACGAGTTCAATGGTGCAAGCGTCAGGCTTTTTTAGCTTCAGGGTGACATGCATTTTTTTAAGTAACTTTAAATCTATGAATCAACTAAAATTATTAATAGTAAGGATAAATTCAAGATTTTTCATAGTGCGGTTTTCATTTTTCATATTTCAAATGAATGGAACAAAAATATACTTCAAGTATTAGATTTTTTTTATGAAGCGGCTTTTGATCTGTACTGGTATTATCTGATTCGAAGATGTCGAATTTAGCCATTATTGTCTGATTTCAGATCGATTTCTACTACGAAAGTGACTGAAATGCCTCAAATCCATCTCACTCAAAAACTAAACAATATGTTAACTGAATGCGATTTATAAACTAAATTTGAACTGAAAAATATCGCCAACTTTTCTTAAACTGAAATTTTTGTGTCAACCGTGACACATCTAAAATATAAATTTTGTTTTCAGGGTTTGAAAACTAGCACATTTTGTAGAAAAAGGTTTTTTTTTGTGAAATCAAACTTGAAAAAAAAATGAGATGCACTAACAGGATCGGTTTGTCTTTGAAGAAATACAACTTCTGTGAAATTTGAATAGTTCTGCAATTTAATATTTAATAACTTGTATCAAATATCTAAAGATTTATAAACCGAAAATTTGTATGCCTCGCATTCCTTTTTCGTTCCACGCGAACGACTGAAGATTTAATCATTTATACAAGCTTTTGAATTGTGAACATTCTAAAGTCTTAATTCGAGCGAGCTCCTTCAAACGTTACACGATCCTCAGTTCTTCCTCACCTTTCAGCAGAATCGCAGAAACTCGGTTTCTGTGAGCCGGGAATGGATTGAAGAAGTGATGATCGGTTAAAGTTTGAAGGAACGTATCTTTGCCCTCGAGGACGTATACCGAGGAAACGTCCAGGAAAAGACAACGATGATTAAAAGGGAATCTGAATTCGGTGTGCTTCAGTTTTATTTTTCACTTCCATTTACGTACCATCATAATCATGAAAATATTCTAAATCCAGATTTTTGTGGAAATATCTAAATTCTATAACTGCAGTCTGTGCCGTCTCTGTCGACTTAAATGGTCGACCTGAAAATTTATATTTAAGCTTGCAAGAAAAATTAGAAGATACCAGTGATTTTTATCTGTCTGCCATCCGGAAATGGTAGTATATGTATTTTATCGTTTATTGTACGTCTTTCGCTGTTTTGCAAATATTTCAAAAACTATCAGGTTCACAGAGAAAATATAAGAACAAATGAGATTTAAAGTAAATTTTAAATAAAAAAGGTAGAATTCTGCCAAATTTGCAATAAATTTGATTACTGATTTTTTTCTTCAAAATTTAATTTCTAAAGAATTCTATACTTTGTTTAGCAAAATTGTACTGAAGAACTGAAGAAATTCCTTGTTATAAACGATTTTTATATTGTATCTTTATTAATTAAATGTTTCTATAAGACCCAATTTCCCTTCTTTCCAATGGTGTTCCATTATTACACAAAATTCTAGATATTAAGTCAATCATCCAAAAGTCTTATCTTGTAAACATTACAGCTAAGTACACATTGGGCTCCTTGTTTGTATGACAATTTCATCGAATATTATTGCAATATCTACAAATCAAACTAATATAATGGTTTGAAAAGTATCTACGGTTGACACAACATTTATTTGTATAGTCTACCATCTCTAGTTGATTGTCTTATTGGTTCTATAAGATTTTGAATTAGTTTATCAAAATCTACAATTAAAAAAAAAACATTTGAAAAATATCATAAAATATTTCCGACTTAATTGAATTAAACTGATTGTTACTGTGCAATTTCTGTACTGTTGCAATTTCAGTACAATTTTATATGAGTTTCCATTCAAACATTATTCAATCATTAGTTTTAGTTACGGATATCACTTTGAATCGACTGCCTGAACATTGCGTGTTCCTGCGGAAAATGAAAGGTCAAAGGTTTACAAGCCCTGCCAGGACTCCTCCTATTCAGTGGGACGAATTCAGGAGGGGGAAGCAATTTTGCAGAACACGAGGCAAATAACTCATTGGGTTTCAGAAAATTTAATAATTAATAATATTTATTACGATGCTTCATCAACGGCAGATACTAGTTTTACAATTTTCGTTAATATAATATATGGAACGAAAAATTGGTCTGAATAAATTACTGCAGAATGAAATGTGAAATAAGTCTCAGTCTAAAAGTTAAAAAAATCTTTAAATAATTAATTTTGTCAAATATAGGTACCCCAATTTCTTAATATAAAAATATTTACAAAGTGTGGTCGTTGGTCTCTGTAAAAAAAAACTAATTCGTCATAATCGAATAACGTTCTATTTTGAAGTGGACCGCGTACGTACTATTTACTATTTTAGACTCTGGAATTTTCAAGTGTCAGCCAAAAATGTTGCCCCTATTTCCAGGTAAAAATTATAAAATTATATTACTCAGAGTTAACCAGAGGAAATCAGATATAATAGTAATAATAATTCGCAATTATTATGAGCACAGAACGTGCTTAGTCTTGGATTTCTTAATTAATTCTATTATAAACTTTTTAGTTATAAACTCAACTCGTTCATGCTAAGGATTATTATTTATGCACTGGTAAATTTTGTATGAAATGCGTCGGACATGAAAAATAATAATTACACTGGAACAATATTAGTTAATTATTTAATTATTATTCTATAATATTGTATTATAATAATAAAAATGTATAATATTATAAAAATGTCTGTTCCAATTAGTATTAAGTTAGTATGTAGTATTTATGGCGGAAAGCTGTGTAAATTAAAGCATTATTATTATTATAATATTGTATATGGGTACGTTGCTCGAATTATATTGTATATTGCATATTGAAAACATAATTAATAATTATGTTTTCAATTATATCCGCTTAAATATACTTTAGTCTAATTTTGAGAAATCAGAAAAACTATTTATCCTCTTGCAGTAACTATCTAATATTTTTTTAGGGTTTTGATTGGGATTTACAAATAAGGCATTACACTATGGGTAAGAGAAGACTTTTATACACAAAAATAAATAAAGCAATCATTCCATTCGAAAAAATGAACAAAATTAGGTCTACTATACGTTTTCTACTATTTTACACAATGTAATAAAAATATTTATATCTTTAAATTTAAGAGTCCAGTTGACGTGAACTGGCGTTCACGTCGTCAAAATAATTATCATAATAATGATGACAATTGTACAAGGTTGACAGCTGTCCTGGATATTTAAAAAAATCTGCAATCAGCTGTTGCGCCCGTGCGATCGTGTGAGACAGTGTGCGGTTCGTATCAAATTCGTCAACTTTTCTGCCGTTTATCGTACAGATATCAATCTTGTGGTTATGGTATAACATCTACAATGGCAAAATATGCATTGTGATAATCGATCAAATGTAACAAGTTAAACGTCAAAGAAGTTTGGTTATACACACATGTATGAGCATGGATTAGTGAAAAAGATTTGGCATCGTCGCCGAAAAAATATCACGGCCGCCAACATATTACATATTACAATGTACGTTTTGCCATTGTAGATGTTAAACCATAACCACAAGATTGATATCTGTATGATAAACGCCAGAGAAGTCGACGAATTTGATACCAAATGGACATTACGTGCCACTGGTGTTTTGCTTGTTTGCAAATAAATGTACGGAAACGTATATTAGCTGTTTTAAAATAATCAACGACAAGTGCAACAATATAGATCATAATTGGTGTCCGTGAACATTTGTCGTGGATTTAGAAAAAGCCATCCCAAATGCCATATTATTAACGTGGCCTGATGCTGCAATTATTGGCTGTCGATTTCATATCAGTCAAGTTTGGTGGAGAAAAATACAACAGTTAGGCCTGACAAAGGACTACAAGGATAATACGGACATTTTAAAATGGTTGGGTTATTGTTTTGGTCTTTTGTTTTTGGGTAAGATAAGTATAATTTAATAAAAAAATGTTAGTATCAAATTATTTTTTATGATTTCAGAACCTCAAGACGTTGGAGACTGTTTCGTTTTTGATCTCTGATCAATTCAAGAAAATGATGATAGAATTCAAAAATTTTCGGATTATTTGGTAAACAACACATTTCAGAAGAATCGCCAAATCCTCCACGTATATGGGCAGCAAAATCAGCTGCTAGCACTCGCACTACAAACTCGTGCGAATCATTCCATCGTTTTTATAACAAAAGTTTTAATTGTACCCATCCCAATATTTTCATGTTTGTTGATATATATATATATATATATATATATATATATATATATATATATAAGATATAATTTATTGAAGCAATTACATATTTCTTATTGTATGTACATTATAAAATTTAAAAAAAAAGAAGGTCTTGCTGCTATGCTTCAAATGGCCATCAGCCGCAGCCTTTCAGCCTGAATTTAGTCATATGGAGTTGATAACGTTCAACATGTTTGTTGATTTTTTTAAAAACTCATCAAAGTGAAATTTATATTAAATAACAAAGTACCAATACGAGTTATAAATCTAACTCGGAAACTCAAAAACGGGAATCCTATTTAAAGGCCAGAATAGCTGACCATGATAATAACAAAATATCACGACTGTACTTTGTAAAAATTTCGTCACATTATTTTAATAATATTTTGTAATATTTTTATTTATGTATATTTGTATGTACTTATACTTATGTTTGTGTGATTTTTTATCAACTACTCATAATAAATATCTGAAATTTTATTTAGTGCTACTAGTTTTATTTTCTATATCTAATTGGTTAATGTTTACATAAATTACGTTTGGGGACGAAACGTCTAGAGGGATTAATTTAAATATTTTGTCTCGGGGACGAAATGTCTATGCAACTTAGCGCTAATTGGTTCTTCGGGACGAAACGTCAATCGCCCTCAACAACATCCTACCAATATACCAAAGGCAAACTAGCCGACAAGCCGTTTGAAATATTTAAATATTACTTATTGTGTAACAGCATGTAATTACATTTATCAAAAATATTCGTAGATTATATGAAGTGAGAGAAATTCAAATTATAATTTTGAATCACGAGTGCGTCAGCATATATACATCTCAAAGCTAAGATGGCATTTCGCTCCCGTGTGATATACTACGTCTTATCAAAGTTCAAAATAGCTAAAGAAAAGTAACTCAAATAAATCAGAAAAAAAACGTGTCATCATTGTATACCTAGTTATATGTGGTTGTCATGTGTCATGTGTTGATGATAAACAGTGTAATAATTTGCCAGTCTAAAATAATCAGCGCCACTAATTGGTGCCCCGCACCAATTTATATTGATTGCCATTTATTTCGTGAGCTCACTCCGTGCGCTATCCATTGTCCGTGGAGGTAAGCGTCCGCGAAGTCTATGTTGAACGGCGTAAAAAACGATCATATAGACAGAAACATCTGGTAATTTTTTATCGACCGTAAATCTGTATTCTGTTCCGGCGAGACGTACAGATACAAGCGTGGATAAGTTCCTGGTGATTTTTAATCGGCCGATCTTATCGGGATTTTAAGGGACCTTCCAAGGAGCATTAGCTCTCAACATACTGGGCATTTTCGTGTACAAGCAAGCCGGAGAATATTTAGATACCGTGGCCGGACTGTCACCTACAGGGTAATGTTTGTAATACTCCTCAAATCGCGTTGCCGTACTCACTGTCGTACTGCCGTACTCACTGCTGTACCGCCGTACTCACTGCCGTACTGCCGTATTCACTGTATAATTGCCTATTTCCTTAACTATGATCTCAATTAGGACCTTAATATGTTATTTATGAGTATCAAATCACACTCTCCCAATCTTAATCATTTTTAGGGCGCTAAGTGTGCGAAATGAACACATCAATTTTATTTTGTTACGTTGCCTCTTTGATAAACACCTACATTTTTGGTGTTGATGATTGAAGGACGGCGAGTACGATATTTGTAGTTTATTGTGGTGCCGATCCCCCGGTCAACCAACTCATTCGTGGAGTCCCTTAACCCTTAGCTAAGCTCCGGAATAACGTGTGAGGGTAAAATTACGTGGAGCCCGTTATCGCCCACCCCACGCTCTGACATCGAGAGCTAGCGGCCCTCCTTGTTATTCTAAAGGGGTAATCCTGTTGTATCCACGACCCTATGTGCTGAAAGCCCTTCGGGAGCGCGACATAATTTGTTTATAAATTGAATAAACAAAAAAAAAATTGTTACCGGAAAATATCCCTATAGAAGCTGAACCCGCGATTTCGGCCTTGCTTACATCAAAATCGAAGGAACTCTATGAAATGGAATACACCGTGTTTACGAAGTGGTAAACAGAAAATGTTGTACAAGGAAATACGGAGGATATTATGTAAACATACTTCTCACAAAAGGTTAGTAGTTGTATGCAATTATGCACAGATGTAAAAGTCTAATACTTTGTTTATTTTATGAATAGTCACGAAAATACAAGTCATCATCTCATAAGTTAACTGTCTTAAGAGGCCTCTTTACCTAATCGCGGTAAAGAGAATTACATGTAAACGACAGCCAAGATAATTCATGAACGGGTCAACATAATTACAATCGGAGACCTGATTTAGAAAGTTTAGACATTTATCTACATTTGTGCTGTTTAGTTTTTAAGAAATAATAAAATGGTAATTTATTATGTTGATTAAAAGAATGGCATGTTTAACCGATGTGTGAAATTTTCTTCTGTATTTATTTAATTAAGACAGGGTACATATAATGGAAATTACCACAGGGTATTTGGAGCTAATGTTGTTGCGAACCACCTTCTTTTTTTTTGTTCCAATATCATGAATTATAATGGAGCTTTCTTGTCTGCACATAAATCCGATTAGGTGATCAGAAATAAGTCACCTTTGATTTATTTCTTAATACTACTTTGTCTAATTGTAGATAAATGCCTAAACTTTCTATATCAGTTCTCCGATTGTAATTATATTAACCCGTTCATGAATTATTTGGCTATCGCTTATTAATAATGCCGTATACTAGCTTGGGTAAACAGGCCTCTTAAAGAAGAAGTTTATTTGTAAAGTGTTTGAGGGTTCGGTGTAGTATTAATTGTTTAAGATTACAATTTGCTATCAAATATTTCAATAAAAATCTTTAAACTACCTAAAATTTTAGTCTTATTTTTTCGTAGGTACCTTAAAAACCTTGTCAGTAAGCTGTTAACCATTATAATCACTTGTAAGTATATTCTCTCACATGTAGATAATAGTTCATTTTTGTCACCAAAAACCATCACATAAAGTATATGATTACACTCTGTTGTAAAATAATAGCATACTATACAACGAGCGTATAATGATGGCTATTAATTACGAGAAAGACGTTTACGGAGCGAGCCCCTTGGTGAGTGGAGTAAATCGTTGGAGAGATAATCCAGTGAATTGTATGCGATATATTGCTCGAGTCCCTGGTTTAAATAATGCGATGCGAATTATAAATTATTTTAAAATTACAAATCCGAAAGACATTTCAAAGGTGAATATTGATTATTAATCGCTGGTACTGATTAATGAATCTGGTAGGGATTAATATATATTAATATAATTGAGAAAACATAAGTATAATAAGTGTGTTATGATATAGTCGTGGACAAAGGTATTTATTTATTACTACCTGATCACTAACCAGGTAAGTTGACTTTTACACGCACCAAGCTTGTAAAGGTGCCACGGACCAGTGTCCGTTTTTACTTATCCTGTGTACTACCTCCTGTTATTTTGATATTATTTAATTTCTTTAATTTTCAATTATTATTATTTGATACGTTTGTTTCAACTCGATTTGCCGACGTTTGCCGTCGATTTCAATGTAAAAGTGTAATTATGATTGAAATTATGATACTGTGTATATAACAATTTGATACTGACAGGCGATATATTTGATGGTTACTATTGTAAGGGCCCAAGATGACCAAAATACAAATATTTCGTAAGAACTAATTATTTGGGATAATTGTAGTAAATTTGAATCAATTAATATGCCAGGTGAAAATAATATGCAAGTATGCATATTCAGTTTAAAGGTTCTCGAAGAGCGTGACTGATAAATTACACTTGAGATGAGGGGCGACGATCGGTTATGAGAATTCCCAAGGAATTGTATATACATATTATGAAGTGGGTGGTAGGAGTTTGTAATAGGGCCAAATATACGCCCAGTATAATACGCATTTACGCAATAAAGTGACTCATACTTTAAAAATCATGAATACAACAAAATAATTAAATTGATTAATTTACAAATGATCCTAGGGTGAAATGTGAGAAATAGCCATCGCGACCACGACAGACCGTCGCCAAATATCTCAAGAGCCGAAGCCTGCATATGCACGGGTCTGGAAGATTCCATGTCGTGGTGTCACATAAACAATTTGGGTATGAGCACCCCTTAGAAATGAACAAGCGCCAGGCACATGAAAATCACCTCGAATGGCAACTCTTTAAGTTAAGTGTAAAACTCTGCGCTAAAAACGCATTAATACCACACGCACACTGAAGATTAATAATCACCATAATAACTAAGGGATGGGGGCGAATGTTTAGCAGTAGATATGTGAGGGGAGTGGAGATTTGAAACTGAAAAAATCTATTTAAGCATAAGCCACACGAGCGAGATCAGTAAGAAAGTCGCGTCGGCCACGGGCAACGCACAGGACATTCGCGGTTTGAGTATATAAATTCACGTCGGTTTATAATTAAATTGACGATTGCATATAACGTTGTAAAAACGCAAAGTAGAATAAAAATTTGAATAAATCGAAAACCGTACAATTCTAGGTACAGAGCAATTTAATTTTTTTATTATTAACGATAATATAAAGTTGTTAAACCAGTCTCATTAAAAATTCACGGGAGTGCTTATTCCTTTCAATCAACCCCAAGTTACCTATAAATACCAAATACCGATTACCTGTTCCTATCAGTAAACAAAGGCAGCTCGTACGCTATTCGTGTTTACGAATCATTAGAGGAAGCAATCTCAGGTGTAATTGACGCCCACCCGCGCACTTCGCTGCACACCTGTTATTGTGAAATAAAAACTCCCGCACTAGATTCAAATTGACGAAACATAGTGTAGTTAACCAACCACAAGTTACCTAGAAAAACCAAACACCGATTACCTTTTCCTATCAGTAAACAAAGGCAGCTCGAACGCTGTTCGTGTTTACGTATCATTAGAGGAAGCAATCTCAGGTGTAATTGACGCCCACCCGCGCACTTCGTTCACACACCTGTTATTGTGAAATCAAAACTCCCGCACTAGATTCAAATTGACGGAAGATAGTGTATTTAACCAACCACAAGTTACCTAGAAAAACCAAACACCGATTACCTATTCCTATCAGTAAACAAAGGCGGCTCGTACGCTATTCGTGTTTACGAATCATTAGAGGAAGCAATCTCAGGTGTAATTGACGCCCACCCGCGCACTTCGTACACACACCTGTTATTGTGGAATCACCTCCACTAGAATCAAATCGTTGTCAGCATCATATACATTTAAACATATAAACTCATTATACATCGCGCCCGCGATCGCAAATTAACGTGGCTGTATTCGCCATAACTATAATAACTATTCAAGGCATTCAGTGTTACCCTCCGACATACATCATCATATTCAAATCAACATAATTCTTAAAAATGATACCTTTTTCATTTCAAATCATAAAATGAGCACTTAACGTGCATATTATTAGGCAGACTAATTTAGAATCGTACAAATAAAATAGGCTGGATTAAATCTCAATAATTTGAAGACATAATGGCAATTTGTGGTTAAATATCGCAAACAAGAAATAAGTAGAATAATTAAAACCCCGGATAAACAGAGAGAATGATTGTTAGGTATCAAATTGTATCATTGGATAATAATTGATTATTAATATTAGAGGCGGCATCTGTGGCTTTGTTTGTTTATATAAGCCGGGGCGCGACGCGCTCAGCTTAAGAACGAGAACGAGGGGCACATTGAGTTACGTGCTTTATGGAGTGTGGATGCAAGTTGGGTGCTGATTGTGGGGAAAGCATGTGTGATCTGGTGTTTTGGTGTGTGTTGCGATGTGGACGGTTATGGATTAGCTGTTGGAATGGATTAAAGGTCAGTACATAAACTACAATATGTATATTAGATAGAGGTGCGTCCTAGAGGTGCGTTCTAGTAATTGCAATAGAGAGATTCGTCCTAGTAATTGCATAATTGCAATAGAGAGATTCGTCCTAGTAATTGCAATAGAGAGATTCGTCCTAGTAATTGCAATAGAGAGATTCGTCCTAGTAATTGCAATAGAGAGATTCGTCCTAGTAATTGCAATAGAGAGATTCGTCCTAGTAATTGCAATAGAGAGATTCGTCCTAGTAATTGCATAATTGCAATAGAGAGATTCGTCCTAGTAATTGCAATAGAGAGATTCGTCCTAGTAATTGCAATAGAGAGATTCGTCCTAGTAATTGCAATAGAGAGATTCGTCCTAGTAATTGCAATAGAGAGATTCGTCCTAGTAATTGCATAATTGCTATAGAGAGATTCGTCCTAGTAATTGCAATAGAGAGATTCGTCCTAGTAATTGCAATAGAGAGATTCGTCCTAGTAATTGCAATAGAGAGATTCGTCCTAGTAATTGCAATAGAGAGATTCGTCCAAGTAATTGCAATAGAGAGGTTTGCCCTAGTAATTGCAATAGAGAGATTCGTCCTAGTAATTGCAATAGAGAGATTCGTCCTAGTAATTGCAATAGAGAGATTCGTCCTAGTAATTGCAATAGAGAGATTCGTCCTAGTAATTGCAATAGAGAGAGAGAGATTTTGACATAATCAGGCTAGTTGATCCATAGCGACCAAGCTAATATCACGTTAGCATTCACAAGTAAAAGTCGACAAAAGTATCAGTAAAAGGAGCATTATTCAAGTTATATAGAAAAGTTAAATAAAAGTTACATTCTGCATAATAATAAAAATGTTACTACGAAGTTTTTATTAAGTACTGCGAAAGATAAAATAAACATAATAAAAATGTTACTACGAAATTTTATTAAAATGTGGGAAAGATAAAATAAACATAATAAAAATGTTAATACGAAATTTTATTAAATACTCGGTGACGCTTTAATGCGCGTATGTGATAAAATGAACATATCAAAATTGTTACCACAAAATTTTATTAAGTACTGCGAAAGATAAAATGAACATAATAAAAATGTTACCACGAAATTTTATTAAATACTGCGAAAGATAAAATGAACATAATAAAAATGTTACTACGGAATTTTATTAAGTAGTGGGATACATAAAATGAACATAATAATAATAAATTATTACTACGAAATTTTATTAAATACTCGGTGACGCTTTAATGCGCGCATGTGGGAAAGATAAAATAGACATAATGAAAATATTACTACGAAATTTTATTAAATACTGGGAAAGATAAAATGAACATAATAAAAATGTTACTACGAAATTTAATTAAATACTGGGAACGATAAAATGAACATAATAAAAATGTTACTGTGAAATATGATTTAATACTGGGAAAGATCGAATGAACATAATAAAAATGTTACTATGAAATTTTATTAAATTGTATTCAATTGTCAAAAAAATGTATTATTAAAATATCAATAAAATCAATAAATTAAGAAAAATGACAAGAATAATACTCTTCAGGGAATAAGTATAAAAATTAAAAGAATAAGTTCGATAACATCTTGGTAAACAGGGTATAATAATGAACGTGGGCAATGAAGTAGAAATTAAATTAATTAGAGTAAATTCAGTTACGAGTTAATTTCAATATTAAAAGTGTAATAAATTCAGAAAAGGTAATGAGTACAAATTAAATATAAATGAATCAAATTACATATTAAATTCAGGTTAATTCAGGTAAATATTAAAATGGTCATAAATTTAGAAAAGGTAATGAGTACAAATTAAATATAATATTAAATTCAAGTTAGTTCAGGTCAATATTTAAATGGTCATAAATTCAGAAAGGTAATGAATAAAATTTATATAATAAATAAAAATAAATAATATTATTTCAGTTAGATAATCAATGATCGTAAATTCAAAAATTGTTAACAAAGTTGTATTTCAAAACCTAGTTAATGAATCCTAAAGTAATAGATGTAAAATGACATTGGAAGGCACACACAGTGATATATTGCATAAAGTGGTGACATACATTGAGTAGTTTTTTTAGAATTGGCCCATGTGTGAAGTCACTATTGACGTCACTAGAAATATCCAACTGATGTGACCGACTATGTTGATGGACACATTTCTGTTAACATTTTATATGCTGTGGGAACATACAACAAAGAAATCACCATGGGCACATAAGTGTTGATTTATTTGATATGTAACCTGCTGAAATGCATCTTTTATCCAAAAACAATTATTACTTTTTGAGTATTTTTTTGTGTAAATAAAGTAAAGTAATAAAGAAAGTCATTAAATTCAAATTTGGTGTTTAATTGTATTGCAAACATCCTTTAAAGTGAAAAAATTACAGTCAATCCATAAATCTCTGTCTTAATTTTATTAATGTTATTGTTACTAATCCACACATTAGAACTAAAAGAATATGAAGTTATCACGATATAGATTTAAAATCGCCAACGTAAAGAAGTAGTGCCTTTATACGATGACATAAAATTAAAATAAAAGAAATAAATCATGAGCCAAAGTAAATATCATAAATTATCAAGAATTTATGATCACGAATTAAATATCTAATTAATCAAATAATTGGGTATGTAGAAACCTTACACTATTACTGTCATGTTATTACCTTAATTTAACAGTTTACAAGTGTTTAACAAATAAAATATGTAATGTACAATATTTTATTTTATTTATTTTATTTTATTTACTTATATTTTCAGAGGAATGTATTTACACAGCTCAATTTTAGACAAATTCGCTATAAGACTTGTCCCACTTTGTTTTTGCCGCGACCGTAAATAATCTGTTCAGAAAGTTTGCATCTCGGTTTCTAAGTCTGCATACTCCGGTGTACCTACTATCGTTGACTTCGTCCAAACTTAAGTTTCCTTTCACGTTAACTTCAAGAAGTAAGTCTTTAAAGTATTCTCGCCACCTTTCTATGGCATCCTCTCCTTTGGTTATTAAACATTTTGTTTTTGTTTCCAAATAAATGTAGTTCGTTTGTACTCTTATTCTTACTATTTCCCAGGACTCTACAAGTCTTCGTCCGACTATCTCCCATGTTTCTCTTTTGGCTTTTGCTACATACATTTTCACTCTTATTCTGTTTCTTGTATGGACTTACAGAGTCCGTACTAGTCCGTACAGAGATAAGACTGAAAAAGTACATACAAGTGTCCTAAATAGAGTAGGATTGCTTGGGTATCTTTCTTATTCTTAAAGCTAGAGATCTGGTTAAATGCACGAAGAGCTGGGTTCGAGCCCCACTACAGATAGCACACTTGTACTGAGAAACTAGTGCCATTCGACGTTGGGAGCTCATTAACGGTGCTCTAGAGATCATGGGCGAATTTCTAGAGTAACAAGCCCAATACAAACTCCATACACACATTTATACTAATCACACGGCAGAAGGACCCCCGTTGGTCGATAGCTAGTTAGGGATAATATCCCTAACAAATACAGTCACTGGTTCAGATTATGTTCAAAAATTTTCAAAAGTCCGAGCAGTTTAGAAGTTATTCTAAAAAAAAATAGAAATCGCGATTTTCTAAAAACTCGTAAAAAACGTAAAAAAAAAAAACTTGTATAAATTCCCTTCTTTTTCATTTAGACTTCCATGCACCTTCTAATATTACACTTACGTTATGCCTTTTCGTCTCTGTTAGGTCATTATCCGTATTCATGGCCATATTCGCTTGCAACCTTTCCTGTCCCATTTAAATTCCTGATCACTGATACTGAGTTTCTGATATCGTACATCAACTGGCTAGCCCTTATTTATTTTTTCTCTCGCCAAGATTCGTATTTCTTTCCATGTTTCTCTTTCATTCCTGGTTAAATTGTTATCTATGAATATTTTCCTGTCACTCAGTACTTTTTTGGTTATCATAATTTCTTGTTTCTTCTTCTATGACTCGATTCTTATTCTTTCTGCGATAATCATTTCCTTTCTTGTACCTATATTTATTTTAAACGCCGTTTGCATCTTTGGGTTTCATCACCCTGTGTATTAATTCTTCTAGCATACTGCTTAGATTGTTGGGCTTCTATTAGCCCTTTTAATACCATATTATTTTTCCTCTTCTCCTTCTCTGCACTGTTGTGATATTTCTTGCTCACACTCTCTCCATTCTTCTTTATTTATTTTATCATTTTATTCAACTATTATTTACGTTCGTCATTATTACTTTTCATTTCTTTTTAAATCTCTATCAACTATTTTTTGCCAACTTTTATTGCTCATTGGTTGTATTATTAATCAAATGATATGCTTTGAAAACTCATTCACTTATTTAATTAATCATTTTGTAGCAGCACCACTTAATAATAGCACATTCCTCTCGCTTATTGTATATTTACATCTGCCAGTAGATGAATCATTGATGAGGTTCACTGTGTAGTTCACGTAAATAATCCAAGTTCAATTTCCTCACATAAAGTAAGCGAGACGTGCTTTACTTATATTCGCATCTGCATAGCCTAATAATTATAAATTCCTTGTAGTTTCAGCCCGGTTCATTTAATTATTCGATATGAGAAACTTCAGGTGAACTGCTCATTGAAACGCTTTAATATCTCAAGTGCTCCGTGGATAGTTCTCACAATGCTTCTTATAAAAATCCAAGATACTATTGCGAAAAATATGATGACAATAAATTTGAAAATTAATAATTAACACACCTTTTAGACTTTATCGTACTTTGCCGCCGAATATATTAAGAATTATAACCCTGTGAAAACTATAAGAATATAAGAATGTGCTTGTGAATTATTATCGTTACCTTAAGTGTTATTGTGTTTTAATTTAGCAAGAATTGAGAACTTTTCACTTAAATTTCGTACAAGATAATTGTTTAAAAAATGTATAATTAATATATATATATATATATATATATATATATATATATATATATATATATAATTATTTTATGCCTTCTTTACTTTACAATTGAACTTTACTTAACGTTATAAAATCTAGCTCTGGCTTCACTATGTATAATATGAATAACAAAGAGATGCAAATATGTTTTTAGGAAATGTTATGCTCTGGACCAGGGGTTCTCAACCGTGGGATTTTGGGTAGCTTCAAGAAATAATATATATTAGAAATGATATATAGATAGATATTATATTTAAAAATAAATACAATATAAATTAATTGCAGAAAAATAATGCATATAATTGAGTACCAAACGAGAATTATGTTTTAACATGGCAGAAATATAACAGAACATGTTTTAGAACAAGATATTAATAACTTAAAAAAGTATAGAATTTTTTAATTTAAATTGATAAATCTACCCACATTCTTTCTCTTCGATACAATATCATGGAAACTTCAGTAAGGAATTTTTGTTTTGCCATTTTTAATAACTTAAAAAAGTATAGAATTTTTTAATTCTAATTGATAAATCTACCCACATTCTTTCTCTTCGATACAATATCATGGAAACTTCAGCAAGGAATTTTAGTTTTGCCATTCTATGTGAAACACAACCAAAGACAAACATATTTTTGAATCGATTGATATTTCTTCAAGAAACATCGTTTTATTTTTAAAAACTGCTTGGCTATATGTACACATGCAGTTGCTTTGTGTGATGAGAACTCGGCTTCATGCACTGGTGAAGAAATGTAATCAATAATTACTTTCTTTCATAGAGAAGATTTCGCAACGTAAAAATACAACCAGGACTTTATTCCGTTCTTCAAGTTCTCATAAAAATGGTTAAGTTTATAAAATATCTATTTTTGTTACTAAAATGAAGTTTTTTTTGGACGAAACGTTGCTGATTCTGGACGAGGCGAAACCGGGTCTAGAATAGCAGATGAGTACGAAAAAACTTAATATAGGTACGTGTGGCAAATTGTTTTGTTACATGCTCCAAAATGTTTACAGAATAACCTTAATAACGAAATGTCTATTGCCATCGGGATAAAATTATATAGAAAATAGCAACCCTAGAATTCTGTACCATAGCAACAACTGTTGTGTTTACTTGTGTCATTATCATCCAAACATTGTCACAACAGATTTTCAAATTGAATTTCCCAACAGAAACAAACCTGTGTCTTGTATCATTCAAACATTGTCACAACATATTTTCAAATTGAATTTCCCCCAACAGAAACAAACATCCACCTGGTTTATAACCTCGTCTCGCATTAGAGTTATGGTTAATTTATATATTTCAGACTGGCTTAAGCAAGTAGTTCTGTAATTTTACGGAATTATCTACTTAACCAATCTAAAATAGTCCGCAAATGGTTGTTATGACATCTTTTACGGACAAAGCCGAAAATTGGGCATTTTGCGGACACAACTGAATCCGTAAAATGGTAATTTTGCAGAGCTTGTACCAAAAAGATCGTTTCGAGAAATATTGGGTCTTCAGTGATATGAATAAATTGAATTTAAATATGCAGCGTTGTAACTAAACTATGGTTGACAATGGTGAAAACACATTTTTATTCATAAGTAAAATAAATCTCTAGAAAGAAAAATGAGCAAGATTTCTATTATTATTATTGACTTTAGAAAAAAATGTGTAAAGGAAAAAGTTATACGTAATAATATACTTAATAATACAGTTTAACCGATTATTTTATTTAAGCTTTAATTTTTGAGTTATGAGACAAACTTGTGTTTTTTCTAATGGAAACCATAGTCGGCCATGACTTTATAAAAAAGGCCTCTTTTCAACGATTCTAATGATATACCATATTACATAGTTATTTTTATAAATAATTAAATTATGGCCTTTTTCTTCTTTTCAGTTTCGAACTATTCGAAGTAGTACGCTATGGAAACAATTAAGTCACAACACGAGTGACTTTCATTACATAACACTGTTACGTTATAACTGATCTACAAGCCATGAAGTCAGTGTGTAATTTACGACTTACTAATGTGGGAGTAGAAAAATAATATTATTGCCATTCTCCACCAGATATTTCTGTAAACTAGGGTTTGTCAGCTATGTGACTATAAGAACCAAAACAAGAAATAGTCTCAATGCAGAGATCTGCCATGCGCTCTTTCAACGTTTGTTTCAACTGTGGGCGCCATGCTTTGACAATTAACAAGAGAAAATGTAAGAATAATATGTGTGTGTTCATTTCTGTATTATGACTTTCCCTATGTTGAGCCGTAAAATAAATGCGAAATTTTGGGTCGCCTGCAAAAATGGTTTGGAACCACCGCTCAAGACTCTAGAACAGTGACAACAGGCCAAGATATATTTAGGGGGCGTTGAGGACCAGCCGCCGCCCCCGGGCAAAAACGGAGTTCCGTCAGAGCAGTGTAAACCTAAAATCTACAGATCACATTCAAAAGAATAATTGAATGTTGGCTCCACCGAATCAACATGGTATTTCCCGTACTAACCAATATCTGTACATCGGCCCACTTCGAGAGCCTGGGGATTACTCCGCTTGCCCGGTTTGGTGTGCAAGGTGCCGGAGCGGGGACGCTCCGGCCTGCATTATAGGCTGCGGTGGAGTGAGCGTTAACGCGTTCGCTTCTAGACCGCAAGGTCCCGGGTTCGATTCCCGGGTCTGCATTTCTGGGGTGGTTTTTCTGTAGTTTTCCCATTTCCTTGCAACAAATGTTGGAGATGTGCCTCTATCATCTATAAGTCGCATGCAGGCGCAGATTTGCAATAATAATAATGCCCCTCTCCTCTTAACGCCCGCATAACTAGTACTAGTTCAGGGGCCTATGGTAAAATAAAATGTAATTGGGTCAGAGTTGTCTGTCAAATAATGACGGTAACCAATTACGCCATAGAGGGAGGAGTAGTAGAAATTATTATTATTATTCTGACTTCCTGACTGACACGCAACGAGTCAAGTATATTTGACCTATTGTTTTTGGATTGTAATTAATTGTCATATTGTGATCATTATTGTAAATTAAGTAATATTCATATTAAGTGAACCAGGTAATTAAAAATATATCGTTGGTGAAATAACTGTTGGAATAGAGGTAAGTACTTACATATTATCTATTGTTATATTTGATGGGCTGCAATTTATGTATATATAGTTCCAAATATTTAATATTTTTGGTTTCATATAATTTGTTTAAATTTTTAATCGCCTGTAATATACAATGTGTCTTCAGATACATGTTATAAGATTTTTTTATAGATACATTAACCAAAACTATAGGAATGATTATTTCATGGTTTGAAATTAAGCCCTGATCCTTGGTTTAAAAAAAATTGAACCCACATTTTGGATTTTGAGTCAATAGGAAATTGATAGTTCAGGAAAGATGTTTTTCTAAGCGGTAAAATATATTAGACATACATACGGCAAAATATTATTATTAAATTATAAATGCAAAATATGTATACAAAATTTGAAAATTGCTTTTACAATTCTCTAACTCATTCTCTCATTTTTTGTAGAGCCGCAGATTTTATATTTGTGTTCAAATACACAAGTACACGGGTCACATGTACACGTGTAAGTACGGCATAATTACACGTGTAATTATTTACACGTATAATTACACGTATAATTATTTACACATACAATTTCACGTGTAACAGCGAAGCGTTGTTCACTGCTTCCAGAAAACGTCGATATGTTAATATTTTTGAACCAGAATCGTTCTTTATTGTAAGAATAAATCGTTATTTTGATCGCCGCGTGAATTTAGCGTTGTTTTTCTACTGCGGGTAATTTAGTTACTTTTTTAGTTACTTAGTAACTTATTTAGTTACATCAGAATCTTACGATATCCTAACTACATGTACATATTTATTTTCCAAAGTATAAAATAAATTACTGAATGAAAAAACCGAGAGTATTATAATTACACATGTAATTACATAATTACACGAGTAAAATAAATACACGTTTAATTATATTTACACGTGTAGAATAAATACACGTGTAATTATAGTAACACGTGTAAAATAAATACACGTGTAATTACTTCTATCCTGGAACACTCTGCATATTGGGCTATGTAAACCCAAATAGTGTTTGATGCTGCGTGCAAGAAATTTTAACTAACTTTAAATTTTTAATTTTCTTTTTAAATTGGATGGTTCTGCGCTAACAACAATTTCTTGTTATTATTTTTCTTGTTTTATTTTTAAGATATGTCGGAATCAAAGAAAAAATGTAGACAATACAATGTCGAATATTTAAATTATGGTTTCATTCAGTCAACCACAAACAAGACATGCCAATGTGCCTGATTTGCCAGAAAGTTTTCTGAAATGAGGCCATGAAACCTTCACGATTACAAGAACATTTGAGCAAAATACATCCTGCCATAAAAGATAAAAATTTATCTTACTTTCAAATGCTCAAAAATTAACATTCGAGACGTCCTACTTTAGCCGGTATGTTTTCAGCAGCATTAAAACAAGACAATGATGGGTTACTTGCATCTTACAATGTTTCGTTGCTTATTGCTAAATCGGGAAAACCGCACACTATTGGAGAAGAATTAATACTGCCACTATGAGTGAAGTTCTCCATACTGTACTTCACAAGTCACCTTCAGATATTATCAAAAAAATCCCCTTGAGCAATAATACTGTACAGAGCCGAATCGACGAAATGTCCGAGGATGTGGAGAGTTCTCTAACCCAATTTTTGAAGACGACCGAATTTTCTATACAGCTCGATGAGTCTACATTACCTAACAATGAGGCATTACTTCTCTCGTACATTCGCTTCATAAGAGATGAGAACATTTGTCAAGAACTATTATTCGCAAAAAAATTAGAAACTGATACTAAAGGAAAATCTGTATTTGACGTTTTGGAACAATATTTTAAAGAAAAATATATCCCTCTGAATAATATAGTGTCCGTTGCTACTGATGGTGCTCCGGCAATGGTTGGACGATACCGCGGGTTCATTGCATATTTAAAAAAAGCTGTACCAAATGTAGTCGCCATGCATTGTGTGATTCACAGACAACATTTAGTTGCAAAAAACCTTAGTGATCGCCTTCATTGCTCGCTGCAGTACGTAATTACAGAGGTTAATAGAATCAGAAGCAATTCTCTTAACGATAGATTGTTTAGAAAGCTTTGAGATGAAAACTTTGTGATGAAACTAGGACTATAATCGTTTACTGTTGCACACAGAAGTTCGATGGTTGTCAAAGGGTACTTGTCTGCAAAGATTTTATGAACTTTTTGACTCAGTTATAACGTTTCTCGAAAATAAAGATGATGCCTTAAAAGAAAATTTATTGAAATTTAAAAATGATATAGCGTATTAAACAGATTTATTTAATAAATTTAACGAAACCAATCTGCAGCTACAAGGAGATGAT
Organism: Othius punctulatus; assembly: GCA_951805005.1. Lineage (NCBI taxonomy): Eukaryota > Metazoa > Arthropoda > Insecta > Coleoptera > Staphylinidae > Othius > Othius punctulatus. Next base: position 21,546,204 of record OX638140.1, on the reverse strand, counting down.
TTGAATTTAATTAAAGCTAAGGCAATCATTTCGGCATTCGTGTCAAAACTTGCATTATACAAATTAAATTTGGGTCGGAGACAATTCCATCAGTTTCAAATTCTTCCCTCGGTGAAAACAAGTGATGATGACATTTTGGTTTATTGCCAGCATTTAGAAACCCTTAAAGAAGATTTTTTTTAATAGATTTCAAGATATCCTCATTATGATAATTCCGGACTGGGTCTTTCAACCTTGCACAAACATTGAAACAGCAGAAGTATTTTTACAGGAGCAGCTCATAGAATTGTCAACAAACGAAGAATTAAAACTAAAATTGAAACACGGCTACCAAGCATTTTGGCTTCAAAGACAAATTCCAATTTTATATCCGACCTTATGGGGTGCAGTAAAGAAGTTTTTTTCTAGCATTTCCATAATCGTATTTAGCCAAAAGAGGATTTAGTGTAGTATCCAATCTACTAACAGAAAAACGGAGCCGATTGTCAATAGTAGATCGCGGTGACTTAAGGTTGCTCATGACAAAACTAGCACCCAATATAGACAAATTAGTGTCATTACATCAAGGTCAGTCCTCTCACTAGTGCTATTTTTTTATGTATATAGGTATGTGTATTTTTTTTGTTAAGACCTAATAAAATATTTTTAAAAATGAGTCCTTGTTTTTAAATATATACGTAGTATAATATAGTTCACCAAGAGGGGCGCTCTTAAAATGCTCTTTGAAAAGGGGGGAAACCAATATTGATTTTAAGTGAGATTTTATTTCTGAAGGGGGGCGGTGAGTAATTTGTTTTTTCGAAAGGGGGCAGTAGGCTAAAAAAGGTTGGAAACTTCTGCTCTAGAAGTACCAAGTAATGAATATAACGTAAATTTTGAATAATCGTATACTCTAACAAACAGTTTTCTTTGTGCAACAGTTGGCGCTAAAAGTCTTTGCAGAGGATAATACTTTACTTTGATCGTTAATTGAAAATTGCATAGCGCAAAATGCCAATACTTACTGTTGCTAGTGTGACCAGTCAGTCGTCAGTGGTTGCGCAAAGACGAGAGGATTTTATTGGTTATTATAAGTTATAGTTAAATTGAGAAAAATGCCATTTTGATTTAAGGCGTCGCTTGCTGTTGTCACTGGTCACGAATTAAAAACATTGACGTTGAAGATATGATTTCTAATATAATAATAACCGCAGAAAATATTACTGAACTGATGCTAAACAAAGTTAGTGAGCCAACATTGAAATTATGCAAGTCATAATGCAAATTATATACGCACCTTTACTGTTACATCATCCAAAAGTCCTTTGATAAGGAATTTAACAAGATAATTTTTCAAGGAATTTTCCTGATAATATATTTAAATGCATGTAGAAGTTTAGCATACACGTGAGGATATTTAAAACGTGCCATCAACAATTATTTTCAAGATATTGACGTTATCAACTATATGATATGCTAGATGACATTTTTGGTTTAATAAAAGCCTAGAGTTTTACAACAGTGAGATACACTGAGATGCCCCAGAGTCAAGGGGTCGACTTTTAAGGTTGGCCCATTTAGAGATCCTAAATTCAAGGCATCGCTAATCTACTAAGAAAATTATAAATAAAATATGTACCTACATGACGATTGTTTAATTAATAGGTTCAAAAACTAAAATATATTTTTGAATTTCCTCCTCAGGGAAGAGCCCATGATTGGTATTTAAAGTCTCTCAGATGTTCGCACGGGATCTACGAACATTCACCGCGGAAAATTCACCCCAGAACATTCACCGAGGGGAAAATCCACCGCACGCAATTTACCGCGGGGAAGATTCACCGCACACAATTCACCGTTGAAGAGTTCACCGCACAATTCACCGCGAGGAAAATTATTTGCCATTATTTGGAAGAGTATTTATTACTGAAATAATTTAGTACAAGTAATAGCCAAGAATTAAACAGAAATAAATAAATTAACAGTTGTGTAGTATACAGATGGAATAATTTATTGCAAACAATAGCCATCTATATAAAAAAAAAAACATGGTTACATTTATAAATAACATATAAAATCATATCATAACAACACAGAAATACGCACAACAAAATGAAAACAAAAATTAAATAAGTTTATAAGAAATATTATGAGCAATTCCTCCAATAAAATGAAGGACATTATCTGACCTTTTACGAGATGATTAGAGGATTAGTACCCAAAATATTATCTCGACTGAAATTTAAAACTTCTTCCTTGCAATTGTGTTCTGAGGTTGCAATCAGTGTAATTGCATGATGTTCAAACTATATTTTATTATCCATATTTCTGTTATGTTATAATATATTCTCACATATCATAATACAGATTTTTTTACATAAAAGAATTTTTCCCGCGGTGAATTGTGCGGTGAAGTTTCTGCGGTGAATTGTGCACAGTGAATTGTGTGCGGTGAATTTTCGCCCCGGTTAGTATGCCGCGGTGAATTTTCCGCGGTGAATTTTCCGCGGTGAATTGTGGGCGGTGAATTTTCCGGATACCGTTCACATGATTCGGGGCAGGCTTTGCTTTCCATTTTTTTTACAGTGTACTTCAAAAACTGATAGAAATATGACTAATGTAAAGTTTGACCGTTTAATATGGACAATTTATGAATTTTGAGTAAAAGATGCCATCTTGAAAAAAAAAAACAATATTAAAAGAAACTAAACAAGCAAAATATAAGTACTTTCTTAAAGTAAGTGACAAAAATATCAAATGCTTAAAGTACCTTACATCTGAAATAGTGTTTCTCATATTTTTATTTAAACAGTTTTTAAAATTAATGCCTAGAATGCAAAACTAGAATTTTATGTTTCTACTGGACAAGTATACCGGGTGATTCAAGTTTTATTACCAGGCCAAAAATGGCGACTTCTAATTGAAATAAAAAATCCAAAATAAGTACACATGTTTAGATATTGATGAAGACAATCTGACGATTAAAAAAAAAATTAACCATCCGGTAGTTTATACGTTATTTCACAAAGAATTCGTAATTTTATTTATATTCTTTTTGTCAGAACATACTTGAATGCTATTCCAAACATTCCACTGTAATCCAAGTCAAAAAAATTGCACCAATTATTGAATTAAATGAATTTTGATATTGCAACAGTAAGATGTATTACTAAATAGTAAAATATGACGGCGGCTTCCAGTAATAGTCCCTGTAATGGATTTTATGGGTTTTATGATAGGGCCGTACCCAATCCCTCAGCCTGCTGGGTGGATACCGACGCAAGGATTTCTTCAGGGCCGGAGCTCAATATTTAGTTAATCCCTCATTGTTATTTTGATCTGCAGGCTATTAAAATTACATTTAAAGAAGATTATTTCCAATGCTTCCATCTCCAGTGCTTTATTTATACTAATTTAAAGATGTTTCACAAAGTACTAATCACCGATTCATACAATCTAAAATGAGTTCGTTTTTGAATTATAAGAAGTTATTACGGTCCTGCAAGGCCCGTTCAACCCACGGGCGACTGGCGGAATCATAAAAAGTCATAAAACGTTCCAACCGCACCGGCGCGGTCAATGCTTTGTAGGGCTCTTGACTTACAAAATCATAAATCATAGCGAGGAAAGTTGGTCAGTAATGTAAAAAATGCTTTAATTTGAAATCTAATCAGTTTCGTTAATTTTTGATTTCATAAATGGGTTCTATGAATAAAATAAAACAGTTTAGGGCAAAAATGACGATAGAGAATTTTGCCCTACAAAAGTTTTTTTTTATTTTGTAACCGTATGTATAATTATATCGAAAAAGTCAAAGTACCTTTCCGTAGATTAGTATCAGACCTATATAAATCCAAATTTTCATATTTTTTGGGCAACTCCAAATGCCTAAAAAAAAACATGGTAATAAAACTTGAATCGCCCGGTACAAATACTGGAGATGTATTAAAATAAATAGTATGTGTATGATAAATTAAAAACTACTCATAGGTACTCGACATAATACATACAAAATTGAACTACAATTTAAAAGAAAATTTGCAGCGGCAAATTTGGAATTGAGATAGAAAAATGAACATTTTACTTTAGACATAATCGTTAAATATGCAAGAGAAGAACTTGATTACAAGGGGTCGCGCGATTACGCCATTACGGGGAAACGTAAAATCCATGGAATACAAATTTAGAAATGTAAATTCTCATAACATTTTCATACACAAAAAAGTAAATGCAGGAATGGCTGATTCAACACAACATTGCATACTGCAATAACTAGAACCAACTCCCCAGGGCTTTCATTGCAACCTTTACTAATGAAGAGAAAAAAATACACTCTAGAATAGGTGACATCCTGCAGCGCAATGGCTGTGAGATGTTCTAAGATTGCCCTACCACTGTTGATGGAATATTATTGAGTTCGCATGACGATTTTGCAAGAACTGTATTAACTAATTCCTTTTAGAGGCTCCCGCTTCGGGTGAAATTCGCCTAAATCATGAGTATCATAACAAAAATGTCGTGTCTGAAGATTTGGAGCAAGTTGCTCAACGTAGTCAACGAGTCGGGTATAGTCGAGTACTGTACACTGATGGATCCAAGACCAATCCTGGCGTGGGATGTGCATTTTTCTCTGCAGAAGGCGTGCATTCCTGGTCACTTCCACGACAAGCGAGCATTATACAGGGTGGAAACCTGAATTGGAATAAATTCGGTATTTATGAAATGAGAATTTCCAGAAAAAAAATCCACGGACAGGTCGATTTTTGTTCTTTATTTCGCACTTTTTAGCGTCTTCATTTATGAGCGTAATTATTTCATAAATACCGAATTTATTCCAGATAAAGTTTCCACCCTGTGTACGACAGAACTACTGGCCATCGATAGGTACAAGGTATTCCTAAATGATTGTTGTTATGCAATCACATCAATTCAATTGTGCCGCCTTTCAAATTTGGATACCCTACTATTTGAGAACTGTCACTGTCAACCATACCTGTCAACTGTCAGACAACATAATAATAGTTGATTGTTAAGATGTACACTGATCACAGAATACTTTTATTGTTGAGTCTTACTTTCGTAATGGACGATTTGAAAATGGAGAATGGATTTGCTCAATTCCAGAGTACGTTCAGGAATTTCAACAAAAGTTCCATGACCACCAATTTGAATACTCGTCAATTTATATTTCACGAATAGTGCACCGTTTTAGGGAAACTGGTAGTGTTCAGAAAGGGAAATCCTCGAGCAGACCTTCAGTATGAGGAGAGGTTGTTGCAGATGTTCGTGAATGACTCGAACTAAGCCCTCAAAAGTCAATTCGTAAATTGACTATGCAAGCTGGAATTCTCTTGACCACCTACCAGAGAATTGTGAGAAAGAGGTTGAATTTACACCCTTATAGGGTCTCAGTGGTGCAAGAATTGTTGCCAGTAGATCCTCAACGCCGATTGAGTTATTGCCGATGCTTTATGGAAAATTTAAATGACGATCGATTGCTCGATTTAACATTTCTCAGTGATGAGGCTTGGTTCCACCTATCAGAATATGTTAATTCACAAAACTATAGGTGCTGGCATGCTGAAAACCCTCATCTTTTTGTGGAAGCACCACTACATCCTTAGAAGGTTGGAATTTGGTTAGCTGTATCTCGCCGTAGAATAATTGAGCCTATATTCTTTCATGACACAATAAAGAGTGAGAGATATCGGCAACAAATTATCCAGCCTTTCATAGACCAATTAGATGATGAAGAATTGCAGAACGGATATTTCCAACAAGATGGTGCAACAGCTCATACAGCCAGAGCAACGTTAGCCTATCTGCAAGATTTTTTTGATAATAGACTAATTAGTCAAAGACTATTACCGCCACGCTCTCCAGATATAACTCCACTGGACTACTCAATTTTTGGATTTTTAAAAGATAGTTTTCCAAAGAAGACTGCATACGTTGGAAGAGTTAATGGCAGAAATCATAAATGTTTGAGGAACCATAACTCCTCAAACGCTAATCAACATTTTCAACAATAAAAGAAGTTGAATGCAAATGTGTTTACAAGCAAATGGTACACATTTTCAACATCTGCTTTGATTATATATTTTATTTATTAATTATGTTTTCTGAATCTTTACTTCTTTTTATGTTTGCGTTTATTAAATAATTTACTTTGATTACTTTAATAACTATATGTGCTTGTTTTATTGTCTGCTAGTCCTCAATTTGCAGTAGTAAAACATTTTGCAACATTGTCAGATTTAAAGCGGAGCCATTATTAGATTTGTCGCAGCTCGTTCATTTCATTAATTCCTGCATGATTTTCAGTTTACAGCTTGTTTGTGCCTTGGAGCTATCTGCCCCACTTGGGAATTTTGCCTGTGAGGACTTTATTTTCATGCATATCTGGTTATTTTTATGTACACACAATTTAGGAATGTTCTCGATTTTAAAAGTAAGGTTATGTAAATAATGTACATTTAAACTCCTTGGGGGGTTAAACTCCTCTTGGGCCCTTGAGCAATTCTTCATTGTAGTCTTTTCATGTTCTTGGAACTCACTAATATTGCCAAACCTAATAATAATTTAATATTTGAGTAGTTAAATATCAAGGTGACGATATTGAAATTTGAATTGCACGAAGATAGCGTTTATTGTAATCTTCATGAGTACGTCTCGTGCGTCTTTAAATAATTCTTTATTGTTGTCTTTTCATGAAGCCACAAATATTGCTGAAACTAATAATAATTTCGTATTTGAGCAGTTAAATATGAAATTCCACAATAAAAATTAGAATAGCATGACGATAGCTTTTATTGCTATTTCATGTCTAATGAGTGTAAATGAAGTTGCATATGTCAAAAATAGAACTATTTTTACTGGAGCGGAACAAAAATATTTTACATGGTTACGTAAATTACAATCATTTAGGTACACCTTGTATTCATTTCTGCTATTTCTGAACATAATTGACCATCCGGTAAAGGGAGTATTAAACTTCCGTATGCTCCGAGGGATTACTCGGCAAGTTTCTGTACCGCACGAACTATATATTTTGTGGGAAACCGTGTAATACAATTTTTGTTCAAAATCTAGTTCCCATCAACTTTTCCCGATAAAAAAAATCAGACGGTCCACCGTTTACGAGATAATTGCGAAAAATAACATAAGTTCGCCGATTGGCGGGTGTTTTTTTTCAATATTAAGGGATGAAGCCCCCGCCATGGAAGGGGAAACTCGACGGATAGTCGATTCTAGAGTACTCAAGAGTATGTACAGCCACGGACTCTAAAAATGACGCGTCCGTCCGTCCGATCAGTCTTCTATCATTGTCTACCTTGCCCCTACCGTGCGGGACCAGATAAGGATAGCAGACTGCTCGAACGGACGGACGCGTCATTTTTAGAGTCCGTGGCTGTACAACCATTGCAAAAATATATAATTTATTTCCACCAAAGTCTAATTTGACTGGACTATATTAAAAAACGACTATTTACGAAAAAAAGTTTAATATTTAATCGCTATTTGTTTTGTAGAAAAAAGTGACTAAGTATTAAATGGTTTTTTGACATATGTTTATCATTGCCGATTTTAGGTAGATACAATCCAAAAAGTCGGTACTATCTTTTTCAACATAAATGTGTAAATATTTTGCTGACTAATTTTAAGTTTAATATAAAATCCAACAAGTCCGTAACGTTTCGTCTTTAATTGAATCGTTTATTTCAGAAACCCGTCAACAGACATTATGGATTTAATATTTTTACGGAATCATAATCTCATACTGTGAGCACATGTTTTTCTGCATTATTCCTTCAACTGCCATTTCATTTTATGGGATATTATTTACAATGAATATTGAGTTTGGTGCAGAAACGTATCAAGCGACATCACATAGCAACGCATGGCACAGCATATCAGTGTTTCTGCAGTACCTAACCTTAATTTCTTAATTTTCGTTCTGTTGCACCACCTGTTTTCTCTGATAAATTACGTGGACCGGGTTTTTTTAACAACCAAAGAATCCAATTCAATGGGATAAATTCATCTGATTCACCTGATAAACTATTCTATTCATCTGATAAACAATTTAAATTTAAAAAGCTAGTCAAAGTTGTTGTTAGGCACTTTATTGAGGGTTTACGTCCTCAATCCTCAATGTTTATCCTAAAAAAGTACAAGGACGTACCTAAACTCCCAATAGTTAGATCATATCCATCTGAATAGTTACCCATCAACCACAAAAAAATGATGAAGAACCTGAAGAAGCTAAGTGGCTAAGTTTCTACCCTTACATATGCCAGTACAATTCCACGCAAGCGAAGTGAAACGTAGACAGGAAATAGAAAGATAAGTAAGTCTGTAGACTGAAACTAGATACGAGTAATTTGTTTAATGTAGAATTAATTTTTAATACTGTTTTAATAGTGCTTCTTACTATGAGAAAAACTCAGTTTTGTGTCGTATTCTGCGTTCAAGTAAACAAATTATAGTTTATAACATTATATTTTGTTGTTAACAATCATAATACTACAATACTACAACAAAATTAGGAAATTAACATTAAAAATATATGTTTCTACAGTCAACACGTATGTTAGTGCAGAAACCCGTCAACTGCATTTTTTTAAATTTTCTTAACAAGTAAAGCATAAATATTACAATTTAATTACAGGCAATATTCACTTTAAAGGATTGTTAACTAATACTCTAATTAAATAATAAAAATACTAATTTTTCAGGCCGAAATCTATATTAATATCAAAGATATAAACTGATTTTTCTAAACTGGCGTTCACGTCATCAAAATAATAATCATAATAATGATGGCACAATTTTACAAGGTTGCCAGCTGTCCTGGGTATTTAAAAATGGCTGCAATCAGCTGTTGCGCCCGTGCAATCTTGTGCGACAGTGCGCGGTTCGTATCATATTCGTCGACTTCTCTGCCGTTTTTCGTACAGATATCAATCTTGTGGTTATGGTTTAACTTCTACAATGGCAAAATATGCATTGTAATAACCGATCAAATGTAACAAGTTAAACGTCAAAGATGTTTGGTTATACAGACATGTATGTGCATGTGTTAGTGAAAAAGATTTGGCATCGTCGCCGAAAAAATATCACGGCCGCCAATATAACATGATTTATTACATGATTGGCAGGCGAAAATTGTGTCCACCGTTAATACACCGATTACCTATTTATAACCACCGGTGATCAGTGTTATGTAACAAATGATCCTCAGATTAATTTCCATTCTTAAACTAGTGTTATGCATATTCTCGAAAATAATCACATTGGTACGAAAAAACCTCATCACACAGCTGTTTGATGACGTGAACGCCAGTTTAGAAAAAATAGAGTATATTTACTTCATTTCCATAGTGATGCTAAATTTACTTCTTGCACAATAAAATAACTCATGAATAGTATATTATACAAGGAGCATATAATGATGTCTATTAATCACGAGAACGACGTTTACGGAACGAGCCATAAGGCGAGTGGAATAAATCGTTCGAGTAGCAATTGCTGCCATAACAGTGTTACGGTGGCGTAGCGGTCTAAACGCCGGTGGAGTGTATGCGATATATTGCTCGAGTCCCTGGTTCAAATAACGTAAGGCAAAGGTTTAATTCTTTTTAAGTTACAAATTTCAAAAGTCCAAATAACATTTCTGTAGTGAATAATAATATTATTCACGGCGGGCAGTCTATAATGAATCTGGTAGTGATAAATGGTTAGGTACTTATCATTATAATTGAGGAAACATAAGTATAATGTTCTTCTATATTTATATAATTTCGGAGTACTTACTGGTAGTTTCAAATAATTATAGATTGTATTATTTTGTAATATATTATTTATTGTTATTATTCTTTCCCGACTAGTTTCGACTTTGTTCAATAAAGTCATCTTCGGAAGTATTGCTTTATTTATATTAAATATTATAAGTTTTATAATTTAATTTGAAATATATCAGATTTGAAGTGTATTTGTTATTTGAAGAAGGTAAAAACTCGACAGATATTGACAGTTGCACATGCAAATGAGCGATTTAGATTATTCCTCTTTAAAAGTGGTAGCGTTTGAGAGTCTCTGTTGGAAATTTGACAGATTTGGATAGTTGCATTAGAAAATGTATAAAATAAAATGGTAGCGTTGGACAGTCTCTGTTGGAAATTTGACAGATTTGGATAGTTGCATTAGAAAATGTATAAAATCAAGAAAATAATAATAATTGATTTATGTATCGTGAAGATTAACATCACCACAGGAATTGGCTAAAATTGATTCAAATTTGACACAATTTCACAGCCACAAAATTTGAAAATTTTACATGCGATAGTCTCAATTTGTTCTATTTCCTTAAAACTAGTAATAGAGCTGCAAATTTATTTATATTATATCTTTAAAAATTGAACTTTTCAATTGAAACCTCAAATAGAAAATATTAAATCGTGAAGTAATAAATTTTGATGGATAGGCGCACTGTGCCACTGATGACACGAACGTAATAATTTGATATTTCTTTGTTTACCATAGAGCAGCGTTCTTCAACCTGTGTTCCGCGGAACCCTTGGGTGCCGCGAAGTTTCTCAAGGGTTCCGCAAATAATTACCAAGGAACTGTAAAAATTCTAAAGAATTGCGTAGTGCAGCGGGGTGCAGAATCTGGATTTGGATTTTGTGAATTAAAAGATTAAATAAGAATTTTGTTAAGCGAACATGCGAACATTTAAATTATCTTACATATTAAATGATATAGATTCTAGAATGAAAATATCATATCTCGCAGATATATTTACCTATTTTGTCTCTTTCCAAGCAAAAAATCTGAATATCTTCGAAGTACAAAATAAAATTTATGCTCAAATAAAAATGTTGGTCAGATTTCATATTAAAAGAAAATACTGAGATATTTACGAATTGACATGAAATTATGATAACTAATAATGTTGAATAATGAATAAAAAATTTACAAGATAATATACTGCAGCGCTTATCAGATTTACAACAATCGTTTCAGGAGTATTTTGCTTTTAAAAAAGAAAACCTATGATGGATTCAAAGCCCTTATGAAAAAGTTTGTGATAAATATCAGTTGTCAGTTAAAGAACGAAAACAAATTATCGATATATCGACTGACTCTCACTAAGAAATAGAATCTAACAAAGTTGATACTATGCATTTTTTGTTTCAAATTTTGAATGAATATCCCGTGATTGATAAAAGAGCTGTAAAGCACTTGATGTCTTTCGTCTCAACTTATGTCTGCGAGAGATCATGTTATCTGTACACTGCAACAAACACCAAATGCAGAAGATGACATGCGCTTACAAATTTCTTCTATTGTTCCAGACATAAATATGATTTGCAATAAAAAACAGCCTGTAATTTAATTTAATATACATTTTTTATTTTATATTTAAAGTAACAATTCATTAGTATTTGTTACTTTATTGTTATAATACTTCTAAGTTGATTAAAATAACAGGCCAAGACCGGTGTTAATATTATTTTGTGTTTTAAATTTTAATTTGTTCGTAAATGTGTTACTAATTCTAGGTTTTGTTATGAAAAATAGCTTCTACTCCAGTGTTACATAGTGTAAAAGGCGCGAAGCAAAACCAGGCAGTTTAGCCAGTAATGTGATTTTCTTTCCAGTAATTATTTTGTTTAGAATTGTTTAATATAGAATATAGGCAAATTTATTTAAATTTACATTAATAATTATATAATTATAATTATTTATGAATTAGTATTTGTTATAATATTGTTATATTACACATAAGGTAATGTTAAATATTTTACTGTAACAATTGAAAATTTTACAGTAAGGCAGAACTGCATCAGAATCAGTAACAGATTTTTTTATAAAATTGGAATCTTTGATATTTCAATAGAACTAAATTATTGGCAGTTTACCATTGTAATTTTGCTAGTAATAATTGTAATTTTGGCAGCAATAATTGCTATTTAGACAGTAACAATTGCTACTTTAACAGTAACAATTGCTATTTTGACAGTAATACGTGCAGCTTTGATGTTATAACTTAAATTTTGTTATAATGACCGAACAGCATCAGTAACAGTAACAGACATTTTATTAGAAATGTAAATTTTAACATTTTAATTGAATTAAAGTATTGTCAGTTTGTCATTGTAATACAGATAGTAATAATTGTAATTTTGACAGCAATAATTGTTATTTTTACAGTAACAATTGCTTTTTTTATAGTAACAATTGCTATTTTGACAGTAAAACGTGCTGCTTTGAGATTATAATAGACATTATGTCATTAAAAATTGAAAATAGTTGAAATTTTTAGAGAAAGTAATAAGTGAAACTTTACCAAAAATTAAAATTTGTCAGTAATCTTTAAACTTGCAATGAATAGTTTGACGCGTAATCAATGCAATTTTGGAAGAAATAATTTAATTGTTTACAGTTATTTCTTGAATAGGGATTAGGACAATAATTGCTATTTTGACAGTAAGTCCACATTTGATGGTAATAATTGAAATTTTATCATTAAACATTGAAAATTGGTTTTGAAAATTAAGAAGATATAACTCAAATTTCATCAAAAATTAAAATTTTGCTGTAATCTTCGAATTTGCAATTAAAACTTTGAAGAGTAAGGATTATGATGTTAACAGAAATAATTTCATTGTTTACAATAATCGTTGAATAAGGATAACGATAATATTTGCAATTTTGACAGTAACAATTGCTATTGTTATAATAATACGTGCAGCTTTGAGGTTATAATTGAAATTTTATCTTTAAAAATTGATTTCAAATCTTTAAAAATTGATTAAATTTCAAAAGTATTAACTCAAATTTTATCAAAAATTATAATTTACCAATAATCTTTGAATTGCAAATTGCAATTGCAATTAATGCTTTGACTAGTAAGTATCTACCCTGACAAAAACTGATCAAAAATATTTAAAAAATCAAACAAATCAAATAGATCATGATTTATTTGATTTTTTTAATTTGATTTGATCATTGATTTTTGATTAAAAAACAAACATTTATTCCAACCCTGCTTTTAATGCTTTAATTCTATCGAAATGTTGACGATTTTTTTTTAAATTTGAACAAGAATAACTAAAATGATTAAACAGTAATTTAAACAGTAATCATTGCAATTTTCACAGTAATCACTGCAATTTTGGCAGTCCTATTTACAATTTTGACAGTAATAAGTGCAGCTTTGACAGTAATAATTGAAATGTTGATCTTAAAACTTGAATATAGTCTTTGACAATTTAAGAGTAATAACTCAAATTTTATTAAAAATTAAAATTTGTCATCTTTGAAGTTACAATTAAATATTTGGCGATTAATCATTGCAATTTTGACAGAAATAATGGAATTGTCTACAGTAATCATTAAATCAACAAGAATTGAAAACATTATAGAAATAATCAAACATTTTACTGTGACAATTGAAAATTCTAAATAACAGGCCCAGCCTGGTATTACTATTATTGTGTGATTTGAATTTAAATTTGTTCGTAAATGTGTTACTAACTCTAGATTTTATTTTTGTATTAAATATTTTGATTAGAATTTCTGAATAAGAATATAGCCAAATTTCTATAATAAATATTAAAGGTTGTTGTATTATTATATTTATAAAAGTACTTACTGGTAAATATTTATTTTTATATTTTAAAAACAGACTCTCTTGATGTTTTTTTTAAACCGAAACTATTCAGGCAAAATAAAATACCTAAGTAAATAATAAAATAAAATTAAAATTCTTATTTACTATTAAGTATTTTTATAAATATAATAATCACCTACACTAATTGGTAGAAGGTGTAATGATAAATATATATATATATATATACAGGGTGGGTTTTTTCGGATGTTTAGTATGGGTATCTAGGAAACTGGCGGAGATAGAGGGACGATTAAATGGGGAACGAATTGCAGTTTTACGAGCTCAATTTCATGAGCTTTTTGGTTTTTGGAAAAATTGCATGGCTAACTAGATATCTAAAAAAATATATTTTTTGTTATTTTGTTCGAAGCATATGGCTCTATTATAATTGACATTAGAAAAAAATGTGTAAAGGAAAAAGTTATAGGTAATTATGAGCTTAATAATACAGTCTCACCGATTATTTTATTTAAGCTATGTTTTTTGAGTTATGACGCAAACTTGTGTTTTTTTCCATCGGAAACCATAGTCAGCCATGACTTTATAAAGAAGGAGTCTTTGCAACGATTCTAATGATATATCATATTACATAGTTATTTTTATAAATAATTAAATTATGGCCATGTTTTCTTTTCAGTTTCGACCTATTCAAAGTAGTACGCTATAGAAACAATTGATAGATACAAACGACAATTATTGTGATGGCCGATCTCCCGATCTCTCCGTTTTAGATTTTTATTTATGGGGAATGGTTATGGGGTATTCTTTGGGAATGGTAAACAAAGGGTGTATCAAACATCGTACGTCACAGTAGATGACCTTAGAGAAGCTGTACTACTTTTTTCTTTCTTCTTGCTTTTCTTGCTTTTTTCTAATATTGATGGACGCTCCGTTAGAAAAGCAACAAATTCTGTTTTGAAAAGGTGTGCGTTAATCATATTGGTGAACCTTTTGAACATATTTAGTCTTAAATACATTCCTAACTTTAATTACGTTGTTTTGGTACTACTTCAGTAACGTTCTAATATGCTTGTATTGTTTCTCAATTTATCGTCTGTCATTCCCTGTTTAGTAGTTTTGTACTTATGTTGTTTTGTTTTATCAGATATTATTTTTATATAAAATTGTAACTCGAAGGAAATGAACATTTTACACCAAAATAATAATGTTTATAATACAGAAATTAAAAAAAAAAAAAAAAAAAACTAACTTGAATTATATTATTTAACGCGTTGCGTTAATCTATCAATCCATAGCCAACTTCTTGAATAGTTCGAAAATGAAAAGTAAAAAAAAAACATTATTTAATTATTTATAAAAATAACTATATCAAGTGGTATATCATTAGAATAGTTGAAAAAGCGCCTTTTTTATTAAGTCATGGCCAACTATGGTTTCCATTAGAAAAAACTCAACTTTGGGTCATAACTCAAAAATTATAGCTTAAATAAATTAATCGGTTAGACTGTATTATTAAGTACATAATTACGTACAACTTTTTCCTTTGCACATTTTTTTCTAAAGTCAATAATAACAGATCCATAGACACTCAACAAAATAATAAGAAATATATATATAATCGATCTTTATTGGGCTATCGACCCCATATGGGGTCTTTCCGCCTAGAAGAAATATATTTTTTCGAGAAATCTAGTTAGCCATGCAATATTTCCAAAAAAACAAAAAGCTCATGAAATTGAGCTCGTAAAACTGCAATAATTTCCCCAATTAATCGTCCCTCTATCACCGCTAGTTTCTGAGATCCCCATGCTAAACATCCGAAAAAACTCACGATGTATATATACCGTGAAATGTCAACCAAGTGTTTTATTATTCTTATATTAATTATTTTGATTAGAATTTCTGAAGAATATAGCCAAATTTCAATAATTAAATATTTAAGGTTGCTGTATTAATATATTTATAAAAGTACTTACTGGTAAATATTTATTTTTAGTTTTTAAAAAACAGACTCTGATGATGTTTTTTTTAAAAAACCGAAACTATTCAGGCGAAATAAAATACCTAAGTAAATAATAAAATAAAATAAAAATAATTATTTACCATTAAGTACTATTATAAATATAATAATATAACAACCTTAAATACATAATTGGTATTTTATGGATAAAACTTAATAATTATTTATTTTAATTACGAGGGTTCCTTTAGAAGTCAGAAGGGTTCCGAAGGCAATGAAAGGTTGAAGAACCCTGTCATATAGTAACTGTATACGTTTATATTTTTCTAATCAATTATCAAAACTATTTTCCCTTATAACAATTATACATAGAGCTCAATTTAACGTGTTTAATGGTTGATAGGCAATAGTTTTTATCTACACCTGTTACATTTTCTGACATCATTCAGAATGACAAGCGAGACATTTTATCATTCGGCTATTATTATTTTATCGTTGCTAAGTATTTCAGGCGCACATTGAAGAAAACCACAATCTCAAGTTTATAGATAAATATTGTTCTACAGTCTATTGTAGAAAAAAACTCATGTGCGAATTTTACCATGCATTTACTGTACAAAACTATTTTTAATACACTATATTCTATACATAATTTTATTATTTATTTTACGTCACGTTACATACATTATAATGATAGTTTTCTGTTATTTATAACGTTTCTGATTCGCAATACATATGAATAACTTTCTAGAATGTATGATATCCTTAAGAGATTACACAGATCTGATTGTTACTATAATTAATCTTTGTGGCTGTTATGACTCGTAATGACTAATTACAGTTAATTTGACAAAAACAATTGATGTAGACTGTGCAGGTGATTATTTTTAGAAAACGCCCATGAAAACTAGTTATTATCACTTGTTCTATAATTAAGGAAGCGCAAAGAATGTCTCAAAGAACAATTGACATGCGGCTTCAATTTTGTGGGAAAAAAATCATCTCGATATGTGAATACTGCAAAGGCACACAATACTTGCAGAATTGCCAGGTGAAATTTATTAATGTGCCGTTGACACGCGAGAATAAGCATTCCGCTGGACGAATTTGGCATATTTGTGCAATAGGAAAAAAAAGTTGCGAGTTTGATGTGCGAGAAACCCTTAAAAGACCGTTCTGATATTATTTATCGCAACATCAAACATGGAAACGGTTCTTTTTTGGACAAAATAATTTGGCTATCGGCCAGACATCTATGCGCGGATAATTTATGTTCTCCTTGAAAACACACATAACACAGCTAATTAAAAAATTTTTGACCCAGCGATCGAAGCGCTATGCATTGGAGAGGCTCAGCCGCGTGACCCGTTTTCGTTTGAATAGATTTGTCCGTTGACGAGCAATTTTACGCGGGAAATCGCAGAGTTTTTAGAGCTCGATCGATTTTTACCTGTAATTAGTAGATTGATGGGTCGGCACTTGTGACCTGTCCAGCACGAAGGAACCGCACTCCCCGGAAGCGACGGCAAAAACTGTCGGCCCCCAAGAGGGGCGCTATTTCGTTGTGAATGAAGCGGCGCGCCGGGAAATTCCTATTGATTTTTGCGACATTTCTATGAACACGTGGTGCGAAGCCTACGGATGCGAGGGCTCGGGCATGCACTAATGAGTCACCACTTCCCAGGGATCACTACATATTACAAGCAGAGGATGTGAAGCAAGCGGGCCTTTACTTATCTATTTACTTTTGTGATTTCGGTGTGGAATCGTGGAGTTTCGTCATACCAGATATGACGCCATTGCTGGGGCACCAACGACTGAGTTTGCGTGGATACGAGCAAACAGCACATGTGTGCAACCTCAGAGAAATTAATGGGCACCGAGACAATTCGGCCTCCCCGTCGCCACCGGCTGTACCGTACCTTCCGGATAGGTGATCTTTAGATCGGCAGATAAAGAAATTAGATAGAAGACTGCGAAATTTCACCTGAGGTACAAAAAAGAGCGCGCACAAACCGAATACGAAAAGATGCGCGAATATTTAAAAAACAATTATTAGAAAAAATCGACAAAATTAATCAAGTGATAAAACAATGAATAGATCAGTTGTAACATTTTGAATTAAGATTAAAGAGCGCATGCTCTTAAAATGTTCAAAAGCGCTAGAATCTTCCGTGACTCTGTAGCAGCGACATCTATGTATTTACAGTTGACTGTAATAGAGCACGCACCACGTGAATCCTTGGCCTTAGTTTAGGACCCTAAAAAACTAATATTGATCTGATCAAAATCACATATCAAACTTGTCTGGAATAGTAAACTGATAATAATAATAATGTTTATTGTCGTCTTAAAATGACTCGTCATACATAATACATATAAATACAGTAATACAATATCAAAAGTAAAACATGAGATGAACACAACACACAAGTATAAAACTAACAAATGTCCGCCGAATCTGTATATTCAAAAAGCTCCTTCAAGCTGTAGAAGCAACCCTCTAGTAGAAATTGTTTAAGATTTCTTTTAAACGCAATCAGACTAGAGATCTTTTTTATTCTTGATGGAATTGCATTCCAAATACGGCTGCCTGTACGGAGCGGTGACTTCTTAAATTTGCTGAGGTGGTAGGGCGAAATATAAATACACTTCCGGACAAAATTAAGGGACCACCAATTAAACTTGAAATAACTTTTCTAATTTACAAGTTATTCTGAATAGATTTTACCAGTCATAAATTGACGTTTATCAAGCACTATTCAAATAGTATGCCATGAAACAATTAACAATATCAGGACATTCTCTGCTAGCAAACGAAAAGCCAACAACAAGCTCTAATTGTTGACTCACCTTATTAACTCATTTAATTAATAAAGCGTGCTTTATGTTTCAAAAATTATTGAATTTCTTTGAATTAAGTTAATTAAATATGCCTAGACGAAGTGACGAAGACATTGCAGACCAGAAAAAGTATCCCAAATGATAATTCTTCTTCGTGAAATATATTCACGAAGAGAAGTTGCTGGAATTCTAAATACCAACAAATCTGTCGTACAGAGGACCGCAGCATGGTTCAGAGGGACTGGTAGTTTCAAAAGAAGTTGCGGTCAAGCAGGGGCGGATGGGCAATATCTTAGGGGCCCGGGAAATAATATTTGTCGGCCCTTTTTTAATTTCCGGATATGGCTTAAATATACATTTGCAGGGTGTTACGCATTTTTCGTTTAAAATTAAATAGAGCATAGGTTTATTACAGAGTTTTGAATCAGATTACATTTACTATCCAAAAAACATTCTTTTAGTTAAAAATGCCGGACTCCCAGTCAAGTACATATATAGAAACATACAACAAAAAAAAAACAATATAAAAGTAAATCAAAGTTTAAAACATTTTTATTCGAAGTGTTATTATAATATAATAATAATATTAATAATAATAATAATAATAATAATATATATATTTGGTGTTAATACAAATAATAATGTTTACACAAGTCAGGTACATGTAGGGTACAAAGGTATAATATAAATATAAAATCAAACAAACAGCAGAACAGATAGGTACCAATAATCAAATGATGGTTTAACAAATAAATGATTACTACAGAAACGCTAAAATTAACTCCCAGGCAATTACATCGGTAAAATAAAGAAAAATAAAACAAAGAAAAATAAAACAAAACAAAACACACAATAATCTAGTCATTAAAAAAATCGCTAACGGAATAGTAACATTTATGAATCAGAAAGTGTCTTATGTATATCTTAAATTCCCTGAAGTTCATATGTTGTGCCCGAAGTGGTAGTTTATTATATAGTTTAACTCCCATGTAATGTGGTGATCTTTCAAATTTGGAAGAATTATGTTGGGCAACCAATAGTGACGTTGAATGACGTGTGTAGTAGTTGTGAAGATCAGATTTTTTTACAAAATCTCTAATACCTTGCTTGACCATTAACAGTGTTTTATAAATATATAAACATGGGAGAGTTAAAATATTATGCCTGACAAAATACGGACGACATGAGTCTCCAAACTTGATATTAAAAATAAGGCGCATGATTCTTTTTTGTCCAATAAATACCCTTTGCCAACTAGAAGCAACTCCCCAAAGAACGATATTATATGACAGGTGACTGTATATAAGTGCATAATAAGAACTTAGTAGGCCAGCTAGATCGACTGTCGATTTCAGTTGCGATATTGCGTAGTAACCTGCGTTCATTTTGTTACATACATGGTCCAAGTGAAAGTTCCACTTCAGAAAACTGTCCATCATTAAACCTAATAGTTTTGTTTTGCTTTGCGAAGATATACTTAAATTATTCATCTCGAATGCCAATTCCAAGTCAGCACTTGAATTACGAAAATAAATACAGACTGTTTTAGAGGCGTTCACCATTAACAAATTCTTTTCGCACCATCCTTGAAATTCAGATGCAATAGTTTTAATCCTAGCACAGAGTTCGTTCTGATTATCTGCAGACACTAAGAAAGATGTGTCATCTGCATATATTATGATACCAGTAGCTGACGTTATATTACACACAAGATCATTGATAAATAATAAAAATATTAGGGGGGCCAGCACTGAGCCTTGTGGGACCCCTTCCGTATTATCGAAGTATGCAGAATATTCATTGATTGCTTTTACACGGAACTTCCTGCCAGTCAGAAATGATTCCAGTAAATCTAGAACCTTGCCACGAAAACCAAAACATTCTAACTTACTTAGGACAAGGTCCAGATATATAAAAACTTTAGTCTTTTAACAATCTATTTAATAACTTGCTTTGCTGCATAAGCTTATCTATAATGCTATCAGTGTAAATATTATATAAAATAATATTTTCGCAAGCCATTAACATAAAAGCATCTAAATTATTATTCGACATTGAATTCCGCCATCTATTTTTAATGTATTTTAACTTGGAAACACTTCTTTCACATTGCACTTGATTTATTGATAATGTTAATAAATATTCGTAAGCATTTCCTAGTGCAGAATATGCCTCACTGTACATATTGTACTTTTAAATGACAGAATAACAGCAAATTGCACATTTCAGACAAGATTTACATTTTTTATTATTAACATCAAAACCACCATCTCTTTTAAAATCATCGTTGTCTTCATCAGTTTCATTTGTATCTACAAATGTAACATTACTCTGAAATTGTTGATTACTCTCCGCATTTGTTGTTGCCGAAACTTTTGTAATATTTGGGTAATAGTTTTCTGGCAGTTCACACATTTTTTTAAAGCTACTTGATGGTACTTCTTGTTTAACTTCATCATAATTTGTTGGAGACAATAAGGCAATATCCTTATAAAGCTCGCCATTATTCTCAAATCTACATTCTATAGAATTTATAATTTTATCTAGAATTCTATTATGGGTTTCAACTTCATAGTTTTTTCAGCTACCTTTTATGGGCTCACCTTCCGCCAATTATCCAGCAATTTTCTTTCGTTTTCTTATTCTCTTTTCGAGGAAGGAAATCGGTATGTCGATGTCGATTTCTTCACGGCTGTCAATTTCATCTTGTGCCCATGCAATGAACGTTTGCGAAGATGTTTCAATATCACTCATGTCGCTACTTACGGACTTTAATTGTGACATACAATTCATAATCATTTCGTGGCATCTTAGTAAGTCTAATCAATCCACTAGTTTGCAAATATTTCGAGACAGGATCAATAATTGAAAATAATTTTGTAAAAATTTGAGCCGTTGTAGCATTTCATAATCTATAAATTGTGTAAGCATGGTAGAGGCCTTCATACGGACATCTGGTGGCATCTTTTCAGACAATTTTATATCGTGTAATGCTTAATAATACATCGATGTAAAGAGCATTAGCGTGATTTTTGTAATTTCCAAATATTTTTTTCAAAGCTGCTTCTTTTGCCCATCAACGAGTTTCTATAATTAGTTGTAATTTCTTTTTTTTGCCCCTAAGGTTGTGCTTTTCGAAATATTCGTTCTTTGGTAGGATTCTTTGAAGAAAATTGCAATGGAATTTAATAAGGTAAATAAAGACGCTGCATTTATTGTTATTTTGACGGTGTTGGACACAACTAGGTTCAAGATATGGCTGTCACACCACACGTGTAATTAACTAGGTGTATTTTCAGACATCCATTTAGAGAAACCATTGTAAGCCCCTTGCATATTTGCCGCACCATCAGTGGCATTAGAGACGCAAGTTTTTAGTGGAATATTTAAAGATGAAAATTCTTTTTGTTGTTGTCCTTTCCTTGTAGAGTCTGAACAACTTACAACGGAAACCAGTCTTTCATAGATTTCACAACCCAAAACATACCTTATTACAATTGAACATGGATCTTGAACTGAAATATCCTGTGTAGTGTCCAATTGCACAGAAAATATTTCTGCTTTTTGGATTTCTTCCAGAATGGATGTTTTGATCAATTCTCTTATGATGTGCAATATTGAATTTACAATTGTTTTAGATAGTAAACTTACGAATGATCCAGATCTACGTTGTTGTCCTTTTTCATGGATATTTTTGCTTTTTTCGATGACCTCAATTAAATGTTCTTTTAAGTGTACATCATATTTACTTACTAACTACATTAATTCCAAGAAGTTGCCATGGTCCAATGTGGGATCAGCTAAAGTATATGCAGCTTCATATTTCTTTAATACTACTTCTAATACACGTCGTTTTTTCTTCATTTGCTGCTGTCTGATATTTAATGCAGATGATAGAAGCAAATTGGAAATGTCCTTTTGATTCTTTCACATAAAGTATGCTCTAAGGGAATGTTCATGTTCACTTCTTACTACATGCTCCTCAATTCGTTGATAAGTGTGCGAAAAGTCATTCATACCAAGAACAAATCGATTTTCGTGCTTTGCGTATACTAGACAAACAGTACAAAACAACTTAAGAGTTTTTTCATTGTATGTTAGCCAGTTCCTTACTGTGCCATTTTTCATTTTGAAGGCTTTTTCGAGTTTAAAAAAACTCAATTAAAACTGGTTGTCTCGGATGAAATGAAAAAAAAAGGATTTCGTACAAATTTGGTTTTTTAAAGTAACTATCATAGTGACTATCAGTAATATTAATTCCGGATTGAAAGCTTGATTTTGCTGCGTTGGTTTTTGCAATGCTTTAAAAATTTCAAGAAGTTGTTAAAGCACTAGACGTGGACGGTTGGTTTCACCTTCGTTTTGTATTCTTGTTTCAACTTGAGAACTTACGGATGCAGGAAACGAAACTATTTTTTTCGATATTTCTTGAGATGGTTGCGATTGACTAATAATAGAAGAAGAGGCTAGTTTTACAAACATAAATTTAATGTTTTTTGACTTTTGTGCCTCAGCTTCCATTGCGTTCTTTCTCTTTTCGCGTAACTTCTCCGCTCTTCCTTTCAGTTTTTCTTTGTCCATTTTTTAATGATTTATTATATATATATATATATATATATATATATATATATATATATATATATATATATATATATATATATATATATATGATGGATAAACCTATAACCTAAACCATATGTTAATTAAATTCTTTTTACAAATTTTGTTATTTTAATTACCTGAAGTCCGATTTGAATATTCAGGGTAAATAACTCACGCAGCACGCAAAGCATTTTTATACGTGTTTTATACTTTAAATTTTTGTGACCCAATGATTCCGTAGGCGCATGAATACTAAATATTTCTAATCGCTGATGGTACTTACTTCTTTCTTTTTCAGTGATAAATTGAGTTTGTCACTGAAATTTTTGTGAAATTTGAGAGTTATTTATGGGCTATTATAATTATATAGGTAAATAATAGTGTAAAATACCGAAAAACATGTACAAAAATCCTACAAACATTTGTTAAAAAAATGAAATAGTATATTACGGTCCCGAACTGGGAAGTTGGTAATTGCGGCCGGAGACAGAAAGACAGAGCAACAGAGAACATGTCATACGAAGTATGACTTGTTCTCTGTTCCTTCGTCTTTGTCTTCGTTTGCATTACCAATAATTCACAGCCGTGGAGCGCACGATATTTTTTTTCATCTGTGTGCCGAGGCTCTGTAAGGTTGTAAAAATCATACGGTAAAACGTTTATTCGTGGTATTAAAGGTAATAAATAAAACACTCTGAAACAAGGCTACTTCCCGGCCGCATATTTTTACTTCCCGGCCGCATTTTATTATTTTCATCATATTTTTTCGAGCGTCCACAATGAACGTTTTCCGGATTTTTTATGACGTTACAATGCGCCTTTCGGGGCATGGATGAAAAAAATCATTCCGGTTCCTACCACCGGCCCTGCGGGCCTCTGAACAGCCGGCCCACCGGGAAATTTCCCGGTTCGTCTTATGGCCCATCCGCCCCTGCGGTCAAGGTGCTAAAAGAAAAAAACAACACGCAGATAAGATCGTTTTATCAAACTTCAGGGTATAAGAAAGCGGTTTATAACATCTAGCTTCTAGTGAATTTAAAAATGATCTTCGATTAGCCACTGGCACAGAAATTTCAATGAAAACAGTAAGAAGAAGACTGAAATAAGTCAATTTGTCTGCTAGAAAACCAGCAACCGGTCCAATTCTCACAGCTACGCACAAAAGAAATCGCTTAAACTTTTGTCAAAATCATTAAAATTGGGACGAGGGGCAGTGGAACTCCGTTTTGTTTTCGGGTGAGTCCAGAATCCTCTTAAACAAGAATCATCGCCGGGTTCTTGTCTTACGAAAACCATGTGAGCGATTTGCACTATGTACCATTCGAGAATTTAACAAATATGGTGGGGGGTCTGTAATGGTTTGGGGTGGGATACAATTTAATGATCGTACAGAATTGTTTTTGATACGAAATGAGTCGTTAACAGCAAGAAATACACAGAGAGATTATTATATCCCATGGTCAACAATTTGCCGAAAATGTCTGCAATGGATTCATTTTTATGCAAGACAATGCCCAATCTCATACAGCTAACATTGTCACAACTGCGTTGAGAGATGCAAATATCCAATGTTTGGAGTGGCCTTCCAATAGCACTGACCTCAATCCTACTGAGTATCTCTGGGATCAATTGGGCTAAAAAATTAAAACCGCACCGAGACCGCCAGTAACTCTTGATGAGCTCTCTAACATGCTTGTTCAAGAATGGGATACCCCAGAAAAAGAATACAAAGAATAATCAAGCATGCCGAGAAGATTAGAATCTTGTACTGCTGCAAGAGGAGGGCATACATACTATTAATAATATTATTTTTTATTACAAATAAGGATTTCAGTTCATAAGAAGACCGTTGGTATATTAGTCTGATTTTTAACTTTATTTCTTCAAGTCCATAAAAGTAAAGTTTGTTAATTTTAATAGCTCTTTAGTCAACTAAACTATAAGGAAACACGTGGATTTATATATTTATTCGTTTTATTAAATTTCGATATCTGGTTTTAAATTTATTTTGAATTTTACTTGTGGTCCCTTAATTTTGCCCGGAAGTGTATTATGAGCTTGCCGGGTGGCGTAGCTGTGCTCATTTTAATTTCCAAATTCACACTCACAGAGTGTGAATTTGGCACGATGTTTGTGCACATAAGTCGCCAGTTTGTACACATAGATGCAACTAAGTGTTCGAACATTCTGACCACTTGAAAACAGCTCTGCAAGTTTCCCTGGGTGGAATATTATAAATTATTCTTATGACCCTTTTTTGCATTACGAAAACGCGTTGCAAATCCCTGCTCTGACCCCACACTAGTATGTTAAAACTCAAAAATGGATATACAAGAGCATAGTAAGCAGTAAGCAGATTGTTTTCTTCTAGTTCACGTTTCAAATTTAAAATAGCAAACGTGGATATTGCAACACGTGAGCAGGTATTTTCAATGTGTTCACCCCATTCAAGATATTCGTCCACAATGACGCCCAATACTCTAGCATTTTTGCTTAGTCCGAGGTGTCTGAAACACTGAGTTTCGTATAAGTTTGCAGTATTGTTTATATTCCTGAAGTATATGCAGGTAATCTTGTTTAAATTTTTTGCATATTTTCGTTACACCAACTTTTCAATTGGTTTGTGACATATATTACTTTATTTTCGAGCTCTGAAGTACTGTCAGCCTCAATTACAAAAGACGTATCGTCGGCATTCAATGTCACTTCTGCATTTTCAATATGTTCCGTCAAGTCATTCATGAACAATATGAAAAGCAGGGGGCCGAGGACGGAGCCCTGTGCCATACCCAGCAATAGCTCGAATTCGCCTGATATTATTCCATTACAACTAATAATCGACCTTCTGCCTGCTAGGTACGAACCTATTCAATCATTTATAGCAGGGATCCCCAAACTACGGCCCGAGGGCCACATCCGGCCCGCGTACAGATTTTGTCCGGCCCGCGGAGACCTAGCATACTTGAAAACTCCTTTTAGAGAACATATTTTTTATAGCAAATTAAATTTAGTTTACTGAAGTATTCCAATTTTATGTTGAATAATTATTAATATAACATCTACATTGATATGGTTATGGGCTAACTACTCATAACATTGTTGTAGGCTTATTGTTATTGTTTTTGTGATAAGTTGGATAAAGAAACACTGAATTCTAATGAGTAAAGACATGTATAATATGCAGAAATTTTAACTTCAGTATATAATAACTAACAAATTATGTAAATGAATCCAACTAAATTTTATACATTTTAAATAAAAACATAACTTATAACAAGCATAATGACATATGAAATACTAATAAGATTTATGTAATTGAGATTTTCCACTGACAATAGTTTTGTAGTTGTGGACCAATTTTACTTGTACCAATTATTAAAAGAGATTTAACATGCTCATCAGTTAATTTAGATCTGTAAACATTTTTTGTGTACTTCATTTTGGAGAAGGTCTTCTCACACAAATAAGTAGTACCAAAAACAGAAAACAGCCCACGAGCAAATTTATGCAAATTATCAAATTGTGTCAATGGAAGACTCTTATAAAATTCCAACAAAGATGAGTTTTGATATTTGTTCTTAATTATATCACTGCACTGTAGATCAATCATTTCCATTTGAAGTTCCGGGGCTGGGGTTTCAATGTCAGTATCAAAAGGATTCTGAAAAATCTTAATTTGATTCGCAATGGCATCAAAGTCCGAGAAACGAGTATCAAAATTTATTTTCAAAGCACTCAAAGTTTCGATTGCAAAATCGATAGGAAACTCAGTCTCAGTGGTGTGGCTGAATATTTCACATGTTTTAAAATGTGAAAAACATTTACTTCGTAGTTGTGATTGAAACAGTATCAATTTCTTCCGGAATGATTTGATATTAGTGTATAAATCAGGAAGATGTGGTTTTCTCCTTGCAATCTCAAATTCAGATCGTTCACATGTTTTGTCAAATCAACATAGAATGCTAACTTCCACAGCCATGCGTTGTTTTGTAATTCAGTATGAGGGCGATGCTTTTCATTCAAAAAAATTTCGATCACTGCTCGAAGTTCAAAAAAGCGCTGAAGGACTTTCCCACAACTAAGCCAACGTACGGCAGTATGATAAGGTAAGTCATTTTCTCCAATCTCTTCAATAAATTGTCGGAATTGTCGGTGATTCAGCCCAAAAGATCTGATAAAATTAACAGTTGATATGACTGGTTTCAGAACTTCAGACATATCCAAACATTTTCCGCACAAATACTGTTGATGAATGATACAATGTAAGACTAATGGTTTTGAACCACCGTCATTTTCTACAGCCTTTGACACAAGAGCGACCACTCCTTTATCTTTCCCACTCATGTTTTTGCCTCCATCAGTTGTAACACATTTCAAGTTTTTCCATCGAAGGTTCTTTTGATTAATGGCCATTTCAACTCCTTTAAAAATATGTGTACCAGTAGTTGTGCCATGAATACTATACATATCAAGAAGTTCTTCATGCACTTCATAGCTTTTATCTACTCCTCGAATATAAATCAACACCTGAGCAGTATCTGACACATCCGTTGACTCATCCAAGGCCAAAGAAAACCACTCAACATATCCATTTTTGTCGAACAGTTGAGAGGATATATTTTCTAAACTTCGAGCCACAGTGTTTGCTGACATACTGACAGTTTTTAATAAATTTACCTTTTCAGGGCACATTTCTTCGGCTGCTGCAATTATGCATTCTTTGATCATTTATCCATCGGTGAATGGTTTTCCACCATTCAATTTTTTGTTTTGCAATTTCAAGAGCCACACGAAAGCTAACCGTAGGCTTCCTGAACGAAAATTTGCTGGTAATTCAAAACTACAGTACGTTGATATGATGAGCTACCTAAGGCTTGGCCTTTGGGACTTAGTGGAGGAGTCGGTGTGGCCCTCGGGCTAAAAAGTTTGGAGACCCCTGATTTATAGGATACCGCAGACCTAGACGATCTAGTTTAGAAATAATGAATTCATGGTTAACAGAGTCAAAAGCTGATGCTAAATCAAAGAACAACGCAATGACATATTTGTCTCTGTCAAGCTTATCATTAACAGACTGTAGAAAGTCCACCATTGCACTCTCAGTAGATCTGTCAGGCAAGAAGCTATGCTGGCTGTCAGCAATTAGGTCAAGCGACAGTAGGAAACCCATTCATTTATTGCATATCGCCTTCTCAATTATTTTTGACAGGTGACTCAATAAGATGATTTTTCGATAATTTCCTACAACATCCCTTCTTGAGAAGTGGAATAATATTTCCCATTTTTAGCTGGCTAGGGATAGTACCCATGGATATTGGATATTCGTCAAGACCATTAGAGTATTTGTTCTTCAAATTTAGAATAATTACTGAAATTTCAGTTGCAGTTATTGGAGCAATGTAAATTGATGTATTTATATGTGTCGTATGTGTCGACGTGTCGATCGCAGAGGTGGGTTTTTGCCGTAGTGGCTATGTATTTTTTTCTTTACAGAGTCCCCGAAATGGCCCGCAAATGTATTGCAGATAATTGTGTTGTCTGCAATTTCCTCCTCAGACTCGTTTACTAAGGTAATTTTATTGAGTTTGGGCTTACAATTGTCTGTTACTTTTTTTACTATATTCCAATAGGTTTTCGATTTATTGTTTGATTCGCTAATTAGACGTTTATTACTTTATATGTTATGCTCTTTCAACTTTGAAAGAAATTCCTCTTTTAGATTATTGAATGATTCAGTGATTCCATGAGCGTTTAAATTTTTTTGTAGCCAGTTCAAAAACTTTAGGTTTTTGTATTCTGCTGCAAGCTGCCCATATAACCCTTTGGAAGTTTTGTGGCGGTCAAAACTGGTATTTTGTTTGGGACAACATACGTTAAGACACCAGTCAAATCGTGAACATACTCATTTACATTTACATAGTAATCATTTAGGTCATAGAAACGCATGAAAGTATACGCGAATTCATTCATTGTCCGTTCGTTGAGGGTTCTACGGAAGCAAGTGATTACTTTAGCCGGTTGCTCATGTTCCGTTGATATTTTGCAGGTGAATACTTGACTGTTGTGGTCAGAGATGCACATTTCTAAGACAGTACAGGTAGTACGTGATTTTATGTTTGTTATAATATAAGCAAGCGGCGTCTTTGAATGGAAATCCAGTCTGGAACCTATGCGCGTTGGCTGTTTTACCAGCGAACTCAGATCAAACGACAAAATTAAGTCATGTAGAGCTTTAGTATAACCGTTCCGAGAGTTCAGGCCATTTACATTCAAGTCGCCAGCTAGCACAATTTTAAATGTCAGCACGGAATAATTCAGGACAAGCGCTAATTTGTCTAAGAATACGTTAAAATCCCCTTCTGGAATATTACATTACCAAATTTAAAAAAAGGACTAGACACTTTTATTGAAAATTCGGACATACTAAAACAAAATATGTGTTCATAGTAGACCAAAATCTTGAACTGGAGATGGACGGTGTGGAAGAGTATATAGAAGACTCGATGAAGCAAGTGTTGGAAACAAATTTAGAATTAGGATCATGTTTAAGTTGCAAGAACTGTGCTAGTTGTTGTTATTATGTCATTTGTAAATATAATTTATTTAGGGAAGTGTACCCCACCTTAGTACTAGCGTATAAGTATTTTTTAACACTTCCGATATCGCAAGTTTAATGTGAAAGATATTTCTCTAAGCTAAAGTATGTAACAAATAGATTAAGATCGACGCTATCCGATACTCGTCTTGAGGCTCTTATGCGAATGAGCGGTAAGAAAGAGATTTGAAATTCAGTAAATAATGAAGGAATTATTAAAGAGCTAGTAAAATCCAGTTCTCTTCTCTCAAAAATGTGATTAAAATAGGAATATTATATTGTTATTTTTTTCTTATTTAAGTTTTAAAATTTACTATTCAGTTGTGTTAACAAGAAACATTTAGGTTTTTTTATTGTAGAATAAATTTGCAGACGCTTTTATTTAGTTTTGTTATAACCTCAACAAATTGACACTTCACACTAATAATAATTAGTTCTTTTAATTTTTGTCGGCACTTCATAAATGGCGCCGGTAACTGTATTTCCTGCGCCGATTTTGCTGGTCCCGTCCGCCCCTGATCATTTGTATAAATGAGCAACAATAGAGGACCCAAGGAGGACAATTGTAGCACCTTTACATCAACTGGTAGCATGGTGGAGCTTTCACCGTTTATGCATACAACTCTATTTTATAAGTAGGAGATGAGCAGCGATTGGAGCGGTAGTCCAGAAAACTACCGCGGTAGCGGTAGCGTTACTTCCCTATAAAAGTACCGCGGTACGGTATTCGATACATTTGTGAATAAGTACCGCGGTAGCGGTAGTCGGTTACCGCGAAATCGGTAGCGGTAGTTTCGCGGTAGTTTTCATTCGATTTTTTTGTCATTTCTGTGAATAAATGTTATCTCTTAATCTATTTTATCTTAACTATATCATTGGGACGTTTTTTGCAACATTCGATCTTCGTATTTACATTTTTTTTGTAAGGGCATGATTTTACTGTAACAAATATCACAATAAATATACATAGGTACCTATACAGGGTGTCCCAGCTATAATTTGCCCCCCCCCCCCCCCAAATCACAGCTACCCTCCAGCGGAGGCGAGAGTCACCCCTATAATTTTAAATTGGAACATGGGTCAAGACGCACATCAATTTTAGCTCCGTAAATTCTCTTTTCAACGATGTACAACTTTTAAAAATTGGGCCAATTTGGGGTAATACAAATTTATTTTATTGTTAAACCGCTGAAAATAATCGTTATATGCTAGCCATGATAAACTGGTGGATACTTCTTCACTGATCTTCGGCTCCATTATAAATTTAATATAATATACACAGTAGTACTACTCAATGCCACAACTTTAATCTTTTAACATTCTGCCTAGACAGATGATTCTGCAATGAACCAAATAATTCATAATGATTTACTGGCTAACTGTAGCGAAAAGCGGTGGAAGAATTTTATGGGAGTACACGTATCGTGACAAATCCACAATCATTTAAAATTACCCTTTATGCATTATAAAACCATTAAGTTACTACCTGTTCGACGATCGTCCGTTAGCCTTCCGACCGGAATCGACGTAAAATTGAGGCGATGCGCTTCAATGAAGTAATAAAGTAACAAGTAACCATGACGCATTTTCCTTCAAATGGAAAAGACGGGCGCACTACAAAGGTAAAAACCTGTACGGGAACCGTACTTTTGTGTAATAACGGTGGTATTTTAGGTTAATTTACGACCCCTCTAATCCTGTTATTAAAAAATAATCCCAACCCTTATTAAGACATTTATTGCACTTTGGTTTTCTAGGTATCTATCTGCATAAGATAATCACACTGTTTTTCTGAAAAATATCTTCGAAAACGAAAACATTTGGAAAAAACTACCGCTGCCGTACCGAACATTTGCGGTAGATTTTGAGAAAAGAAGTACCGCAGTACGGTAGTCGGTACTTTTTTAAAAAGTACCGCGGTACGGTAATCGGTAGTCAAAAAAGTACCGCGGTAGTTCCAATGACTGGAGATAAGTAACCTGCAGCTTAATGGCTGTATATTATAGCAGTACAATTTAGGCATTAGGATTTGATGTGACACACAATCGAAAACAGATTGTGAAACAAATCGAGTAATATAAACTCATCCAGGCCTTTCCTATATCTGCCCTCAGCTATGTCGCTATCCTTATCTATTGTTCTGAAGGAATATCTCCCATCCCAGCACATCATACACATAGCCTTAAACTGCTCGAACTTCATATCAGCGCTAACATGATCCTCATATGCATGCCTGAGATTTAGATCATCTTGCTTAAATAGCATGATAAAGTTTGCATTATCTTGGATAAGTTGTTTCGGTATTCTCGAATAAGTCTGGCAGAGGTAGAATGAATCGACTTGACTGTGACGACCCATACTGAAATATACTCTGATTTTTTTCCTGCTTATCACAGGCAACATCATCGAAAATAAATACTGAATGTGGCTCGGCTTCGGAAGGGTCGATTATTTCCGCGTTTTCCTTATATGCAAAATATCCTATCTCTGGAATATTGGCCATTAATCGCTCTAGCATTCTATACTTAAGCTGATATAGCGATTTGGAAAAGTTATAGATATTCTCAAATCGAAATCCATTGTCGGCAAACAGTAATGAGAACATGGCGTTTGATTTACCGCAATTAGAGGGTCTTCATACTAGCGCCCTGATTGTATTGGGTAGCAATTTGCTGTGTCTAGTGAAGCTCGCCTCAAACCCATCACCCGTCCATTGATCCATATTGATCACCTCTAGCGATTGTTGTTGCTTGATAACCCTCATCGTACTAAACCTCCTGCACCGCGGATGTGCTATATATAGGGGTCGAGCGGATCGAAAGGTTCAGATGAATATGTATCAAGGTCGAGGCATCATCAATTCAGTAATAAACGCACTCCCGTTCGAGGCGCACATACCCGGCTATCAGTACTGTGGTCCTGGTACAAAGTTGGAAAAGAGGTTAAAACGAGGAGATTCTGGTATAAATCCTCTAGACAGCGCCTGTAAACGACACGACATCCGCTACTCGCAGAACAAAAGCTTGAGCGAGCGTCATATAGCTGATAAGGAACTCGAAGAGGCTGCCTGGTCCAGAGTCAAGTCGCAAGACGCAAAGCTAGGCGAGAAGAGCGTTGCGTGCAGAGTGACGAACATGATGAAGGCGAAAAGGAAGATGGGGATGGGTCTTCCGAAGATAGCTATGCGAAGTGGGGTGGTCATGAAGGCTAGAAAGGCTATAAAAAAGTTTAAGCGTAAAATCGGTAGCTCTCAGGCATTTAAGGAGGGGAGCCGAGTTGCACTAGCTGCAGCAAAAATGGCCGTTCGCGAGGCTGGCGGTAAGAAAAAAATCCGCATACCGAAGATAATCCCAATCCCAAAGAGAGGAGGTATCCTGCCGCTAATACCCATATTCGCCGGACTTAGTGCTCTAGGCTCTCAGGCTGGAGGCGCGGCCGGCATATATAAGGCTGTGAAGTCGGTGGGAGATGCTCGAGCGTCCGCTAAAACTATAGCTCTAGGTAAAAACGGTAAGGGGCTATTTATAAAGCCATATCGGAAAGGCATGGGTCTATTCCTGGCTGCGCCAAAAAACTAATTAAGCTGCCCAAGCGCGCCCTCACAAACATCGATCTAAACGAGCATGCTAAAAATATAAAATATTTCCGTGGAGTATTCATGCGAGATACATTGCCTGTTAAACCTCATTACAATAAATCAGCAATCGTTAATTTGGATATCAGGGATGGAGAAGGCACGCATTGGGTGGCCTATAGAAAGCGCGGCAGATCAGTCGAGTATTTTGATAGTTTTGGGGATTTGGCCCCGCCCCCGGAACTTGTAAGCTACCTGGGCGATAGCAAAATCACATATAATAGACAACGCTATCAGAGATTAAACACTTATAATTGCGGTCATCTGTGCTTGGAATTTTTGTATAAATAGCCCTGCATGTACCGACATATCTCAGACATTCACCTTGCAAGGTACAACTAGCATCCTCAGCGCTGATTATTATCCGCCGATCGAGCTCGATGATAGGTCATCTTATTGCTTGGGTTTAATAGGGCTGCATACATATAATACGATACCGAATATTGAGGAAGGGTGTAATAAGTTTATATATAACGGAGGTAAGGAAATTGTAATACCATCAGGCTCATACGAAATTAGCGATATTGTGGCGTACTTGCAGCAGCAGTTATTATCCGACAGTGGGAATCAGCTCGCCGATAATATTTTTTCGCTCAAGCCAAACAATAATACGCTAAAGTGCGAGCTTAAAAGTATATTCAGCGTTGATTTTTCGCCTGATAAAGGCACTATCGGGAGTTTATTAGGGTTTTCGGGAGAGCATATATTAGAGGCAGAATCACAGCATACATCTGATATACCTGTAAAGATAATTAAAGTATCGACCATCAGGGTAGAGTGCAACATCATCACAGGATCCTATTACGATAACAGACTATCCCATACGCTATTCGAGTTCTCACCTGCCGTAGATCCGGGCTATGCTATAAATATAGAATCCAGAAACATTTTATATCTACCCGTCATTAACACAAGCAACATCGATAGTATAATCATTAGGAGAGTGGACCAGAACGGCGATCCGGTTAACTTTAGAGGCGAGAAAATATTAGTTCGATTGGAGCTGAGGCAGCGCTAACATGGGTATTTGCTTCGGGAGTATAAATACGAGGACGAGCTCAATATCAATCAGTAGTAGGCAAAGAACCGCAGCCGCGACATCATCTGCTGTTAAGCGCAAGCTCCTTAAAATCGGCTATAATCTAAAAAAGAAGCTAAAGAAATGACCGAGCTGAATATTTTTGAAGATGTGGTGTTCCAAGACGATATTATAAAGACTCAGCATCATGCATATCACCCCAGATCGGCAAATTTCGGTAATAACGATGAAATCCGCATAACGATCCAGCAGCAGGATATTCTGACTTTGCCTCACGATAGCTACATCTATATTAGCGGTGCAGTCGAGCCTCCTACAGGAGCTGGCGGTATTCCCGTCCAATTTAGGGGGGAGGTAGATAAAATTCGCAATGTTGGCATAACTAGTACAATCAAAGGGCTGCTCTCAATGCGAGGTGAGGATAAAAACGCTGCTGAGATGGCAGGATGGTGTTCCACCGGACAGTTGAAAACCTTTGTCGTCAATAATAACAATTTTTTCGCTATAATTCCGCTCAAGTACTGGCTCGGATTTGGAGAGGATTATCGTAAAGTGATTACGAATATCAAGCAAGAATTAATACTTTTGCGATCTGCCACTGATACTAACTGCTATACCGGTACCGCCGGAGCTGTCCTTAGACTCAATAAAGTTGAATGGCACGTCCCTCATATACAGCCAAGTGCTGCGAATAGATTAGCTCTCTGTCAAAATCTTCACAAGAATGCACCGATTCGTGTAGCATTTCGCGGATGTGAACTGCGTGAACTTACAGCTTTACGATAGACTGAAAAAGAAATCTGGCCCATAAAGACTTCGAGTAATCTTGAGAAGCCTCGCTATATCGGTATTGTACTGCAGCAAAATAGGAGAATTAATGTTGGCGTAGACTGCGCGAGATTTGATCATTGCAATATTAAAAATATTCGAGTACATCTAAACTCGGAAACTTATCCTTACGATGCATTAAATCTCGATATCGCAGCTGGCGATTACACGCATGCGTACCATATGTATGTCGAGTTTCAAAAAAATTATTATGACCGCGCTGATGCTATGCCTATGCTGAATTTTACTCAGTTTAGAGATCAAATGATCTTTCTTTTGACGTATCCAAGCAGAATGATAGCATTAAAACAGCTACAGTCAACTTGAATATCGAGTTGGAGGCGACCGCAGCATTTGCTGCCGGTACTCGAGCATATTGCCTCATTATGTACGATAGCATCGTTGAGTACAAACCTCTAACAGGAGAGGTTAAAACGCTCACTTAAATGCCGAAGAGAGTAAGCTTTGATTTATGTCCCATAACGTTGATGTATAGACCTCATGAGGGTGATCAGTATACACAGTGGAAACATAATGTTGCTGATAGGCTACGTTTCGAGAGGCGCATAGCTTCAGCTGGGAGAATGCTGGAACCTGTTCTACGCAAGCATATTGCCTCAACGCTGCGAGTGCTGGTCGTTGATATACAAGGCTTTTGCACAACTGAATTTACACCCAAGGAAGTGGCTCTAACATTTGATGGAGAGGGGATAAAGACATTCCTATTCAAGCCGCCCAAACCATTTATCGCGCTGAGCCGGAGCTGCCAGAAAGAGATTGTGTGGCTGGAGAGGATGTACCATGGACTGCCCTACAGCGGAGGATATTCAAAACTATCCAACATCGGAAACTTATTTAGGAGATATCCAGCTGATGTTGTCTATATTAAGGGTGCACCAAAGGCTACATACCTCAGTAATTTTTTTGATAACGTTGTTAATTTAGAAGAGGTTGATACCTGCCCAAAACTGCTAAAAACACGAGATTATTGCAGACTTCATGTACTTAATGATAAGAATGTAGCTTGTAGTTATAGAAATGTTAAAGTACTGTACAACTATGTAATGGATATTTTATATGGCAACAAAAAATAATAATACAATGTAAAAACTTTATTTTATTCACCCCCTCCATAGTGCATAGAGAGGACAACATATTAAATAAAGAAAAATCATCAAAAAATAAGTACAATATTATTTAAATATACAATGCAATATGTCAAATATACAAGATAATAAATAAAATCGTAAAAAATATGCAAGATAATAAATAAAAACATAAGAAATATACAAGATAATGAATAAAACGGCAAAAATAAATAAATGAACTATAAAATAGATAAAAAATATATACACAAGCACATATACATATTACAACTACACTAAATGTCCATGACTGCTAGCGAATAATGCCCCCAGGGTAGCGTCTCGTGGGATCCTGGCAGAAGATGCCGCTTATCATCGCGAGGACTGAAACTGATTTTCTTCTGCCGGATGGTGAACACCTGGTGGTTGAAGGATCGGATAGAGCTCTGCTCGTGCACCATCTCGACACCAGTGTTGAGGCAGGCCAGGTAGTCAGCAAAGGATATGTGCTTCTTGACAACATATCCTTTGATGCCCTTGGCCTTCTTGGTGTCCGCAGATTATGTCACTCGGCACGCATACATCTTTGCCCTACAACTCGTACAAACTCCTCCATGATGCGGCCTGTAATAGAAAAAATAGCACATTAGTTTCAAGCATATCGATTTCAACACTCAATTACTTACCGCAATACAAAAAAACACAAAACAAAAAAAAACAATGAAATAGACAATATTTTGGCTTTAGTAGCTCCCACATTTTATGGCATTTAGTGTTTGAACACAATTTCGGGCATATGACCACCGCGACTGCGTCTTATGAAGACCATCCTATCGGTCCAATTTTGCACCACTTTTTCTATCATACCTGGGCTTATCTCGCCAATAACGCACCAAATATTGGCCTCCAATTCGTCAATAGTAGCTGGTTTATCAGCATAGACCAATGACTTGACGTATCCCCACAAAAAGTATCCAACGGAGTCAAATCACATGACCTAGGAGGTCAATTAACAGGTCCATTTCTTGAGATGATTCGCTCACCGAAAGTCCGTCCCAATAAGGTGATGGTTTATCGCGCTGTATGGCACGTTGCGCCTTCTTGCTGGAACCATTTAGCTCTAAGACGAATGTTATTGACTTGGGGAACCAAAAAATTGCGAATTATTTGCCTGCAGCGCTTGCCATTGATGGTTACATTGGATCCGTCTTCTTTCTTCTACACTTTCTTCTACAGCAGCGATGGCTTCTTCGGTACGCAAAGTATGAGTCCGTATTGGATGAATATTATCCATAAGAGTAAACTTTGTCAAAAATCTATCCATAGTATTGCGTATAAGCTGCTCAGATGGACGATTATGCGCACCTTAATGTGAGCTAAGTGCTCTGTAAGTTTGGCGCACAGAACGCGCATTTTATAAATAAATTTCCACGATTTGTAAACGTTGTTCAGCTGTAAGTCTTTGCATGGTAATTTGCCAAAGCATACTGAACATAAATGTCACAGACAGTTGCTGAGTTTGACAGCTGGTTTGACAGATATCCTTATCGGAAGTTCTATACCTCTAAAAAAACACCCGTGAGATAGTTAGTCGGTAAAGCTGAATCATGGTCATTCATGTGCTGATTGTTTGCTCGGGCATGCCTTCTCGAGCATTGGGTGAGTCCTCCTCGATTACCTCGTTCGAAGAACATCAACATATCCACGTCGCCAATCATGTCAAGCTGGACCCCCGTGTTCTTCAGCATGGCGTCCCAGCTCAATGACGGTGCGGTCATGTAGTGGGCTGGATCGAGGTGGTAATTATTCAGGCAGACATCCCTGAATGCCTCGAAGACATCAGCCAAGAGAAGCACATCAGTCTTAAGGTATAGATCGCTTTACTCGCCCAGCGTGGTGATGCTGAATTCCCGCCATACTTTCTGAGCATGCGCATAATCCTCGCTGCTGATCTCGGAGTCAGTCAGCTGACTCCGGAAGGATTCTCGGCTCGGGAGGTCAGTCTCGTCAAGATTGACCCAACTCTGTACGTACTCGTAGGGGAATACTCCCTTACGGGTGAGCAGGTCAATCTTCTCGTCGTTGTACAGCGGGAATTGGCTGTGCACTATCTTCTTGACTTCGAGGTAGGAGCTCAACTTATCCAGGGATGATGCCATGAACCTACAGGAATCTATAAACTTGTATTTGATGTCTGTCCCTGCCATGCTCTTAAAGAACGAGATGAACTTTTCTGTGTTGTTGGGGACCAGCGTCACCCTGCCCTCTAATCCTCTCGCGACATCCCAGATTAGGTAATGCGAATCATAGCCGCTGAAGTTGTGGAATACTACCGGGACGGTGCGTGAATCCTGGAACTCCAGATTACATTCGTTGTGAGCGGCTCCTCTGAATGCTCCGGTCAGATGGTCATGATCACGCACACGGTCCTGTCCCAGCGGCTTTTCACATACGTGGCAGGATGACGCTTGCCGAAACTTGTACTCTTGTTCGGCAGTCAGCACGTTCATCGGCAGGGGACATTTTAACACCGTCTCGACATCCTCGGCAAACTGCTTTAGCTCGGCGATGAACCAGGCAGCACAGTTTTCGCCCGTATAGCTCCGATAGCAAGAAAGAGCATCATCGTAGGAGCACTTGACGTAATAACCAACGCTATACGCCTCGTGCTCCTGATACTTTTCTCCTGCAAAACAATATTATTAATAATCAACATCACCTATAAATATTATTACTAGTATTTTGTATTATTAGCACGATTGGAATATTTCTTACCTGTACTGCCAAATTTGATTGCCGTGGACTTTAAGATGCTCTCAAAGTTCGCATATACAATGAACGGGCACCGCTCTTTGTTCTTATGCGCCTTAAAGGCGATCTTCCCTCCCGGGGAAAGATTCACCTTGAAGGCGTTCATCTTCTCACAGTCCTGAATGTGAGCCGACAGCTTGCCCTGAGTCCTAAAGTAATGGAGACATTGGTCGCAGAAGAACTTCTGCCTGCCCTCTTTGCTCAGCTGGGATGAGAGCAGCTTGGAGAGGTTTTTCACCCACACATAATGATACCGGACGGGGACGGCGTTTGTATAATCCTCTTCATCATCGCCCTCATCAACGTATACATCCTGAATAAGCAGGAGATTTACGTGTCTATCGCGCTTATCCCGGGTGAGGCGCGACGGACTAACTGTAAATTTACCTCTTTTCTGAGCCAAGATGTATACGTTTATTGATAGAGAATTCTGCCGCTCGAATTTCTCTATCTGGGGCCTTTGCATGGGCATCGTGATCCCCTCCAGGTTCAGGACGCTCTCATACCTCGGATAGGACGATGCTCGATGATTATTATCGGCGGTTGGATGTAGCGCTGAGGTGACCGCCCAAGCGAAGCAAGCCTCATCGCTGTTTCGTACATTGACGCAGGCATGTCTTAATTTTATCTGCGGCGGCAGCTCAATGTACGAGGATCCCAACAGCGGCGTATATTTGTTGGTATTCAAATTGAGGCTTACCACGCTTGCAAGGGCCCAGCCAGTCTCACGCTCCTGTAATAAACATGGACATATTAGAGAAAATTAAAGTAAATTTAGCGGGGTGTACAAACCTGAAATTCTTCCAGCTGCTCCAATAGCGGCACCATGACCTGGAGCATGAACCACTCGGCCAAGTCCGTATCCAAATCAATCACCACATTCTTGGTGTTCATCGCCCGCCATCTTGGTGAACTCTCCACAGAGTGTGGTGTTAATTTTTAGGAACGGGTCCTTGGCCAGAGCGTTCCGGGTCCTCGTTGCAGCAGTGGGCGCGCAATGCTCTAGGAAGTTGATGGGGTCTTTGTGAGTCCGGTTCAGGTACGCTCCCGTGCGGATCCGTCCAGCGAACGCCGACTTGAGGTCTATGTACTCTACATCGACGGGTCGTCTGGCTCCTCCACCTCCTCGCATAAGCCTCGCCTTGAGCTGCGACCTCCTGGCCAGCAACTTGGTGATGGCGCTAGTCAAGCCGTTGAGGAGGCCGAGAGTTCCGGAGGGGGTTCCCTTCAGCTGTGAAGCAGCTGAATTGAGCGCCGCCAGATTCTTGCGGATTGTCCCCAGCCAGCTCTCGATTATGCGAGGATCCCGAACATCCTGCCTGCAGAAGTCGTCCACACCTCTGACAAGGGTATTTGCCGTTTCCAACATAGACGTTTCTATTAAAATAATAATAATAATAATAATAATTTTAGAGTAGGCATATATTTAACTTTGCTTTAACATACCTAGATTTGCTGTGGCGAGCGTTAATATTATTATTAATGCGTTAAATAGTAGCGCAGATATATCTGAAAAATGGGATAAATTAATACTATCAGATCTTTGGTATTTACAAATAATATGGGTGTTTATTTCTATATTTAATTTCCTGTAATTGCCCGTTATTTAATTATGACGAGCCTTGCTAGAGTAGCTCATCTGCATTGCTATAAATCTAGGTTAATTGATAATTCCGTGATGCATTTATTTAAAAATTCTCGAAATAATTTTTATTTTAATTGATAAATCCACGTTGTATCAATAATTTTAATTAGCTTACCTGGCGAAAACTTGATAGCACAAACTCCAAGAGCACTAGCTAGGAGAGATGTGGTGGCACAAGGGTTATACACAAAAACTCGTAGGACGAGATCGAGTTGTTAACTTCGACAGTGCTCGATGTAAAGTGGAATGATACGGTCGGAGCATTGCATTTATATAGGCATCGGAGGGGTGGAGTTA
Organism: Othius punctulatus; assembly: GCA_951805005.1. NCBI lineage: Eukaryota > Metazoa > Arthropoda > Insecta > Coleoptera > Staphylinidae > Othius > Othius punctulatus. The sequence goes on along the minus strand of OX638140.1, from coordinate 21,505,243 downwards.
TGAAGGAACATGTCTGCAGGTCACATGTTAATCAGCTGAAACGATTTAATTTGCACGTGGTGCATATCTGGCTCGGTGGGTGACATGTTAATCAGCTTAAACGATTTAATTTGCACGTGGTGCATATCTGGCTCGGTGGGTGACATGTTAATGGCTTTTTGACTTATTGATGTCTTCCTGGAGCGATTAGATTATCGGCGGTGGGGACCGTTTTTAATGCCTATAGTGTAATTATCAGGCGAAGCCACTCCACCTTCTAATTTATGGTTTCCGCCCCCCATTAAAGTGTGGGACCGTGCGCACATATCTGCTTCACAACTGTCGCCCATAAATCATGCTGCACCTTTTAGATAGCCGTCTGAAGCAGCTGCGCGACACATGTGTATGATTATACATCTTAGTGGGGTGTCTGGCAAGCCATATGTGCAATTAGCAGGCGACCGCACCGCGGGGGCCGCTGATCTTGTGTGTCGTCCGTTGGGCGGCAGAGGGGTTCGGTGGTACGCTGCCCAGCACTTGCCCGAATCACCACAACGTAATTACCTGCGCAATTACCCGCGAATTCCACCATCAACCCATTGTTCCCGCCCGCGGTAATTGATTAAACCGCGGATCAAAACGCGGATTAAATTAATCGAAATCTCTGCGGGGGGTGCGTTGGTCAGCACTTGTCCGAATCACCACAATGTAATTACCTGCGCATTTACCTGCGAAATAATCGCGCAAATAGCCGACGTAATTAGAGTAATTGTGGTCTAAGTACCGCGGATAATTGTCGCGATTAAAACGCGAATCCGCCGCTTAAATGATGTAATTACCCGCAAATTCCACCATCAACCCATTGTTTTCGCCCGCGGTAATTGATTAAACCGCGGATCAAAACGCGGAATAAATTAATCGAAAACTAACCTACCCTGGGTCAGAATCAGCGTTGCTTAACTACTCACGTAGGGTGACGCAAGATATACTATTAAAGTAGAAATAATTAAGAACATGAAACATGTATAAGTGAAACATCGTAAGTAATCATCGCAGTTACTATTACTCCATAACGAATTTATAAGTTGCCACATTGCTTTGAGTTTATTTGTAGCTGCATCTATGAACCAGTCAGTTGAATTGATCTTGGCTCTTTTAATCGATTATTTGTAGTACTTGCGATAATTGACACAATTCAATACGTAAAGGATTATTATGGGGATATTGATGACACGATTCATTTAAGGGCTAAAGAACATTGCGCTGAGAACGAAGAACCTCTTTGGGGAGTTCTTAAAAAATGATTTGATAATGAGAAAGTGTTAGTTTTTTTATTTACTTTGTTGACGAAACATAATGAAAACAAAATATATGTTATAGAAAAATGTAATGCTTTCTAGATTTCTTTTATTAAAGTTCTTATGGGGTTCTAACAATTTTGACGGTTTGTGTAAGTAATTATTATACCGGTAATTATATGATTATATAATTACTATTATTTTTAATTTGTCCGACATTTTCAGCGGAAAAATTGACCTGATTGACCTGAAAATGTTTTCTCGAAAACCGCAATAGATATTTAAAAAAAAAAACAAACGGCAGACGATGGTGCTCCTGAAGCTGTATAATATTGAAATAAAAAGTTTTTCTCTGCGACACGTGGTTTACGAAATATTAAATATTTTGTCTGAAAATTTAAAATCTAGGGGGGTGTATGGAAATATTTTCGAAAAATCTCGTTAACTCGGATTCGGCCAAAAATTATATGTCAGCTCCAGTTTTACGTAAAGATTACGAATTTTGCATCGGCTGTTTGACAAAAAATGTCCCTCCAGTGCAGGGCCGTCTGAAGTGTAAAAAATGAGAAAATCGGGGTTATTAATTTTTTTATTTTTTTCCGCCCACCCCAAAGGATTGTAAATGCAGTATTCTTGTAAAGAAAATATATTTATTTAATAATTTATTATTTTTAATAAAAAATGACCTGTAAAATTAAGTTCGTCATATAAACTGCTGTAATTTTTTTGTTTAAAGAGCTATCGACTTAATATTTCTAGAAACTCTGGGGGCAATATCTGAGAAGGCCCATGGTGAATTTCATTAACCCCCGACTTTTCTAACAAACCGTACAAAAAAAAAATTAATGACTGCATAAAAAAATATCCAAAATCCGATTTTTTTCTCGAAAACAGCAAACGATATTTGAATAAAATAAACGGCAGACGATGGTGCTCCTGAAGCTCTATAATATTGAAGAAAAAAGTTTTTCTTTGCTACGCCTGGTTTACGAAATATTAAATATTTTCGGGTCCATTTTTGTATGGAGATTTCGAATTTTGCAACGGTTCTTTGAAAAATAAATTTCCCTCTGGTGCAGGGCCGTCTGAAGTGCAAAAAACGAAAAAAATCATGGTTATTAATTTTTGTATTTTTTTCTGCCCACCCGAAGACTCGTCAATGCAGCATTCTCGTATACAAAATCAAGACGCTTTGTGTGGTACCATCAAAGCGGCAGTAGGACGATTCAAAGTGACCGAAAAAAATACTGAAATGTTAATTTTTGTATTTTTTGCGCGTTAAACTGGTCATGTCTCGAAAACCTGGAGATGCACGGTACCGAAACTTTTTTTTAGACGCGCCCTGAAAAGGTAAAAAATAAGTGTTTTAGTTGTTTTTCGCTCGGAGCAACGGTTTGGCGGTGATAAATTAGTTTGTGTTCGCGGATCATCGTTTCGACAGAATTTTGCGGAAAATAGTTTACCCGTAACGCGTCTGATTTCTTTCTCTGGTTCTGTTTGGTGCAAAAAGTGACGCGAAAAAAATAGAGATTATGCCCAGATGTCTGGGGTATGTCGTCGTAAAATAAGAAGACAGTGCTCCCAACCGTTTCAGAGAAAAAAAAATCAAAAATCATCTGTTTTGTCTATTTTTCTTTGGAGGTCAATAGCTCCGAAACATACATAGGGTACAGGCTCGTTAACAAAATGTGCGTTGAAAAGCCCGTAAAAAGGCGAATCGTTTGGTTCTGTATAAACGAAGACGACCAATCATACGGCCGCAAATAATAGTATATTGTTTTATTAGGAGTAGAAGTGACACTTTTTGTGGCGAGTCTGTAGGTATTGGCTGCCGAGCGGAGCGAGGCAGGCAACTACAGACGAGCCACAAAAAGTTACTTCTACTCCGAATAAAACATGTAATTTTTTCTTCAAACGTCGAAAATAGTTAAAAAGATAATGGAATTAATATTTTTAATTGTCCGAATACGTATAGTTTTAATTCCCAAAGAAGCATGCTATGCAGAGCGTTGCTATGGTTTTGTTTAATTCATTATTTGACATTAAAGTGTATAAAATGGACGAAGACATGTTTCAATGTACACCGCCAGATATTTTAGAATCGGCAAGGGCTGCAACATAGAAATTATTGCCCACTAAGTCCAGTACCATCTATGAAGTGGCCTACAAAAAATTTATTAAGTGGTGCGCCGAGAAAAATGTAAGCAATTATAGTGAAAATGTTTTACTCGCATATTTTTCGGAAATGGCTAAGAAGAAAGTAAAAAGTTCCACTATGTGGTCTCAGTATTCCATGGTAAAATCGTTATTAAATATTAGAAATGGTGTAGATATTACCAAATATTTAAAACTACGTGCATATTTAAAAAAACAAAATGAGGGTTATACACCCAAAAAGGCAAGAGTGCTGACAAAGGAACAGTTCGACAAGTTCTTATCCGATGCTCCTAACGAGAAATACTTGGCGACAAAGGTGAGTTCTTAGAATAATAAACAAATACAAAATTAAACCCTAAATCGTATTTTCAGATTATTTTGATATTTGGCATATCAGGGGCATGCCGTTGCGATGAACTCGTAAAAATGAACACGACAGATATTCAAGACTTGGGATCTTTGCTACACGTAAAAATACCAGATAGTAAGACATCAAAAGTACGTTCGTTTACTATTCTCGGCGATGTGTATCTTACACTATACAGAAAGTATGCTTCCCTGCGCCCATCAAGTCTAAATGAGATGCGATTTTTACTAAAATATCAAAATGGTGTTTGCTATAAACAGGTGATGGGAATTCACAAAATTGGAAGTGCGGCAAAAGAGGTAGCTTCTTTTTTAAACTTGCCAAACTGGAGTGAGTATACAGGACATTGCTTACGCCGAACTTCTGCCACACTGCTGGTAGATGGAGGAGCTGATGTTACTTGTTTAAAGAGACACGGGGGGTGGAAGTCCAGCAGTGTGCCAGAAGGGTACATCGAGGACTCTATTCGAAATAAAAAGGATATTGCGAAGCTAATTTTGTCACTAAATAGTGACAGTGTTGAGTGCGGCGAATCTTCGCAAGAATCGCAAGTAGAAAATATCTGTGGTAGCAGCAAAATGGTTGGCGACAGCGGTGCTGTAAGTGCTGCTGTTGCTGCCAGCGCAATCAGTTTTCAAGGGGCTAAAATATCAAATTGTACCTTTAATTTACATTTTAACAATAAATAAATTTGCGTTTTGTTTGATTTTTTTGTTTTGTTCATCATGTATGCGCACCATATGTATGTGCAATATTAAACCCGCCCTCGTAGGGCGTTCTTATTACAAATTATCCAATCATGTTGTCAAATTTACTTTTACTGCCTAGTCAGTAAAAGTGAAACTTTTACTGACTAGGAGACGAAGTAAAACTTTAAGATTGTGAATCGAGTCACTAAAGGTGTCACTTTTATGACGTTTGAAGAAAAAAATAATTTTCGTGCAATTGGACGAGAAATGGTAACTTCTCAGCGACACAACAGACCGAGAAGTGCAATTTCTCAGCTATGGCCACAAAAGTTTGCCAAGCAACCTAAAATGATTATATATATATATATATATATATATATATATATATATATATATATATATATATATATATAATAATAATAATCTTCGCGCCTTCGAAAGGCGCAAAATAAACTCCTCTTGGTATTTTTCGCTGAGATGAACTATTCGGCCATAATATTTTTTTTTGTTTTTTTTTCTAATTTTGAGATTTTTTTTCTAAAATTTCGTACCCCAGATGGGGTACGCCACACCCCACCACACTGAATGCCTGTAATATGAGCTTTACTTTCCTCCCTCTGTGGGGGGTCGTGGGGGGCGCAGGGGGGTCTATTTTTTTAGTCGTGCTGCGGACGATACGGCGCTTCACTCGGTGTTCACGATGTATTTTTACGCCCCCCCGCCGATAAAAAGAAATCCGCAAAATAGATTAATTTCGACCGATTTTTCGGCGCCATTTGCATGGGGGTAAATATCTAACATGGGGGGCGTAATTTGGGTGACAGTGCGGGACCCTCTAGGCTTGCACCAAACCCAATTAGGTTCGCAAATTTTCCCCCCGTTCGGACTGCAAACCGGTTTGAGCGAGAATTTTTGCGAGAGGTCTGGCTGGGAGGGGGCGACCCCCACCCCCGACCGATTTGGCGTAAAAGAAAGACCGATCTATTTGGGCGTAAAATTTAATCGAGTTCTGTGAAACCGTTCGAAAGTTGTGGTTTTTTTTTCGGCTTTTAACATTTTCCGAAATATATGGGCTTTTAATGGACAATTTTCGAAGGTAATATTTGGATTTTTTTTCTCGGTTCTCGAGCAAAAATTTTAAAAAAAATACACTACATGTACGCAAAATTAATCTGGCTATCTTCCGGAAAAAAAACCGGACTCGATTCGATGAAATAAAAACCCTTCCAGCTCTGCACCGTTTTTTGAAAAAAGGTCCAAAAACTGTTCAAAACCGTTTACAAAACCGTTTCCAAAACCATTTTTAATCGGCCGTCACGGGGGCCCCCGACATCGCAGGGCTCCTATCAAAGCGGCATTTAGATGAGAAAAATGTGGTTCTGTTGAAAAAAAAATGTGTTGGAAAAAAACCACATTCAAAAGAATGTATTGATTTTTTTTTAATTCGAAAAAATTGATTCTAACCTAAAAACAATATTTGTTTACATTTGCAATCCCACTCTATAAAACAATAATCTCTATGTAAACATTTTCATATTTGGACTAATAGTTTCGGAGTGGCGCCGTTTCGGATTTTTTGTCTTTTTCGGAACAAGGTACTCTGACAATAACTATACATATTTATCATACCGCTGTGAAAGCCAAAATATTCTTTATTAAATTAAATAAATAGTTTAAAAATTAAAATACACTTACCATCACTTAATAATCATAGACAGTCTGAATAACAAATAGCTATACATTTTGTAGGCCTAAAAATATGAAGCGAAAGATTGGTGGTGGCGAGAGGGAGCGCGGAAAGAAGAAGACACACTTAGCCGAAGAGACGAAAAGGTGTACCACTTGATTCAATTTTTAATAAGCAACCAATGGTTTCATCCCCTTCCGAAACCCCTGTGGCTGAGTGCAGTTATTCCATACAAAACTGCGAAACTGCATTCATACCACCATCATCCTACTCATCTTCAACTAATAAATCAACAACAATACACGACATTGATCAAGATTCTGAAGCAGACAATATATTAGTTCAACAAGTACAAATGACCGACTGTAGATATTTTCAGAAGCCTCAACCACATAAACTGAGAAACTTTTTTGATTGCCATCCAAAAGTACCATGTCAATTTTATTTGTCAAAAGGAATTTCTAACAAAAAACAAAACTCCACGGCAGTGGCGTAAGTTTTAGTAAGACGCAGAATACATTATGTTGTATGGTATGTTTAGCTTTTGGTAATAAATCTGACAAAAGTGTCTTTATCAATGGCATGTCCGATTGGAAACATATAGGTATATCAACGCATTGAAGAACACCATGTGTCGCAGCTACATACAAAATGTTGTAATGCTTACTTTTTGTTTGAAAATAATTCTAGTGTTGATAAATTATTATGGTCTCAACAGATAAAACTTAAAGAGAAAAATGTTATGACAAATAGACAAATCGTTGATCGAATAATAAATATTATTAAACTTCGTGGAAGACGAGGCTTAAGTTATAGGGGCAAAGAATTTGAATCGTGCTACTATCTGGACAACGAAAATTTGGACCACGGCAACTTTTTAGAAATTGTACTATTGCTTGCTAAATATGATATAATTTTGAAAGACCATTTAGCTAAAGCTATTCCCGAGAGTAAACGACTACATAGTTTAAATATTAAAAATAGATCTGGAGCATTTGTTTCATTTCTGTCAAAGACTACAGTTAATAAAGTTATTAATCTTATTATTAGGGATGGGAATTTAGGTAAAAACCTTTTTTTACATAGCAAAATTAAGTATGTTCTGATTATACCGAATTTCGTTTTGAAAAGAAAGCTTTAATATGACCCTAACTTAATTTTACCTATTTTACTTATTTTTCTATTTATGTCACCTAATTCAGTAATTTTAACAACCTTTTAAGTTATACTTGATTAATTTGATGCACATAATCTATAAATTTAATGACGTGGATCCAGGGGGCACGCCATTATTCGTCAAGTCAATCCTGGCGGCACTTAGGGCGGCACTTAGAGGCCTTAAGCCTCAATTACATTTGGAAAGTTTACTGGTGGAAATTACTTGCCGCCAGTAAACTTACGATGTGTAAACAAGAAAAACGTCTGTCAAGAAAGAAACTAAACAAGAACGTAAGATGTTTTCCTTGTTTGCACATCGTAAGTTTACTGGCGGCAAGTACTTTCCGCCAGTAAACTTTCCAAATGTAAACGAGGCTTTAGAGTGCACGCCCACTTCGGTGTCAGTATGTTCGCCACCGTTTTACGCTTGTGTTTTGTTTAACATTCCATCTTTAAAATTCATGTTTTAAAATGCCTAAAGCGAAACTCAAAAAACTTCAACTTTTAAAAAAGTGGGTGAAAGGACGCGAGGAAACATTTCATATAGACGATGGCAGTGTGTTTTGCAGATCTTGTTCAAAAATTGTAAGTGCAAAATTTGATATTAGGGTATGTTTTAAAGTTAATTTGTTCTAATATGTATATGTATGTAGGTAGGTGCTCTGCCAGCAACAAACTCATTTAATACTACATGAAGCTAGCAAAAGCATAAACAGTATCTAAACAATAATAAAAACCAATTGCAATTGCAAGATGACAGTTCTACCTATTCACACAGTTCTAACTGTCGGAGAATTCCGGACGCAACCAGATGGACGCTTAACCTTACTATATGCATTAATAATATAATTAAAAAATATTAAATACGTCAGCTACTGTTTTTAAATAAAAACCTAAAAACCTAAAATCTTACCTATTTTACATTTTTTTACTACCTTTTAACCTAACTATTTCTTGATTTTTAACAACCTGAATTCCCATCTCTACTTATTATTCACAAAATTAAAAAAATAATAGCAGAAGAAATAAATACTGCCGGAATTTATGCAATAGCAGTAGACACATGTACATGAAAACCAAACCTAAGAAAGGTTGCTCTCCTTTGTCAGTTGTCATAATTCAACAGGAGCTGGTATTCATAAATTAATTGAAAAGGAACTTGAATTAAATAAAATACCAATTTCGCAATGTATCGCTGATTCAACTGCAAGGCAGCCAACATGCAAGGATCATATAAAGATTTAGTGCCAATGATGAAGAAGGAAAACAGTGAGCACGTTTATATTTGGTGTTACTGTCACATTTTAAATTTAGTTATTTGCGATTTAATGCAGTGTAGCATTAAAGCTTCATCCGTCTTCTCGCTCATAAATAAAGTAGCAGCATTTTTTAAGGAATCCTATCAACGGATAGATGTTTGGATCAAAAATAATGTTAACGACCCGAAGAAGAGAAAGCTACAAATCATTGGAGAAACTCGATGGTGGGATGATTTATCTAAATAAATGGCACTTTCAAAAATATTCTCTAAATACGGTAACATAGAAGCAGCTTTGTATGTAGAAGTTTTATTGGCATTAGATACAATAGATTAAACCAAAAAGCTGAATAGTAATGTGAGAGCTATGGCAAAAAGTCTTAAAGAAAATATTCTAAAATACGAAGTTATTTTAGCAGCTAATATATTTTTTAAAATATTCAGCATTACGGGACCGCTGTCAAAATATTTACAAACACCAGGACTAGATCTTTTGAAGCTATAATAACACCGACGAACACCAAAATGCCTTCCAAATGTCAACCTCACCTGCACGCGGTACACCCTGCTAGAGAACAAACGAGGCTCTGGCGACCGAACACTGGCGGGATAACCATATTCTCACAAAAACACAGGACTAAATCCCTGAAACACCAAATTGAGGAAGGCAACGGGAACCCACCTCAATAACTACTTTCCCACGAAAATGAAATGGCTTTACTCAAAGATAAATTTTCCGGAGACAATCCCCCAATCGGATATCCGGGGGGGATGGCCTTGAGAAAAGCTAAATACAAAGGTAATAGATACCTAGACAATACCAATATCGGCACCTGGAATGTGCGAGGACTCTTGCAAACCGGAAAGACATACTTAATGGAAAAAGAACTGGAAAGATATAATATGGATATTACAGGAATATCCGAGACGCACTGGAAAGGAAATGGCCTTATTACGACAACTAATGGCAACACAGTGGTATTTTCAGGAAATGAAACCAACAGCAGAAACGGAGTAGCAATAATAATGACATCATCAATAGCAAAAAGCTTAATGGGATATAACGCCATCAATGACAGGCTGATATCCGTCAAAATACACTCGAAACCTGTTAACTTAAATATAATCCAAGTATACGCACCTACCAGCGCCTCAAACGAGGAAGAAATTGAACAGTTTTACGGAGAACTTGAAACAACACTACAGAAAATCCCAAATAGAGAAATAACTATTATAATAGGAGATTTTAATGCGAAGGTTGGAGATACAAACGAAGATAACCACTTAAGACATATCGTAGGAAAATACGGTATAGGGACGAGAAATGAAAGGGGAGAAATGCTATTAAACTTTTGTGCGGGTAATGAACTAACAATAGCGAACACAGTGCATCAACAACACATTCGACGAGTATATACCTGGCAATCGCCGGGCGACCGATGTAGAAACCAGATAGACTACATACTGATACGCACTCGATGGAGAACGTCTATACGAAACACAAAAACCCTCCCTGGAGCAGAATGTGGCAGCGATCATAAACTTCTCACAGCTCGCTTCAAACTAAAACTGAAGGTACCACAAACAAGAACAACAGCACCCAGGCCACAAATTAGTAATGAAAAAATATTCGAAGAAAAGCTGCGGACTAAACTCGACAATCCACCTACTCAACAAGAAGCATTAACACCTGATAAAATATGGCAATTCACCAAAATGGCCATCGAAGAAACGATTAAAGAAACCAAAGAGAAACAAACAACAGAAAAGCGCCAATACTGGATAACGGATCAAACTATGGAAATAGTACAAGCAAGAAGAGATCTAAGGCCAAGTGGTATAGATACAAAACAAAAACAGATCAAATTGTCCGAACTCAGCAGAACTATACAACGATGTTGCAGAAAGGATAAAAACACACACCTATTAAGAATCTGCAGCGAAGCACAGGGGCACGCTGAAAATAATAACACAAAAGACCTTTATAAATTAGTAAAATCAATAAACAAACGACACATGCCTCGATCATGGACCATCGAAAATAATGAAGGCGAAAAAGTAACAAACATAGACGAAGCACTGGAAGTATGGAAAGAATACTGTGAAGAACTATTCGATGATCATGGAAAAACAGACAACTATAAACAACAAGATATGAAGGAAGAACCAACTATCCTAAAAGAGGAAATAAGGAATGCCATAAAAAAACTCAAGCCCCTAAAATCTCCAGGAGCAGATAACATCACGACCGAAATCATTAAAGCAATGGGAGAAAGCGGTGTCCACATACTACATAAAATATGCAACGGAATATGGGCAACAGGACAATGGCCTGATGACTGGGTAGAATCGGTATTCATACCATTACACAAAAAAGGTTCCAAAGAGAAATGCGAGAACTATCGGATGATTGCACTAATGTCACATGCCAGCAAGATCCTCCTCAAAATTATTAATGAAAGACTAAAACCATTCCTGTTATGGCAAATACCACCACAACAAGCTGGATTTGTCAAAGGAAGAGGCACTCGTGAACAAATTTCCAACCTAAGAAGGATCATTGAGAAAGCCCGAGAAATCAATAAACCAATTTACATGTGCTTCGTTGACTATCGTAAAGCCTTTGACAGTATGAAATGGGAAAAACTTTGGACCATACTACGCGAAATGGGAGTCCCTCATCATCTAACCTCATTAATACAACAACTATACAAAAATAGTAAGGCAAGAGTACGAATAGATAAACTCCTCTCAAATCCATGCAACATCAAAAAAGGAGCGAGACAAGGATGTATACTCTCGCCAATCCTCTTCAATATATACACAGAATATATAATGAGAAGAGTTCTTGAAAATTGGAATGGAGGTATAGTTATAGGAGGAACACCCATAAACAACCTGCGATATGCCGACGACACTGTCCTGCTAGCATCAACTGCAGAAGAACTCACAGGCCTTGTGCAGAAATTGAAAACAGAAAGTGAGAGCTATGAACTGGAAATCAACATGAGCAAAACAAAAATCATGTTCATAGACCGAGGCAACAACAATAATACAGACATAACACATATAGATGGATACGAGGTCGTCAGCCAATATATATACCTAGGAGCACTCATTACAAACGATGGTGCCTCCACAAAAGAAATAAACAGAAGATGTGAAATGGCCAGACGAACCACAAGAGAACTTCAAAGAACATGGATGGATAGTGATATAACCCTAAACACTAAAAAACAAATAATAAAAACACTGGTATTCCCAGTACTACTATATGGCTCTGAATCATGGACTATTAAAAAACAGGATAGACGAAAAATTGATGCATGTGAGATGTGGTGCTGGAGGCGAATACTACGTGTCCCATGGACAGCTCACAGAACTAACGTATCTATTAATAAAGAAATAAATGAACCCCAGCGACTGTCACAGATTGTCTATACTAGAATCCTAAAATTTTTCGGCCACATCAATAGAAGAGATGATAACAACCTAGAAAAGCTGGTGATACAGGGGAAATTGGAAGGAAAAAGACCAAGAGGAAGATCGCCGATGAGGTGGACCGACACTATCAAGGCAACAACCAACAACACAATAACACAAGCAACAAGAGATTCCGGGAACAGGGAAAGATGGAGGGATATTGTACGAAGAGCGACAGCAAAAGAGTAAACCACAATCACGACCTCTCTGAAAAGAGAGAAAACGAAGAAGAAGAAGATGGCGTAAAGTGCAATAATACAATTAAATATAGGAGTTTCAAAGAAATTTTCTTTCAGTAAAAAAATCGCGCAGACGAATTCGTAACATGGGCTGAAGAAAAACTAGAACAACATAATTCTGTAATGACAGTTGAGACATCATTGCCGAAACTACGAAGAAAAACATAAAGCTTATGCCTGGAGAAAAACGTACAGAAGAAACACCAGACGATGAGCTTGATAAATATAGTATTGAAACATTTAAAGTAATAATGGATACCATAATAGAGTCCATGATAAAACGATTTCAAAAAAACTTTGATGTTTGTATAGATTTATCTGTGCTAGATCCACAAAATTTTAATGAAATTTAAAAAAATATTCCAAGAAATTGACAAACAAACAAAACCTATGACAAAATGTTTAAAAAAAGATGCCACTATTAATATTAACGATAATGAATATCAGAATTGTTTTAATCTCTGTAAAAATGTCCTAACAAATGAACCGCTGCTCCAATACCCTGATTTTTCGAAACCTTTTATTTTAACTACGGGTGCCAGTAATTATGCTATTGGCGCGATATTATCACAAGGCAAAATAGGCATCGATTTGCCTATTGCATACGCAAGCAGAATCCTTAATCAATCGGAAACTAATTACTCGACTATTGAGAAGGAGCTTTTATCTATCGTATGGGCTGTCAAATATTTTAGACCCTATGTATTCGGTCGAAAGTTTCAAATTGTTACGGACAATAAACCCTTGCAATGGCTTATGTCAATCAAAGAGCCTAATTCAAAATTGGTTAGATGGCGCCTCAAATTGTCAGAGTATGATTATACGATCGTGTATAAAAAGGGTACTTTAAATAAAAATGCAGATGCCTTATCACGCATCGAACTTAATGTGCATGATAACTACAATAATACCCGAGACTTCTATGTAAGGAACTTTAACGAAGAACTTATTAAAGATAAAAACGTCAAACCAGATAACGAATCCTTAATTGTTGAAGTAGGAGATTTTTCACACAGAAACAACGAAGAAATTGGTACGGACGGCGAAACGGCCCACTCGAGTTTTGAAAATCCAATACTCACTATTCCAATAGTAGATAAACCTGTTAATATCGGAAATAATCAATTAATTATCTCAGAAGTGAATTATGCACCAGCTAAACCAAAAATGGTAACACTCTATAATAAAAAGAAAATGCGATTGTATGTACAACTATCAAAATCTAATTTCGAACAGGATTTAATAAAATTTGTAAAAGAATTTATCGTGCCAAAAGTAAAATACCATCTGTATTTCGAAGACCCGGTTTACGAAAAACTATGTGCAGTACTCCAATATTATTTTAAAAATTCAGAAATCTTATTTATAAAATGTAATGAAATGCTAAAAGATGTAGAAACCGAAGATAAAGTGATTGATATTATTAAAACCTATCATGAAAGCAAATCAAATCATAGAGGAATAGATGAAACCATAGCGCAACTAAGACGAAGGTTTTACTGGCCAGACCAACTTCGTACTATACAAGATTATATTAATTCATGCGAAATCTGTTTAGTTAGTAAATACGACAGAAACCCTTTAAAATTGAAACTCAATATTACCCCGACTGCCACAAGGCCATTTGAGATTTTACATATTGATACTGTTACTTTCGAAGGAGTTGCATTCCTTACAATTATAGATTCATTCTCAAAATATGCACAATTATATAAATTAAATTGTCATCAAGCTATCGAGATAGCGAATAATTTAATTAAGTTTTTTATTCATCATGGCATACCGAGACAAATAATCGCGGATAACCATTTAGAATTTAAAAATTCTATTATAAGGGAACTACTAGAATTGCATAGGATAAAACTTCATTTTATATCGTCTCAACACCCAGAATCTAATGGGATGGTGGAACGAGTCCACTCCACAATAATAGAGCATATTCGGTTACTAAATAACCAAGTATTATATAAAAAAGAACCAATTACAAATAAGGTAAACTACGCACTTCTAGCCTACAATAACTCAATACATTCTGTAACCAAATTAAAACCATCGGAAATTATATCAGGTCACATTGACACGGATAACCCATTTAATGTCGACTTAGAAGCGCAACTTGTAAATAATTATATAATTAACCATAAAACCAAAATCATGCTATTATACGAAAAAATTAACCAATGTATTCAAGAGAGTAAGGAGAAAACTGCGAATAAAATAAATAAAAACCGCGAAGAACTAGATGAACTACCAAGTAAAATATTTGTTAAAAACAAACAGAAACAGTCGAAAACAAAAAATAAGTACAAATTAGAAACTGTCGACTCGGTAAATCATGACTTAAAAACTGCAAAAATAATCACCAAACATCATAATACAGTTGACAAAATCCATTTATCAAACATAAAAAGACCACGAATTAAACCCAAAACGAAAATAGGTAACAAAAGTAAAATAAATTACGAGTTCTACAAAAATTACATGGAAACTCATAATACTATTACAAGTAAAAATATAATGGAAATAGACAACGATCTATTTTGGGCCCCCGCAGATTTTTCATTAGCCCACTGCGTAAGTGCAGATTTGAAAATGAGCGCCGGAATTGCTCTAGAATTCAAGAAAAGGTTTGGACAAGTAGAAACGCTTAAAGCTCAAGATCCGCAGTTATATTCACTTTGTCACTTAAATGAAAATAATCGTTTTATAATTTATCTGATCACGAAGCCCAAATATTATTATAAACCCACAAATGTAGATATGTTTATGACCTTGATCAATCTAAATAAATTCTGTATTTTACATAACATCACGAAGCTAGCAATACCAAGATTAGGATGTGGTCTAGACTGTCTAAATTATACGGATGTAAAAACAATGATCCAGTATATTTTTAAAAGTTCAAAAATATCTGTACATATTTACCACAATACAACTAAACTCGCCGATTCTCTTCCAGGTTGCTCCTCGTCACAGTGACGCAATGCATGGAGATAAAAAATATTACGAGAAATCTAGGAGTAATACCAATTAATTTAGGACTAGCAAAATTACAGAAAACACAACATACTTTTGTGCACTATTACGACTTAACTCCGTTGTACAAAGAATTTGATAATACAAATACCCAGTACAACTATCTGAAAATAATTTTACAAAGTATATCATCATTTAAGAAAGAATTTG
This sequence comes from Othius punctulatus, assembly GCA_951805005.1. Classification (NCBI taxonomy): domain Eukaryota; kingdom Metazoa; phylum Arthropoda; class Insecta; order Coleoptera; family Staphylinidae; genus Othius; species Othius punctulatus. The sequence continues at coordinate 21,489,742 of OX638140.1, read as the reverse complement.
ATAACTATGATAAAACGCTAAATTATATGCAGAATAATATTGCAAGTAAAATTGACAACCTTAAATTACATATAATAAACTAGAATAGAAATAAACGAGGACTGATTGACGGCCTAGGTACAATAGTAAAAACTGTTACCGGCAATTTAGACGCTAACGACGGAAAAAGAATTGATGAAATCCTAAACCATTTACAAACAAATCAACAATCTCTCCAAGGTCAGTTGTTAATGAAATATAGTGTGAATAATAGAATTATCAGAAAGTTTAATGACACTTTAAGAAGTATTGAACACAACGAGTTATTATTGAAATCAAGAATTTTACAATTATCTGTAATATTAAAGGGAGAAGTAGACCACCATATTATTTGCAAAAGAAGTGTTCAATCAACTATTCATTTTGTACAATACTATCTCAAATATTTTACAAGATATTGAAAACTCTCTCTCATTTTGTAAATTACAAATCTTACATCCGAGTATTATAAAATCAAAAGAACTGTTTTTAGAACTTCAGCATATTTCCGTGTTCTATAACAAGCAATTTCCATACGAATTGAAAATTGAAAATATTCTGGATTTTGAGTCAGTAATTAGAGTAAATTGTAAAATTGAGACCTCGAGAATTAATTACTTTCTTTCTATCCCTATAAATTACGAACATGAATTTGAACTTTACCATTTAAATCCCATACCTACCAAATCTGGATCTGAATTCGTAACAATCATACCCGACGTAAAATACCTACTTAAATCAAAAACTGATGATAAAGTACGACCTCTGAGTTGTTTGTGTACCCAAGGTACAAAGTATTATCAATGTCCAGATTACCTGCTAACAAGCAGTGAAGCAGAATGCGAAAAGGAAATACTATCGGTTGGTAGTAGTCATAAATATAAATACACACGACTGGATATAATTAAAAATTATCTAGAAATTATATCCGAAATCAATCAATACCTGGCGGTATTTCCTACCGAAGAAGAAATTCAAATTATATGTCAACAAGGAGATGAAAGAAGAAAGCTTTCGGGTATCTACCTAATTCAATAAGGAAAGTGTAAACTACTCTTCCTACACGAAGAAATGACGTATCAAGAACACACCTACGGTAGCCCAACACTAATCGATAATCCCAAGATCGATTTATATGGAAACAACTTTACTGGGTTCACTATCAAATTAAAGAACCTCAATCTACAAGAAATTCAGGATGCCCAACAAATAATCAAAACAATCAGCACAACATCCAACATGTTCATCCCAAGCCTGTGGACCATCACCCTGTACATACTACTGATAGCTGTCACCAGCTTCGTCGCCTTGAAATGGATCAGAACGAACCACCTTCCAGGGGAAGCTAGATTTTAAGGGGGGAGGAGTTATATGATGATCACCCCGTATATCTTATATTATATTCCTATTTTATTTATAATGCTTCTTAGTGTATATGCGTAATGCGCCAGCAATTTATTATCTGTTATTATACATTGTTCATTATATTAATAATCTCTCTATTGTTCATTATTAGGATAGTGTGAAAATGTATCATTCTAAATTTGTACGTTGATCAGTAAAGTCGTTAAACTCACTAATTATTTAATTATTAATAAATAAACTAATTTGGCCCTTTTTTAAAATAATTGTGGTGACCCAGTAAAGCTAATTTGTATATGGCGCCGGTAACTGTATTTCCTGCGCCGATTGTGCTAGTCCCATCCGCCCCTTTTTCGATCATACCAATAAAATGTATTCATGTATTTAATACTCAATAAATATTACTCCCTCAGTTCCAAAATAAGTGTCCGAGTTTAGCTTTTTTAATGGATTATTGAAATATTGTAATTAAATGTATCAGGAGTTATTTATTCCAATTGATATAAAAAAAAGTGATTCTCGTAGCCGCCTGAAGTTTGAAATTTGTCAAAATAGTGTTTGAAATGAACAGGTAAAATTTGTAACAATTGTTAGTTTGGTTTTTTACCTGCTGACACTTTGTTTAAACATTTTGTTTGTTAATTATTACGGTCGTTATTGCAAAAACTACCCTAAAAGTGCGGGCTTCAGAGTTTTAAAGATTCAAAGCTTGTAAAGTTTCATGAAGCTTTACAAGCTTCCTTATATGTGCAAGGGAACATTGTTACACAATGTAGTTTATTCCGACCGTTTAAGTTACTAATTTGATAATTGTTACTCATAAGTGTTAATTTTTAAATGTTTTCCATTTTATGTTATAGTTTAGTTGTGAATATACGCGTTATATATCCCTTTGCATATATTTTTTAAGAAAATGGACATATATTTTGCTACAAATATAATTTCTAAATCGGACACTTATTTTAGAACGGAGGGAGTCATTGTTTTTCAAGTCTCCTGAAAAAAAAAATCATATTAAAGCAACCTTGAAGCTATTTGGGTTGCATATGTGGCAATGTTTCAATTGCGCATGCGTTAATTGTCCGATTCCCTTCAAAATCAATGTTGTCAGTCGTGCATCGCGCATGACAGCGTTATGTCAAAAATCCGGCGGAATGTCACCTAATTTTATACGTCGGTTTCGTCGAATTTAATTAATTTGTGATATGTGATCGTGCGAGTTGAACAAAGCGACTGCAGCCGGAATCGAGAGGACCAAATGTCGAGGAGTGACGACGAGCTAGGTAAAGAACCCCCAAGGGCCTTGTAGGTGTCTCAAAATTGAACGCAAAACCATTTGTTTATGCCTTTGTGCGCGATGGGATCACTCATTTCTTTGATTGCCTCTAATTAGGGGTACAATTTGCTGAATCAATCCGTTTGCACAGAGTTAATAGGTGAGGGAGATCTGTCGTGTGCCAGGAATTGAAAACAGTGGAAACAGTGACCCGGTTACTGTGAAGTACATGGGTCAGTAATTGCTTGTTGTAATTAGAAATCAATTGTTTACACACTTAAATTTCACCAAGGAGGACGTAAGAGTTCTGCAATCCTAGTGAGTGGTTCGGTTTTCGACACGTTATATTTAGACACTTTATTAATTTTGGTTTATTTTTAGTGAGTGATACATTTTAATTTCTTCATTCATTATATCCCTACGTTAAATATAGTGCTTTTAAATTGTACGGCAACACATTGCAATGTCTCAAAATAAACAGTTAAATATTTACTTTGAGGAAACCCTGGCAAAGATTGCATGTTCTGTTTGTAAAGGGTAAATGTAATTAGCCATCTGTAGAAACATCAGTTATGTTTGTGCCCAAATTATCTATTTGTAGCACTAATAAAAGTATATGTAAAATTATTATTAACGTAGTTATTCAAACAACTTACAATTTACATTAAAAGAATTTCAAACGTTTCTACTAGTATTTAGTCATGCCTGTAGGTATTTTAATATTAATGACAGAAACAACGAAGTTACTTTGTCGATAAAATATCTTGAATTTATCTTATTCTGAAACATGCAAAACACAGCCATACTTTTGTCGCTAGAGTAACATAATAATGAAATGACAGCATTGTATTAGAGTTTGTCCCTATTTTATTTTGGAACTTAGGAGAAAGAAAGTAATAGAACAAATTTTAAAATATAATCACAGCTAGAAAAAAAAATTATGTAATGAAACAATATTTAAGAAATTAAGTACATACAGAGAAAAAATTTATTTAAGGTAATAGAATAAAATTTAACTAATTTAGCTTATTTACAAAATTTTAACAATGTCCAAACGTTCCAAATTTCCTTTTCTTCGTTTTCAGAAAATGGGTACAGGTTTAATTAAATTTTGTGCCTGTTGCCCCATGTTCAACACTGAATTGTTTTCGAAATATGGTTTAATTAAACATTTACTAGTCAAAAATTAAAAAGTAACCAAATAGAACTAATAGCGCATGTAGGGTATTAAAAATTATCGCAAATATTGTTTAAACTGTCCTCCATGGTGTTGAATACATAGTTTCACTCGCCGTCGAAGAGATGCGTGCACTGGATTGAAAACGCCTTGATTTTTTAATTGTTGATGTGCGTCAACAGTTCTCTGCCAATGTTCATCGTCTGTTTTTACATCTGTTTCGTAAACATGATCTTTCAAGTACCCCCAAACCCTAAGATCCAGGGGATTCAGATCTGGGGATCTTGGTGGCCACGTAACTGGACCTCCCGTACCGATCCATCTATTTCCGAAACGTTGATTTCAATATGTTCTTCCTATATGTGAATAGTGGGGAGGGGCTCCATCATGCATAAAATACATTCATATCATTCAACGGCACTTCCTCCAGTACTTCATCTAAACTGTCGTGTAAAAAGTTTCAGTAAGATTCACCATTCATCCGATTGTGCAAACAAAATGGTACAACAAAACAATTGCCCACGATGCCAGCCAAGACGTTAAATACATTCATATCATTCAATGGCACATCCTCCAGTACTTCATCTAAACTGTCGTGTAAAAAGTTTCGGTAAGATTCACCATTCATCCGATTGAGCAAACAAAATGGTACAACAAAACAATTGCCCACGATGCCAGCCAAGACGTTAAATACATTCATATCATTCAATGGCACATCCTCCAGTACTTCGTCTAAACTGTCGTGTAAAAAGTTTCGGTAAGATTCATCATACATCCGATTGAGCAAACAAAATGGTACAACAAAACAATCGCCCACAATGCCAGCCAAGACGTTAACTGAAAATCCAAATTGATGATTTCTAACATGAGCTCCGTGCATATTTTTATCTGATCATTCATGCAGATTATGAAAATTTAAAACTCCTTCGCGAGTAAAACAGGATTCGTCTGTAAACACAATGTTTTAAGAAAATCTGGATTTACGTTAAGTTCATGTAACAACCATTGGGAAAATTGGATTCACGGACGACTGTCTCTAACCGTAGATGATGAACAATTTGTAAGTGATACGGATGAAGTAATTGTTCTTTGAGGGCACGCCAAACAGCCAGAACCAACCAACCAACCAAACATGATTTACGGCTAAAGCTCTACTCATTCGCCTGTTACTCACACGAGTATTATCATCTACAGCTTGCAAAATAGCCCTTTCGTTGTTTGCTGTTCGAACTGTACGAAGCCTGCTCTGTCTGATTTTTATATCTTATATCATCCTGTTTCTCTGAGTCTTATGTGATGGAAATTGCCTCAAAGGAAATCGTCACTGATAAATGTATTTAGCTTCACGGGAATTTTGTTGAGCTTTGCCATAGCACAGATGCATATCAGCGTATTCCGCTGAAGTAAATGCAACCATTGCGTAACTATACTGGCTTACTAACTATCACTGTCAACAAGACGACATTTGTTTTACCGTATTTTGATTGTTAGATTAATTCAAATTGAAATGTGTAATTAAAATTTCAAGATTTCTGATTTCGAAAACCGTTGACTATTGGACCTGGGTTTATTAGCATTTGTCTCTGGTTTTGATGTCTACTATCACCTGTCAAAGCGTGTACAGTTTTTTTTTTTATTAACACCCTGTAGAATAGATTCATAATTTCTTGATTTGTGAAATCCTTCATCCTTTACCCAACAGAAACATTGAAATTCAATCCGATTAATAATGGTAAAAATACATAAATTACATGGGCATGCCTGCTGTGATCCACATGCACAGGTAGAATTAAATGCTGCAAAAAATGTATCAAGGAATTCAAAATAACTGACAAAGCACTCATTTTAGAGATAGGTTTCTATAACACATTTTTGTAGAAACTTGTTCTGTCTATTTGTCTATTGCCCAGTCATACAAAAAATATGTCATTCCATTTAAAAAAAAAAGAACAAATTGTGTCCAGAATTGAACGAGCCTGAATATGTAAAAATATACAGGGTGTTTCATTGAAAATAACAAAGTTGATGGCCACTTCCGGACCGGAAGTGATAGAAACATGTACATATTTTCTGTTGGGAGACCACCATAAACCATGTTAGTGTGAATTAAAAAAAAAAAACATCAGAAACCCCATAAACTTTTAACCAACGACTTCCGTGTGATACTCTGTATACAAAAAATGTATATATGTAATTTATTTTTCTGGGATTTTTCGCTCTTAGATGCCAGAGTTGCCTCTGTCTCCATCAACATAAAAACGTTTTGAATAGTGCATATGCCTAATATTTTGCTACCAATATAAAGTTTTAAGAATATGATAAATGTGGTACCATAACGGTCTGAATACCAATATAATTTTGGCAAACGTTTAATCTAGTCCTGTATTCTTTTTACAGCAGTTATGGAAACAGTAATATATGACCGTGAAATCCTGAAGATGGAGTCGATCCTCCTCGACGACTCCAAGCTCAAAGATATGATGTCGAGCACGATCTCGGTGACTTCCAGTTTAACATCGCCAGTCGATTCTGGAGTGCAGCTCTTGGACAGCGAGAGCGACCTCACCTCTGTCATGTCAGCAAGCGGCTTCGACCTGGAAAGAGACCCAGATTGCCAGATCACAGACTGTGAGAAGCTGAACGAAATGTTCAACAGCCTGGTCTCGAGGGACAATCAAGATCTCGATGGTGAGGAACGGGCCCATGTCATGACCAAGAGCGACATTGTTAATCAAAACGTGACCGAGCAGCTTGCACCCTTCTCTTCGTCGGCTCCGAATCAAGATTACATGTCACAGAAGGCGAAGGATGAATTGAAACCTGAGGATATGATGAACGTATCACTAAATAGTTATGAATTACTTGATTATACCATGGCGAATACTAAGAATCACATTAAGGTTTTGGAAGGTAAATAAAAAATATAATCCTTTTATAATTAAATTGTAATTAAAGATAGATAGACTATACTCTACAAACTTTATCTTGAAAGATGGCTTGTTTTTGATGTAGAAATTACTCTATTAATTCCTTTAATTTTAACATTAAAAATTTCATCAATAAATAGAGATATATAAGAAAAGTCATACTACATCTACAAAATGGTTCATGTTCACTCATTTGCCTAAGCACGGCTCATGTGTAAAAGTGTGTAAAATACATTCTTCATTTGTATTGTCTTTGAGATAATGTTTGGAGATATGGCTTTTTCATTTCGGGATCCCACTGTGTTAAATTTGATTAATTGTGTGTTATTTGCTACAGTTGAAGATCAAATGCACGTCAGCATGTCGGAAGAAGTAAATGAGTCACTGCAAGTATTAAAATCGGCTGTTGAAGTACCTCCGATTGAACCAAACGTGGATGAAATTAAGCCTGCCCTCGCGGAGGTTATACCTGACGAGCAGATCGTGTTCCGTCGTCAGAGAAAAAAGAAGTCCAAGTCTGATACCCCAAAGAAACGGGTGTCTTTCCACGAAGATATCTTGAACAGCACAAAAATCGACGACATACATATAAACCACGGCTTTGTCACTATCGAGCCTGACGTGTCGTCAAACTTTTTTCTCAGAGGTTTTTCAAAGAAACCCGATGTTGTTAAAGGAAGGTACAGCTGGGCTGCTGAAGGAGACGCGCCATATTATGATAAGAAAAAATCTGATAGGGAAGTAAAGTCTGATATTTACATACACACGGCTAGATTTTCGTCGATGTCTTCTAGTTCAAGTGGAAGCATTTCAAGTTCAATTGATGAGGAAGATAATAAGGTAAATTTTCTTTTCATTCAAAAACATAAAAAGTAAATATAGTGGCTAACACACCCCAGCCATCTTTTGTTTTTATTTTGTTATGGTTTTTTAGAGTAATCAGCCACCTTTTCTTTTTCTTCTTCTTTTTTGTTTTTCACATTTTCTTACATATATGTTTCTCCATATTTTTCTGTTTCCTGTTTTTCTTTCCATTCATTAACCCCGGCGCTTTTGAGGTCATCGTCCACCTCTTAAAACTTACTTTACGTCAAAATGACATTTGGCTGGCTAACATAAAAATCCAATCAGCTGATAGTAACATTAGATGTTGGAAACGATGAAATTTGAAATTTAAAACTTTTGTTCCATTGTAATCCATGTCTTTGACAAATGAGTTAATAGGCAGGCACAAACGTAGGGGATTTTCAACCGCTCTGTCTCGCGTATGCGTTTGGCATCCCTGCCATGCTAATCTGTCCCAAATTGACGTGACAGGAATGCCAGATGCGGACGGCGAGTCAGATCGGTTGAACATCCCCTCCGTGTGTGCCTGCCTAATGGCTCTCGTATGCACGGGCAACCATTAATCCTTATAAGGGTATTCACATGAACCCATGCCACAGTGAAAGGCCCCCTTCGGGAGTACAAACTCTGAAACAAACACGGCTGAAACAAAATTTTCTTTCTACATATAATATTAGGCTATCCCTTGTTCTTTTGTCATCATCATTATTTCTGCTGCATAGCTACCTACTTTACTATTGGTCTTAATATTGTTCTATATATTTTCATTTTAATTATTTTTAGGGGTCAAATAGAATATATTTAACATGACTTATTATTTTGTATGTTGGTCAGTTTTTACATGTTTGTATTATTTAGGATGATGATTCCTTTGTAAAGAAAGAACCTACAATGAAAATGCCGAAGTCGAGTTGTCTCAAGAAGACCAAGCACCGAAAAGTATTGGATACTAACATTGTAGAGGAAGAAATGTTGTCACGCAGAAAGAAGTCGGAATCAAATCTGTTGGACACAAACATATTCGGTAGTTTAAAGAATATTTTGAACTTTTCAACTTCTGTACCGTTGGCTGAACGTGGTGTTCCAGAGGGGCAAGAAGATGTAGCAGTTTACTCATCATCACACGACATTTCCAACAAGATACAAGGCAATATCGAAAATTTTGAACCTATAGTACCCGTTAAAAAAGTCGGAAATTTAAATTTGGAGATAGCAAAAAATAATCTGAAATTATCCATTAGCGAGGGATTTCAGCCAAATTACCCAAAAATCGAGAATTTGCCTGCAAATATCGTACTCTGTGACAGCAATGTATACGAACACAAAGGCATAAGCTACTCGTACGAATATGACACCTTTCAGAAATCATTCATCAACCAGAAGCCCAAGAGCTCGACTGTTTACCAAATGATCCTCAAAGAGTTCAATTTCTTCAGACGAAAAGCCAAGAGGGAGCCTGACTCTGATGCTGAGGACGATTTTGAGATTCTAAATGCATCTACGCCCGTAAAAGAAAAGGAAGTTCTCATCATCGACCAAATGCCCAATGACTCGGTCAACAGCTACGCCTCGTCCACTAAAATGGACTGGTCAGACAGCGACACCACCTCGGATTTTCCCGATTGCCACACGAGACACCTGAACTCGCCGAAGAAGAAAATAAACAAGGCGAACCACTACGCGGTGCAGACATTCAGGGCGGACAGCATGGACATGGAGGCGCAGACCTCAAAGTCTCTGCCGAACCTGAGGAGCTCCTCATCAAAAAACTCGCTGATCAACCGTTTTTTACGGAATGTGACGGTGAAGAAGATGTTGGATTTGAGGTCGCAGAAGAAGCTGAAAATTTCTAGGCGGTACATGGGGCTGTACGTCGAGGGCGCCCGGCCCAACAGGGAGCTGAGTAAAAAGCTGGACAGACAGATCGAGGATGAGATACTTGGGTTCAAGAAAGGAAAGGATGAGAAGCATGATAAGGGAGAATCGTTGCTCACTGGTAGATTTAGAAAGGAGATTTTTAGAGATGAGAAAGAGGAATTGATTAAGGTAATTATCATAAAATTCAATATTATTTGCTTTCTAAGCAGTGTTGCCAGTGCTAATATATTTGTAATATATTTATTACCTATATATTACCTATTATTCTATTTCACTCTGCCTATTTCTGTCTATAAGTTCTGAATCTATGACATATTCTGATATAGATTCTCATTCATATAGATTCTTCATACAGATAGATATATATTCTTCATATATATATATAAATATAGATCTATTCTTCATATAGATTCTTCTGAATCTATAATATTGGAATTGGAATTATTGGAATATTGGAACAACAAATATTGACACTTACAAAACTCATACGAATTTTGTTTAACCTACTTCCATAGTGGACGTGATAAATATGATTCTTCACTCCATGTTTATTAAGACTTTTTTGCTTGTATCGATGAGATCTATAAGTGGGTAATATATCCTAACATAATCTTTAACCTGTAGTTTGTCGCAAGCCGTATGTGATGTTACTTCTCGCGTGGCGACATCAGTCGCCAATGGGGGTTAATTGGGTATACGCCAGTTTTGTTTCTGAAAATTAGTCGAGGCATAATAAAACTGTTTTATCATTTTAACATAATTTTATAGTCAGATGTTAAAAGGAAGTTTGGAAAAAAAATTCTTGATAAAATTAATATACATACAATAAATTTTGGTTTTGGTAACACTATATGTAGTAATAAAATTTGAAGTTCAAATTTCGAAAATCAGTGCCACACATCAATTATCGTGTGAAGTGCTGTGGTAACATTTTATCAACCTATAGCCCAAGGCCGCGCACCGTTTCAATATATAAGCTCTAACAACAAACACTGGTGAGGAATTCTGACGAAGAAAAGTAAAAAATCAGTCAAGAGACCACGGTACTTCAAAGTGTCACTGGCGACGTAAAGCTCTATTCACAACCATTCAATTAGTAATTATCGTAGCAATTAGTAATTAGTACGTAAATTAGTACACTAATTTGAAAAAATGATCATTCACAATTGCACTAATTTTATGTACTAATTTAGAAAAGCCACGTAGCGGTTATTCAGTGAAGTGAAACAAGGTGATAAGGAGATATCTGTAAAACCAAAAGAAGCCAACAGCTGACCGTGAGATGATTGGGGTTTGTTGTTATAACTTTTGTTATAACCTCTCTTGTGAGTCTACAATCCCAGCGCTTTCTATTATACCTATTACCGAACACCACAAAATGGAATACACGCCTGAGAAATTTATTGCTCGGGTTATGGGGTACCCATACTTATATAATAAATCTCAGGCAGACTTTAAAAATATTCAAACCCACCATCCCCTGGTATTTTTTTCGCATTTAAAGTCCGGTATAAATTACCGAATTCCAGTGCTAATTTCCCCAGTTTTCTTTTATGTTGCACACTTCTTATTCGGCCCATTTTATTCCGTTTATTTGCCCCTGAACAGCTGTTTTCGAATTCTAATCCACTAGTTCGCCGCCAAAATTAACTTAAGACCTTAGACCTTGCAAGGTTCTAATTTCAAGTTAATTTCTGGTTTCCTGTTAATTACTAATTTGGCGGTTGTGAACAACTTTGTGTATTTCCATGTACCAAACTTTTACGTTAAGTACTAATTGCTATGTTAATTACTAATTGAGTGGTTGTGAAAGTAGCTGTGACAGTCATTACACGACTAATTAAAAGTTGAACATCCTGTATGCAGTGCTTTTTGCACAACTGTTTTACTTGCTTGTTTTAACATTTAATAAATAAGAATAATTAAATTTTAAACTTAGTTCAAAGCACAGTAGGTAATAATTTTGAGATTCATCGTCAAATACCAAAAACAAACAAACCGTCAACAAAATGGAATAATGTCAACATGTTGGAAATCGGTGAAATTGGTGAAAATAGTAGTGGCAACAATTGTTCTAATATCTACAATGAAATCGAGATAGCAACAGAAAGTGCCGCACAAATTTTGTTACTGCAAGAGTATTATTCGAAAAATAAAATTATTAATCTGCTACCTGCTCATGATATCTGTTTATTTTCCAAAAAAACAGCAATATTGTAATTTACACAGAAAATAGAGCCCTCAATACTGTATCATTTTGTGGAAAACTAGTGACAAATGAAATTGAGGTTATGTTACTTCAAATGTCAATCAAAAGTCCGATCATCACAAAGTTTGTTGTGAATTTGATGATTACTCAATGTTGGATTCATTTGTACAATTTTGTGGAACAGGTTAACAAATTTCTCTCTTTTAATGGCTGTTTTTAAATTTTTTGTAAAGGTATGGGAAACAGGCGCAACATTGGCAACCTCACACTATGACGTGTGATGTTTAGTGAAATTTTGGTGTTTTTTTTTTCAACCTAATGTCATTTATTTAGCGTTTAAGCCCGGCGGTACAAAAAAAATATTATTGTTTTTTTATATGTGCCTTATAGGTGTTTAACACGGTCAAAGATATTGTTGAAGAAATTCATGAATTTTATCATGGACAAATTCGTGAATAAATTGAAAATGTGAAGGTGTGTTACACGGTCAAATTTTTGCCAACTGTAAACTTGGAACTTCTGCACTGCCAATGTGTTGCCAACTTTCAGTGTTACTTTCTTCTCATCTTGTCTCTATTTGTGTGTTCTCATTTAAATATAAATGAAAGACGGAAAAGTAAAAAGAAAAAAAATGGTGCTGCCTTGTATGTGTTAGCAGTAGCTGCATATGTATTACACCGTGTTAGATACTTCATGTGCACATGTCACTTTCCAGTAGGTTAGTATTAATTTATAAACCGAAATGTAACTAGAATTCCCCAAAAAATTGCCGAAATCTTAGAGCAGGTTCTATTGTGACGACAATTTTGTGTATTACACGCAACAGTAACTTCAAGATAAAACCTTAAACTTAATAACTTCAAGATTACAAAATTCATCAATTTCTTTTACCTTGTAAAACAGCCATTACTGCATTGCCCAATGTTGCTGGGAACGTATTTTTAACCATTACCTACTATTTTTTTGGATTGTTAAGTTTTCTGAACATTATCTAAAGTCTGTCTGATTTTTACATGATTCGCGGCAGGCTTTGAATCAACATTTTTGTTATAAGAGGTATATGAAGAGGTATGGTTAGAAACTCATGTTACTAAAATGTTGATTTTATAATTTATTTGTCAAAATGACTTGGGTATAGGTGTACATAATTATCTGACAATAGGTTCAGAAATTATAATACTATAGTTGTCCCGCCGATAGCGATGGTTGACTCATGGTTTTTCGAACAAGTAATTGCGTTTTCTATGCTCGTTCGCATGCTTAATGAGAATGTAATTGAATGAAATGAAATAAGAAACATGTTGAATTCGTGCAATAAGAAATGATGAGTCACTGTCAGCTCTCGACGGGACTACTTTAAACACTTATTCTATTTTCGTACATATTCATCAATTTTATCAGTAATACGTCAAAATTAGTTCAGTAACTGACTTCTGTCAGTTTTTAACGTATACTGTAAAAATAATTAAAAAGCAAACTCTGGCAAGCTAAGTAATTTTCTGGCAACAGCTAGTTTTCTAATCTAATGAATTAATATTGGATTTTTTTTTATTATTATTTTTTATTGTGGCAGAAGTAGTAAGATTATTATTATTATTATAATTATTACAGATATTTCCGGTATCAAGTGCGTACACTACTAGCGGGGAACATAAGCCGTTACTAGTTCTCTTAACGAGTACCACATTTTATATTGCCGGAATGAAGCAGAATTATGGATATTGCAACCATTTTGTCCTACCATATACAGAGTTGAATACAATTTTGATTGGACCGAGTGCTCATACCATCCATGTATCAAACCGTGATAACGATATGCAGTGTATTATAAATACCGGCTGTGGCAGCATTACCAATGACATAGTGATCAATTTGGAGATGGCTATGCGAAGAGATATGAATAAACCCCGTTTGCCTGCTGTAAAGCAGCTGAATATGAGGGATATGAATAATTTAAGGAGAATCATTTGTAAACAAAGCGCTGTAAATAAGGTATTACATGATATGTGATATTTATTAAGTTTTGGTAAAATTTGGTGATTTAGGATGAAGAGTATTTTTACTATAGTATAGTAAATTTGCAAGAATACAACACAGATCAATTAGACACACCATTAGGACCTAATAAAGAGGGGCCATTGATGTTTAAAATATCAGAAACCGAGTCACGTTGGGAGACAGCTTACTTTATTCTTAAGTAAGTTAACGTGCAATGTAATTATTCAGTTATTTTAATTCGTTTTATTAGAGCCGGAGTCTTGTATATGTTGTCATCACCAAATTATCGAGTACCAATGCGAGTTCTGCCACTAATAAATGGTGCTTGCCAAGGTGCGAGGAGGGTGTACAATTGTCCACGACCACACACTTTTCAGCTCATTGTTGCTGGCAATACTTTGCATTTAGCAGCCCCGGATGAGTACGTAGCTAGTGATTGGCTGCAAGCGCTGGTTCATGCGGCGAGTGGTGTACGTTTTCGCCGACTCAATTAGGATCGGTGCTGTATTGTTTATTATTTCAGACCTACAATCCCAAGGAAAAACTGATGGCTCAAGCTTGCACGCTGCTTATGACCAACGAGCATATATTGACAGTGCGAGAAGCATTCCCCTGCAACATAGTGCCGTCGAAGATGGGGCACGACCCCATTAAGGGTGCTCAAGCACTCTCCTGTGCAGCTATTTCGGATATTACCTCGTTTAGGTTGCCATCAGCTGAACAGAGCTGGTGTATATTGGTAAATCTTGTATTATTATTAATGGTCTGCAGATTATTGAACATTTCAATAGTTTAATCAAACCTGATTTATTATGAATTTACTTTTTAGGAGTTTGCCTGTAGAGAGGTGCATGAAAGTAGTGGAGATTGGATTTTGTACTTTGCCACGAATTCTGAACTTGAGAACTTTATCTCTACTTTGGAAATGCTTTGGGCTTATCATAATGAGGTAAATATTTATTTGAATATTAAAACCTATTAATAATTCATTTGCATGATACTTCAAAGTTTATTAATTTATTTGTCCAATTTTCATTATCAGTAATTTATCAATCAAATTAACTAGCAACGCATTGTTAATCATTTAAGAACATGTGAGAAACCTATACAAAGTTAATTGCAAAGCGCAAATGATGGCGCTAGGAATACCAGTAACAATTGTAGTTAGATTGATGTGTAGTTTCCATATCTACAATAATAATAACTAGGTTGTTAATTTGTTTTTAACTAAATACTATATTTGCTTCTATGTCTAATTACGGTTTGTTAATTAAATGTAATAATGAAGTGTGATTTTCTTTATTATATGAATATTTGGATATTATGTATTGTTCATGTTTGATTTTCAGGGTGAGAGTTTTCCGTTAAGCATGCTTCCAGAGTCTGATCAGTTAAACAAGAGATGCATGGAAACATATAAGGTTCTGCAAAATTGGCCGCACATTACATCTAAAGTATAATCAAATGGAGGTATTTCCAATAAATTATAATACAATAATCGAAACTGTCCCTTAGATATATATTTATACATATATTGATAGATAGGTTATATATTTTTTATTGTTTATTAATATTTGTACATATATTTTTATTAATTTATTGACCAGTAGTATTTTTTATGTAAATAATTTTCAACGTTAACCATTTTTTTAAGTGGCATTAAATGTGTAAATATTCTTTTATTGTGATTGTTAATTTCAATTGGGTCTTTTCTGTGACTTTAAGTTTATATTTTAGTTTTAAGAATTTTGTATGGTTCTAGTCAGAAACGTATAACTCAAAGATTGTGATAGATATAGAGTTTCGTAACATTTACCAACGTATATATAAATATACATATTAAACGCTTCGTGTATGCACAATGTAGAGTTGCACTTCATAGTAATTCCGTTGCTGATATTAATACTTAATAGTTCATAGAATTAGTACATATTATTGTAATCCTATGATATATTAAAGGTGTCCCTTAATACTTACTAATCAGAGCAAAGTAAATGGCACTTAACACCATTGAAATTTTCTTTGCTGTGAAGACAAATTCTTTGTCTATTCTCTATATACAGGGTGTTTCAGGAGGAAGTGCAAATATTTTGAGAAGTTGTAGTATGGATGATTCTAAGTAAAAAATGTCATATGAGCATGTGTCCCATCGTTAATAGATACTGAGATAGAGTCATTATAAAATTTATTAAAATACAAGAAATAACATTGTTGATTTTTAATAATATAATTAATACAATTGGAAGAGCAATATTATTAAAAATCATGAATGTTATTTCTTGTACTTTAATAAATCTTATAATGACCCTATCTCCGTATCTATTAACGATGAGATTTTTTACTTAGAATCATCCATACTACAACTTCCCAAAATATTTGCCCTGAAACACCCTGTATACATACATATATTTTACAACTTTTAACCATTACAATGAATTATTTCTAAAATGCATTGTGTGCACAACCATATATCGCTTTCTGATGCATTTTATTAGTAATAATTGAATTATTGAAAAGCCAGATGAGATAGCGTTTCAAAGTGTCTTAAAATTAGGGGCAGGTGTAATTAGGGAACGGCCAGTTAAAAATTGAATAATCAACCATACGTCGATGTTGACATACTTCGTTTAGTTTGTAGGGTGAAGAATTCCAGGTTTGCTTTGGACCGCATGCATCGTATTATTCAATTTTTAATTTTTTTTATACTTACAAATTAAGTAGACAACTCTTTTGGAGTCGAAACGTTTTCTCTGGCTACATAATAATGTGTGTTTTATAATTAAAATAATCAATTGGGAATATATACCAAACAGTATGACTATGTAGCATTTTCACTTTTGTTGAATTATTAAGTTTAAGTTTGTCTGCAAATTGAAGTTTGGAAATTGTTACATCTATTTATTACAATAATTAAAATCAAATGTCTTAAAATTATCTAGAAAAAAACATTTTCAAATTAAAATTTGTATTTGTTATCTATTGCCATATTTGAATTAAAAAAAAATTGCTCACAAAATATGTTTGTGCAACGCCAAATACTAGTCGTGTAGAAGTCAACACAAATGAGACGATCTCTAAATTAGTGTTGCAGTTAATTTTAACACGCGCTCTCAGCAGTGCTTGGCTTCTAATAACTTCTGAACCAACGTGAATCTCGAGTAATTGAGACCTTTTAGGGCTTATTAGATCATTTTTACATATCATATGTATTTTTATAAAATTGAAGGTTATTTTGAATTGTTTTGATTGAGAAAATGATTGTGCATTTCTCTCCTATAGCTCATTTATGTTGGTTTTTCTAATCTAATAAAAAGCAGTATGTTAACACCTTACTTCATTTCCTTTAATACCTATAGGTTCATTTTACGAGACCGCACCACACACAGTTGGCCTAAATATGACATAAATATGAAATGTCCCAGCATCTTTATATAGCACTGATGCTAATTTTACCATTTTAGCGTTTTATTTATGCTTCAATCAAAAGAATCCAAAGATTTCAGTATATTTGACAGCTGGTCTATGGACAAATTTGTGTATTAATTAAATCTTTGTTATTGTGGTTTACATTAATTGGATGTCCTGTTTTTGTAGATAATGACATCATATTTTCTTCGATTATATGCTGCTGCTTTTATTTTATCTCTTCTTGTGACTTCGGAGACCCCAAAATTTCGAATGGATTTAAATAAATCTTGCCTTTGGTACTTTTGGTACAGTATCCAGGAAAAGCCAGGACTCGATGGGAGTCCTGGCTTTTTCCCTTTTATGTAAATGAGGGAGGAGTGTAGATCTTGGGACTTTATGCAACTTGGAGAATTCTCATCTGATGTATCTTTCTTTTAAAGAAATCTTTGCGATATTCTTCCACAACTGTTCTGAACGTACCACCCAGAACACAGGGCAATTTTTGAATCGTCCATTTGAAAATGTTTTAGTAAATAATAGTTACTGTTAGGAGATGTTTTGTTAATGAGCCGCATTTCCTTTAAAACAAACCATTCCTGTTTTCTACATGACCTTTCTTTTTTTATTTGCGGCAAAAAAACTACACACTTAGTACAATAATGACGAGGAATCAACTTGGACAACAGTAAGGAACTTACACATAATTATCTATGAAAAATTAAATTAACCAATTGTGTAACGACGGATAAAGATGAATTGACAGCACTAATTCGTATATATGTATATATATTTTACAATAAATTATTTAGGTACAAAATGTCCTCTACATTTGCGGCTGTTCTTCGCTTTCTCTATGTCAACATCTGGATATTTATCCTTGAGGGCTTCCATATCCATGTCAGGAAACCGTTTCAATAGCCCGATAACATGATTGAAGTTCCGACTGTGAACAGATTAAGCCGCATGACATTCAGTACAGAGACAGTAATCACAACTTACTTTTTCTCCCTCTTCTTTTTCATATTCTCTATCTCCTTGTATTTTCGCAAGAAGTCCTTAACGTCTTTATGATCCAAGTCGTAATCATGTTCCTCGAGCCACTGCTTGTTCAGATGCTTAGGAATTGTGTATTCCTGGTGTACATGTTGTACCGGTAACCCAAACGGACCGGTCACTTCCTCGACCTTCCTCTCACCAGTCATGCCAGTTTCAAGTTTGAAATACGCTTCATTTCGTTCTCGTACAACCGCTTCCAAGTTTTCCATGGATTCCTCCACTTTGTCGATGCGTTCTGGACTTGGGAACAGACGAACTTTCTCTTTACTTTCCTCCTCCATTGTAAGGAGCATATTACGTTCTTTAAGTAAAACGTACCTGCAACAAATATGCTCATTAGGTTGTAGAGAAAAAGCCTTTCTGTCAATGCAATATAAATCATTATAATACAAAATAACCATATAATAATATATCATACAACGAGCGTATTATGATGGCTACTAATCAACAGGAACGACGTTTACAGAGCAGGCCGTTAGGCGAGTGGAGCAAATCGTTCAAGTGATTGATAGCTGTTATATGTGAGTAGTATACTATACTTTGTCCACGATGATATTTTATAGTTCAAAATATTCTTAAAGTAAATGTAAACGATGTTGACATTTCAATTTAATTAACGACACATTGCGGACTACTCAATAAAATTTAAAAAAAACAACCACACGCGTGACCGATTAAGTTACATTGGCGGTTAGCAATTGCTGTCATAGAAGTGTTATGATGGCGTACTGGCGTAAACAATATACAGGGTCCTGCAAAAAATGTTTCATACATAAAGTTATTAACTTAAAAATCTTAATGCTGTAAAATTATTTCCAAACATACAGGGTGTCCCAATTTTGCGGAATAACAAAAACAAAACAAAAATTAAATAGAACACCCTGTATTTATTCAGGTTTTCTGATGACATTTTTCAACCTCTACAGTGTTGTCTATTTAGTTTTGGATTATGTTGCACTGTTACCAATTTACAATTTTTTTTTCAAAATGTCATGCATAAGCAAGCTCAACTTAAAAAAGTCGTAACGACCTCATTTTTTTTAAGGTAAGAATACGTTTTAGCAATAATCTTAGTGTGGTTAATAAGCAACCTTTTTGTAATGAGAAATTTGAATTTAGTAATACAGGGTGTCCAGAAAAAAATTCCAAACTTTGCAAATTTCAAAGCGGTATAACCCAATTTTTTTAAATGGAATGCCCCCCATTTTATGTCATTATTCGATGGGTCTTTTTCTTCTCTTCAATTTGATGGTGCATATCTTATGTCTCAACCCCATAGTTGTGGAGATATTCAATATATTTCATAAAAGTAACCATTTAATTACATTTCTACGCACCGAAGAAGGCCATGCTGAGATAAAACAACTGTCAAAATGTAAGTAAGAATCAATGTGAGATGATCAAATACATTTTGAACATTACTGTAGTATCGTTTCTCTTTTGTATTAATAATTTTGTTATCTCTCATGGTTTTGGAATAAAATAATTAATCGTATTACAGAAGTAGTATTTACTATTACTATTACTATTTTCGTTCATATCACATTGATTCTTACTTACTTTTTAACAGTTGTTTTGTCTCAGCATGACCTATTTAAGTGCATAGAAATGTAATTAAATGGTAACTTTTGTAAAAAATAATGAATATCTCAACAACTATGGGGTTCAGACATAAGATATGTAGCATCAAATTGAAGAGAAGACAAATACCTATTGAATAATAAAATAAAATAGGGGGCATTCCATTTAAAAAAAATGGGTTATACCGCTTTGAAATTTGTAAAGTTTGGCACTTTCTTCTGAACACCCTGTATTACTAAATTCAAATTGCTCACTACCAACATGTTGCTTATTAACCACACTGAGAATATTGCTAAAACTTATTCTTACCTTCAAAAAACGAGGTCGCTACGATTTTTTAAAGTTGAGTCTGCTTATGCATGATATTTGGAGAAAAAAATTGTAAATCGGCAACACTGTAACATAATCCAAAACTAAATAGACAGCAATGTAGAGGTTGAAAACTGTAATCAGAAACCTTGAATAAATACAGGATGTTCCATTTAAAAAAATGTTTGATTTTGTTATTCCGCAAAATTGGGACACCCTGTATATTTGAAAATAATTTTACGGCATAAAGATTTTTAAACAAATAACTTTTTGTAGGAAACATTTTATTCTATCTCTTACGGGAAACGCGCCAGGAAAGCCCGACGCACTGTTGCAGGACCCTGTATATTGCTCGAGTCCCTGGTTTAAATAACATAAGGCGAAATATAAATTAATTCAAATCTACAAATTACGAAAGTCCAAATGACATTTAGGTAGTGTACAATAATATTATACACAGCCGTATAATGTATCTTTTATAATGGGTAAATGGATATCATTATAATTGCAGAAACAGAACTATAAAAGTGTATTATAAGATAGTCGTGGAAAAATTACTTTATTTTTACTATGAATATACTTATTTTGGTATTTAAATTTGTCTCGATATGCCAATGTTGGTTAATTGAAAAAGCCGATATGCTGTTTATCAAATTTACCATAATTTATGAAGGTCTGTGTTAGACTTTATACGCAACTCTTCTTTCTTCCAGGATCTTCCACTTTTGACTTCAGTGTTGCCCCAATTCTTTTGGACATCGAAAAATTCCATCAATCCTTTGGAGCTAGAGTGTCTTTTTGAAGTCGATAAACTAGAAAAAGTTAATAGTAAAAAATCGAAAAAAGCAAACATGAACCGTTCATTAATACGACCACTTACGATAGAGGAATGACGCGTGATACATTTTTGAATGACGAGTTTCCACCGAGGCTATGAAGAGTTCTGCATACATTAGGTAGACTTGAAATGTTCCTCAAAACGGACATTTTTCTTGTTATGAAAGTGAGGTTATATTTATGGTACACACACGTGAAATTAGACTCCGTTAGTGTGACGTCAAACCGGCGCGAATATATGAACATGTACCATAATATGATACCGCGCGTTTTTTTTTTATCGCTGAACATAGGCTATGTTCAATTTTAAAACGACAGTATCAAATTCATTGCTAAAATTCAGTGGTATGCTCAGCTGTGAACCCCCACAAGCCAGGTTATAATATTCGTGCTGTAGTAACTTATTACCCCGATGAGGTCATTTGGTCGATGTCCTCCCCGCAACCGTCCAGGAGCAGATCTCGTAATTGTTGAATGCTTTAAAATTCACTATACATGGTGTTGGTTTTTTCATTGTCCAGCTTATATCTGCTAAAATATACTGCCTTAAAAACAGAACACCAAGTATGTATTGGTCGATTTGATTGAAATTAACGGAATTTAACGACCTTAACAAATCGGTGATCAAATATTCAATTGTTTTGGTTCTTATTCAATGGTTTTTTTTTTCTTGATTTAATCATTATGAAGAACTGTTCATTTTTTAATGTAACTGCGTCTAATGTTCTAGTAGTATCTGACTAGTTTGACATTTCAGTTTGTAAAACTTAAAAAGATTCCATGCATTCGTTATCATGCAGAATGTTATCATCTAAGTGATTTTTACATTATTACTATGCAAGAAGTGGGGTTTTACGTATGTGCCATTTCTCAAAGGGTAGGTCGTGGTGTATTCGTCATTGTACGCTTGGGGTCTAGAAGGTCAGAAGCTGTCGAGAACCCACGTAGATCTGGATCAGGACGTCCAAAAAGAACCACAGAGCGTGAAGATCAAGCTCTTTGTCTTCAACTTTAAGAGACAGATTTCCAACATCGTGGGCAATTGGAAACGTTTGGTTGCATCTAAATGCTCAAAGAGTGTATATGGCTTCTGTTTACATAAGATATTGATAACCTGACATGACTCGATGTATTAATGAGTGCATAGGACATCTTAATGGCTTTATTTTCAAGTTGATTTTTTGATCATCGATATTATGTTCGTTGCAGTCGTTAAATTCCGTTCATTTCAACAAAGACGTCCAATAAATACTTGGTGTTCTGTTTTATTTTTTAAAGGCAGTATACCGTATGTCTCCAGATTGAGTCTACAAGAGAAAAAAAAAATAGTTTTAAGCAAAAAGTTATCTGAATTAAAATTCCTGCTTGGCCTGAAACTACCACTTCAGTTATTAAAACTTTGATTTGTTTATACAGCCAAAATAAAAAAAATAATTAAATCTTAATTTATTTATTAAAGAATAATATTATTCAAACAATCCCCTACAATTTTCTTCACACAATTCAAGCCTGGTACGGAACCCCGGAAACTGTTTTGCATTTCTTCAATAGTTATTGATGCAACTGCCTCTTGTATGCAATATTTTAAATTTTCAGTTTTATTTTGTTCTGTCGACTCGAATAATCCTTTGACTCTAGAACTCGTATCTCGTAAATATTCCAACTGGAATGATTATTCGAGTTGGTCAACTCGAGTCTGGGAGTGGCGAGAAGTGAACAGCTGCTGTTCGTTTCTCGCCTCTGCTGTCATCGGTGTTGGTTTACTCGATTTCCAAGTCGCATTTCATACATGTTTTTCGAGAAAACTCGGGCTAACGAATTATCGATTTTTTTTAATTTGACTCTAAATTATGCCTTCTTTTAAAAGCAACGATGAGGAATATACACGCGTTTTATAGTTAAACAAAAAATAAATGCCACGCGTCTAAGTTCGTCGAATCGCCAACCCGCACGCGATAAAGATGAACGCAAGCACATCCGGCCAACTCAAGTTACCGCTATTAATAACTCAAGTTATTCGAATACATGGACAACTCGAGTTGAGCGAATACATTTATTCGAGTCGGCCAACCCTAGGTATAAGCAACAAAAAAAAAGTTTAATAAGAAAATTGACAAACACAACCTGGTCAACAAAATGGCGCAAATAATGTTTTGCCATGGCTTACCCAATTTGCAAAAACATATCTAACCATGTAGACCAGGTAGCTTTTGACAAGTTTCTTATTAAAATTTTATTCGTATATTTAATACTTCAGCAGATAAAAGCTGGACTATGAAAAAACAGCCACACTGCATATTTTAGATGTTTCTTATTATAGTGACCCGCTAATAAATTGACCACCATGAATTTAAGAAGTAGTTGGGTTATCACTTGGTATTATTAAAATTTTCATTATTTCTAGGAACTGAACATCGATGCATAATATTAGACTACAACCAAATAGAAAAAATGTATATTTGTACTTTTGAAGGGGATTTGTCCAAAGATTGCATTTTTAATAAGTCAGAGCTGGCCGTAGGACAGACTGTTTCTGCAGTTATCAGCGAAATAAAGCTTCAAGGGTTGATGGTTAAAGTTGGTTCCCTGCAAGCCTTTATTAATAATATTCACTTGTCTAATTCCGCATACAGTGAAAACATAAAGAGTAAATTCAAAATCGGTCAGAAGCTTAAAGCCAAGTGAGTAATTCAAGTTCATGTTAACCAACAACTGCTAAATACAGAAACAGAGCAAGTGATATGAAACAATTTTATATTCATTATAGTAGTTGGTAATTCATAATATCCATTTACAATCACTTTCAGTAAAGCAAGCAATGGCATTTTTTTAATTATATTTGAAAACAAATTTTGAAAAATATATTTTTAAAACACGAAACAGTGCTTCCTACATTAAAATAAATTGTTGTGCGTTTATGTATAAAAGGATAATATATAACGCACTATTGCTGATTATCAATGAGAAACGTAGCTTACATTCAGAATTAAGATAAATAAGATTAACATTAAAAGACCATAGTTATCACATTCTTGTTTAATTTGTATGCTGTATATACATGTTTTCTAATGTGTTGACACACACTATTTTTTCATTTACAGTTGCGATCGTAGAAAACGACTACACCCAAAATTTCAGTTAATTGAAGGTGTGCTTCAAAATGAACTCTCATTGTTACATTAATGTCATTTCAACAAAATCAAATAAAAATGCCACAATAAATGCAATTTAGAAGGCAATACTTCAAACGCGATTGCGATATGGAATCACCATTCAAGCAATTGCGACTGAAGTATGTGTTAGTACCAGTACCATCTTACGAGCTAAGAACAAAATTTGTGAAACCGTTCGTTTTATAGGTTGACAAATACTGTCAAAATTAATATTACACAACAATTTTTTTTTAAGATTGTTTTTATCGCCTAACTAGTTTTTATCCCCTTAGTTTTTAAAAAAACCATCTGCAGAGGCATATGTATTTAATGTGTATATATCCTGAATTTATTTGAATTTAATAATATATATGGTTTGTTGATGATTAAATAACAAATGAAGTCACTATAGTCTTGGGCGCTCTTTATCGAACATACTGTATATAACTGGTAATTATGGATAAAATCTTAAACTTACTTTTTTTTAATGGAAATGTCTAAATAAATTTCGCTGTAGTCGTTTTCTATGATCACGATGGTGCTTTATAGAAAAAATTAAATAACAAAATGAAAATTTGCATAGAATTATAAAATATAACTTTGCTTCAGATATTTTTTCACACAAGCTAAACTCTGTTACAGTTTAATTTTTAACTAATAAGGCTGTGGTTTCATTTTATAAAGTTTTACACATGAACACCAGCAAAAATTATCTAACAGTGAAAAAAAAATTAAAAGTCAGATTTCTAACAACGTTGCCTAATTCATATATTAAAATCATTAAATTATTGCTTCAATCATTCAAGTGTGCTGGTGATATTAATACTACTATAATATATTTATATAACATAATAAAAATTATAATAAATTCTATACTCAATAGATACTCAATTTGATGGCAACATTGCCCACTGTCATAAAATATAACCTATTTTTTCAAGTCTAGTGACTTTTTACATTGGCCAACAATACTGTCACCCTAACAGAGCCAACTTAGTTAAAAATAAAAATGGAACCCAGTATATGTAAGATTTTGTGTTAACTTTGTTATGGTAATTTTCTGAAGTGATCAATATATGAACCAATGAAATGGTTACTATGAATAAAGGGTTTCTAAGAAGAAATGTTGCTAACTAGAATAGTAGCATATTTCTTCACTTTTTTCCTGTATAGTAAAGACGTTCTTTTCCATAAAGTACACGAAAAACATTAGAGTAGCTCATAGGTAATGAATATCGTTTGTTTCTTTTCTATATGCGTATAATATTTTATTTTCTAATACATTGTAAGATTGTATTACATGTGTTGGAGAAATTGGAAGTTTGAGATATATCAATAGGTAGCAAAAATTATAAATTATAACAAAAAAGGCTCCTGCAGACAAGGACTTCAGTGTCCGCTTATATCAGAAAATATTGCTGGCAACAACACATAACACTTAATAAATTCCTCAAAATGACTTGTGCGTAACTAAATTGTACCAATAAAAATGTAGCATAGCCTACCTTACTAAAAGTTAACCGTGAATGGAGAATTGTTGGTTTGAATCATTTATGTGGACTATGTCTTGCTTATATGAGTCAATCTCTATTCAGTGGAAGATGGTTAACACGGTGTCCTTCATTTACCATAAATTAAGAAGTGAAAAACAACCATACCAACACATACTTGTGATCTTGGGCCTTTTGTATTTTTTCTAAAGCAATATAATTTGAAGGGTTTGGTATGTGGATCCCAAATCCGACAACATCAAGCTGACAATCAAACCGGAACTCATGAACTGCAATGAACATCTCTCCAGTTGCAAAGATGCAGTTACGAAAAATGAGTATTTGGGTATGGTGGTAAAAGGAACAAAAAGTGGAGTGTTGGTTGTATTCTTCAATGACTTGAGAGGTTGGTTGCCGAAAGAAGAAATTCCACAGTTAGTCAGCGGAGATGCAACAAATATATTTTATGAAGGACAAATAGTAAGTTCTGTTCATTGGATGAAATTGTTGGCCCAGTTTTGTTAATTTTACAGATAAAATGTTCGATTTCAAAAAATTTAAAACATAAGCTAGAGTTGACAATGAAGAAGGCTAATGCACCCAATGGGAAATCGTTAAGCATAGGCAAAGTAGTGAAAAGTGCCAAGGTTGTTAAGGCCTCACTTTTAGGATTGGATTTATTGATAAAGGATGGTATACAAGCTTTTCTTCCAACAGAACATTTAGCATGTGGAGATTTGGGACATGCTCTCTTAGGTATGAAATTTTGACATAAAGATTTTTATTCGAGTTTAGAAGTGTACCCGTATATTTCAATTTGGATGAACTGGAAAACCCACGTTTTCTTACGACTTAAATATACAATTGTTTCATGTACTTTATGGAATAAATAAAATAAAAAATTGCTTTAAATATTTTTTTGTCACAAGCTATACTATGTTCCAATTTTATTTTTAACTAAGAAGGCTGTTGTTTCATTTTAAGAAGTATTACAGATGAACACCAACAAAAAATATTTGACAGTGAAAAACTTATTAAATGTCTGATTTCTAACAACGTTGCCGAAAATTGGCAATAACGGGTAACAAAAATTCGCTTTGAAAGAGATGTTAGAAAATATGTCTCTGTCACTTTGGAAGCCGCCAACTATTATTTGCCGTTTTAATGGAGTAAATATTAGGGGCTACGTTAGGTAAAGGGTTTAAATAATGTAATAAGCATAAATGTTCCTAGAATTATTGACATCATTATTATACTATTATGACCGTTCTCCCCATATACGAAGTACCACTGTGCTATGGTGCAAGTCTCGCATAGTTGGGTATATCAAGTGGTGCACCTGGTGAATACATTTTCTATCAGCAGTTTTGACATTTGAAATGATCATGTTGCAAACGTTTTGTAATTTTGGTTGCATATCCATTGCATTATAGCAATACAATTGATCCTGTTTTAAAACTGAACATGGCCTATGTTCAAAGATAAAAAACGCACAGTATTTTGTAATAACAGCTGATTGCTGCAATTTCGAAATGTCGGGAAGAGAGTCTTGGTCTTTTCTGCTGTTTTGTCTTGGAATGGTAATTATGCTCTTGTATTTATTTACAGGTTCTACACTACCTGGGATTGAGAATTTTTTCCAAGCTGAGTCTAAATATATCGAACCACAAAATTTGAGTTCAGATGATGATGCCGATGGCAAAGTAAAAGAAAAGAAAAAGAAGCTGTCTGCTGCAGAAAAAGCAGAATCTGCAAAGGCTGAGGAGGAACGTTTGAGAATAATTGAAACGGAGTTAGCAGATTCTTCCTCTTTGCCTCAGAGTGCAGATCAGTTTGACCGAGTTTTACTCGGAGATCCAGATATTTCAGAAATGAAGTATACTGTTTTGAAGTATACTGCTAATTTTTTTTACCTAATATTGCTGTTTACCTTGAACCGAAACTTCATAAGCAAATCAATGACATACTAAGTGATTTGAACGAGAACTAAATGTATTAGGAAATGTTGGTTAATTTATCACCATTTATTTACTGAATTTATCAAAGTGAACGATCACTTCTGGAAAAGTTTTTTGGAAATCTTCAAATGCATTACGTGTCGAATAAACCCACTACCCATCAATTTTTACCCGTTTCTGAAATATATTTCCAACATCAGCAGCTTTTTTGGTGGTCGGTGAAAGCCATAACGTTTAAATCAATAAGATGTCTCACAAATCTGTCAGATTTCACAACTGTAAGTTAATGCCTGCCATACATGCTCTGGAAAATCTGTAAGGAAAAACTGTTCAGGCCTAGCCTCAAGGATTTCCGGAGCGTGTGTGGGGAAAAACTGAACAGTTTCAACTGAACTAAACGGACTGTTCAGGACGTCGAAGTAGAATTGAAAACGCATTCGATAAATCTATACAGATCTGGATTGTTCAGATAAACTGAGCGAGGGTCAGTTCTGCATGTGAAGTCTGTCAGTTCCGTTCAGTTGTGAGACAGCTTTAAAGCAACGACATGTCTCGTGAGAATTTTTAAGAGTTTTTAAAACCCTATGAATCCGCACCATGCCTTTGGCTAGTGAAAAGCAAAGAATATCACGACAGAATTGCATTTCCTCAGTTTCCGCAGTTTTTCCTCACAGATTTTCCGGAGCGTGTATGGCAGGCATTAGACATACATTTTATATCTATTCTTTTTTTTTCATGGCAACTTTGATGAAAGTTTTTTTGAATGACTCGATATTAATATAAAGTTAGGTGACCTTGGATAGGTCTAAGATTTCGGTTGAATTCTTTGCAGTGCAACTGAAAACATTAACAATATCATTATACAGGCAGTCCTCAATTTACGACGGTGCGCACTTACGACCTTAGATTCATAGATTTCTTAAGGCGCGTATCCACCAACGCAACATAGACCAACATACTGCAACAACAACATGTTTTAAAAGTAAAAGTTGGCGTGTGTTGCATAATGTTGCACCATGTTGCGGTATGTTGATGTCGCATTAAACAAAAGTTGGTGTTTGTTGCATGTTTCGCTTAAGAGCGGTAAAGATCAAAAGAAAGTATGCAACAGACATAAACATTCCATATTCAGTCGTAAATGTTTCGTCAGTGGAGACGGGTTGTTGCAAGTCGGGTATTGTTTCTGTTGCTTATTTTATTTATAAACACCAGCATGGCGTTTAAGTGGACTGCAGAAAATTGCATTAACTTAATTGAAAACTATAAACAATATCCGTGTCTATGGGAAAGCACAGACATGAAATACAAGTGTAGAGAAGCAAAAAACGATGCTTGGAGTGCGATTTATTCATCTGTAAGGTGTGAAAAAGAAGATGCAAAAAGAAAAATGAGAAATTTAGTGGCGCAATTTTATAGAGAACGGAAGAAATATCGTCAACTGAAAAAATCTGGAGCTGGTGCCTACTTCGTGTCAAAATTTTTCGCTTATAATTCTCTGTTGTTCCTGCGTGATAAAAACAAAGTTCGTCCATGCAAAGAAGGAGGACTTACGGGCAATACGGTAAGTGTATAGCAATTTTCCTTTATATACTGTAATAACGAGAGAAAAATTTTGTTCCTCACTCTTAGTCTTGTAGAAACCCGATTCAATAATAATATAATACAGATTATCAATGTTTATTTAAAGTAACATTCATTACACCAATATGGTCATTAATTAAGAAAAAAATTAGAAGTTTTTTTGCCACGAAACCATTCCGATTGGCGTTGAAAAAGAATGCGTGTATTCCTCTCTAACATCTTTTGCTGCATCGGATGTTTTTCGGCCCATTTTTCGAAAAGAACTGTAGCTTGAATGTCCCTGTTGTGTCCTCCATGATCCACTTACATGTTCTCCTGTATCTTTGTCCTCTGAGTCAAATGTCCCAGGAGGATTATAGGATGTTTTAGAAGTTGAACTATTTCTAAGGAAGTTATGAAGGTAAACACAGGCTGTAACAACTTTTTCAGCTTTTTCTGGCTCTACAAGCAATGGTTTACTTAATACTCTAAATTTTGCAGATAAAATTCCAAAAACATTTTCTGATATTCTCCTTGCCCTACTAAGGCGATAATTAAATATTCTTTTAGGACAGCCTTTCTCTTGTGTACCTGGGTAGGGTTTTATTAGATTAGGTAATAATGGGAATGCATCGTCACCCAAAAATACATAAGGCATTGGTTTGATACGTCCGGGCAAAGAATTATCTATAGGCAAATTAAGTTTGCAACTCAATAGCAACTTTTAGAACAATGTATTGTCAAAAACTCCTCCATCAGATATACGCCCTTGACAACCAATATTAAAATATAAGAAATTATACTTTGCATCCATAACGCCAAAAAGAACAATGCTAAAATAGCCCTTATAGTTAAAAAAATCACTGCCACTTTTCTTAGGCGCTTGTATCGTGATATGTTTTCCGTCCATTACTCCAACACATTGAGGAAAATTCCAAATTGCGTTGAATTCATTTGCCACTATTTTCCACTGGTCTTCATTTGTAGGCAACTGTAATTTAAAGAAAATTATTAAATAAAAGCTAAATTTATTTATTTATTATTTTTAATTTAATTTAATCAAGGGCTAAACATATGTATTTTTTTGTAGGAACTTCACTCCTCAAACAGCTCTGAGGATGATGATCAAGACGCAAGATATTACCCAGTCTTTAAGTGAAGATAATCAGCTTTCTACTCAACAAGAAAATATGCAGCCTGAAATATATCAGGATGATATACGATCAAACAGTAACAATATCGATAAAATAGACGATAGTGTACAGCTTCAAAACGAAATACAAACATCTACTGTTAATAAAAAGCCCGAGGGAAATCCGCAAACCATCGAGAAACCGGACGAAAAATTTAAAAGACCAAAGAAAAGGCGAGCTACCCAGAATGTAAATCAAGAAAGACAAGAAGAGGCCTACATGTTCTTGAAAGATTTACAACAAAAGCATCTGTTGAAAGATAGTTGCAGCGTATTCGGAGAACATGTGGCATGTAAAATGAGACGCTTAAAAACCGAGCACGCCCAAAACACAGTCGAACATTTGATTGGAAATATATTGTGGGAAGCCTCAACCGGCAAATATGACGAACCATATTCGAGCCATGGATCACCTTATTTGAACATGTCAACAACATCACCGTCGACATCATCAGTGACACCTTCACTTTTGCCATCGCCACTTCAGAGCAACATTTAAGAACCAGAAAACGACGGTGACATTATTTACACTGCTTTGTCATCTCTTATGTAGTTTGTTTCATTTTTAAAAGAATAGTTCATCTCAGTTACTGCTATTAGTTATGTGGAATGTTATTCTTGCCAAAGTTTTCAGACGTATCTGTATGTATTTTTTTTTGTTGAATATATTTTTATTACAATTTATTAAGGCTGATTATTCAACACTTACCTTAATTTGATCCTCTAGAACTAATATAATAGCATCACATACTTCTGGCACAATTTTAGAAATAACTTGCTTTGAAATCTTAAATATGTACATCAGACTATGATATGAATCACCTGTGGCCAGAAAACGTAATGTTACAGCTAATCGCTCTTGAGGGGATATAGCTTTCCTGTAATTTGTATCTGCTTTGCGTATCATAGGTTCAATCTTCATAAGTAACAGCTCCATATCACAGCTAGACATACGCAAGAAGTTTTTGAAGCTTCCATCTGTACGAAGTTCTCCTGAAAGGAGGTCATCATTTCTTAAATCCTCCAACAGTTCATTTCCACTATGAACCCTTCGCTTTTGTAAACTTGGACGAATCCAGTATCTATGCTTTCTTTTTCGTGATGTACCTGCACCAATCACTACACAAGCAGCAGCTGCCATCATTATTACGTCTTCTTCGTTCCACATGTTGATGTATATCACAGCAGTGTAGACACAATGTTGCATCCAAGTTTATAGAAACTAAACAAGTAGCAACATAAAGCAACAAAGTTATTCTGGTGTAGACAGTTAGTTTACCGAAGTTGTCAAATTTATTTTCAAATGCGCAACATTGTGCAACACAAAAGTTGCAGTATGTTGGTCTATGTTGCGTTGGTGGATACACGTCTACGCAACTCAATGATATGGCAATCTTATCGCTATTTCGAATGCGCGTTGAATATTCCGATAGCATTTTTGGTCCTGTAACAAATCTATGAATCAGCATTTAATCTTTTTGTTTTTAATTTCGATAAACTTAATTAAAAAATAATAGTCATCACAATCTCATAATTCAAATATAATTTTAAATATTTGTACATTTTGATATTACCTCCGCGGACAACTGGTGGTGAAATGGGAATCATATGCTTCTCCGACACTTTATTATCACAATCTTATTTGTATGAAAATATAAAATATTATAAAAATATTCAACGGGAAAACTTCTATTGTATCACAAAATATTGCTATCAACAGCTCATGACTGACTTTCTTAAGTTATAACCTCAAAACAAAATGACTACTACCCCGTTGTAATAGAGGGACTTCTGATTTCATTAGGCATTATCAATTTATATGTTAATAAATTATTAAATTATTTTCAGGCTACAGAATTTGAAAAGGGCAGAGCCGTAGCTAAAAGAGCTTTAGAGAGGATATCGTACACTGCAATACAAGAAAGGTTAAATGTATGGATAACCTATTTGAATTTAGAGAACATGTATGGTACAAAGGTATTTATACTATAAAATTTGATATAATTGATAGAATCGGAATGGGTTGCTACTAATAATTTTATAAAGGTGATTGCAAAAACTGCACAATTTTAGTGCTCAAAAGCGAATGTGGTTAGGAGGAAATAGTGCAAGTCAAAAACCAATCCTTTACAACCATTGCAATCACATACCCAATAACTGGGGCTGACCATCCCTATGTATAACCAGCCTATTGTTACAAAGAAAGAATGATTTGCACCCAATAAATCATTAAAAGAAGAAGAAAAAAAAATAATGCTTAACAATTTTACATGTTCTACTGGACTTTTTCTAGGACTCTTTCGATGCAGTTTTTCAAGAAGCTTGCAGATGTAACGATTCATTAACCATCTACCTTGAGGCCATAAAAATGTTGTATGAAATGCTTGTATGAAATGTTCAATGAAATGGACGAAAAAATTAAAAAAATACGTGCAAAGTTTAAGCAGGAATTGCAAATGTGGCTGGAAGTGGGAAAAGTTTACTACCAATGTAAACGGTTTGCTGATGCTAGGAAGCTAAAAGATGTTGCATTGCTTTCGATTACCGATAGGAAAACACGTAAGTTATAAATTGGAAATTATAGTTTAAATACCTGACAAAAACATTTCCTTATGTGAAAAAATATGTTTTACATACAGAGGGAAACCTTAGCTTGTTTAAATTAAATAGGCAAAATTATAAAGTTTAATAAATTATATTTAAATTTAAAAACTATGTATTTGCACATTTTTTATTAAACTCTCATTAACGTTTTTCTTGATATCATAGCAGATTTTTGTCAATTGGATCAGTATAATATAGAATGCCAGACAAATAATGTGGAAAAATTATTACCTTGAATTGTTTTTGCCCTATTAAAATTACGAGGAGACTTCGATTATAAAGGTACATGTGGCAAATTAGGCAAGATTTAAATAAAATATTCAAAATATTCCACAAAAAACTCCGATTTTTTTCCTGTAAATCTCGGCATAATCCCTGTAAACATTGATCCATTTATCCCAGCGTGACACTAGATTGAATATCCCTTCATAGTCATGTTTCTTGTCAAGTTGCTTGAAGGAATCAATCTCACGAAATTAAATGCTACTCTCTTCCCTAATCTAACGTTCAAGAATTGCGCAGTTGTCATCCATTTGTGAGGTTCTTGGTCTGCCTCTTTTCTTCGTCGAATCAACATTAATCTCAATTCATCTATTTTTAAATTTATTGCACCAAATGTTGACTGCTTTTCAGCTTATAACATTCGGGCCACACACGACCTCTAATCTGCGATGAATTTCGCTTTGATTACTCCTGCAGCTAGCAAAAATCAGACAATTCCACGCACCTCAAACTTGGAATACTCTGTGATTACACACGCCATGTTAGTTTACTTCCCAAAAGCTAAATTAAGTCTTGAATGTAACAAAGCTCTAAATTCTAAAAACTACACTCATGACTGAACAGTCATACATGTGGCAGTACAATTGCACATGCACAGTTTGTATGACATCACATGCACTTATAATATCGGACTCCCCTCGTATAACAAAATTACTACCAGCATTAGATTTTTCATTCCTTCATTTAAGCCCTGCCACTTTAATGTGACATGACATATCGTCGTTGTTAAATCAAACCGGCATATGTGCATAAATTGAGTTTTTGAGTTGTTGGTACAAAAAAAAATCCGTTTTTCCGTCTATTTTTATATTGAACAGGCATATCGTATAGTTGAATAAAATTTTTTTCATGCATAAGGTGGCTTTGAGGTGAACAATACGGACGTTAAAAGAAAAATATCACATGCGAAAACTTTTAAGCGCTCTGGTGAAAAATATGCATTTAGCAGATATGCCGGTTTGATTTCACAGCGACGATATGATCTTTCAGTAAAGGTGCAGTGCAAGTAGACATAATGCAATTGAGTAAATTACATGTGCGAAAGAAACTTAATGCATTTGAACATCTGCTATCATGTTTCTGCTACGTGATCTGATCACATGTCAAAGTAACTGTGATGGTGCTTTGCCTAATGTAAAAAGTCTACTTGAAACGATGGTAAGGCCTCGGGTACGATACAAGCGGTGAGCGGATGTGGCGAGCGACAAAACAAGCGTTTTGTTCATGTTTTGAATGCAGCGAACTTCGAAAATGTAACGCTTGCCGCTCACCGCTGCTCCTAGACATTAATATTTCCGCCGCACACCGCCCATATCGTACCCGAGGCTTAATACTATTGTTTTAACTGATTTTAATCATTTACAAATATGTTTACGGATGTGAAGAAAGAAAGATGAGAGATAAGAGAATATGTGAAGAAAAAATGTCATGAACGATATTCTTTTTGCTGCATTGTATTTTAATTGCTTCTTCACTCCTTGCTTCAAACCTAAATAAGAAATCTAAATTGAATATGAAGTTCTGATTTCGTAAATTAATTGTAATAACATTTAATATAGGACATTATTATTTATTTTAGATATGAATTTGTTGGTTCAATTTGCTGTAATGGAGTTCAATTATGGCGAAGCCAATCATGGTGAAGCACTGTTCGAAACCATCATACAAACCGATCCGAAACGGGTTGATGTATGGTGTACGTACATTGATCAGTTGATTAAACTGAACAAGATAGATTTAGCCACGTATTTTTCTCTCTCGTATCCAAACACCAGGTTTAATAAAATTCTGTTACAGAAATGTCATGCAAAGAGCTGCAGGTCAAAAGCTTACGTATAAGAAAATGAAGACCCTTTTTAAGAAATATCACAGCTTTGAGAAGACTTACGAGGATGAGGATAGTTTAGAACAAGTTAAAAAGTTGTTACAAGAATATGGGGATGAATAAATTTGTTTTATATTGAGATTATATTAATTCCTCATTCTTGAATAGTTATTTGTGTTGCCAATACCGACAAGTGAACTTAACGTATTTATATGAAATATCTAAGATCTCAGCTATACGTTTAGGTCCAATTTGTCGGTCTGATAATATCATGTCTTGAACTGCATCGATATTATCAGAAGTGGATATAGAAATTGGTTTTCCTGGTCTGTTTTCGTCAGCAACAGATAATTGATCAATTTTCAAACTTACAACCCAATTTTTTCAAATAATTTAGGACTTGGATTATACTCTGTTTTTTCTAAACTGGCGTGCACGTCATCAAAATAATAATCATAATAATGATGGCACAATTTTACAAGGTTGCCAGTTGTCCTGGGTATTTAAAAATGACTGCAATCAGCTGTTGCGCCCGTGCAATCTCGGTTCGTATCAAATTCATCGACTTCTCTGCCGTTTATCGTACAGATATCAATCTTGTGGTTATGGTTTACCATCTACAATGGCAAAATATGCATTGTAATAATCAATCAAATGTAACAAGTTAGACGTCAAAGAAGTTTGAAGCATTAGTGAAAAAGATGTGGCATCGTCGCCGAAAAAATATCGCGGATGCCAACATAACATGATTTATTACATGATTGGCAGGTGAAAATTGTGTCCGCGGTTAATACACCGATTACCTATTCATAACCACCGGTGATCAGTGTTATGTAACAAATGATCCTCAGATTAATTTCGATTCTTAAACTATTGCTATGCATATCTCGAAAACAATCACGTTGGTACGAAAAAACCTCATCGCACAGCTGTTTGATGACGTGCACGCCAGCTTAGAAAAATCAGAGTATACTAAGAGTGTTTAACACACCTTTGTAAACCTCCGTTCCATTCCAGCCTTTTAAAAACAAATACTTAAAGAAGGCTCGATATTTCAACTTCATGATTTTCTCAATCGGCACTGAAATGCTTTTACAAAAATAAACTGCACAACAAAATTTTTCAGCATTTTGGACCGAATTTTTTTAACGACGTTTCTAACAATTCATTTTAAAAACTGCAAAATGCCCTAGGCCAACTGCAGTACTAGAACAAATCTTAAAGCAATGTTGTCTTAAATTTAGCTGAGTAACTAAAAAAATTGTAAAATGTCTTATTTAAATGATATTCAGACAGCTAGTATTTGGATGAAAATTGAAGAAGGGTGGTGTATGTGGCGCTTAGCAGATGAATTACAGGTGGAGAAAAGTACACTATCACAAAAGTGCCCCATTTTTGTTGTCTTGTACTGTACTTGTCAACAGACACTCGTACATTTACGGGTTTTGCGAAGGACATGCACGT
The DNA here is from genome assembly GCA_951805005.1 of Othius punctulatus. Taxonomy (NCBI): domain Eukaryota; kingdom Metazoa; phylum Arthropoda; class Insecta; order Coleoptera; family Staphylinidae; genus Othius; species Othius punctulatus. The sequence continues at coordinate 21,453,333 of OX638140.1, read as the reverse complement.
ACAGCAGTTCAAGAATATCGTACCTGATTTATTGACTGCAGATTACCAGATAGCAGAGTTACCAGAGTTTCCAGCAATGTGTATCTGACAGCAATCTGTATCTGAGTAGAAATCACGAGAGGTGGCTCATGATTCATTCTAAAGGAATGTATTTCGACGAAAATTAAATTCGCTTAAATAAAATGAGACAGTAAATGTCTCATACATCTGCTATACATTTCAAATGAAATTCATTGAAACGTATGTCTAAATTTATTCAATATTTTAGTTATTCTGTCAGTGTCAAAGTTATATAGATATCCTAATATTTACCTTGGAAAGTACACTAACGCATCTGTTTTCACATTTTGGGAAAGCATAAATTACGTCCTTGTAAGGTGCATTTAATCTTTATTACTTAAGATATTACTTTAGTTTTAGTAATTCATCGAGTCAACCTAGTTTATAATTTACAACTGAATGATGCTGGAAAAAGTATAAACTTATTTTTTTCACTCCCCGCAAGGTGTAACTGTTGTAACATTGATTTGATGGAATTAAGCTCCACTTACCGATAAAGCTGTGGTTACTATGAACAATGCGAAGTAAGTAAAAATTACATCCTTCAGGGAGGTAAGTAAAATAATTTCAATAGCGGTCTTTCTCTGGCACCACTCTTTAAAATACTTATAAGCATCATTTAATTACATTTTTATGCACTGAAATAGGTCATGCTGTGACAAAACAACTGTCAAAATGTAAGTAAGAATCAATGTGAGATGAACGAAAATTGTAAAATAGTAGATAGTACTTCTGCAATACGATTAATTATTTTATTCCAAAACCATGAGAGATAACAAAATTATTAATACAAAAGAGAAACGATCCTACAGTAATGTTCAAAATATTTTTGTACATCTCGCATTGATTCTTACTTACATTTTGGCAGTTGTTTTGTCTTAACATCTTTCAGTGCATAGAAATGTAATTAAATGGTTACTTTTGTGAAAAATATTGAATATCTCAACAACTATAAGGGTTCAGACATAAGATATGCACAGTCAAATTAAAGAGAAGAAAAAGACCTACCGAATAATGACATAAAATATGGGGCATTCCATTTAAAAAAAAAGGTTTATACCGCTTTGAAATTTGCAAAGTTTGGCATTTTTTTGTGGACACCCTGTATTACTAAATTAAAATTTCTCTATACAAAAAGGTTGCTTATTAACCACACTGCGATTGTTGCTAAAACTTATTCTTACCTTCAAAAAATGAGGTCGTTACGACTATTTAAAGTTCACCTTGCTTATGCATGATATTTTGAAAAAAAAATTGTAAGTTGGTAACACTGTAACACAATCCAAAACTAAATAGACAGCAATGTAGAGGTTGAAAAATGTCATCAGAAAACTTGAATAAATACAGGGTGTTCCATTTAAAAAAATGTTTGATTTTGTTATTCTGCGAAATTGGGACACCCTGTATATTTGAAAATAATTTTACGGCATAAAGATTTTTAAACCACTAACTTTTTGTACGATACATTTTTTTCTATCTCTCACGAGAAAGGCGCCAGGAGAGCCCGACGCACTGTTGCAGGACCCTGTATTAAGCACATAATTATCTACAACTTTTTCCTTTACACTTTTTTTCTAAAGTAACAATAATAACAGAGCCATAGGCACCGAACCAAATTACAAAAAATATATTTTTCGAGATATCTAATAACTCACCCTGTATATATATATATATATATATATACCGGGCTTTTTTTTCGTTTTTACACATATGATTAACAATGTATAACTGGTTGCCTGCATCTACCCGCAAGGAATTTCCGGCGTCGGTGCAAGCAACCTGTCAATTTTGGCATATGTTACACAGAGAGGTTATATTTTTATTCAAGACAATACACGAGAGTATTCGTAATGTATCAAGATCAGCTGATATGTCAACAAATGATTATTTTCTTTGGGGTTACCTGAAAAGTTTTTAAAAAGAAAAGAAAAATTTTTAATGACGTACAAATACATAACGTAGATGAATTGAAAGGCCGTATAGGCCGTAAGGCCATTAGGAATACTCTGCGTATCTTCAAAGACCCCGTCATGTATTGCCTTGAATAAAAACATAACCTCTATGTGTAACATATGCCAAAATTGACAGGTTGCTTGCACCGACGCCGCTAATGAGTTGTTTTTTTTTTTTTTTAATTACTCATAGGAAATTCCTTCTGGGCAGATGCAGGCAACCAGTTATACATTGTCCATCATATGTGTAATAAGAAAAAAAAAAGCCCGGTATATATATATATATATATATATATATATATTGTTAGGTTTTTATTGCCCTACGTTCGGGACTACAAATGTTACGTTTTTGTTTACTCTGCCTATTTTATTAGTGTTGAATATTTAAGCATTTACTTGTTTTGTAACTTTTTGTTCTTTCTCTTATCTCAGGTTCAATAGTAGGTTCAATCATAACTAAATAGAGTTTTGTTCAAATACTTTAATGAATTGAAAATAACCAAAAATATTAAAACGTCTAATATAAACTGAACTAAACAAACAAATCAAAAACAATAGAAAACAAAATTATTAAATACATAATAAACTATGGCCTACATTAACAAACTAGATCCTATATACACAAGCCAACTTATGTGATAATATGACTCTTGCACTTTACGCAAACTTTCTACTTGCAGTTTTCTTCTTGTGGTTCCTTGATTAATTCGTCCTCTTGTCCCTGCGTTCTCCTTTTGATCCTTTGTTGATTCCCACAAAAGTAAACAGCTACTTTTGTGTGCGAAGTTGAGCGGCCTGAAGTCCTGATTTTTGAATATCTCCGTCACGGCTCCTATCTTGTTGAACTCCTCTCCTGGTTGACTGTCTTCTTCCAGTCCTATGTCCAATCGTTGAAACCCCGTTAATATTTTGTAATGTATTCGTATTAGTATCGCAACATCTCCACCCGCGATCCACACGCGTCTCTCCCACTCGTCCCACAAGGAGTTGTTGATTATTTGCGACTTTCCATTATTCAATTCCCCAAGCGTCTATGCACGAAGTCACCTGTCACCCGTGGTAACCGATCAACAACCTCCATCCGTGGATTGCTTTGTATATTTGTGCATACTTGTTCATATTCACATTTACAATATTTACAATAATTTTTGTTAGCTTGTGCCCTAAAGATTATAATTCTATCTAAAACCTATATGATAATAACAATAAATCTATTCTAATTAATCTAAATAAATACTACAAATACCATCACAATATATATATATATATATATATATATATATATATATATATATATATATATATATATATATATATATATATATATATATATATATATATATATATATATATATATATATATATATATATATATATATATATATATATATATATATATATATATATATATATATATATATATATATATATATATATATATATATATATATATATATATATATATATATATATATATATATATATATATATATATATATATATATATATATATATATATATAACCTCCTCGTGGTCATTAAACTCTTTGCTTATTATATGTTAAGAAAATAATTATTCAGGGCAAAATCCTGATTACAATGCATATAATGAATGCCAGCTTAAATCTCGCCTAATGCACGTAAAATTTATAATACTTCCTAGTGCTTACAGTAAAACTGAAGTCGAGTCAGTATTTTGATAATTCGTTTTGTGACCAGCGTGCACGTGAACGTATGATTGAGCAGCCCCCTTGCTTAAGAATTGTTGTGTTTTTCCAGAGTTTAATTGTAAGTGAGTCAGTTTATACGGTAATTTTCGCCATTTACTTAGTATCATGTATTGTAAATAACTAGTGAAAAGTGAATATTTTTGTTGAACCATTTTATCTTTTTGTTTGCGTATTTTACATGCCGGAAAAGTGACAAGTTGTTAAATCTTCCTGTGAAGTAAGTGATGACGTTGTAAATTTAAAATCAATGTAAAATTATTAATGTCATGAGAAGTGACACTTATTTGAAGATGATGTGGAATACAATGTAGAAAGGCGTTATTGCAAAATATATAAGAAACAAATTTAAACATTGTACATACATGGGAATGGTCATTCAAACTGTAGTAAAACGTACAAACATTTAATATTAAAAGTAGACGAAACTGTGCTTAACGTATGCAACCAACTCATTATTATAACGCCCATACCTTGTTAATAAAGTTAACAATATTTTCAAGACACTTTTAATCGTTTTCACTCATCGATGCTAAGTAGATTTTCGCTAGCGCTAGGAGGCACTTCAAATCACTACCAAATATCTTCATAGTAACTATTTGATTGCATTAAATTTCATTCCTAGACAATATCTTTAAGTAATTTGGGAATATTTGAAATGTATTCATTCGACACCTGAAAAAAAAACAGAAAAAGTGCTTTAAGTTAAAATATTAAAATATTCTTTTAATTTGCAAATTTAATCTAGTTACTGTAAAAACAACGTTGCATTTGGAAAAAATGACAAAACAGTCTAAAATTTTAATATTGAAATAAACATATTAATGGATAAACCAGAAGGAAAAACGTGTAAGAATAGCATGTATTACAAACATAAGCACAGAAATAACAGGTTTCATTACACTAGATTTTCAAAGTTACGACGCTAAATAAATCATTGATATAAATAAAAATAGTTTTTTTTAAATTAATTATTATTTTTGCACTGTTAGTGTATTCCAATAGGTGTACAATTAAAAATACAGGGTGACCCGCGCTAATGAACCATTAAAAGTTTATGGAGTACCCGATAAAATAAAAATTTGTGGTTAATTCCGTTTTCCTCAGTTGAAATACTTTCAAGCTTTTATCACTTCCGGTTCTACCAGAAGTAGCCATCAACTTTAGTTTTTTAAATGGAACACCCTATATATTATTATGTTTTTTGCTTTCCCGTTTAATTTAAAACATCTTACGTAGAGATTACGTAGAGCCCAATTTCGATGTTTCTATAGGGGATCTCGGTAACTAGAAGAGATAGAGAAAATCGGATGGCGTATCCTCGATCTCTTTTTTCAAGACCAACTCAATGGTGACAAAAAAACAAAAATTGGCTATCGTCTCTCGTTTTGAAGTTATGGCCAAAAAATCATTATTCTCCATTTTCGATTTTTATCAATATTTCATTTATTTCTCATTTTATTAAAATAAGAGTTATACTTTCTTCAGGCACATTTTTACAGTGAATTGAATAAGTTTTACAGAATTTTAATATATTCGTTAATCCAATGCTGTAGTGACGGTAAGTTTCCTACACTTGTAGACGCTTTCTGTAACACAATATTTTCACTTGTACACAATTTCAATTTTTAGTCCGCTGCAGAGTTTACCGAGAGATTTAGGCCACCTTCATTTGTGTTCACGTCGCATTCCCATAATATGCACTTGGAACTTTTTTACATGAATCGATAATTGTTTTAAAATTAATCCAATAATATAAATTAATATCAATCAATGTTCGTCATTTTATATTTAATTAATACATTATTTAAATTATAGATATGGTACTCCCTTACACTTTCCTCCCCAATTTCCTCTTTTATGCAATATATACGACCACAATCGACATAATTTTTAAAGCGACGATTGATTATTTATTTTATCCTAGAGCGGCTTATCCGAGAGCTGCGCGACTTGTAACCGCTGATTACCAGTCAAGGGACTTGTCGAGCAAAAAACGCATGTCCCTACACTTGTAGGAAGTTTTGCTGTGTTACAGAATTTATTACAATTTGTAGCTACAGGCGAATTACCTGTAGCTTGTAGACTAGTAACAAGTATAGTGTTTGTCTTACAGGTGTTACGACGAAAAAAAAATTATATATATAAAAAGAGGTAAACATGAATATCTGTGTATCGATTGCTTGGAACCAGTGAAGAGGGTGTTCTATTTATAAAACTCAGGGTCAGTGGTGTGTAAACACTGGCCCGCTCGCTTGGGCTCTACAGAGCGGCATTGAGTGAGTGTGAATGACGCCGGCAACGTCAAGTATTTTACAGCTTAGAATAAGATTACATTGTTAGTGTCCGTATGGATAAATTGAAGGTGAGTGATTGTGTGGTTGAGTTGAGTTGAGGTTAACCCATCGTTGTTCCATTGTCTCAGAAGATAACAAGGATGTTGGGTTGACCAATTATTACTCGGTGTCGACAGATATGCTGAGTCATTGTATGGTTGTGTAGAGTTGAACTTGGGTCAACAAGTATAGTGAGTCATTGTATAGTTGTGGAGAGTTGAGCTCGGGTCAACAAGTATAGTGAGCCATTGTATGGTTGTGGAGAGTTGGACTCGGGTCAACAAGTATGGTGAATCATTGTCTAGTTGTGGAGAGTTGAACTCGGGTCAACAAGTATGGTGAGTCAGTCATAGTATTGTTGTGGAGAGTTGAGGTTGACCTATCGATAAACAATTTACCAAAGATAATTGTTTCACCGTAATTAATCAAGTATATCGGGTTGACCAATTAATACTCGGGTCAACCAATACAATTATCTCACTGAGTTGTAAACTCACGATCACTCTTCTAATTGTTACAGAATGACGGTCGTTGGAAGGAGCAAAAGAAGAGAGCGATTGCCATATTTTATTATACGATTATATAACCTTTTATATTTTTGTATCATTAGTTTGTATTAAATAAATAAGTTTCATTGATGCAGATCCCATTGTTTATTAATCGACAACTTGACAATACAAATAATTACCTATTATAAGTATAATACAGCAGAATTAGTATTGAAACTGTTTTATGGATTAAAAATAATCAGAATTAAGCTAAAGGTAATTCGCCGGCCTAACAATATCTGAATTGGGTTAACAATATCAGAAGTGGCAAAAGTTCAGCTAACAATATCAGAAGTGGGATTGCTCCCAAGTGCTGTACCTAATAAACAATGGGAAGATTGTTCTAAAAATTTAAAAAAAAAAAAAATTATTAAAAAAAAAACATATCAAGATTAATGGCATTCGTTCTCTCTTCGTCTCTATACGATCACTCATTAGTTTTGTTTGTGTAGGAATATAACATAATATTTTAATGAGTGTTGAATTGATAGTGCTTATTGTACAATTTGTTTAATTCTTTCAAAGTTAATAAAATAACTTCATGATATAAATGCAAAGCATTTACTCGACTGTTCGGCCGAGGAGTAAATATGTATTACTTACATTTTTATACTAGTACATAGTACATGTAAATGATTGATACCAAATGATAGTTGTGGTGGTATATTTACATTCAGCGAACAAATATGATACAGTAATACTATAAAATGGTTTTGTGTCTGTGTTATAAAGTGTTTCAGTTATTATTTATTGTGAACGGCGTAATAAAATAAATAAAGTATCGAATAACCAGACCCAGACAATTAAATATTGCCTGTGATAAGCGAAATTATAGGTATTACTAACACAGCCAAATGTTTAAGAAAAGACGGCGAAACAATTGTAAAGGAGAATTTCTATAAATAAGTGAAATCTATAAACATGTGCAATATTAAGAACAAGTGCGGTTAAATATATTTAATTTATTTAGTTTTATCCATCATTGATTAACACAGTGTAAAATAAATAAATGCTTCGACTAGTTTATTGATTTCGGTTCACAAACTTCAGAACGAACTAAACATAAAACAGCTCATAAGGTTTAACAATATACTCCAAATACACAAAATAAAACATGAAGAAACATACAGCAGCATCATTCTAAAAACGAACAACGAGATACATACACACGATACAAGAAACAATCAGCACATAAGAACCTACACCTGTAAGCAACAACAACACAAACTAGGAATAACAAGCATCGCAATACAACAATACAACCAGTTAGATGACCCAATCAAAGCCCTAAATCTAGCAACCTTCAAGAAACAATTAAAGGAAAAAATCCTCCTGGAATCCTAAGCATCACCGCCCTCATACCATTAGTACAGAGACCAGCAGATCATCTGATACGAAGAAGCGGACGAAGTACCCCCCCGCCTTTTATTTGTTGTAATATGACATGACTTGTGACCTTTATTGCAACAAATAAAGAAAAACATCAAAAAAAAAAACTGGAAATCGAAATAGATCAGTGCGTTACTCACCAGTCATTTATAAAAACTGCTAATAAGTTAACGTTTTTAAAACATCAGGTTCCAAGATGTGCTCTTCACATCGATAATACTTTGAAGTGCAAAGTTCTGAAGTGTGAGCAATATTTCCAAACATGACCTTCTCATTAAAGGTGGAAAGATAGTCGCCAGAGGTCACACTTGTTTGGAGTGTGAAGAAAATTTCAATCTTTTAGAGGAAAATCAGACGCCGTTGAAAGAAGTTGATGAAATACTAGATGTCAGTCTTGCTGCTAATGAAGATAAATAACGACTAGAATAATTTAATAAATATAGAAAATGCTTCGCTACATTCTTTGCAGAGATAGTTTGCAAAGGAAATACTAAAATGCCAATTACGTTAATTGAAAATAAGTCAATATTTTATCGTCCATACAAGATGGTTCACGTGGAAAGAGAATTGGTAAGAGGTATGATCTCTGAAATTTAAGAAACTGGAATCATTCGAGATTCAAATTCTCCCTACTCATATTCAGTGATCTTAGTTAATAAACCAAACAGGGACAAGCGTTTATGTATACATTATAGAAAACTTATTGATATATTATAGACGATCAAATCGATCAATTAAAAGTTTATAAAAACTACACTAGTTTGGATTTATTTTCTGAATATTATCAAGTAGAAGTGGAAATGGAGGCAAAATAAGAAAACTACTTTTGTAAAAATTTGTAATGGCAAATACGAATTTAATCGTACGCCATTTGGCTTTTGTAATGCGCCAAGCGTATTTCAAAGATTAGTTAATCGAGTGTTGGGACCACTTCGGGGCACAGTCGCAATTACTTGCCTCGACAACATTTTATGTCCTGGCAAGGCATATGAACAAGGATTGGAAAAACCTGGAACAAGTGTTTAAAACATTACTTCAGAATGAATTAACTTTAAATCCCTGAAAACGCTATTTTATACAAACTGCTGTCACCTACCTAGGATATGAAATATCTGAAGAAGGTGTAAGACCCGGTACAAATAAGACAAAGACAATAAGAATGTTTGCAACACCGACAACAATGTACAATGTAGTGCAGTTTACAATGTACGACAATTTCCGGGATTTACTGGATTTTTCAGACGGTTTGTGAAAAATGATTCAAGGATTGCCAAACATCTTAAGATGTTGCTGCACAAATCACAAGCATGGCAATGGAGTGCAGAACAAATACAGGAAGGGAAGGTATGATCAGAAAGAACGTTAACAATGGAACTAAAAGACGAACTTACAAAACAAATCAGGACGATAATAGCAATACACGGTCCAAATGAAGGTGAAAAGGAAGAAATTAAGGAGACATTCTGGGAAGAACTAACAAAAGCTAACAAATACAAACACAAATACATTCTTTCAACATAAGGAAATACACTGTTACACTAGATAAATGCCGAGTAGAAACGGGAAATCGATAATAGTTTATATTTGAGTGGAAGAAAACAATATGAGCAAAATAACGGATGCAAGAGTAAGAAGAGGACCAGAAATAGGATCAGACCACTACCTGGTGATAGCAACTATAAGAGAGGACCCATTAGGAAAAGAGGTAAACCGCACGCAAAGGAAGAACAACATCGAATTCGAAGCAAGCCGTACATATAAACTACAAGAAGATGAAGTAATTCATCGTCCTGCAAAGATGTGGCACATGTAGATAAGCTAAGTAGAAACTCTATTGGCGAACAAAGTGTTTGTGAAGAACACCAAATAGAAGTCGCCAATTGGATGTTAGCTTGTAAGTTAACAAGCCGAAAACTACAAGTAATAACAAACGTTTTAAAAATGATTACGAAAGAAATATCCACAAGGAATATAAGATGGCTGACGATCGTCTTTATAAAGTTGTGGATGGTAAACAACTTTGGGTTGTCTCGAGAAGTATGCGAAGGGAAATTGTAAGATGTAATCACGATAATTTAGGACATTTTTCTACGGATAAAACTTTGCAGAAAATACTTGAAGTATACTGGTTCCCAGAGATGCGCAAATATATTGTGAAATACATAGCATCGTGTGCGCGATGTCTTTATTTTAAAATACCTAAAGGAAAGCAGGAAGGTATGTTGCATTCTATAAATAAAGTTTCCGTTCCTTTCCACACTATACATATGGACCACTTGGGACCATTCAATCCAAGCAATGGAAAGAAATATATTCTGGCAGTGGTGGATGGTTTCACAAAATATTTAAATTTGTTTTCAACCAGGGACACAAGCACTAAACATGTGTTGAAATGTTTCAATCACTTGATCAGTGTGTATGGGGTGCCCACAAGGGTGATTACTGATCAAGGGACAAGTTTCACGTCAAACGCGTTTGAAAACTTCTGCAGTGATAAAGGAGTACAACACATTAAGAACGCGGTGGCAACTCCACGAGCAAACGGTCAAGTGGAGAGGTTTAACTCCACTATTCTTTCTTCGTTAAGTACCTCTGTGGAGCGAGAAAAAGAATGGGAACGGAAATTACCCGAAATTCAGTTCGCAATTAACAATGTTGCACATGCTACAACTAAGAAAACGTCTTCTGAATTACTTATGGGATATAAGCCAAGGTCACCGGCAGATTCATTTTTATCTATTGCAGTACAAGACGAGAGGGCTGTGACCAAAAATCTTCAACAAGACCGAGATGAAGCAAGTGGTAGAATAAAGGACTCGCAACTCAAGTCTCAAGAACGATATAATAAAAAAAAAGAAAGGTGCAACAGTGATGGTGCGAAGGCACAAAGTAGGAGAAGGCAGTAAAAAGCTATTAGCAAACTACAAGGGGCCTTTTGTGGTACGGAGAAGGTTAACTAACGATAGGTATGTGCTTGAAGAGGTGCACAATTCAGGGAGGAGCAAACGAAAAGCATATACAACGGTCGAGGCGGTAGACAGATTGAAGAAGTTTGTACCAGGTGATGGTGTTTCAAGCACCAGTGAAGAGGAAACATAGAGGTATCCGAACGAGGACGTCCTGAAAAGTCAGGAAGGCCGAATGTTACGACGAAAAAAAAAATTATATATATAAAAAGAGGTAAACATGAATATCTGTGTATCGATTGCTTGGAACCAGTGAAGAGGGTGTTCTATTTATAAAACTCAGGGTCAGTGGTGTGTAAACACTGGCCCGCTCGCTTGGGCTCTACAGAGCGGCATTGAGTGAGTGTGAATGACGCCGGCAACGTCAAGTATTTTACAGCTTAGAATAAGATTACATTGTTAGTGTCCGTATGGATAAATTGAAGGTGAGTGATTGTGTGGTTGAGTTGAGTTGAGGTTAACCCATCGTTGTTCCATTGTCTCAGAAGATAACAAGGATGTTGGGTTGACCAATTATTACTCGGTGTCGACAGATATGCTGAGTCATTGTATGGTTGTGTAGAGTTGAACTTGGGTCAACAAGTATAGTGAGTCATTGTATAGTTGTGGAGAGTTGAGCTCGGGTCAACAAGTATAGTGAGCCATTGTATGGTTGTGGAGAGTTGGACTCGGGTCAACAAGTATGGTGAATCATTGTCTAGTTGTGGAGAGTTGAACTCGGGTCAACAAGTATGGTGAGTCAGTCATAGTATTGTTGTGGAGAGTTGAGGTTGACCTATCGATAAACAATTTACCAAAGATAATTGTTTCACCGTAATTAATCAAGTATATCGGGTTGACCAATTAATACTCGGGTCAACCAATACAATTATCTCACTGAGTTGTAAACTCACGATCACTCTTCTAATTGTTACAGAATGACGGTCGTTGGAAGGAGCAAAAGAAGAGAGCGATTGCCATATTTTATTATACGATTATATAACCTTTTATATTTTTGTATCATTAGTTTGTATTAAATAAATAAGTTTCATTGATGCAGATCCCATTGTTTATTAATCGACAACTTGACAATACAAATAATTACCTATTATAAGTATAATACAGCAGAATTAGTATTGAAACTGTTTTATGGATTAAAAATAATCAGAATTAAGCTAAAGGTAATTCGCCGGCCTAACAATATCTGAATTGGGTTAACAATATCAGAAGTGGCAAAAGTTCAGCTAACACAGGCCCACAGGTATCATTCCTTTATTAGAAAAATTATAATAGGGCTCTCCAAATCGCTTTATTGATGCCTGTAAATGGCCCGCTAAAGCGATTTGGAGAGCCCTATTATAAATTTTCCAAATCGCTTTAGCGGGCCATTTACAGACCCCAATAAAGCGATTTGGAGAATCTCATACAAATTATATTTCGCAAGAACCCTTAGCGACATGCCGTAGTCAAATTATCTTAATTGGTGGTACTTAAGGAAAACCAAATCTCAAATGAATGAAATGGTTCCTCGATAACCTGGGTCTTCCCAGCTGGCACTTAAATAAATCTTCGAACAACACCTTCAATTAGGGCCGCCGGTGGATTTACGGAAATAAGGCCCTTGCCCCCTTATAAGCTGATTATGTTAATTGCAGTGGGGCTGCAACAATTACAATAATCTGAGTTGGACGTTTATAAGCACACTACATTACACTGGACAACAGCATTTCTGATGATTGAGTTATGTTACATGATACTAGCCTAATTTTTAATGACGTTTTCAAATCTGTGATCGAAATTTATGTATCAGCTCTTGTTTAAAAAATATGACACATGAGCCGTTTTACAATAAAACACAACACGTTTAAAGTTAATCCTATTTTATTGATTTCTTAAGTTAAAAAAACTTTCTTTTATAAGACTTCCTTACAGAAGTTGAAGTTGAAGAGCTGTTCTGAATGCTCCAACAATAGTCAGCCACCATGTGTGCGTTCCAGTAGCCTTGATAGCGTTCCTCCATCGTACGAAGGTCCTGGTGGAATCGCTCGCCCTGTTCTTCACTTACATCCCCAAGATTAGCAGGAAAATAGTCAAGGTGGTTGTGAAGAAAGTGTAACTTGATGCTCATGTTACATCCAAGAGCTTGAAAGTGACTCATTAATTGTTCAATATGTTGAGAATAGTCAGCACCTTTCTTATTTCCCAAAAAATTTTGAACAAGCCAAACAAACTCATTCCATGCCTTTTTCTCAATCTCTGTCATAGTGTCCGTAAAATTTGTGTCTTTTATTAATGATCTTATCTGTGGCCCATCAAAAATGCCCGCTTTTATCTTTTCTGCACTCAGTTTTGGGAACTTTTTTGGTAGAAAAAGGAAGCAATTTCCATTTTTGTCAAGACCTTTAATAAATTGTTTTATAAGCCCTAATTTTATATGCAATGGAGGCAAAATTATACGATCCCTTGATACTAAAGGGGGGTTTATCACGTTATGTTGTCCTGGAACTAACATTTCCCGAGTAGGCCAATCCTTTTTAACCCAGTGTTGATCTTTAGCTCTACTATCCCATAAGCAAATAAAACAGGGATACTTTGTGTAACCACCTTGTTGGCCTAATAGAAAGTTGACCATTTTTAAATCAACACATATGAGCCAGTTGTTTTCCACATATTTAATTTTGTCCAAAACCAGAGCAATAGATGTATATTCTTCTTTTACTTTAGTAGAATGTGCAATAGGTAATGACCCTAATTTATTCCCATTGTGTAAGAGAACACATTTTAGACCCCGTTTTGACGAATCTATGAATAAACGCCACTCACTTGGAACATAATTTCGTAATCCCATTGCAGTTACTAAACCAGGTACATCTCTACAAAATACGAAATCATCTTCTTCATCAAAATATTTTAGGAGATTCTGTTCTCTTGTGCGGTAATATGAAATTTTAGTTCCTTTTGTTATTAAGTTCCTTTCTTTTAGCCTAGAAGCCAAAATTTCTGAAGCAGACTTCGACAGTCCCAGATCTCTGATTAGGTCATTTAAATCATCTAGGTTGAATGGTTTTGGCTTTTCCAGGTCACATTCAAAGTCACTATCACTACTGTCAAGTTTCGTCTCCAAATCAAATGGCTCCGCCTGTGAAGCATAAGCTTCAGGTTCAGGTGTCTTAGGACTCAAGACACGTCTATGTGCCGATCGTATGGACTAATATTTCCATTTGGCTCTATTTGTTCGGTTAATGCCAGTTATGTTCACCAAACAAAAATAGCAGTCGTCATGGTGGTTCCGTGGTTCATTCCAGAGCATAGCGGTTTCGTACCGGAAACTATTTCTTTTCTTATTTGTCCATAAGCGTAGAAACTCAACGCACGTTTTGCATACCTTTTGAGGAATCCAAGGCTTATCTTTCATATCCAACGTGTGCCCAAAGTAATTTTTGTAAGCCTCATTTACGAACGTTGTCACATTTAAACGGCATACTTTAGACATATACTCTCCGCAAATGAAACAAAAATGGTTTGGATCATTCACACAATGTCTTCTTGACGATGCCATATCAAAATATAGTTAGATAACTCAATAATTTGTAAATTAATAGCAAATAAACACAGCAAGAAAGCTAATTTTAAGTGAAAGCTGTAACTTGTAAACAAGAGCTGTCAGAAAAGAAATGAGGTTATATTTGGAATCAGCGACGCCAAATTAGTAAACATCAAGTGACATAAGTCATTCATCAGTCATAAAGTTCAATTTTGTTGGCCAGTGTTATTATTAGAATATGTTTTTTTAAATTATTTTATGGGTTTTGCCTAGCTTAACCTCGAATATCTCAGAAAGTTCAAGAAGTATATCTTTTTATAACAATAAAGCAATTTCAGCAAAAAAATGGTATATGATTTAAAAAAATCTTAACCTCAAAGTTTTTATAGCAATAACTATAGAAGAATTCCTGTTTCTACGGCACTGTGTTTACTAAATGAGAGTCTACTCTAGTAGATATGTTAATAGGAAAACTGATTTGCTAAGTAACACTTTAAGGTCCTATATGTTGCAAACAAAACCGATTAAACAAAAAAACTATTTACATTTTCATGTAATTTTGCTTATATTAGCATGCTCCTAGATGTATGCCACAAAGTTGTGGGATACCTTGTATAAAGAAATTTCGTAATTTTGACAAAAATGGATGGAAACATAATAAAAATAAAAATACATTTTTTACATCTATAAAATAGAAAGCACAGAGAATATGAGAAACAAATCAAAAATAAAATGAAAAAACGTATGAAAAACATTATGACAAAGTAAATCAGATACATAAAATATATATTATCTCACTCATTAGTTCTGAAGAGCTCTTTTAATGGTTTTAAATTATACAATTGTTAAAAATATGATATAACACCCTTTTGAAAGTAGTATAATTTCAGATAATGGCTTTATACACTAGGCTTCACACTACACTATCTGTTCATTCTGCAAATGTTCAATAGAATTTAATGGAGTTGCGTGACCCCTAAATTTCGTTCGATTGAGCTAAAATTTTGCATAAATAATGCTTATGCATATTCTCGCGAAACGGGAGGGTGATAACAACAAAAATTAAAACCTTATTCTTTTGAAGCACCCGAATGTACACCTATATTTTTTACTTTCTTAGATAAAAATTAAATTCCAAGATTTTGACCTCAAAAAGACGTTATGAAAAAATGGCTTCAATTTCTTTTATAAATAAGATATAAACGAAAGATGTGTCTCGAATTGTACCTGAAAGGTACCTAAAAGGTGTCTATGAGTGATGTATTTTACAGCTGAAAAATTTTGACAATTAGTCTTTCAAAAATATCAAGTTAAGTGCACACTTAGATTAAGCGATTTTTTTTAATGGAATGGCATACTTTTTATCTTACAGAGCAGTTGGCATGATAATTTACTACAAACAAGTATTTTTCAACCATATTCTCGAAATACGTAGTTTTTGAAATATTTCAAAAATGCGAATTTCTGCATTATGTAATTTCGCCTATGCTGTTTACACATGCATAATAGTTTATGAAACAAGCTTATCTTTCGCAACTGTGATAACAAATGTTAATAACGAAATTTCATTTCTGAAAAGTTTCAAAACTATATCATTTACTTCCGCCAAAAAGTCAAATTGACTGGATTTACTGGATAATTTCACTTCCAGCCTCTATCGTCTATCTTCCTACTTTATAATTTATTTCCGCCAAAACGGCCTTTTGAGGTTCTGGATTATTTTTAGTAATACCAAAGTGAATTAAAATTGCCGGATATTTTACGATAGCGTGTTGCATAGAAACGAGTGTTAATTTGTAAGTTAAAAAAATGAGTTTTTCTATCTAACGTTGCGTCGTTTCAAATATAACACCTATGAAGCATTTCATTTTCATTCGTTTTGATTCATTTTTTATATTTACTCTGATATGAATTATAATTATGAAGTGAAGTTTATCAATGTATGAACGAAACTAGACAACCGATCAACAACAAAAATATTCAAAATATTCGTAAATATTTCGTGTTGGTTGGTCCACACTCACGTTGTGATTGGCTAATAAGAGTATGAATTAAATAATCAACGATAACACATTTAAAGTGAACTTTTCAAATTGTGAAATTTCTTTATTAACATTGGTTATCACAGTGACGAAAAATAAGCATATTTCGCTATATAACTACGATGATTGTGTAAATAGCATAGGCGAAATTAAATGATGCAGAAATTTAAGTTTTCGAAATATTTCAAAAACTACTTAGTTTGGGAATGTGGTTGTGTAATACTTTTTTGTAAACAATTGTCCTGCCAATTGTTCTATGAGATAAAATATATTCTATTTCATTAAAAAAAATTGAAATACGTTTAATTTAGGTGGCCACTTAACTAATGACATTTTTGAATGACTAATTGTCAACATTTTCAGTTGCAACATATATCAGTCATAAAGGAACCTTTCAGGTATAATTCGAGAAAAAAAATCCGTTTATATCTTATTTGTAATAGAAATTGAAGCCAGTTTATCATAATTTAAATCTTGGAATGAATTTTTATCTCAGAAACTAAAAAAAAAAAAATAGGTGTACAGTGTACACTAGCGTGGCCCTTAGTTACTTATTGAAATTTTTTTCAATTTTTTTTATGCGGCACCCTTTATTATAGTTCCATTTTGTGAAAAAACATCTTGTACCAAGTTTGAAAACAATAAAATTAAAGGAAAACGTGCCGTTTTGGAATTTAATTTCGACGATTTCATGATTTTCATGAGTACATTAGAAGATTAAAAAAAATATATTCAATCAGTTATTTCAAATGATTTTATTATTTTTCAAGAATTTAAACATTATATTTAACATAAATTTAAATAAAACAATCTCGCTCTGCGATATTTGTAATTTTTGGTTAAAGTATACGTCCAAGCTTGATTTTCTGCAGCTGCACCGTACCACGATCTTCAATTGTTGAAAAAACTAAAGGATTACCGAATCGTAAATGCCGAATTATCGAAAATTTGTTTTTTCAAAAAGAAATGTTTCATATACCTTTTTTGGCTAATAAGCTTACAGTAATCTCAATAAGACTCAAATTTGGTCACATAAATTACAGAACTTGTAAACGGATATATGCCCGGTTGCATCGACGGGAGTTAAATATTAACTTGGGGTTATAAATTTAACTCGGGATTAACCTAAAAAATGACTTACACCAGATCTGAAATAAAACATAAAATGCGAGTTATACGAACTTGATTCATTCACAAATAACCCATTTTATTTAACCCGAGGGGTTTTGTTGCTATACGTTACTCCATATCATCGAATTTTAATGCTACTGATTCGAGACGTCACTCTGACATAAATATAACTCAGAGTTAAAACAAATTTGATGCAACCGGGCATTAGTGAATTTAATTAAATAAATATAATATTTTTAAGAAATTATTCCCTGATATTAAAATATACCAGGTGTCTGAGATAAGGGGCGAACATACGAATTTAACATGTAAAATTAAATATGTATAATTATTAGCTCCCCTATTAATTTTAGAGAAACATCGCAAAGGAATATTTTTTAGAGTAAAAACTGTAATTTCCATTTATTTTACGTTTGTACCAGAATCCACCTCAGAAATTATAAAAATAAGTTGAACCATGTACCATAAAAACCCTATCATCAGATATAAATCAGATATCAATTACTATGAATAATAATGCGAGTTATTCCAATGAAGAAATTCCAACTTTGAGTAAGTACTTGCTCTAACAACTCTAGTTGTTGGTGTATCAAACCCAAAACTCCTTCTTCCAATTAATTGTTGCTTCTTCTGTTTCGTTTGCCTGAAATGTTCATGTATTTGAAATAGTATTTGTTAAAATTGGAGTATTAAAATACATTTTAAATCATGTGCATTTGCTTGCAGTATTTTCAAATTTTTTTCACAAACTTGCTAATTGATTCCTAATTACAGACGGAATTGGTCGATTGTTAAATTAACCGAAAATAAGTCCCGAAATATGCGTAAACTGGCACCACTGCAAAATGTTTTGATAATGAATATCCTCTCTTCATTGGAATAACTCAGATTATTGTTCATGGTAATTGATATTTGACTATACTCTAATTTTTCTAAACTGGCGTGCACGTCATCAAAATAATAATCATAATAATGACGACACAATTTTACAAGGTTGCCAGCTGTCCTGGGTATTTAAAAATGGCTGCAATCAGCTGTTGCGCCCGCGCAATGTTGTGCGACAGTGCTCGGTTCGTATCAAATTCGTCGACTTCTCTGCCGTTTTTCGTACAGATATCAATCTTGTGGTTGTGGTTTAACATCTACAATGGCAAAATTTAAAAGAGTTTGCACCGTATTCGGGTCCAACGCTGACAGCGACAAAAATCTTGAGGTTAGATTCGATTCCCTGCTGCAGGCAAAAGAAACGTGAAATATGTAACGAAGCTGGCAAACACCGAGCTGATGGATATATTTGGATAGATTTGCTATCGTTTAGTATGTAAGAACCTAATAATATTAAAGTCCATAATTTTTACGAGTCTGAACAAAACTGCGTAAATATCATAGCAGGCCGCGGCCGACGACGCGAGCGAGTACATTCATTTTGCTGACTTCGTAGTTTTGGGCAAATGTAAATAAGCACACGATCAAAATGATGACACAGAAATAGGTCGTGGGAATACGACGGGAACTCGAAACGGCGATTGCGTAATTCGGTGACACGTATGGGATTGCGTCAATTTGCAGCGGTACGCAGATTTATCATAGGACGGGGGAAGAAGAGTAAAAAGTGGGGGATCAGTATAAATAGAAGTGCGGAACTTAAACGTGACCGGTTAGATGTACCGATCGAGACAGAACGTCACGCTGTCCGACGACGACTCATATACTTTAAACATTAATTCCTCAGGTGAATATATAACACAAGTTTATCAAATTTAATTCACACTAACAATTCCAAAGTCAATTCCATACTAATAATGTAACCTATCTAGTGATATTACCGCGCCTTGCCGCTGGTAATGAACGATGTTTAATAAGGGTATGAAATGTAGGGAGCCTCACGCCACTGCGGAGTTGAACCTAACTGCATTTTTATATCTTGTCCTGTCAATATTTTCGTACTGACAGGAGAATATTGTAACATGCCTTCCTTTCCGTCGTCGCAAAACATTTGATCAAACATCTTTTCACACTAACAATTCTAAAGTAATTTATCCATAATAATGTAACCTATCTAGTGATATTACCGCGCCTTGACGCTGGTAATGAACGAAATTTAATAAGGGTATGAAATGTAGGGAGCCTCACGCCACTGCGGAGTTGAACCTAACTGCATTTTATACCTTGCCCTGACAATATTTTCGTACTGACAGGAGAATATTGTAACATGCCTTCCTTTCCGTCGTCGCAAACATTTGATAAACAGTGTGGCCTCATTAATCAATCGGTGGTTAAATAAAAAGTTGCGTCAGGGGAACATAACTTAATAATTTCGATATAAATAATTCAATGATATTTGTAATTAATCGTATAATTAAACTTGCTCAGCGCTCCGATATTCAAGAATTCTCAGAATTATGAATGACTGAAACGAATGTTTGTATGTGCTTAAGTAGATAGAAAAGTAGAAGTAGAATAGAGCTTTATCATACTAATCAATAATCAATTTTGAATAACAATACCTATTAAAGTTTTTACGATCACATGGCTGATAATGTTGGTAGACGCGAGTACTATCAATATCTCCGAATTAGGACACATTGGGTGCTTGAAGCACTGGAATCGCTTGAAGTACTTTAATGTGAAGTTATGTGATTCGTTCCTATCCACAAGGTGGCGTTGAAATGCATTGGTAGGCACCGTGCTAATAAATTTCTATGCAGTGATGACATGTATCAGATATCCTTCTCGGCACAATTTGAAGATTGTGGTGCATGAAGTCGCTAAATAACACGTTGTAATTCCAACCGCAGTGTTAATAAGTTACTCAGTTTTCTAAATAAAATAAATCATTCAAATTCAAAGAATATAATAAATTTTCAATAATTATTAAACAAATCTATTCCAAAATTTAAATAAATATAACTAAATAAATAACGTCCAATTAGAGTAACAACATTGTCTTTTATTTACCTGTCGCTTGCATAACCTTTTAAAATGAATAAATCATATGAAATCCATGTATCTGTGTTTTACTTGCTAACAAAAATTACTAACAGACACATTACCCTTAAAACGAACCAAACTGAGTTATCACGATTTTGATTTAAAAATCAAACACAACGTAGAGTACTACCACTAAATCACGAGCCAAATCAATATTACAAATTACGAGAATTTGTAAATCACGAGCCAAATCAATTACTTGAATTATAAGAATTCATGTAATATGCAGTTAAGGAAATAAAATGCATCCAATTGCATTTAAGGATGAATTGCAGTTAAATAAATGCAATGAATAATAAATATTACAAATTATGAGAATTTGTACAACACCTGGGTTCGAACCGTTACAAGTATTAAAAGCTTTCTTTAAGTGCATTGCGTATGAAACATTCATGTCATGGCATAAATGCATCTGACATTGGAATGTCAAGTAACGTTAGTCACTGTTGACTTTTTTATGCAACACCCCTGATTATCACTCTTTCCACACCACCTTCGAGGTAGAGTAATGGCGCGTTTTATTTTACTTGGTTTCCCCTGTAGGCATAATCCACGGTGTGTTTGGATAGGACAAGAACAGATTTCTATTGAACAAAGGCACTACGGTGAATTTTCACACGATATGAATATGACGAATATGAAACACGAAAGTTTTATATTCACAGAGAGAGAGAGGGAGAGAGAGAGAAATTTATTCTTCCTTGATTATTAATTTGAATGAATTCAAGTAGAATCTTCAGAAAAATCTACATCTGAGCTGTCAGTATCATCATTTAAATTAATAATGAAGGGAGCAATATCCTCTCTATCCCACCACTCTTGAATCTCCTTTTCGGTGTGTCCAATACAATTAGCCCAAACTGCAGGAGTGACTGTACGTAGCGCCTCTTTCCACAGAGACAAGCAGTTTTCATCGGACCTACCATCTCGTCCCACATGTTTATTGTAATATGTTTTGGTAATGGCCCACACTTTTTCAATGGGGTTGAAAATGCAATGATAAGGTGGGAGCCTTAACACTTTGTGCCCACATTTTCAGCAAGACTATCTGCTACATATGTTATGGGAACTTTATTCCTACAAAAAATTAACATAAGCTATTTCATTAATGTCTTTGAAGTGTACGTACTGATTTACTATTTGCAATAACTGTGGTTTTAATAGAGTATCATCAAAATCAATCTGATTGTTACGCAACCATTTTTCGATATCGGCCTTCTTCCAGGCTGAGGTAGGATTTTTATGTTCCACGCTGCTGTGATAGGAAGAATTATCCATAACAATAATTAATGGCTCTTGTAGGTTTGCAATGAGTTGGTGTTCAAACCATCGGAGAAAATTTTCTTGTTTCATATCTCCGTGATAATCTGAACATTTGGATTTAGATGAAAAAACTAATTCAGCACCATCTATAAAGCCATTTTCATTTCCAGCATGCAGTACAATATACCGCTTTCCGTCTACTTTGGTACACTTGACACTGTTCCATCTTTGAAAATCCAAGTTTCATCAAGAAACACAAATTGGTATAAACCTTCACTTTTACTTTTCACATATGAACTTAGGAAATTCACCCGTTTCAAAGCAATATGACCCAGTTCCATAAGGCCTCTCCGTGAAATATTAAGTGTGTATATTAAGACGAATAATGCTTGCGATTAGATTGGTCACGCCTGGGATGTTGAGTAACGTTAGAAGAAATTTCTATTTAAGATTAGGATGTTGCCAAGACGTTCCCGGCGAGCATTTTGAACATCTCCTCCATTGAAATTTATTGTTTTTTTTTGTTTTTTTACATTATCAAGAAATAAACAGTATTACTTATTAGTTTCTGAGTGTGTTGTAACGAATTTCTGTAATCAAATAATTTTCTTTTTTTAATGTTAATTTTTGCAATAAATCTGAAAACACTTAATATTTCCGAAACAGTTGAAGATAGGTATAGGACATTGTACATGAAATATGTCTAGAATTTTATGAAGAATCCAAAAATTGAATAATATACCAGGTGTTGCATTTAAAATAAGAAAGTTGGTATTGGCCACGGTCACATGACACACCCTGTATAAAAAAGTTTTTGTTGAAAAAAATGCGCAACTAAAAATAACAATCGACGTGTCCGAGCGTTTTTTCGAACACGCCCCCATTTATTTATTATCGAATTTATTCGATTTGGCTGATACACTGTGTATATATAGTCGATATACTCGCACTTCTTTCGCTGAACTAATTGGTAGAAGGGGCCCTCCTGCATCTCGCTCTTGCTCAAAATATGTTACCAATTACACAACAAATTGCTTTGCGTGAGAATGCAAATGCTTGGGCATTGTAATAATTGATCAATTGTAACAAGTTAAACGTCAAAGAAGTATGGTTATACACACATGTATGAGCATGTGTTAGTGAAAAAGATCTGGCATCGACGCCGAAAAAATATCACGTCGGCCAACATAGCATGATTTATTACATGATTGGCAGGCGAAAATTGTGACCGCGGTTAATACACCGATTACCTATGTATAACCACCGGTGATCAGTGTTATGTAACAAATGATCCTCAGATTAATTTCGATTCTTAAACTATTGTTATGCCTATTCTCGAAAACAATTATGTTGGTACGAAAAAACCTCCCCACACAGCTCTTTGATGACGTGAACGCCGTGAACAAACAACATACAATATCGTAAAACTTTCAAATTTTGTCACGTGACCGTCGAAACGCTGTTATTGGCCGAGGGGCACTGTGACGTCATTACGCATGTTGGCGATCGGGAGTCAGTGCATTAGGAATAGGAGTTGTGGATTAATTCAACTTACAATCCAATCTGACATAAAATGAGTTCTGATGGGTTCGTGAAGGGACAGTCAGATAATCTGCCAGAAGTTCACCTGTTAATGGTTGCTGATTTTTTCTCTAAAAGTGTATCTTTCAACGAAGCCGAAACACATGGAGTCAAAGCCCAGAGGTAAGTCTTTATTATTGTTCTTACTTTTGTAAGTATAACGTCTATTTTTGTGTGCATAGTGCAGTAAAATACAGCGTAAATGACTTATTATGTACTGATACATCTTAACAGATATTCAAATAACCTATAAATGTTTTGTTGACATATCATTTCACCCCATCACATTAAAGACATTATTTATAATGCAATGTATATTTGTTAAAATTTAAAGATTACCAGATTGATTATATAAATTTACATCAATGTACATCAAATTAAATTATTTTCATAAATTAAATAAATTACATTTAACAATTAAACGTTTTTTTAATGTGCCATTCAAATCTCAACAAGACAATTATGGGAGAATGAATTTTGTATTGTAAGGGCACGGATATGTCCAGAACATCGAGTTCGAAGTAAACCATATTCAGTAGAAGCGAAAGTTGATGAAAAAAAGGAAGAACTCTTAAATGTCATGCAACGACTGTGCAGCCTCTGCAGGTAAAACAAAAAATATTTATTTATATATAAAAATGATCATAAGACTTCACTTTTGATCATCAATGGTAAATTTCAGGTGGATGCAAACATGCAGTCGCTTTCCTCATGTGGCTTCGTCGCCGAAGCAAAGAGCCTGAACCAACTGCAACCGGATGTTATTGGAAGAAGGCTACGTTGTCCCAAGTTGCGACAAATTTTAAATTTATAAGAGCTACCGACATGAAAAAACCAGAGAATAGCTACGACTTTTTAAATACTGACAATTTTGCAAAGAACGTCATTGAAGAACTCCAAAAGAGAAACTGCAATACCCAGCTCTCTCCACATCTTTTTACAATTATATCACATAAAGATTATTCTTTACACCAAATAGTTACCAAATTTATCAAAACTGGTCAAAGTTCAGCTGATTTCATTTCGTTTGCAAAGGGTCAAATGGATGTTGAAGGATGCATTCAAATTTCTAAAACAACAAAAACACAATCACAGTCAAAACTGTGGTACGAATTGAGGTATTGTAGGATCACTGCTTCAAAGTTGTACGAAATGGCGCACTGTAAAACACAGAATGGGACATTAGTAGAACAGATAATTGGAGCTTGCAAGTCAATAAATCATCAAGCCATGGAAAGAGGGAGGAGATTAGAGAAAGAGGTTATTCGAGAACTGGAGAAAAAATGGTCCATTCAATTGAATAATTGTGGCTTGTTACTAAATCCACAATACCCAGTAATTGGAGCCTCTCCAGATGTTGTTGGTCCAGACATTGTGGTCCAGACATTGTTGGTCGAAATAAAGTGCCCAGTTTCGGAAAAAAACTGAAGTAAAATATATTGCAAAAAATGGGACAATTGCAAAGAGATATTTTAGATACATTTTAAAAATGTAAAAAAAGTTATTTCTGCGTTGCTAAACCGGATTTTGAAAAAAGTAAAGATATTACCGTAGTTTTGGTTGAATATAATGAGCTGTTTGTGAAAAATATTATCGAAAATGCAATGAAATTTTCGAAAGCTAACATATTCCATCGATTGTATTAAGGACCGTATGTAAAGAGAGGTTTGAATATCAATAGAGGGTCATAATATAAGTATTATGACGAGTATGAAATCTCTCCAATAAAATTCCACGTTATTTTAGGTTAATTAATAGACAGCTTAAAACCTCTCGATATTACCACGTGTACTTTCTATAATAATTTTTACTCCATAATAAATTCATGTAGTTTATAATACGATAAAACATCTATTCGACTGCAACATTTAAAATATTTCGCAGGTAGTTACTAGCCCCGATTGTGTAAATATTAAGCAATTTTATCTTGAAATAATACATATGTAATCTTTGAAATACCCCTCTAGTAAAATAAATGTCTCGGTTTCAATCAGCTGTCTACAATTTAATACTTGAGGGCTCATTAAATTTTAATAAAAACTAATTTAAGCTCAAAGTATAGATCGTTTTGTGTAGCGGCGGCCCCCATGCGTACTGTAAAATTATAGTCAAAATCCACATAAGATGACGATGAGTTGTTTCGAGAAAGGTAATCAAAACATCGTCATGTTATAAAAATTTTAGCAATAAGTAATAGATGATAGTGTACTTACCAAAAATAAAGAAGCAAAACTTGAACTTGAAACTTGAAGCTTGAAGAAGAACACAAAACACACCGAGATGTAAACTGGGTACAGCAGACAGCGCGAAGGTTCAAAAGTGAATGGTTTTAAACTTATAAAAATCTACGCTTTTATACCCTTAATTATATCGTCGCAATGATTTCTAGCGGCATAATCACGTTCCCACGAACCCAAAAAAAAGATTTAAGAGTCAGCCTATGTTTTTTTTATACATCCTGTATTAGTGTCACCCTCCTCGAAGATTTAATGGGTAATATATCTTCTGATCTTATCAACATGCGGTCTAAAAAAAATATCCCCTGTGTTTTTTATACCTGATAAACCCTTGTCTTCAATGATTTACGGCTACATAAGCGCGGTCCCATGAACCTAAGAATGATTTAATAATCTGTCGGATTTTCGCATGGGGGGCGGCGTGGGGTGGGGGTGGTATGTTTGCCGGCACTTGCTCGAATCACCATAATGCAAATACCGCGGAATAGCTGGCGTAATTAGAGCAATTGTATGCAAATACCGCGGAATAGCTGGCGTAATTAGAGCAATTGTATGCAAATACCGCTGAATAGCTGGCGTAATTAGAGCAATTGTATGCAAATACCGCGGAATAGCTGGCGTAATTAGAGCAATTGTATGCAAATACCGTGTTTTTATACATTATAAACCCTTGTCCTCAATGATTTACAGTTGCATAAGCGCGTCCCCGCGAATCCAACTTTTCTTTCTGCTTAATAGAATAATATTATACACATGAATTTTATATTACATATGCTGGTATAATGCTTTTTCGAAGTTTGTATAGCGGCATTAGTTAGGATATCTGTATTCGCTGGTGTACTAAAACTATTTTGTTGGATATAGTCTCTAGGAGTTTGTAATTATTGTGGGATAATTATAAAATTTTAATATTTACTTAATTTTCTGTGTACATTGAAAACTAACTTAATATTCAGAATAATTCCAGCATGCGAGGTGATTAACCACATAGTATGAAAACGAGACTATGCTTGAAGCTAATTATTTTTTTATTTTTTTAATTTTTTTATTATGACGTGTATGTAACGGAATTCATAAGGTTACAGACCGTGGCATTTTACAGCATAGCGGTAATTGATCAGTAGCCTGTAACACACACACACACACACACACACAGCATCTGAAAACGATTTTATGGGCAATATAAATAAATATACAGTAATATTTATAATTTTTTTATTTTTTTTTAATTTAAAAACATTTGTCCCGGGCGGTTATATATGGCAAAATGGACACATGCATGTGCATTGTCTGCACATATCCTTATGGATTTGCTCCACCGCCGCATATAAATAATTGCGGAGCGAGCACCCCGTAAGCAAGCGATTTGCATATCTGCCATCTGGTGATGGTGTGGCCGAGTATGTTATACCCGGGGCACACGGTTGCTGCTGCTGCCCTAGGTGGGTAGGTGGCCGATCCGTTGTTCTTGCTCGGGGGACCCTGCCCACCGGATATGCCCTTGCATCCGGCTGGGGGTTGCTGCATGGCGATGCCGGCTGGGGGTTGTTGTAGGGTGATGGCGCGGCTGGTATATATCCCTGCGTCGATCTGGACGCGTACGGACTCCACGGCATGTATGAGCTTCTTGGGGGATATGAGGATGATTGTGTGTAGCTTTGGGAACTCACTTCCTCATCGTCGCTGTCGACCACATACACTATATTGTCAGACATTGTTGTAATAATATAAGTGAAACTGATGAGAATCTTAATACACGCACTTTTATATGACATTTTCACAGAGGCTCAGCTACAGTTTTTAAAAATCTTCTGCCGAGTATCGGGGTGGGGGTGTGAACCCTAATACGCAATCTGTATTGGTGCCATAGATTCTAAACCCTATCAATATTACTAAGCTCATGCCTCCCCCATATATTTGGTGTTATTTGATTGGTCGACAATTTTCATTCTAAGCCCCTGTATTATGTTTTATACAAACCACCCCTGCCTCGATTTTTTTAGTTTTCGGTAAAGATCTTTAAATTATCTTGAGATCGCGTTGGTAATAAATATTTCCTGGAAGCATATCAGAGCTAAAATTGGTGTGTGCGCAATCGTAAATTAACATAGGATCCCACGCCGCTATACGAAAAAGTTGATAATAGAGCGGGCTTTATAATGTTTCGCACCCTAGGTCAGCGGTGTCCCGTTCTTAAAACCGCGTCGTAAATTCTCGATTTATTATTCATCCTGTGCCTCCGACGCTATTCAAAAACACCCCGACAATAGAGCGGGGCTTTGGAATGTTTCGCACGCTGAGACAGTGGTACACCATTCTTAAAACTGCGACGTAAATTCACAATTTTATTAGCCATCAGGATCCCACGCCGCTATACAAAAAATTTGACAATAGAGCGGACTTTGAAATGATTCTTACCCTAGGTCAGCGGTGTCCCGTTCTTAAAACTGCGACGTAAATTCATGATTTTATTATCATATAGCGTGTAATTTGATCTCTCGTCCGGCATTATCCATACCGGTACATTTATGGTGCACCGATCGGGATGGGGGGTAGATACGACGTCTCCGTTCTGATTGCCCAAAGGAAACTCAATGCCGACATCTGCAAATGGATATACAACCCTTTGGCAATATTTACACTCGGGGAGGATACAGGAAAAATGATATCGTACTGCAACGGCCACCCTGTCCTCTTAAAGATTTGTAAATGAAAGAAAGGGGGTGACTTTATCACATTACGTGTTTACCGGGGTCGGCCAGGATTCATGAGTTTTATGCTTTATGTTTCTGTTCTTATTACTGAGAGGGTGAGGGTATGAAATCAATTAATCGGTCGGTAATAATATATATATTAAACAAAACTGAAGAGAATACAAAACAAAAAAAGGAACAACTTAAATTAGGTTAATCTTCTGGGTACTTGGCCGTATGGTGGGCTGCCTATGATCGATCCTCGCAGCGGCGCGGTTCTTGTAATTTGACATCCCCCAGCGGATGACGTTTCATGTCGTGCTGGAATTAACTCGGGATAGTGTTAGTTTTCTGTGTTTATAGTTATAGTATAGTTCTAGTTCGGGATTAGCTGGTGTTCTACAGGAAACCGGTGGATAATTTCCAGAACCCACAGAGTCTCTAGGTATAATTATCGCACGGTTAGAACTCACAGATAAGTTACGCGACCCACAGAGTCTTCGTAAATTACCGTGTTACGGGGAAACTGGACAGGTTCTACAGGAAGCCGGTGGATAATTTCCAGAACCCACAGAGTCTCTAGGTATAATTATCGCACGGTTAGAGCTCACAGATAAGTTACGCGACCCACAGAGTCTTCGTAAATTACCGTGTTACGGGGAAACTGGACAGGTTCTACAGGAAGCCGGTGGATAATTTCCAGAACCCACAGAGTCTCTAGGTATAATTATCACACGGTTAGGTGATTTACTGACAGGTTGTTAATTATTAGTTCTCTAAGACAGGTTACAACCGCCGTCGGTGGGGAAGCTCACAGATAAGTTACGCGACCCACAGAGTCTTCGTAAATTACCGTGTTACGGGGAAACTGGACAGGTTCTACAGGAAGCCGGTGGATAATTTCCAGATCCCACAGAGTCTCTAGGTATAATTATCGCACGGTTAGGTTATTTACGGACAGGTTGTTAATTATTAATCCTCTAAGACAGGTTATGGTGTTAGCTTAGCAGGGGCGACGTGCGTGCACGGGCGGCTTGCTGGGATCTCTCAGAGCGACGTGCGTGCACGGGCGGCCTACTGGGATCTCTCTTCTCAGGTCGGTGCCCCGGAGTTAAATATACTCCCGAACAATTACTTGTGACGTATCGTTCAGCTGATCATTGTGTCCGCGTTTCGGGAGGTGGAAAAATCGCGCGGCCGCGTATTTTCTTACCGGGGCATCCCGAGATATATATTCCCTTGTTTTTAAGGGTGAAGCAATATATCTCGCGGATGCACCTTTACACACTTCCCTTACCTCGGGGTGGTGTGTGTGTCTGGTTGTTTTACGGCGAGTCCCAACCGAATGGCTTTCGTCCGAGTCATTCTTTTGTTTTGCCCGTTGATCCAGATGTGGATCCTCCTCGGCCGTTTTGCCCTCGGGACCGGGATAAGGGGTGGACTTTGTGGTTTCACGGGGATAGCCTGGTTTGGAAAGACGGATGTTCGCCAGGCAGGCACATCGAGTGATAATGGGACGCGGGACGCTTTGGGTGGTGGCGGGGGCCTGGGGTCCCTAGGTGGTGATTGCGGAGGCGGTGTTGACTCTAAACGTATTGTTTCGGTCGGTGTTGGGTCTGTTGGGAAGAGCGGTGACTGGGGGAAGGGTGGCGGTAAGGTAGGGAGCCGTAAAAGCTCCTGGAGCAGTCCGTCATTGGGAGAGGGTTCATAGTACAACTCCAGGACCTCACCTGGTGTCCGTGGGGGTTTGGAGGTGTCGGGCGTGGTAGGTGGTCGGTCGGGAGAGTCAAGGAGGGCCTCCCAGACTTCGTCGAGGGCCAGGTCGCAGGTATCGAGGGATGGAGGTTCCTCGGCGATGGGTTCCTCTGGCAACCTCGGACTGCTGCGTGGCAGACTCAACGTCAAATCTCCTCTGGAGATGGTTACCAACGGGCCAGGTCCGCTCGGTGGTTTCCATGGTCGGATGCGGGGTTGATTCGGTCGGTGCGAAAGACGTAGCGAGTTGGTCTTTACCTTCATCTCGAATGACTGAGGCTCCGAGAAATTGGGACTTCTTAAATAGAGGTGGATACAAAAGGAGTACCTCTGGGAAAAGAAACGTTGTCAGTTTCTTGCTTGGAGTTTTAAATCTTTAACATGGACGCGTGAATTTTTCTCCGGCATTCCTATCTCCGCGATTTCTACGATGACGGGTGAGACAATCTTTGTTATTCGGTGTGGACCAGAGAATTTTGGTGCTAATTTAGTCATAAAACCTTTAGCAGCGTCGGACAGGTAGTGGGTGCGGGCGTACACGATGTCTCCAAGGGCAGGCTTGTATGGGCGACAGCGGAGGTTATAGTGCCGCCTCTGGGTCTCGAACGCCCGGCGTAAATTCAGGCGAACTATATCCTGAACTTCGGCGAGGGCATCGAGGTGGCGGCGATGCTCCTGAGGGGTCCGTGTCGGGGTTTCTGGCGGGTCGGTAGTGGCCCTTAATGAACCGGGGACGAGAAGCTCGCGTCCGTAATTCAGCAACGCTGGAGTAAAACCCGTGGAGTCATGGACCTGCGTGTTCATAGCAAAGTCTAACTCGGGCAAGCACGAATCCCACGTACGTTGGTTTCCTCGGCTTAGTTGGGCCAACATCGTGCCTACTACCTTATTAGCCCTCTCCACCGGGTTATTTTGGGGGCTGTATGGGGGTGTGAACCGGTGTTGTATCCCCATTTGGCTGGCGAGGTTCCGGATTAGCTGGTTTTTGAATTGTGTCCCGTTATCACTCACGAGAATCTTGGGAACGCCGTGTCGGTAGATAATTTGCTTGAGCATCTCCAAGACCTTCCGGGCGGTGGCGGTGCGGAGTGGCTGTATCTCAATCCACTTCGTGAATCGGTCCTGGAATATTAACAGGTATTGGTAGCCATTTCGTGAGCGTATTAGGGGTCCGATTAAGTCCGTGCTTACGATCTCCCATGGGCCGTTTACCCTAGACCACCACATCTCGCCCAGTGGAGCTTGTTGAGAGTTTTTGTATTGTTGACATACTTGACAGCGTCGGACGTATTTTGTTATCTCACGATACATCCCGGGCCAGTAGTAATTTGTGGCGGTGCGGGCGATCGTCTTTCTTACCCCTGGATGTCCGGCGGCGTTGGCATCGTGCGATTCCTGGAGGACAGCACGACGTTCAGATAAGGGAACGCACAACTTCCAATTTGTGTGAAAGCCCTCCGTAAGAGCATCACTGGGGAATTGACGAAATAGGTGCTGATTTTCTATTTTGAAGCCGTCGTTCCTGGCGGGATCATTCAGCGTCGTATGCCACTGGTTATAGTACCAGGTTCCAACGGTCCCGGGATCATGACTGGCGGGTGGTGCGATTCTATTCTCAGCTGGCCGTCCACGGCGTATTCGAGGTGGCTCGGGGGTGGTTTCCGGGTTGACGGCGACAGGTTCGTGGATGGCGGGCGGTCTACTTATAGGTGGCCGTCCACGGCGTATTCGGGGTGCCTCGGGGATGGCGGCTTCAGGCTCTGGATTCGGAATCGCTGGTGGCGGGGCGGGACCTGCGGAGCGGCCTCTTCGTAACAGCTGCGCCGGCTGGAGGATCTCTACCGTGGCGAGGTGGCTGTTCCGGACATTCCCGGGATCTTTGTTTCCTCCCGACGGGGTGTCTTCCACGGAATTGGTACCGGCTGGACGGTTACCACAGGAACGGAGACACTCGGTCGGTCGGGCGTTTGTAGATGCTCGGGCTTTCTCCCTTACAGTTGTCACGGCTGGAGATACGAGAATCGGTGCGGGCTTTCGAATTTTCCAGGCTGCTTTCAGATGCCGGCCAACAAGGTGAGGTAGGGCGGTACGCTCTGCTTTGGACAAGGAGTCGATGTTGTTTACGGACGGGATGCTGGAAGGGTTGAACATCCGGACAGGTATGCCATTTAATATTAATTTTCTCTGGCTAATATTAATTACGGCTTGGTGTTTTTCCAGGAAGTCGAGTCCTAGGAGGGCCTCTACGGACAGACTTGGGATTATCTTCCAGCGGACTTGTGTTTTCGCTCCCGCGACTTCGATTTGGCTTAAAATCGATCCACGTACTTGGGAATAGGATCCATCAGCCAGGCGGATGTCGGACGGGCACATGGAGTCCAACACGTCGCCATACTTTAAGAGATATTGCTGGAGGTGCAGGCCAATGTAGGAGGTGGAGGCGCCGGTGTCGATGAGGACGGCGAAATTTTTGTTGTGGATCCGGACGGAGATGGCGAGGCGGGAATCTAGCTGGTTTATGAGCGGTGTTTCGGTCTGGAGGGTATGCATCGGTGTGGCCTTGGCCAGGGTGTGTAAGAGCGGCCTTCCTGGTCTTACTGGCGCTGCTCGTTTCCCTGAGGAGGGCAAGGACAATTTCTGGAGAATATGCCGTCTTTGCCGCACCGACTACAGAAGAGCCTAGGGGGGCCTGGACAACGGCTTCGCGGGTGACCTGTCCTTTTGCACCTCCAGCAGGTATTTATGGGGTCGTAAGTTTCGGTTCGGGGATGGATCGTAGATTGGACAATGTTGACGGTTTGTTTTTTCAGGGCTTTTCCTTGGAAGGCGGTTTCGGGGTTATTACTTTGTGCAGGTGAGGGTGGACCAATGAACAGCTGGTTGGCTTGTTGAACCTCCTCGAACTCAACGGCGGCCTGATGTAATTCCACTGCGGAAGTGAAATCTCTTCGCCGGATGTAGAGTTTGTATTCTGGACGGAGATTTTCGTAAAGCCTCTCTAGTTGGCTGTTACGCGACATGTCACCGTGTCTCCTCATGAGGGTTAGTAGGGCTGTTTCATAATTGGAATATTTTTCTCCAAAACCCTGAGTCCGGAGGCGGATGTCTTCCTCTAATCTGAAGCTCGACCGTACTGGGGAATATGTATTTGTGAAATCATCTACAAAGTCATTCCACGTCATCCAGGAAGTGCGGTGATTCCTGTACCACAAAAGGGCCTGACTTTTCAATAATTCGGGTAATGCGGTGAGTAGGTCATTCCCCGATACGTTGTAACATACTCTTAATTCACAGACTCTCTCTAAGAAAGAAATGGGATCTGTGGTGCCATCGAACTTCAACCCCCATTTCCGTATGATGTCACAAACCTGTGCGGAGTTAACTGAGGAGGTTTGCTGGGGATAGGACGGTACGACTATTTCCGGGGCTACCTGGTACGGTCCTTGCGGGGTCCGTGGCCTAGAGGGGCCTTGTGTACTTGGTGGATGGATGTGCAGACGGGGCAAGAACGATTGGAAATATTGGTCCAATTCCGCCCTCGTCGTTGGGTCGGAAGAGAGTCGACCTTTCTCCACCGAGATCACTGGGTCTTGCAGGTCCTGGTCTTCCTTGTGGGATTCCGGCTCCTCAGTCTGGACTACGGTGGATTCGGTTGCTGGTCCTCGGGCCCGTAGATGCGAGATGAATCTTACTCGTAATTCCTCTACGGTCCCGCTGATGAGTAATCCTTTTTCTATACAGGCCTTGATTAACTGGTCCTTTTTCAGGGCGTAGACCCAGCTTACTGTCTCGGCAACTTCCTGCATGGCCTTTGAAGCTTCGCCGGTGGCTTCTGAATTTGCCATGCTTGCTATTAATTGATTTTTCCTCGACTCTCAGTTTTACAGAAATTAAATATCTCGTTTGGCTGGATTATTTTACTATTTTACATACGGTCCCTGCTCGGGCGCCAAATGCAACGGCCACCCTGTCCTCTTAAAGATTTGTAAATGAAAGAAAGGGGGTGACTTTATCACATTACGTGTTTACCGGGGTCGGCCAGGATTCATGAGTTTTATGCTTTATGTTTCTGTTCTTATTACTGAGAGGGTGAGGGTATGAAATCAATTAATCGGTCGGTAATAATATATATATTAAACAAAACTGAAGAGAATACAAAACAAAAAAAGGAACAACTTAAATTAGGTTAATCTTCTGGGTACTTGGCCGTATGGTGGGCTGCCTATGATCGATCCTCGCAGCGGCGCGGTTCTTCTAATTTGACATCCCCCAGCGGATGACGTTTCATGTCGTGCTGGAATTAACTCGGGATAGTGTTAGTTTTCTGTGTTTATAGTTATAGTATAGTTCTAGTTCGGGATTAGCTGGTGTTCTACAGGAAACCGGTGGATAATTTCCAGAACCCACAGAGTCTCTAGGTATAATTATCGCACGGTTAGAACTCACAGATAAGTTACGCGACCCACAGAGTCTTCGTAAATTGCCGTGTTACGGGGAAACTGGACAGGTTCTACAGGAAGCCGGTGGATAATTTCCAGAACCCACAGAGTCTCTAGGTATAATTATCGCACGGTTAGAGCTCACAGATAAGTTACGCGACCCACAGAGTCTTCGTAAATTACCGTGTTACGGGGAAACTGGACAGGTTCTACAGGAAGCCGGTGGATAATTTCCAGAACCCACAGAGTCTCTAGGTATAATTATCACACGGTTAGGTGATTTACTGACAGGTTGTTAATTATTAGTTCTCTAAGACAGGTTACAACCGCCGTCGGTGGGGAAGCTCACAGATAAGTTACGCGACCCACAGAGTCTTCGTAAATTACCGTGTTACGGGGAAACTGGACAGGTTCTACAGGAAGCCGGTGGATAATTTCCAGAACCCACAGAGTCTCTAGGTATAATTATCGCACGGTTAGGTTATTTACGGACAGGTTGTTAATTATTAATCCTCTAAGACAGGTTATGGTGTTAGCTTAGCAGGGGCGACGTGCGTGCACGGGCGGCTTGCTGGGATCTCTCAGAGCGACGTGCGTGCACGGGCGGCCTACTGGGATCTCTCTTCTCAGGTCGGTGCCCCGGAGTTAAATATACTCCCGAACAATTACTTGTGACGTATCGTTCAGCTGATCATTGTGTCCGCGTTTCGGGAGGTGGAAAAATCGCGCGGCCGCGTATTTTCTTACCGGGGCATTCCGAGATATATATTCCCTTGTTTTTAAGGGTGAAGCAATATATCTCGCGGATGCACCTTTACAGTACTATGAAGAGTATAAGTCATGCAATTCCGCCAGGAAATACTTCCATGATGCTCCAACGTATCTTAAAAACATTCGATCGAATGTACATAAACACGTAACAAGTTTAATTAAAAGATATACTATAATTTAGTATGTTAAATAAATATGTTGTAAAATACTTTCAGAAGGTTCTTTTATTATTCCTCTAATTATAATGTAAATACTTTGAAGCAGATCATATGAATCATATTGAATTTATTTAATATATAAACTGAAACATACTACTAGCTGGTTGATAATATGTAAATAAAA
This sequence comes from Othius punctulatus, assembly GCA_951805005.1. NCBI lineage: Eukaryota > Metazoa > Arthropoda > Insecta > Coleoptera > Staphylinidae > Othius > Othius punctulatus. Next base: position 21,417,588 of record OX638140.1, on the reverse strand, counting down.
CAATTCGATTCGCCAAATTTATTTATTTTATTGTATATATTTTTATTGCATAGTTTTTATTGTATATATATATATTATTCTGTTATACATATTTTGGGCTTGTATATTTTTTATGTTTTTATTGTACTGTTCGTTTTTATTGTATATATTATTCTCTTGTGCATATGTTTAATTAATTTTAGACGGCATGTCTCTATAGCTTCGATAACGGGAAATCGTATCATCATATGAGCACTTGGTGTAACAGCCAACGCTATATACATAACATAAACATAATTGTTATTAGTATTTATCTACTTATTCATTGACCTGTTTTTAATTAATTAATTCAAATATTTCTTATCTGTGCTGTCAAATTTGATTGCGGTGGACTTGGCTTTCAAAATCCGCATATATTGCAAATGGGCGTCGATCTTTGTTCTTATACGCCTTAAAAGCGGTCGTGCCTTATTTTTTATTGTTAATACATATTTCGATTTATTTTATATATATTTATATTTCTGTTTTAATGTTTATTCTTTGTATGCTGTAAAGGAAATAAATGTTTTTGCGACATAATTTGTTTTATTAATGTCTAATATACACATCATATTAACACCTGCATGTGACCTATACAGGATCAAACATGTGTGCTGGTGCAGTTCACGTGAATAGCTGGCTGATAATACTTAAATAAAAACAATTGGCTTCATCCCCCGCATGCAACTTAAATAAATCACACGATTGATGCAATGAGATATTCTCATGTAATTTAAACCTTTGTTATATATCAACGCTTCCAGCCGTCTCTATCAGTTAAGGTAATTAGCTCCGCGGTAAAGTTGCCGCGTTTCACGTGGAAGGCCGGGGTTCGATTCTGGGCAGGCATGTGATTTTTATTCGGGCAAAAATGTCTTGGTTAATAATAATTAATAACAACGGTAGCAATAATTAATAAATAAAACTCGCGCGCATAAATAATATTAATAAATTAAGTATATAGGCAACCGACTCAGCATAATTCGCGTGCTGTCAAATCAACACCCTAACATACACTTGGCAACCCGTTGTACAAATAAGGGTCTTCCATCTCGATGAGCTGAAAAACAAAATGGCTGAAATGTGAAATTGAAGCTCCATAAGAATTTACATGGGAAATTGCGGCAGAACTGTCCTAGCTACTCTACTTATTTATTTTTGCGTTTAATTATTATTTTTTAATTTTTTGTACATAGGCCTTCAAAATATTAACCTGACTTTGATTTTAAAGCCCGTTTAATTTCTTGTGATTCCAAATTTAAAATTTTTGTACCTTTTTTGAGACAACTATAAATTCAAATACATATAAAACCCATTGAATTGTATCCACGTATAAATAGTTTAGCACACGAGGCATGAAAATATAATGAAACACGAAAGCCAAAATAATCATGTTTTTGAGTGGATAATATTTATTTTTCAATTCCATTTAATAAAATCCTCATTTTATATATTAATTATCATTATTAGTTTAATCAGTTTAATCAAAAGTATGAATTTAATATTTATAGGTACACTTTATTCATACTGCCATAGACAACACTAACATAGAAAAAAAATTGCACTAACTTTAAAATTCTCGCTGATGAAATGTAGCACTTCACGAAAATTCTTCAAATAGCCTAATATTTATGTAAATGAATTACGTAAGCATTTTTTTAAAATCATGATAACGAAATTGCAAAAAATATTGTATGATACTCAATGTAGGTACTTGCACGTATAATCAACAAAAACTTCAATGATAGGAGACTTTAAATTTTTACTTTATTCGTGTTGTCAATAGCAGTATCAACAAAGGCTTGATGTAAACATCTTTTACTTTTACGTTTATTTAGCTTTAGCATTTCAAAAATAGAAATTGGAAAAATTATATTGTGGGAAAATGTCGCATATATTGTATGTTTGCCGAAAAATTAATGATTATTGATTCATCGCAGGCAGAAATAATTATTAAATTTTTAAATTTGTGAAATATCGTCATGCATTCATTCACTAGTTATTTTAAATAGATAACCATCCCACTCCCATTGTTGAAAAGCGATAATGAAACAAAAATAATAATTTTGTTATTATTTTAGAAACAGAATTCTGGGAATGAAGACATTGTGTACAATTTAAGACACCTAAAAATAGAAAATTTCTATTTCGTTATGATAGTCGAGTACCTGCTTCGACACGAGTCTCCGGAACTGGAAGTAACAAAATTTTATCATGCCGGTTTAACGAGATTATTATTATTATTTAGCTTGTGTTGCTGTTATGTAAAGGCTTGCTGTTATAAAATAATAATGCATTTATTTCAATAATACGAGTATTTCTATCAATTTTAGTTCTGTAGAACTAAAACTAAACTAGAATTGTCACTTAGATAAAGTAATGTGAATTTTAGAGACACGATGAATTCAACTCACATTTTAATTTTGTTCTGCGATAGCCCTATAAGGGCTTTAAATTTTAAAGGGGCAATGGGTACCGCTATCGGTGGGTTCTTTTGAACACATTTATATTTTTTATCCTATTAGCGATTTACGGTCCACGGGCAAAATAATATGTACCGATTTTATGAGTGGTTTAAGATGAATGCATTATGACGCGTGAATTTCTTTCATTGTGCCATCGACAGTCCCATCACGAAATTATTTCCAGATGCAAAGAAGGGTGACTAATTCATTACTTCCATCTGGCAGGTCATTTTGGCGCGAAGAGTGGATATTAGGAATATTTATATTTGAGTTTGTTCTTTGTATTATAATGGGCATTCCGGGGAAAGGCAACACTCTAAATACCTACAAATATGTATATTTGTTTTTCATGAAATCGCTGAAACATGTCAAAAATAAATTTTAATTAAAGGAAATTAAAGGAAAACTTTTGGCAAGCAGTTGATCTTCAATTGTTTAACCCCCCTTGCTACAGGGGAGGTTAGCCCATTTTTTAATTGCAGCATGGGTTGAGTAATACCTCATTTGAAAGTATACTTAATTTGTGATCCAACGGTGCATTACTTTTTAAAATCTAGTTTCCAAGAAATTATTTTTTAAGGTGAGCAAAGTGCAAAATATACATTACATTCCAGCAACATTTCATTTGAACTGTCAGTTTAAATTCAAATATTATAGAAACACTTGCTCATTCGCAGCTAACTGGCTCATGTAGTAATTTCCAACTCGCGATAGGAAAGGTTGCTTTCTAGAACTCCAGTTTGTATATACTATTCCATAATTCTACATTACATAAGTCAGAATTATGGATATTGCTACATATCATATAGCAATAGATGAAATATGCATGTAGCATATTGTTATATTTATTTAATCTAAATTCAAATTTATCAAGTTGAAAGTTGAAAATTGGGTTACTAAGAAATGTAATCTTGTAACTTTATTTTTAGTCCAATTTCTTTAAAATATGAATTCAATAGTTTATTGTCTAGTAAATAATAGGTACAGGGTAAACAATTGTTTATAATAACAGATAAGTATTTATTGCTAACTCGATTACATATGTATTACATTTTTTTCATTTTTTTACATTTTTCAATGTGATTTTTAACACAGAATTTAATATCTGTCCAACTTCTTGAAGATAATACATCATGAGCATCGATGCATTGCAAACACTCAGCTTTGCCGGGCACTGAGCTTCTTTTAATATGATGGGAAAAAAATTTAAGACAGCTCCTTTTTCGTCGGCTGACCAAGGGCGCTTGGGGTTACTTTTTGCTGAAGTAGATAGTACTTTTCCTGAAAAAATTACAAAACTTTAGTACATGTATGCGGAACATTTAGTCTAGGAAACAAGATAATGTCCAAAATATGATACTTAATTAGCATTAATATGCATTCATTATAACACTACATATCTGACCTATAAAAAGAATGCCGATGATATCACAAGAAATAGATTAAGCTATTTAATTTTTTTTTTTATTAGGCTTATTTTATATTAATCTGAAGTAGCTCATTCTTCACTATAACTAAAACTCTAATCACCCTGTATAATCGAATTTACTAATTGTAAATAATACAAATTAATACCTTCGAAATGTGATATTTTTCGCAAATCTAGTATACAGGTACAAAGATAAAATTATGAGTTACATCTCTAATTGTACCTAAAGGATACCTCTATCAGTAAAATAATTGCAAACTGTCAATTTTGATAACAAGTGTTCACAAAATGTCAATATCTAAGTGCCCTATTAAATATCTCGTAATTCAATTGTTTTAAATGGAATGACCCATTTTTTATCGCATAGCACGATTAGGAGAAAAATTTACTACAAAAAAGTATAATACAACCATACTCCTTTTTTGAGTTTTTTTTTTTTTTTTAAACTTGTTTTAGGAGTATGGTTCTAGTATACTTTTTTGTAGTAAATTTTTCTCCCAATCGTGCTATGTGATAAAAAATGGGTCATTCCATTTAAAAAAATTGAATTACGAGATATTTAATAGGGCACTTAGATATTGACATTTTGTGAACACTTGTTATCAAAATTGACAGTTTGCAATTATTTTACTCATAGAGGTATCCTTTAGGTACAATTAGAGATGTAACTCATAATTTTATCTTATTCCTAAGAGAAGTTATTGTCAGATTTCAGGTTACCTTTTAGAGGTTAAAATTTTAGAAAATAATTTTTTTCTTGAAAACTAAAAGAGATAAGTGTACATACGTTCTTACAAAATATGTTGCAATTTAAGCGGGGAATCCAAAAATATAATAATATATGGGGTGTTCTATTTAAAATAATAAGAAAGTTGGTGCTGCTTCCGTGTGACCGCTGCAACCGTGTGACGAGGATTTTTTTCAAATTTTTAGTACAACGGCAACCCCGTAAACTTTTAACGAACGGTTTAGCGTAGACACCGTGTATATGATTCTTATAAGACTACGGATAAAATCTCAATAATGGTGTAATGGAGTAATGGAGTAAAAAAAATCCATATCCATAAATCTGCATATATAATTTTTTTAGACTTAACTAGTGTACTTTGAAAATATGCTTACCTCCGTAAATATGGCTCCTCTTTACTCCTATAGGCCCTTGATGCATCGGTAGCGAAACTAAAATGGAAATAATTCGTCATCAAAAATGAACTCGTGTACTATTAAGATGCGCTTACCATCATTTTTGGAAATATTTTCAATAGGTGGTGCATTTTCATTAATTTCCTCGTCTTAATCATCCTCATTTTCGCTCTCCTCCAAAGTGGGAATATCTATATGAAAACAATAGTTATATATGAGCCGATGAAAATCAGAGTGGTGCAAGTCAGTTTTTTTTTTTTTTATTTTTCTTTAAATTTTTTTAAATTCCGATATGTCCAGAAATATACAAGGCCAAACTTATCTTGCATATCTCTGAACTTGTCTAAATTTAACAAAGTTTAAAGAAAACTTGACATACACCACACTGGTTTTCAAGAGCTCATACTGTATTTATGAGATTTAGAAAATAAATACCTTCTAAATTAATTTCCTCTAATGCCCTTCCTTTAAATCTACTGACTTCTCCTTTATCAACTGCGATCAAAAGGCGACTAACTTTGGTTAATTCTACGGCATCTTCATGTAATCTATAAAATTCTCTATGAACACGAATATCGTGCCCGAGATGACGAGCAAGCCAATCGTATTCATTTTCGGTTAAATTGAATACTTGGCATACAGTTGCTATATATTTACGCAACTTGGTGCTAGTAATACTGTCGGGTTGTTGCAAACCTGCTTCTGAACATATTTTTCGTAAGCAATCATGGCCCCTCGTATTGGCAGTAGAATTGTTGCTACTGCGAGCAAATATATATGGATTTTGACTAGAAATATCTATTGAATTTCTAGTCTCAATCAACGTGTCAATTGCCTCTTTGACATTTTTAGTGAGAAGTACTGGAACTTTTTTGCCTCGTTTGCCAATTACTTCAACTATTGTTAGCTCGTTTGCTAACTTTATTTCCAAATCTGCAAGAGACTGCTTCAGCTCCTCTGTGCAGTTTTTGGACCATATCAGTCGGGAAGAATAATTTTTAATGGTCATCCTTGACGCCTCCCCTGATCTTCTTTTATTAAAAAGAATCACCTTACTCAAAGTAAGTGTTGCTAAATTATTCCATATTTTGCCTATTGGACGTTTAATGAGATCCTCGACATTTTTTTTAATTTCCAAATCTAAATATTCACTTAACTTTATTAAGTCGCTTGTTACTGGCAGAAGAATTGTTGCATTTAGTTTTCTGTTGTATAGAGTGGCTAAAGCATTCGAAGAAATTCTAATGCTCCATTCGAAATCCATCAAGTTTAAAAAACACAATGCATTTTCACTGCCAGACAAATTTCCTGCTTTCAAACTAATTCCCCTTTTAATTTGCACACATTTTTTGATAGCATACCCAATTTTTAGTGCTAATGATGGAATTTCAAATTCAGGTCGACTAAAATTGTTTTTATGTGATACGCATAAAAATTTTGTAGCTTCTATTACCTGATCAAAATTTTGTGGCACAAGGTAATCCGACAAAGACTTTTTGCCAATTTTATACAATTCATGTAATTTTAGAGTAAAACGACTTAATTGTCTCATCGATTGTCTTATTAATTCACATTGAGTGGCACCATATTTTTCAAATTGCATGGCACTTAATTGCAAAATTAAACTATCATTCCTGCAAAAGTTGCCTACGTCATCATCGCGCATTTTTGATATTATATGTGTCATAAAATCATGCGAAACACTGTTTGCAATCGTTTGCAATCGGCGATTACTTGTTTGTGTGTAATAATAGTATCTTCTTTTTTTTTAATCGTACAATTATCCCTAATGTGGAGCCATAGATGTTTCTTTAACATGAAACCCAAACAATGAATGCATGGTCCATAATCAGAGGAAACCACAAATAAAGATTCTTCTGGGGTTGGGCGCCTCACCAAGATCAATTCACCTTGTTTTGTATCCATAACACTACTATTGTGATAAAAATCACCAACTCGTATGAGGTTACCAAATGCATTACGTCTTTCTTTACAATTTTTGGGTAAACTTAAAATTCTAGCTACATCCGTTTCGTGTCCGTGAACAACTTCCAAATGCCTAGCCGAGTTCAGCACTATTTTATGGCAAAAGAAACACGAATGTCCTTTATTTCTTATCCGCTTCCCATCTTCATCTTTTTTAGATGTATGAATGGCAATTTCAGATGTGGCATTTATCTTTTTAAATTGTTTTATTTTGTCAACTGATTTAGAAGTCGATGGCATATTATTTTGAGATGTATGAACCTCAATTTCAGATTCATCAATTTTCTTTTTATCTTGTTTTGTTTTGTCAACTGATTTAGACGCATTTGATAGTATAGTATTTTTAGTATAAACCGATAACTTAACTTTCTTTTTTGAATGCTTGACTTTTATTTTTGTCGGTTTAATCTTGGCAATGTCTGATTCTTTAGTAATCGAAATACTATTATCTCCACTAGTATTTGACGCATTACTTTCCTCAGTTGACGGTATATAGTCACTTTCACTGTCTTCAAAAATAATAGATTGGGTGATTGATTCGGATGATAAGTTTCCCAAATTAGAATTATTTATTATATTTGGCTCAATTAATGCAGTTTCAAAATTGAAACCATTATCAATAATTTCTTGGGAATGTTTATTTGAAAAAATGACGGGCACACTTGGTATATCTTCAATTTTTGGCACCTGATTTCCTGTCGTTTTTGTAGACTTTTTTATATCTGCTATAACAAAAATAGATTAAAGTTATTGTTAATATGTAGCTTTATAGATATTTGCTTGACGTGTGAATTGTTTTAGATCTGGCAGTAGATAGTTTGTGCACATTTTTAACACCAGTAAGAATACATATTGATTTTTGATAAATTGATGTTTCATAAACTCAGATACTAATCGGTACTAGCGAGAGGCACAATGATTATTGCAATACAAAACGCAATTCCAGCGATTGTAACTCGTAAAATAGAAATACAACAACATTTACTAATTCATTCGTTTTGAACTTGCCTTTAACTTCAGCAGTGGTATGCTTGGGTACTTTTAGCATATCAAGAATCTTCTTTGATCGTGTGTTCGCCATGGCAAAATAAACTAAAAGTATTGTTAATAGTGATTTATGTATTAAGAGCGAAAAGTGATACATTATTACTTGAGAATGATACTTGAGATTTAGAAAAATTAAACCATTTTTTCAATTATTTCAATCATCCAATTAAAATCGAGTTAAATGCACAAATCGTGAAAAGATAATATATTTTCGAGTGGCGAGCAAAAACGCCTACTTTATTTAGTGTTTGTAGATAAAAATAATTAAACATCTAACTGGTAAACTAGAGTATTATCCAAATTGTGACAGCATAAAATTAACATAGTAAATAATAATATTGACTGTTATAATAATCTAATAGAAAAATATAAACGCAATCAGTCTTATTCCTTAAAATTGAGTACTAGGCTTAACAGAGTTTTGTTCGTTTTAAACTCGTAGATTAATTCTGCAAATTTAAAGAATTTTTAATATTTGAACTTGAAGGTAGTTTCTCAAAAATGTTTTAAAATTTACATTTTCAAAATTTTATATCGTTGAAAATACAATAAAAACCGCAATCGGCAATAAAATATAGAAGTTGTCATTAAAAAAAAAACCATGACGCCTTGTTTTTAAAAATAAATAACGTAACAAGATGAAAAATTTTGCAGTATAACGTCATTTAATTGAAATCGCTGTACCCTTTCGAGATGTTTTCCATAAAATTATTTGTAACGAAGTTATCGAATTTATATGTTACTTTCTTTCCGACCTATATACAGGGAGCGGCAAAAGTAAGGAGTTTTTAACGAAAGTTTGACACCAAATTATTTTCCACAATTTTGCGATTTTTATCTATTTTTTTTTTGTGACGTGAAACTTTTTAACTACGTTGTCATCGACATTTTTTTTTAATGGCAACCTACATTTTTTTATTAACACATATGATAGCTTTCTCTCTTTAGAAATGTCTAAAAATACCATGAGACTTTATAACAAAAATTTCTAAGAATATAAAATTTAATGCATCATTACAAAAATGTGAAAACTTAAAGACTGCTTCGAAAAACAAATGATATAAGTTAAACAAATACAATTTATTTATGTCAGTTTGTTTTAATCAAATAAGGTTGTTAATTAAACTATACTAGAAAGGGTTTCTCATCAATGTTAAACTTCACGTTTAACAGAACAGAACACATCGAAATTTTGAACTAATTTGATAACATTTTTATTCCTCTTTACGAATATCTGAACTAGAACAAAGTTGCATAAGAAAAAATATCGTACTTTGATCACAAAAAATTAAACGAACTACTTTTTTTGTAACTTTTGCAAAAATTGGATTTTTAAGGTTTTTTTTTCTTATTTTAAAGATTTTACATATCAAAACTACATTTTAACTTTTTCTTTCGAGTTGGGTAATAATTTTGAAGATGTGTCGTTAGAAAAAAATAATACGAAATATTAACTATTTCCTTATTTTTTAAACATGTTACTCAAATATTATATCGCTTAGACTACGCATTATTTCCATGTTTTTAATGCAATGATCTGGGGAAATATTTTTCAATGATAAATCATAAGAAATTAAATAGCAACCCTGTAGGTATAATTTTACAGTGGCCTGAATGAAGAGACCACCTAAAATAATAGTAGTAATAATTAATATTTAATAAATATTGAGTTTTTTTGTGGAAAATCAAATCATCATGACCAGGATATCGTTTATTCTAATGACACATCAATTAAAGTTTAAAAAAATCAAGCTTTTATCAAACTCGTAAGGAAATTTTAAATTTAGTTCTGGCAAGTGAAACCTTTAAAATATATTTAAAAAAACATTAAAATTTCATTTTCTGCAAAATTTACAGAAAACAAAAAAAATATGACTTTTAAACCATCGGTATTCTAAAACTAAACCGCAATAAAAAAAAATAAAAAATCTAATTGATACCTTACGTGATTTCCGAAAATTAGAAAATTTACTTTTAACGGGGTATTAAAAAGAGCGAAACTCCTTTAACCCTAGATTTAAATTTTTAAGAATAAAATTAATCAGTATGATTTTACTGATAATGTTGCATTGCAACAGACGCTCATATTTATGACGATATTATTATAGAAATGACATATAAATGACAGGGGTACATATATAGCCTGATTTTTTTTTTAATGTGAGTTATTGTAATGAATATTTCGTGCGATAAGTGCGATTGGTACTGTCTAGTTATCTATTATTATAAGATACTAAACAATATATTCGCACGACATTTTTAGCATTAACAATTGTTATTTGTGACTTTGATGTTACATCACAATTTTATTTATAATGCAAAAATTTATCTTACTTGAAAGTTCGTAACACAAGTTAAAAGTCACTGATTTGGTTACTGACATTAAAAAAATCGGGCTATAATTATAATCGAGCTGTAATACAATACAATATATTGATAAAATAAAATAGATACTTACTATGGTTACACTATGTTTACAATTGTTCTGGCCGTAAATATGTCTTTCACTCGCACACTTTTGACACTAAATCTGTCTTATTCGTAAATCTATCTTAACACTAAACCAATGTTATTATACTATATTATCTCTTCACTAAACAGTGCACCAGAAGTTCACTGAAATACGATTAAAATTTGTGGACGTGAGTCGAAGTTAAGTTGTTCAGCTCTCAGAAGTAACTAATGAAACTACAATCATTGTGAAAATTGGTCATTTAAAAAAGAGGGGGTGGATGGCTAAAAAAAGTTGTGCGAAATGAAATTCTGGAAATAAAATAATGTTATACAAAGAACTAAGACATTTTATTTGTGCTGTAGGCAGGGGTCCGATGAAAAGCATCGAGGAGTTTAAAAGAATATAAATGTCGACCCATCTTAAAGCAATAAATAACAACAATTCTGGACATGTAAAATAAAAGGGTCAATGCATGTACTCTTCTTGGATATACTGAATAATTGACATAATACATTATTTTACAAAGAAGTAAGGCACTGCGGCGCGTGAGGCTGTAAAGTAATGTTGGATACTAAAAAATGCTTTACAACAATTCTGTTTAGGTCGGGGGTGGTTATATTGGGTGCAATAAACTGGAAAAGAATATATGGATTTCAGAAATAATGGACCCGACGCCCTAGAGGGCACAATGGATTGGGGAGAAGTAAACGAAGGAGAAGGAGAAATAATGGGACAATGTAAATTCTAAAATGTAATTATTTTTTTTGTTATATATTTTCCATACAATTGTAAACTCTGAAATGAAAATGTATGCTTATGTGTTCCTTTCGAATATAAATTTCATTCAATAAAATGGCCAATTTTTATTTTAAAATGAATGTAGATGCCGATTCCTTGTGGGAACAAAGTTTTTTTTGTTGTTTTTTCCTTGAAAGTTTATTTCAAATATTTATTTTGAAATTACCTAAACGATTTAGCTTGTCATGGGAAAGGGATGTAAATGACAATAATGGCAAAAACACACCACAATAAATCTATGGCAAGAACAATAGTGTTTCAAAGATAGAGGAATATTCAAAGCTAAATCTGGTCGAATATTTGCAATACTTAAATTTCATTTTGAAGCCCATTTATTTTCTTATAATTTAATGAAGCAGGCACCCTTTTCTGAGAAAAATAAAATTGAAATATTGTAATGACTTGACTAGATTCACTGTCAAATGTTTTCCAAATTTAAAACTATTTTGCATATTTTATTGAATGGGGTTTAACGAGCAATGATGAGCAATTAAATGGGTTTAAATGACAAAATTGGGCAATCATTTCAAATTTGTTTTCAAAATCAATATTTAATAAAATACTAACATAGGCCGCACCTCAGATACAAATGTAGTCGTCACATTTTTATCGCCACATTTCTGGAGACACATTTAACGCTCACGTATATTTGTCACAAATCGCCACAAATGTATCCCCCACAATTGTTGCCCTGATTTGCGCACTCTAATGCAAATATACGTGAGCGTTAAATGTGTCTCCAAAAATGTGACTACTACATTTCTATCTCTGGTGTGCGCCTTGCCTAAGAGTGTTGTAATTTAAAGAAAAAGTTTTATATTTTATAAATATAATAAAGTAGCAACTGCAATGATAGTTTAAGAGTTAACATGTAGTTAGGACAACCGAATATTTATTAATATTAAATGTTTCTTGGAGTATAGAATTTGGCGCGTTTTAATTTATTTAATCATGTTTTTCTCGTTTACTATTGTATATATAACACCCTTACTATTATAGCTACATTAAAATGAGTACATTTAATGATTTGTTTTTTTAATAAATGGAAATATTGTTTTGCTATTTAATATATCTAGAAATTTTCGAATTGATGGGTAAATAACATACATATTGACTACTGTTAGTATTGGAATTTTTAAATGAAATGGTTGGGCTTTAAAATTTAAAAGGACACAAACAATTTTATACCTACCCTCTGTGACCTTGGCGATCTGTTCGAAATAAACACTTGCTTCCCCAGAAAATGAACCGATGCCCGACCCTTCGACTGTATTTGCGCGGGAACATGAGACGTGAAGATTGTTCGTTCTAAATAATGCCGAGAAGTTAAACGGCCATAAAATTTCTAGTAACACTGAAACAGCATGTTATCGCTGATTTTAACATTAACAATATAACTGTTTTATATGTAAAGGCCTATTATTTTTAATTAATTTCGTTTATTAATTGTTTTCATTATTTAAATAGCACTTTGGTTACCACATTTTTATTAACAAATTATGCATAATAAGATATTATAGATAAGCTATAGAAGGACATTTATTGATTCTTCAGTATGTATGTAGAAACTAAAATTAAAATAAAAGCTAAAACCGAATATTTATTAAATTTCAATGTTTCTTGGAGCATGAAATTTGAATCGTTTTAATTATTTTAATCACGTTTTTTACATTTTCATTCAACATATGTCAAATTAATGGATGTATCGTTAATTTTCATTTAACATAAACTATATTTCTGCTTATAGTTAATATTAAATTGGTATTATAAAATTGTATAACATGCTGTTATACTTACATTAAAATGAGTAGGTACATTAATGTTCTAGGTTTTTAAGAAATTGAAATGAAATTATGCTATTCGATTTAATTATTAATTTTAATGTTCATAACAAATGGTTATACTTACGTTGAAATGAGTAGGTACGTTAATGGTTTAGTTTTTTAAGAATTCAAAATAAAATTATGCTATTCGATTTAATTATTAATTTTAATGTCAATGGATGAATAAGATACCTATTGAATACTGCAAGTATTTGAATTTTAAAATGAAAATAGCAGGCTATAAAATTTAAAGGGACTCAGAAAAAAGGTCGTTTTAACATCCGTGATTTCGTTCTCAGAAACGGCATTCTTTCCTTATTCCCCTTCCCTGAATTTATGGCGCTGTTACTAAATATTTACGCGGGAAACGAGTACAGAATACGCTTTAACCACATCAAGCTAGAAGTATGAATATTGTGCATATTAAATAATTCCGAGAATTTATTAGAGAAGCCCAACTATTCCGATTAACTGCCACCCCTGAAACCGTATATCATCGAATTATTTGAAACAAAATGCATGATTAATGCAAAAAATATAAATGCATCATTGCTTGCTCTAAAAGTTACTCCCATTCTTATGATAAAAAATACAGCAATAAAGCAGCACTACTCTACACTGTAGAGTAATGGTCAGATAAATGTAGTTCAAACTTTTTTAAATATTTTTAAACACTGTGATTTTACCTTTAAATATCAGTGTCTGATTTTATGTTTGATTTAGTTAACGAAAAATAATAGGTTGATTAAATTCGTCTTACAACAATAAAATTTTAAAATGTGTACAATAAAGATTTTTAACGGAGTTTAAAAATAACAATATAATCTTTTTTTTTTCGTAATGTGCTATTATTTTTATTTAATTTTTTAACAAAACCATTGTTTATAACTAACAAAAATACATTATTGTGGTTATTACAATCATATAAAATATTAGATTGAAGAGTTTGCTTAAACTCAAGGCAAATTAATATTCTTTTTTCTACAAAATTTAGTTAATCATAAATTATTGAACGAATAATATACAATTCTATCTAGGATACACAACATTAAAGAGTAAATGGCAAAATATACTCAGGCATACTCTGTAATTTTATATATGTAATGTAATAGTCAAAAAGTATGCTTCTACATATTCATGAAAAGGACATTAAGGTTTATTTATTTAAATTAAATGAACTCAGTTCCTATTTTGTGCAGAATTGAAAAATTTAAGAATTTTCAATATTGTTTGTTAATAAAATGTACTATCAATTGGAACATATTTTGTCTTAATAAATTTAGACAGTTGCGACTGAATTGCCTCTTGTGTGTAATTTAGTGAATTGAGTCCCTAGAAGTTACTAAAATGTCTTAAAAACAAAAGTGATTTATAAAATTAAAATAGCTCGATATTTGCTAATCAATTTCGTTGAATTTAAGTGAATGAACAGTAAATTCTTAATATTAAAAGAGTTCCTTTCCGCGCAAAATAGGTATTTGGATAACACTAACGTGTTTTTAAAAAATGTAACGTAAAAATCTAATTTACTATTTCTTGATAACTATCTAGAATCTAGATCTAGAAATAATATTTTCCAGAATAAAAAAGACTAGAAATATTATTAAAAATATTTTTAAGTACTTATATTGTATAGGTAGTATTAAAAACTGTACTTAACTTTAAGAGCAGGGGCAAATATTAAGAAATTAATCGTTATTATAATTTTTTTACAGAAATAAATAATAATAAACTACAATTTCCTTGTGTCGGCGAAAAACTTTCCTTAGGTCGGCGTGGGTCCCGAACAATTCCATCATGAACACTGCTAAAGCGGACCAAAAAGGGGAAAAATAATTATTCTTATTAATTTTGTAAACTATATAATTCCCATAAAATATTAGCGGGGTCCACAGATTCAATCCCAAAACTTATCGTTCTTTTTACATATTACTGAAAAGAGAAAATTAATAATTTTCTTAGCAAGATTTTTGAAATAGAGTTTGATAAAAATCTTGCGTTTCAATTGATCGAAGTCGTTTGTTATAATAGTTATAATTTTAATATGTTACCCTTGATTTTTTTAATTTATAATTCAAATTTGTGCAGCTTAAGGACGAATTCATGTATTTTAAATTTATTTTAACGATATTGTTAATAAATTTTAATAAACAATTGTGATTAATTAATATTTAATAAAATGTTATTTTTTTGCACGATTTTGCACATAATTGAGTTTTACGATTAAAAAATGTAGAAATTAAAAAATACAAAGAAATGAAAGAAAATATTTATAACAATCACTACTAATTATAAAATATCATTTACATTATAATTGTTTAGTTTTTTGTCGGAGTTTCAATTTATTCCAATATTTTCCAAAATAAAATGTCAGAGAAATTTCAATATATTGGAATTTAAAATTTTTCAATATTTGGTTCATTGAATTATTAGTAGGTACTTCAAAAATTGTACTACCAATATTTCTTAATAAATGCAGGCACTTGTTACTGAACAGAGAGTAAAATAATAAGAATAATATATATTAAGATGTGTCACTTTCAATTTATTGTAAATGTAAAATAGTAAATGTATAATGTAAACAGTAAATTGTAAAATACAAAATAATAATTCGGTAGTAAAACCAAAGAAATGTAAAATATCGAACTACTAATTTCATATGCCTATAGTTCCTAGTTTGATTTTTTACACTTCTTTGGTTTTATTACCGAATTATAATTTTAATAATAATTATTGTTTTTATATTGTGATATTCCTAGTTCGATTTTTTACACTTCTTTATTTTTATTGCCGAATTATCATTTTATAATTTAGTTGTGTCATTTCTAGTATAAACAGAAATAAAATTAAATGAATTGAATTAATTTGTATATACATTTACTATTCCGCATTTTACAATAAATTAAAAGTGATCCTTCTTCATATATTATTTATTTATTTTATAATTGTAAAAATTATTTTTTTAATCTAAAATAGTTACTCCGGGCGATTTTGGCCTTCGCAAACCTATACCGTAGTTAAAATTCCGTTACCAGCTTTTTCAGCGCTCTTGCATCGCACCGAAGCCAAGATCTCAGATGAAGAATAAACCCTCAACCAACTGTGGCAACGTCGCACCGGACGCCAAGAGGGCGCCACCAACAAACTACATTTGAAGTTGCCACAAATATGGTTGTGTGTACACACTCAAAAATCCCCATTTGTGGCATCTTACACACAATTTTAAGAAAACTAAAATAAGTTTCAAATTAAATCTTCTAGGTCCGAGAAACTACATTATATACGAAATATCTAGTGGTAACCCATTAATTCTCCCGAAATGCGCAGTGTCTGGCATATTTTACGCACAGAATTTCAGTTTAAAATTGTGGCATCGAGTGTAAGTTGCCACAATTCGAGGCAGTTGCCACAGTACAGGATGAGGTACACACAAGTTGCCACAAATATACGGAAACCTACACACGCACACGCACACGCACACGCACACGCACCCACACGCACACGCACACGCACACGCACACACACACGCACACGCACACGCACACGCACACGCACACACACCACACACACCCACACGCACACGCACCCACCCACACACACACACACACACACACACACACACACACACACACACACACACACACACACACACACACACACACACACACACACACATTTATTATAAAATTATCACAGTCAATCTTTATTAGCATGATGCCTCTCGACGTTGTAGTTACCTTCACCAGCTGTCATTATCAGGGTCCACAGCCCATAAATTAGAAGGATCTATCCGTATGGGCGTGAGGTCCACCAACTGGTGATCACGCCAATCATCCTCGCCTGAGCTGTACCCATCCTCGATATCTTCGTGAGAGGTGTCTCCACCGGAGATGCTCTCACCCGAGGTGGTCTCATCGGAGATGCCCCCATCTGTGCTGACTACCGGTACAGGTTGTGGGGCTGCCTGCGTCTCGGGTTGTGGGGTTGATGCGGAGTTTGTAGTGCCCCCAAAGTAAATTCTAAACCGTATGGTTATGGGGCTTCTGCAAACTCCACATCTCACCAGCCGGGAAACACACGCCCCGCAAAACGCATGACCGCAGTTAACGAGGTAGTGCACCACATTCACTAAGCATATGGGGCATCTCCCCACATCGCTCCCATCTACAAATTCTGTTCAAATCTTATTAGAGGCATATTATAAATTTACTTCATTAATTACGTGCCTTCATCAGCAGTCATGCCTTGATATCCTAAATCCATAAAACTCATAATTGTGGCCCGTTAGCCGTGACACGTCTGGAATATAATATTTAAAATATAGCATTATATACGCCTGTATCACACACGTCTCACACATGTATTGTCTCACATGCGAATATAAAGACCGTCACTCATCTTAGTCTCTCGGTTAAGGTACGGATATCCCACACCTGTCTCACATCAGTCTCACCCCAGCCTCATGCATGTATCACAGTGTTTCTCAGCGTCTCACACGTCTCGCGGGAGTATATAAAGACATCCGCCCATCTTATAGGCTTCAGTTGAAGTCTAGATTCAAGATAGGTATGATGGGTGTTTCATACCATAATCGTGCACCGATGGTAGGTTGTCAAACATGGCAGAAAAAACTGATTGACAGCCGAGTACAAGTTGCCATACCGCAACAATATTTCGATGGCAAATATAACATTCATCAGATGCAGGGCTCTCATCACCCCTCTAATGAGTATCCGCAGCATGAAAATACTGGCAAGAGTAAAGTTGAAATATCTAATCACTTGCTAAAGAAAGGTACATCTCGTAGCCGATGTATTGAATGCTACAGATCAATAGCCCTGCAACACGGTCGACTGACTGCACAAAGGCGAGCTAGGAATATTAAGTGGAAATGTGTGCAGTGTAAAATGGCATTTTGTTTGGCGTGTTTCAACAAAGTCCATTTCTCGAGGTCTCAGTTTTGAGGATGTGTTGTGCATATAATTGCGCAAAGTGCGTGTAGTGTCGGACCTAGTGTATTGAAGAACGTGTAAAATTCTTGGTTGCTTATCACATGCTTTGGTGGGTTATATATTGCTGATATGGTGGTTGGACCATTTAGTTCGACTACAATGCTAGACGTTGCATGCTTTTGAATTACATAGCGTTTTATTGTCTTTCTTATTATAATAGCTGAGCCCCCATGTGCTTTATTACGTGAATGATTTGTTGTACATATTGTATAGTCCTTTATTTTAATATAGTTCTTTGAAGTCATTCTAGTGTCTGAGATTAGCAGGATATCTATTTTGTATGTTTTCAAGAAAATATTAACTTCTTGCCTTCGTTCAGGCAAGCTGTTGGCGTTCCACGTTCAGATTCGTAAAAATGTACTTATTTGATTTGCTGTCGACTATAGATTTAATTAGGTCGAACAATCCATCTAACATTTTGTCCATTAGCTTCTCCGTGGATTCTTCAAATTGGCTAAGCATTTTGTCCATTGTTTTCAGTATATTTAATTCTTCGTGAGTTTGCTTTTGTTGAGTAGTGTTTCTGGTTACATCTGCATATGATCTTCCGTTAGATGGTGCTTGAGGGTCAGCGGATCTTTCACTGTCCCTTTCCCTCTTTTGCTCTGTGGTATGTGAACGCATTTTCCTGTTCGGGTCGAATCTTTGCTGTTTGTACTCCTGGTATGTTTTGCATCCCTTGTAGCTAGCAGGGTGTGCTTCATTGCAGTTAGCGCATACTGCTGGTGTTGTTCTTGTTTTTACGCATCTACAGGTGGGATGGTCATCACCGCATTTCACGCATTTGAATGTATGCCTACATAAGTTTTTTGTGTGCCCAAATCTTTGGCAACGTTGGCATTGTACAACTTCTTTCTTTACGTATGGTGCTTCGATGTTACTATTTGATTGTTTATGTATTTGATGTCGAAAATGTCTTTGTTGTTGTTATCAGGTTCCGGTTCTAAGTAGAACATGCCCATGTTGCCCAATGGCTCTTTAGTTGCTCTGTCTTGCATTTATAATACTTCTGATCTTATGGCCTAGGGCATTAAGTTCTTCAGTTATTGTTTCAGGATCTTCCGAGTAGTGTAGGCCTCTAAGTACAACTTGATAGGCTCTCTTGAGTTTTAGTTGGTAGGTGTAGTGGCTTGTTTTATTAGGTATTCCCTTATCACCTAATAGTTTTCTATGTTTGATAGCATTATTTTTACGTGCCCGTTTCTCATTGTTGTTTGTTGGTACTGGTCTACTGATCCTGCATTATTCAATACATTTCTGAATTCTTGTATATTGTTTACTCCTGTAATAAATATCGGTTCTGGTTTCAGTACTATTGCCTGAGTTTGGATTTCGTCTTTGTTTATTTCGTTCCTTTCTTCCTAATCATTATTAGTGAGAGAGAGAGATGAACCTGTTTGCTAGGGGAATTGTATACATTTTCCACTATTCCACGTGTATAATGCAATCTTACATGGTCCTCCTGGAAATGGTAGATTGTGAGGCCTGTTGTGTTTACCTCTAGTAATGTGAGAGTTGTATAGAATTATTGTGCTATAGCTGTAGTGTGGTGCTTTATTTGGTTGAGTTTATCGACACACTACGGCTATAATTAAGGTGACCAGACGTCCCGATTTTGGCGGGACAGTCCCGATTTTTAGAAATTTGTCCCGCGTCCCGCGACGTTTCAAAAATGTCCCGACTTTTGAAAGATTGAGTTTTTTTTTTCGGGGTGATCTTTTATTCGCTATTTTGAAGTTATCAGCTTATATATTTCACCAATACCTGTATTTGGTAGCAGCGCTGCAGCGGCCAAAATACAAAAGAGTACTTTAAAAACATGCCTCGTATTTATTATATTTGTAAATATGACATTATATTTCATGTTATTAAAAAAAAAATGTAATATAATATTATACAGGAGGCGGAAAGACCCCATGGGGTCGATAGCCCAATAAAGATTGTTTATATATATATATATATATATTATACAGGGTGTATAATCTAAAGAACGCCGCTAGCGATAACTCCTTTGTTTATGGCCGCTTTCAATAAAACAAAAACAAAACTAAATGGCTCTACATGTCTACAAAGGGGCCCTATTTTTTTTTGCAAAATCTAGCAGACTATCGCTGTAATGAAAGTTGATTTTGCAAAAAAAAAAGAAAATTAGGGCCCCTTTGTAGAACATGTGGAGACATTTAATTTTGTTTTTGTTTTATTGAAATCGGGCAATAAATAGTTAAATAGTTAGGGTGTTATGGAGTTATTGGCCCGCAGCGCTTTTTGGGAGACACCCTGTCTATTTTGCGTTTTGCGTTCTTTGTTTTTTAATTTAAAAATCACCCCCCCACCCCCCGCCCCCTTCTCGCTGTCCCGCTTTTGGTTCGTTAGGATCTGGTCACCTTAGCTATAATACAAAAATCTAAAAGCATTGCAAGAGGTAAAAACAGAATGGCGGCATCAGCTGCATAAGAACACACACAACCCAAGGTACACTAAGGTTACCCTGAGATTTACCAATGTGGGCGCATTTTTCGATAACAATTGAAAAATAAGCTCGCCATTAAATATTTAAAGGAGGTCCAATATAAAAATAGCCCCTATCGACTTATCGATCCACCACACTTGGGAATTTTGCCTTTATGAATTTCGCTTCTTCCATATCAGGTTCTTTAACGTGTACGTACAACTTCACAGTGGACGGGATCGCCTGCTTCAGTTCCCCTCCAAAGTAATGGAACTTTGATGTTAGAGAATTTTAAGTGATCAAAAATTCCCGGACCCACGGGGTTCAAGCCTGCGACCCGTGGCATGAGAGGCAAGTGCGCTAACCACGAGGCACCGTCGACCTATGGTGAAAAACTGTGTATGCAACGTTCATACATTTGTGCCAGTTTGACGTCACACAAACTGAGTCTAGTGGTACACCTTTTATTTACTGACTTGTTTTTGTTGAAAAGTTTAAAGTGTTAAATAAACCCATTATACCATAACCTACTACTAATTCAAACTTACTAATCACTGTGTATAAAATATATTACCATCAATAAATTTTTGGAAGCAATCCAAAAGAGCACCGTTGCAATTGGCAATCTTATCCAGCCCTTTATGTGTCCTTCTCCATTGATTGTAGTGGCCTTCAGGTTCCGTTCCGCCTCCCTTGGCTTTGCAATGCCCAGTCAAACTGCTGGAACGTGTATCGATTATGTATCCCTTCTTGTTCATCCCCAGCACTTGATTTAGGATCTTCTCGTCGGCCCTGCAGCGCCTGTTGCTGTTGTTCAATAGCGGTTGTCCGCTTCTCAGCAAAACGGCCCCATTGTCATGCCGAAAACTGAGCACCGGAAACCTGCCTCCCTCCCGGAAATTTGAAGATGCCATTATTGTCTCATCGTCTATGCTCTTGGGAACAACGATTGTGGCCGCATACGTAGGGCAGACGCTGTAGTTCTTGTTGATTGTCGACACTCTCCATTCCTCGCTGGCGATAAGCTTGGCAAACTCGAGCTCGGGCTTGAAAAGAGTGTACCCATCCTCAAGAATGTTGTACATGGGACGGTAGAAAAATGGGTAGAGAGACGAAGGTGCATCCAGATTCGAAAGACGCTCAATAGAGGCATATACGTTTAGGAACTCCTCGGTGCTGGCTATGTCAAGCTGCAAGATTCGGAGGTCTTTGCATTTTAAAAGTAGCGTGCCACCGTTTTGGTAGTTTGAATTAGTCCCGTTGGGTCTCTTCTCTACGTAATCTATACTTTGGTGCAGCAACTGTAAAACAAAATGTTAATTCATTTTTCTAGTGATACGGGTTTCCTTGGTTACCCATAGCTCTTGCACGTCTTCTTTTCTGGTGGACAAAATTAAGTGGTGACCGGAAACGCAGAGTGTACCATCGACTGGTTCATGAAATGGACTGTGCAGTATTACACCATCCAACTTGGGAGTCAAAATGTGTTCAGCAAACTCCATTCTTACTGAAAATTTTTACATATTGTAAACATTTCTAGGTTATGTTCATCTATTGTTTCGTCAGCTGACGAAAAAACAATTGAAAGTTTAAATACCTTTTCGTGCAGAGATGGGCGAGGAGAGTGTAATTGTATAAATATTTATGGATCTAATTGCTAATCATTTTAATTGTTACGCCTACACATCAACGGTTGTTGTTAATTGCTCTTCCAGGACCGTACTCAAAAGAATCACATTTCATGACAGGTGTCAGTTTTTATTCATTTGTATTTGAATTTTGTTAAATAGTGTTTAAATCGATGTATGAAACAATATAATTATAATAAATCCAGATGTTGAAACCTTCAATACAGATCATCCATTATAGATATGAATTGTCAAATTCAAGGTCGGCCAAAATGTCACATTGTTATTACGTTATTGTTATTAACGCAACGTAACTATCCGAAACTGTCCACAGTCCGTCCGCGGACCGTCCGGGACTGTTACTTGGAATGAACCTATTGTTATATAAGTTATTCAGCAGTTTCTATGTAGGGGCGGTTGAGCG